>CM060116.1:35630775-36230775 GCA_030522415.1 Channallabes apus | reverse complement strand
CATGGGTGTAACCTCCATTCCCTCACAAGCGGGCACCCTCTGGATAGAAGGTCTGCCCCCAGATTCAGGCACCCTGGAATGTGAGTGGCCCTGAGTGACAGAAGATGAACACTGGACCATAGCAATAGAGAATGAGATAGTTTTAGCAGTGGGAGTGAGTGAGTCCCCCCTTGTCTGTTTATATATGACACCACTGTTGTGTTGTCTGTCCTGATCAGGACATGATGGCCTGTCAGGGTCAGACGAAATTGCCTCAGGGCTGAAAACACAGCTAACAGCTCTAAACAGTTGATGTGAAGCCTGCGCTGTTCCTGTGACCACGCCCCCCTGACCGCGGAGCCGTCGCACAGAGCGCCCCAGCCGCTGAGCGAGGCATTGTTGACACCACTTTGCGAAACGACACCCTGCCTATCGGAGAGCCCTGACGTAATAGCCTGGGTTCCCTCCAGGGCAGAAGAGCTGTCATGCATGACGGTGTCACTGTCAACCTCCTGTTGAGGTGGCGCGCCGCACATAGGCGGTGAGAGCGCACCCAGCGCTGAAAAACGTGCATGTTCAACAGCCCGAGAGGCACCACAGCGATCATAGACGCCATCATTCCCATTAACTGTAAAAACACTCGGAAACGAAGTTTGTGTTGCAACTGAAACAGAGCAAGGCAGCGCTGAAACGCAGTTATTCTGTGCTCTGAGAGACGTGCTCGGCTGGTAACGGAGCATATCTCCAGACCCAGAAATGAAAACTGTTGACTCGGAGTCAATGAGCTTTTCTTCATGTTTAATGAGAACCCTAAAGTCTGAATGTGAGACACAACCAGCGCTGTTTGTTTCTCCGCCTGCTCGCCTGAGCTCGCTATCAGCGCCCAATCGTCTAAATAGGCCAGTATGCGCACGCCCCTCTCCCGAAGAGGAGACAGGGCTGCTTCGACGCACTTCGTGAATGTTCGGGGAGCGAGTGACAGGCCGAACGGGAGCACTAGGTACTCATAGGCCACGCCCTCGAATGCAAACCTCAGAAACTTTCTGTGGCGCGGAAAGATCGCTATATGAAAGTAAGCGTCTGTGAGATCTATCGTAGTGAACCAATCCCCAGGGCCTATTGCATTTAGCAGTTGCCTTAGTGTAAGCATTTTGAACTTGTATGTTCTTAGAAACGTGTTCAATATTCTCAGATCCAAAATAGGACACAGCCCTCCCCCTTTCTTCGGAACGACAAAATAACAGCTGTACCAGCCTGAGTTCATTTCCAAAGGAGGAACCACTCCAATCGCCCCTTTGCTCAGAAGAGAATTTATCTCCTCCCGAAGCACTGCTGCTGCAGCTTCCGACACCACTGTGTTTACTACGGAAGAGAAGCGCGGTGGCCTTGTGCGAAACTGTAGTCGGTATCCCATAGCGACCGTGTTTTGCACCCATGTCGAGACTGCGCATGCGCGCCACTCGAGGATGTGGGAAGCCAGCCGGCTCACCCTGATCTCTGAAAGGGATCTGCTGCCCCCTGGCGTTCTGCCAGAGTGCAGCCTCATCAATGGAACTGGGCTTTTTTGCTTTGCAACATTGCAAACGGGAAAACTTTTTATTGGCTTTAATGAAACATTTACATTGTTTACACAAGGCACAATTTTTGAAGTAATCAAACTGTAAACATTGGGGGCACTTGCTGTAAGTCCCTGAAAATTTTTTAACACGCCCCAACCGGGGTTCATAACTTGAACACAGACAGGGGATTGTGCTTGGGAGACTGTGTTAGGAAAGTGCAGCGCTGTTTGGGACTGATTCCCTGAACATAACTTAGCGGCCTTTTGGGCGGCATTGGGAGAGGAGAAACAGTGTCTCCCTGCTGCCAGAGCTCTCCTCCCTTTGAAATCTGAGCTAGGAGGAGTGAGGATTCTTCCTCCTAGTCGCTGAATCCTTCCGGAGGCCCGGTGGGGGGCCCCTACTCCAGGCCGACTGCCGTGGGTTTTGCCCGGGAGGTTGTTGCTTCACCGGCCGGGAGCTCGAGATGGCTGCCGGCGGTGGTCTTTTCTGAGGTGGCCGCGGAGTGGTCATTCTTCGAGCCTGTTTGGGCTTCACCTCGCGTCGCGGGATGATATCTCGCAACGCTTCCGCCTGCTTCCGTTTGAAGTCGAACCTTGCCTGAATGGCATCGAGTGACTGGCCGAACAAACCCTCAGCAGACACCGGTTCATCCAAATAGACGGCCCTGTCTCTATCTGGAAGGTCAGAGAGCGTGAGCCATAAATGCCTCTGTGCTACCACTGCGCTCGCCATACCTCTCCCGAGGGAAAGAGCCGCACAACGAGACATGCGCAGAATGTAATCTGTCGCGGTCCTGACCTCATTAAGTAGCGCACATAGTGGGCTCTCCTGAGGCACCAGTGAACCGAGCTCCGCCAAACACATTGCCTGATATGTTTGGAGCAGCGTAACAGAATTGAGCACACGAGCAGTGCCCGCTTGAGCGCGGTAAATTTTCTCCAGCTGGGCAGAGGAGAATCTGCAGTGTTTGGACGGAAGAACAGTAGGACCAGACACTCCGTGGTTTTGCGAGGGTGCCAAATAAGCAGCCAAAGATGGCTCCATCGGCGGTGGGCTCACTAGTCCTGCTTTTTCAGCTCCGTCCACTTCCAAAAACTGTCCGTAACCTGGTACTGATACGCGGGTCGACAGCGGCTTGCTCCATGACGACGTTAGCTCGCCGACAAAGTCGGGAAACATAGGCAAGCAGTTCTTAACTGTCGTCGGTTCAGGAGGGAGAAAAAATCCTGCGAACCTTGACGGTTTTTGAGCTGGCTGTGGGGAGGGCCACTCTACTTCCAGTCTTTCGGCCGCTCGCCGGTAGAGGGCGAAAAACGAAGTGTCGTCCCGTGCTGCTAGCGCAGTAGCAGAGGAGCTCTGGGTGAGTGGCACAAGTTCATGCTCGTCCTCCGACAAACCATGCATCTCTAGGCCGATATCGAGCACGTCATTGTCCTCAAAAGACCGCTGATCGGTGCCTGGCTGCTGGCCAGCGCTGTAGGAGAGCTCACGGTCCTCCGACCCCTCGAAATACTCCATTTGGTCTGCCCAGCTAAGCGCGGGGACTTCTGAAGCAAACTCCTCGTCAGCAGACGCAGGCGAAGCTGGGACTGCTAGTCCGGTAAGGAGGGGGTCTTGCTGAGCGACTGTATTTTTTCCCAGGGTTCTCTCCACGAACGTGACCCGCTGATGGCTGATGCAGAAAAGTTAGTCCATGCGTTTGTCTCCTCCAGGCTGGACGTTTCAATGCACTTTTCATCGGGACTACTGGAAAAACCCTCAAGTTGCAGTCTATTCAAAACTGCTAGGATCTCATAATATGGATAAATATGACCATATTATGCCCATTCTTAAATCTCTTCACTGGCTCCCAGTTTCATTTAGAATTGATTACAAGGTTGCCCTTCTTACCCAGCAGTGTATTAATGGGGATGCCCCTCCCTACCTCAAAGAACTTATTTCCTCACATACGTCCACACGCAACCTCCGCTCTGTATCAGTACATCTTTTGAAAACTCCAAAGACTAAACTTCATACCATGGGAGATCGAGCTTTTTGCTCAGCTGCACCTAGACTGTGGAATGCTCTCCCTGAGTATCTGAGGACGCCACAGACTGTTGATGCTTTTAAATCTGGTCTTAAAACGTATATCTTTATTAGAGCTTTCGGGTCGAATTAATTTTGTAGCACGTTGAGATTTGTTTCAAACATAAATTGCATTATAAATTAAATGTATTATTATTATTACTGTCTTGACCTCACTCTCAGCCATTTCCACATGTTTGTGACATTAAAGGAGTGATTTAGCATTTCAAATATGAAGTAGGCAGTTCCATCAAAACCTTGGCTTACTGAGAAAACTTTCTACCTCGATGGTATCACCTACAAGAATGACAAAAAAAATCCACATTCCGGTTATATTAAAACTTCTGTTGGCTGCTTATCAGTGCTTTCTGTTTAAGTCTCCTGTCTCCCCAGACATTGCTGTGCAGGTTTTAACATGTTACATCAGTTCATTTGTAACTATGGTGTGAGCAAAAATGGATGCCTCACTCACTTGTGTGAAGTGCACAAAAGAAAAGCAGCGTGCAGTGATTCTGGGTTTTTGTGGTCTGAGTGGCGAAATAACTCATAGAACAACATAGAAATACGCAAACAAAATTTTGATGAACAAAAGTTACCGGTGACATGGATTCATCACAAGCCTGAGAGTAAGCAGCAGAGTATGGAAAGGAAACATCCTCAACCTCCCAACAAAGATAGCGGTGCACACCGCTTTTTATCTTCCTGTGTACATCCTGTTGGGAAAATGCCATCTACAGCCGGTGATAGGTGTCTATTGTGAATGGAGTATTACAGTTGTGTTTCTCCACTCACACTAGATCCCAGTGGACATAGTGAGAAGCCCCAGCTCTCCATGAATTATTACCCCCCCGTGAGGAGACAATGGCCAGACAGACAACTGCTTTCCAGCCTCTTTATGACTAACACCAGATCACTCACCAACAAAATGGATAAACTGAGGCTACAGGTGGCAATGAAGGACACACACTGTGTTAATCAAGAGACTGGATTCATCCACTCATTCTGGACTCTGCCATCAAGCTAGCAGGCTACACAACACAGCATTGTGACAGGACAAGGGACTCTGGTAAGTGCAAAGGAGGGGGACTCTGTGTTTATATCAGTTACATCTGGTGTACTAATACAGTGACGGTAGTCAGCCACTACTCCCTAGACATGGAGTATGTGACTGTGTAAGCATATTTTAATTAAAAATATTTGTGCATGCAGTAATATTACAGAAAACGATTAATCTTATCTTATAGAAGTGAAGTAAAGTGAACAGAGTTGAGCCAAGGACAATGTTATGTCATAGTAGCAAAGACATCATGTGATGATGTTCAGTATACAGTATGCACCCAACGAACCTTAGACTAGCAGCCATCTTAGAGATGAGATGCACATGATGTCATAGTAACCCTAGACACGACACAAGATCAGCAGATATGACGTAGCCCCAGATATGATGTAATCTCAGACATGGGGTGATCTTAACTGTGATGTAACAGGTATTGGATACATAAGCAACAGGTCAAATTAAATAACCAAAAGATTCACACACAGCTTTATGAATAATAAGTTTAATAAAGAAATAGTATGTGTACTGTATCTACATAGTGAATATTATACAATACAAAGTATTAGGCCCAACATAAAAAGTATAAAAAACACATGGGGCCTGGGTAAGCATCAGTAGCTAAATAAAATGCATAAGAAGTCAATTAGCAAAACCTCCTGTGAGGAAGGACAACACCAATTTAAAAATCAGTGAAAGGAAATAGAAACAGAAATGCCGCGATTTAGATTTGGCACAGGTGCGGAAGTAAAATCTGTTTGGATACCAACAGACACTTTAACATCGGTCTGGGTGCCAACACTTACGTGACAAACAGGTTTTAGGACCGGCAGAGCTGGGGTTGTAGACTCTGGTCGTACGGGCCTAAAAGAAAATGGATAAGGGCTATCCACACACCAGGTATGGGGTCAACATTCTTGGAAAAAATGAGCCCTGTCTCCTATAGAAACTGCAGTAGTGATACAGATGGTTCGGGCTGATCCTCAGCAAAACTCACCGAGGCCCGGTCCATGACAGGTTCAGTAGGAGTGTAGTCAGTAGGACTGTGAGCCGGACTGTTCTGGCTGTCCGAGTCGTCCAAAGCGACGTGGTGATCATCCGTGCAAATGCGATTAGCTATAAGAATAAAAATAGAAGAATAAAAAATACGTAAATACAATAAAATTCACAAACTTAGACAAATAATTAAAATAATATGTAGAAGATGCTTACCCATGGTCTGCCTCTTGAAAACTGTAGAGTAAAGCGGAAGCACCAAGAATTTATAGCCGACGTAAGCGCCACCCCAATATTTTTTAAGTTGAACAGAAAAAGATAATGGAACCTAATTTGTAAGAAAAATAAGTTATATTGGAAGAAAAAATTGATAAGAGGTGGAGTCAGTTGACGAGGTATATGACGTAGAAAAAATATAGAATTTTAATGGTTCAAAAATTTGATAAGAACCCAAAAAAATTATTGTGCAAAGGCGGGGGCCAGATGAGCGTCCCGCCCCTTGAAAATTGTATAAAAGAAGGCACCTATGTCACAGTAGATCAGTCTGTTCTTGGCGATGCTCTGATTCACATCTTAGGCATTTTCAAGACTGGCTCACTTTGTTTTATTGTTGCAATAAAACTATATCCTTACTTCATCTAGATCTGCATGGAGTCCGGAGTCTTTCTTTGATTTCTTTTATTAAAGATACAGTATTTGTTTAATGTTTTAAATTAAGGCAACTTTGGTGTGGGGAGAATAAAAAATCCACCACAACTGTTAAATGAAGAAAAAAAAAAAAAAAAAGACCCATTTTCCTGTCGAGAGAGTTTACTGTGGTCATGATAACTGCTGTTTGCATTCCACCCAATACTAACAGTAGCTCGGCTATCGGACACATAGGTTACAGCAATAACCACACTGAATGCTGCTACAAACACCAAAGCTCAGTGGTTAAGGCATTGGACTATGGTTCGGAAGATCCCGAGTTCAAACCGCACAACCACCAATTTGCCACGGTTGGGCCCTTGAGCAAGGCCCTTAACTTTTAACTGCTCAGATGTATAAATGGTATCAAAATGTAAGTCGCTCTGGATAAGGGCGTCTGCCAAATGCCTAAATGTAAATGTAAATAAGGGCATTTGCTAAATGCCTAGATGTAGATGTGTGTTTGTGAGTATTATTATATACTGTTATTTTGCACTGTGGAATGGCACTTCAATTTCGTTATCCTTGTTGCAATGACAATAAAGACTATTCTATTCTATCTAACTCAATCGCCTACCGAGAAAATGTTCACCATCTGCTGGAAAATTCATCAATGTTGAATGCACAGATTTCTGAGATTCTCAAGGGCCAGTATTAGAACATTATCAGGAAAAAAGGTTCAACAATCACCAGTGCTCGTTACACTGTACACAAACATACAACCAAAGAAACCTCATTGAGCAAAGATAGACTTTAAATCCATATATTCATATAATCCTGATCTCTGCAACATATTGTAGCGTTTTCATCGCTAAAAGGGACTTGGAGAGACGAGTGAGCTTTGTTGCTCCCCAATGCAATGGCTGGGAGTACTTTATTAGTCTCAGCACGGTACAGTATGGCATGAGCAGCACATTCACTGAGATAGCACACACAGAGAAAGCACACACACAACACCCAACATGGCCGAAGCCATCAACCCAAACACCTTTCCCAAACATGGTGAACACACAGAGAACCCCCGCAAGGCATGACGGTCATCAGCCGCCGCCCCGCCCACGCCACAATATATACTGTATGGAGAAACGTATGTCTCTCTCTCTCCCTCTTTTTGCTGGAACAGAAGATATAACTACAGTATTCTGGGTGTGCCCTAACCTTTTCAAACTTGGTTTCAGTGTGGCTTTTATTGCAGATGGGTCTTCCCTAGCGGCATATTTCTCCTCAAAAAGAAAGGTCAATTCTTTGGAACATCCAGAGTTTTATGCCAACCAGACAAAAACACAAAGAAAGAATGATTAATGTCTTTCTTAACAAATAAATGTGCAGTCAAACCAATAAAATTGTAAGAATGAGGTTCACCTTATTATCTGCAGTCTGAGAGTTCATATCACACTGATGCGACAGACGTCCAAGGAATCTCTGACAATCTTAGTAGCATTAAAACAACCATGGGCACCTGTCTGCTTATGTAGAAAAGTGTATGTTATTCTCTTCCAAGTGTGTTATGCTCTCCTACTGTATGATGAAGAATGACCAGCTGTTTGAAACCACTCCTTACAGAATAAATTGGCAGGTGCCCAAATGGGAGTTTATTTCTATAAATGGTTAACCACATTTAATCTTTAATATATACTGTAGTGTCAATTTAAAGTTTTTCACACATTACATGTTTCACACTCATCTTAAAATAGATTCAGATTTTTTTTCCCTCGTCATTCTATAGACAATATGCTACAATGAAAAAAACATCTTCGCTGAATCGTTCAAGCTCATCTATGTTGCACCAGCATCATCACATTTTTCAGGTCTCCCCAGAGATGCTCTTGGGTTCATGTCCAGACTCTAACTCAGGGCTGTCAAACATACTAAGGCGTCCAGTACGGCCCGCGGGATGATTTGAACAATAATATTAAATATCAAATATTTTTTATTATCATTATTATTAGTAGTAGTATTAAATAAAGTCTGTGTCTGGGTATTCGCTGCAATATTGTGTTTGGTCTTTATTAATTTTTTTATTCTATCATTGATTATTTAACTGCTCTTCTATTGCGCTTCTGCCGAAACCTCTAACACGCATGCGTATTCTAAATTGCTGCCTAAATCAAATTTCTTCGGCCATATGAAGATGTGTGGCAAGCACTCGCGATTTAAAAAAAAATGTCCAAAAAAGAAAAATTTATCTTGAAAGGCGGATGTTTCAGGAGAAATTGAAAGAGAAGTATTTCTTCTGTGAGGTCAACGGCAAGCCGGTGTGTTTAATCTGCTCACAAGCCGTGGCTGTGCAAAAAGAATACAACATTAAAAGGCACTACACGCAGAGAAACATGATAAATAAACCGGACAGCTCCGTACAGAAAAAGTTAATGCTTTACCATCTGCTTTAAAATAAACCTCATCTAGATTTATATTTGTTAAAGGAAAATTCTCATTTGTAGTGTATAGTTAATGTTCATTTCCAAAGTTAATTATATATACAGTATATTTTTTCATTTGCATTAACCATAAAGAATTAATTTTTGTATATGATTTTTTTCTAAACTATTGAGTTGTTAAATCCAGTTCCCTTTCAAGGCTTCACTTGATGCTGCGTGAAAACGCTATGGGAACCATTTTGTCGCGTTGCGACACGCCAAAGTTTTTGGCTATATATAACCTCGACCAGGTGACGTCATCTGATTAGATGTAGGTGGAGGTTATAAAAACAGGTGAGCCGGCAACAACCTCAGATCATTTGTCTTCAGAGCCTTGTTGTGAAGCATGCTTGTGTTAAACCAGCAAAATAAGAAGGTGTTTAACTCACCAATTTGACGAGTTTAAACCAGATATCCCTCCCTGTGTGATAATCCATATCGGAGTGCGATCTCTACACTGCTTCGACTAGTGCTGCGCGCGCCGCGCATTCCGTGAGAAGCTGCGAACCGCCATGCACTCCTGGCTTAAAAATCATGCAACTGACAGAGCTGCGGCAGACGGAGGTAAGAAAACTCCTTTTCTTCCGCGTTGTCTTTACGAGGATTCCTCTCTTGCTTACCGGAGATGAAAATAGCCTTAAGCACTTAAAAAAAAAAAAAAACAAGCAGTAGACGGCAGCTGCTGTCGGGTGGCCGGGGTGCGGAGCCTCAACGACGCTCTCCCCCCACCCCCCCCTTAGCTCTCTCCATATGAGTTAACCCTTTCATGGAGTAAGCTGTATTCATGCTGTGTTTTTCCTGCCATCGACTTATTTATTTATTTAAATATAGTTGATGTGGAAACGCGGGATTGTATGATGACGCCCAGATAGCAGAGACGCTTCACAGGCTATCTCTCTCCTGGGACATCATCCTCCCTGGTAAGCTTATACTTCCTTTCTAGCTGTGTAGACTTTTATCTTCCCTGGAGGGCGAAGCTTTTCAGGCAGTGGGTCAGCTTGGTGCTCCACTGCACACCATGGCGGTTTTGCAGGCCTACCAGGCTGACCTGCTGAGAGACTTGAGTACTGGCGGGGCTCTTCAAGATAAGGTTAGCGATGTCGTTGACTCAGCCGCCACTAGGTTCTGGGGCGAAGTTATACGAACAAGCTTTTGGGAAATTCCCTCACTGCCGTGCTCAAGAGTCAGGATTGTCGGCCACCCAGTCTCGACTGGGTCTGACTCTTGTGAGGCGTAAACACAAGGAGTGTGTTTTTTTTGGACCCGGGCACCTCCTCGTAAACAATTGGGTGCGCCTCGTTTCACTATCTGCCCCAGGAGGTCAGACTGATAAAAAAAAAAAAAAAAAAAAAATATATATATATATATATATATATATATATATATATATATATATATATATATATAAAATAAAATAAAATAAATGGGGGTGGCCCCCCAATAGGGAGAGGCACCCAGAATTCCTTTCAAACGAATAAGTGTTCTCCCTGGCACCCCCAGGAGGTCGGTGTTTTTGCGGTGTTAAGTCTCCAATAGGCTGTTAGTTCTTCGGTTTTGTAGGATGGTGGGATGGTTTTGCTGTTAGTTCTTCATGCTTCAGGATGCCGAACATCTAACACCCCCTACCCCCCCGTTTAACGAATCCGCCAAAACTTTTGCCCTTTCATGAGAAACTGGCAGCGTGGAAGCTACTGCCAAGCATATCTCCTTGGGCACTAAGCACTGAAGAGAGGAACTACAGGATTCAGTTCTCACTTCACCTTCTGTGTTTTCAATGGCGTGGTCTCCACTTCCGTGAAACCAGAAAGTGCGCATCTGCTGACAAGCTGCCGGGGAAGGGGGCCATGGAACATGTTCCCCCACCAGACAGTGAGTCAGGCTACTACAGTCGGTATTCTTGGTTCCCAAGAGTAACGGGGGCTGCGTCCAATTTTTCAGATTCTGCGGGCTCTCCCGCTACCTGAAAATCAATGAATACAGTTCAAATGTTGACTGTAAAGGTGATTGCTCTCAACCCTACCAAGCGATTGTTTCTGACAATCGATGTAAGGACGTTTACTTTCATACAGAAACATTGCCACAACACAGGAAGATCCTGAGGTTCGCTTTCGGGGGTGAAGCTTACCAGTATCGGGTCCTTCCATTGGTCTAGCTCACCCGCACGGGAGTCCGGTGGCTAGTGCTTCGACATCAGCATGTCGTCCTAGCTCATCTCTGTTCTCAGGACTGGGACCCAACTCCACGAAAGCGTGCTCTTTCCTGTGCAGAGGACAACACATTGGGTGCCATATGGGATGCGGTCGTAGGCGGGCACAGCTGTCTCGCGCTCGTATCGAACCCATTCTCAACACCCTCAAGGAAAACAAGCTAGACCAGAAAGTGACCATCACTTTCAGACATCCTAGCTCTCATGGCAGCTGTATCCACGGTGACACCTTTGGGCCTTCTGCACATGAGAGCATTCCAAGTTGTGGCTAAGAACCAGGGGATATCACTAGGGCCAATCCCCAATATGGGTTACGCGCCAGGTGCTTCGTACCCCTTCTACGTGGTTCAGACCCCGGTCTCTACTCTGGGTCCCACTCTAAATTCATCTTGTCGCCGCTGAGGCTAACGACAGATGCTTCCCTCACAGGCTGGGGTGCGGTCTCTGATGACCGTCCAGCCCAAGGGAGCTGGAGAGGCTATCTTCTCGCATGGCACATCAATTGCCTCGAGATGATGGCTCTTTTTCTGGCCCTAAAGCACTTCCTCCAGCAGTTGAGAGGCTGCCATGTCCTAGTGTGGTGGACAACACTATGGCAGTCTCATATATTATCGCCAGGATGGACTGTGCTCGCGCCGCTAACAGCTAGCGCACCAGGTTCCTGTCCCTCAGTGCGATTTACATTCCAGCATGGATGTGGGAGCAGTAGTACTGTCCAGTCTATCTCTGACACACGGGGAATGGTAACCCCACCCCTAAGTAGTCAGGGAGAGATTTTCATGTAGCAAGGCGGACCCCTTGCCTTCCAAGATATGCTTCGCCTTTTACTGCTCTTCAGATTTACGTCCACCGCATCAGCTAGTGGCGTAGGTCAGAGCAGCTTCTACATGTTTTGAATGAGAGATGTTATTGCCCTCTCCTATGAGGCACGTGGGCTCACTTCGACTCTAGGAATCAGGGCCCTTTCAACCTTGGGGATTACCTCATCTATTGCAATGGCAAGAGGTATTCCCCTGTAGCAAGTGTCTGCTAAGCAGATAAACCCAGTCCTCTGCCGAATTGTTTCAGTGCTGGAGTTTCCGTCCTCGGGTCTATGCCCTAGTACTCTCAGGACGTACGTGACTGCATCCTCTCTCAACTATCTTCCGAAAGCTCTATAAACCCAACAGGCACCCTATTGCTTTTGAAGCCTTCTGTCCTCAGCGCTTACAGCTTCGGAGTAGGAGAGACTTCACTTGCGGTGTCCAGCTTGTGCTCTTCAGATCTACGTCCACCGCATTAGCTAGTGGCGTAGGTCAGAGCAGTTTCTACATGTTCTGGATAAGACATGTTATTGCCCTCTCCTATGAGGCACGTGGGCTCACTTCGCCTCTAGGAATCAGGGCTCTTTCAGCCAAGGGGATTGCCTCATCTATTGCAATGGCAAGAGGTATTCCCCTGTAGCAAGTGTCTGCTAAGCAGATAAACCCAGTCCACTGCCGAATTGTTTCAGTGCTGGAGTTTCCGTCCTCGGGTCTGTGCCCTAGTACTCTCAGGACGTACGTAACTGCATCCTCTCTCAACTATCTTCCGAAAGCTCTATAAACCCAACAGGCACCCTATTGCTTTTGAAGCCTTCTGTCCTCCGCGCTTACAGCTTCGGAGCAGGAGAGACTTCACTTGCTGTGTCCAGCTTGTGCTCTTTAGATCTACGTCCACCGCATCAGCTGGCGTAGGTCAGAGCAGCTTCTACATGCTTTGGATGAGAGATGTTATTGACCTCTCCTATGAGGCGCGTGGGCTCACTTCGCCTCTAGGAATCAGGGCTCATTCAACCAGGGGTTCGCCTCAGCTATTGGATTAGCAAGAGGTATTCCCCTGCAACAAGTGTGTGCCAAGCAGGTAGACCCAGTCCACTGCCGAAATGTTTGCCTTGAAAGGGAACGTCTCGGGTTACATTGCTGTAACCCTGTTCCCTGAAAGGCGGGAACGAGATGCTGCGTCCGAATGCCGCACTACCACGTGACCGGACGGCTGTTAAGACAAATTAATCTGAGGTTGTTGCCGGCTCACCTGTTTTTATAACCTCCACCTACATCTAATCAGATGACGTCACCTGGTCGAGGTTATATATAGCCAAAAACTTTGGCGTGTTTTCACAGCATGCTTCAATGACCGGCAACGCGACAAAATGGTTCCCATAGAGTTTTCACGCAGCATCTCGTTCCCGCCTTTCAGGGAACAGGGTTACAGCAATGTAACCTGAGACGTTTTTTTAAATTGTGAAGTGTTTTTCTAGTTTGTAAATTATAGTGTAGCCTATAGCTTCATATTTAATGTAACTGTCTGTACGCAGTCTGCAGTATTTTTTATTTATCATTACTAAAAAGTATCTCAAATTCAAGTTCAAAGGCTTTTATTGTCATTTCAATCATATATAGTTAGTACACAGTGAAACGAAATAACGTTCCTCCAGGACCAGGTGCTACATGCAACATAAATTTCAACATAAATTAACAGAAACATTAAACTAGCTAACTAAAGAGGCCTAGTTAGCTGGCTAGCAGAGACAAGACAGATAGACCCAACATAAATTTACAAAAACTAACTAGCTAAGTAAGACATGTGCAAACAAGAGCAACAACAAAGTGACAGTGCAGCGAACACGACATTACATCACAGAATACTATGGTGTTGAGGTCGTGAAAAACTGTAAACATTCCTTAATCATAGCAGCAAGAATTGAGGAATTAGTGCAAAAAGTAGTCCAATAATGATTATTGTGCAAAAGATATAAACAGTGAAGCATTTACAGATTGGTGTGTATGATAGTTTGGTGGTGTAGGTCAGTGTGTCTGCGCTTGTGTTGATTTGTCAGTCCAGTCCCAATATATTGAGGTAGTTGAGTTAAGCTGAGTGTGTGACGGATGGCTTGTGGAAAAAAGCTGTTGCACAGTCTGGATGTGTGTGCCCGAATGCTTCGGTACCTTTTTCCAGATGGCAGTGTGAAGAGTGTGTGAGAAGGGTGTGTCCGATCAGCCACAATGCTTGTGGATTTACGGATGCAGCATGTGATATAAATGTCTTCAATAGAGGGGAGAGAGACCCCGATGATCTTCTCTGGTTTTCTCACTATCCGCTGTAGGGTCTTGCGGTCCGATATGGCACAATTCCCAAACCAGACAGTGATGCAGCCACTCAGTATGCTCTTGATAGTTCCTCTATAGAAGGTGGTAAGGATCGGTGGTGGAAGCTTGGCCTTCCACAGTCTTCTCAGAAAGAAGAGATGTTGTTGGGCTTTCTTGTGTAGGGAGCTGGTGTTGAGGGACCAGCTGAGGTCCTTCTCCAGGTGGACGCCCAGGAATTTGGTGCTTTCGACGATCTCCACAGAGGAGCCGTTGATGCTCAGCGGAGAATGGTCGCCTCGTGTCCTCCTAAAGACAACAACCATCTCCTTTGTCTTGTCAACATTCAGAGACAGGTTGTTGTCTTTACACCAGTCCGTTAGCCTCTGCACTTCCTCTCTGTACGCTGACCCACCACGGCCGTGTCATCAGCGAACTTAATGATGTGATTCGAACTGTGTGTTGCTACAAGTAATATTCATGTTCAAAGGAAAGGATTTTGCTTGCCATTACTTGGCATTGTTTTTCCCCCAAAAAGGAATAAGAGTTTTAATGAACAGTTTCTGAGAACTTGTTAAATGCAGTTTTACAGAATATAGTGCATTTGTTGTAATTTGATGCACTATGATTAAAAAAACAAATTCGGCCCGCACATGCTCACATTTCTGGCCCTCACCGTAAAATGAGTTTGACACCCCTGCTCTAACTGGTCCACCAACAGAGTTGTTCTCGCTCAGGATATCTCATTTTTCTGCTTCCATTTTTCCCTCTATACTGACTAGTCTCCCAGTCCCAATTGCAGAAAAACAAACATCCCCACAGCATGATGATGCCACCACCATGTATGACTGTTGGGATGGCTTTTATAAAATGATATGTACTGCCTGAGTTCACTCATGACATGGCCAAAAAGTCATAGGAAACATCCTCAGGCTATAAAAACAAAAGCTGGTCTGAGAATCCTTCAGGTGCTTTTTGGCAAAATCCCAGCAGGCTGTCATGTGCCTTTTAGTGAGGAATGGCTTCTGTCTGGATGCTGTACCATACAGTCCTGATTCGTTGAGTGCTAAAATTATGCTTGTTCTTCTGTATGTCTCTCCTGTCGACACAATGGTACTCAGGATCTCATTTATAGTGACCTTTGGGTTCTTGGTTACCTCTCTGACCAAGATCCTTTGCAGAGGTGGAAAGTAACGAATTACATTTACTCGCGTTACTGTAATTGAGTAGATTTTTTAAAGTATTATTTTTAAACTTTACTTTTTAAAGTAGTTTTTAAAATCTGTAATTTTACTTTTACTTAAGTACGTTTTGTTTGAAGTATTGTAATTCGCTACATTTTAAATCATATTCGAGTAAAAAAATAAATGAACTAAGCTAGAATGCCTCATCCCACCCCCGCTAATAAAAAAAACTTTTACTCTGAATAATTTTTTTATGAGCTACTTTTTACTTTTTCTTGAGTAGATTTTTATAAGGGTAACTTTACTTGTACTTAAGTAAAATTTCACTGAAGTAACAGTACTTGAGTACAAAATTTTTATTACTCTTTCCACCTCTGGTCCTTTGTCCTTTGTCCGGGCACATGGACCTGTGTAGACTATAGGTTGTGCCAATTCCCTTCCATTTGACAATGATGGATCCTAATGTATTTTGGGTTACTTTCAGTGCTACAGAACGTCTCTCTTCCACAAATTTGTGTCTTGACACAATCCTGTCTCGCTGGTCTAGAGATAATTAACTTGACCTCATGGCTTTATTTTCACTCTGATATACACCTTTTTATGGTGACACCTTATATAGACAGGTGTGAGACTCACTAGAGTACAAGTGGATTTTCTTTCTTAATTTGCTTCATGGTCTGATTATTACCTGTTAAAGCGTCATTTGTTTACATTTAGGCATTTGGCAGACGCTCTTATCCAGAGCGACTTACAAAAGTGCTTTAAAGTTTACATCACTGGATACATACTTACACTGGGTTAACTAAGTTAATAACCAAGTGCCATTAGTCCAACACAACTGGGAAGAGGGATTTTTTTTGGGGGGGGGGACAACACATTAGACAATACATTACACAATACATTCTATAGCTTAAAATATGCACTTAATTACAAATTAACTAATGATGCAGCTTCCAGCTGTGAATTCAAACTAAAAGTGGAGGACTGGGGAGCCAATCAGAGATAGTCCGAATCTGCCCAACTACAGTCTCTGATTGCCTGGTGTGGCGGCGATTCTAGTCTCTGGTTGGCTGGAATAGTTGCAGAGTTCACAACGCTGCTGCAGTTTGTGCAAGTGTCGCTTTATGACGGGGGGGGGGGGGGGTTAGTCCAATTCCTGGAGAAACAGATGCGTCTTGAGTCGTCGTTTAAAGATAGTCAAAGTCTTAGCTGTACGGACATCTAGACGAAGTTCCATCTAGGTGCCAGAACAGAAAAGAGCCTGGATGAATGCCGCCCTCGATCTCTGAGAGATGGTGGGATGAAGCAAGCAGTGCTGGAGGATCGGAGGGAACGTGGTGCAGTGTGATTAGAGCAGAGAGGTAAGTGGGTGCTGGGCCATTTTTAGCTTTGTAGGCAAGTATCAGCGTTTTGAATTTGATGCGGGCAGCTACAGGAAGCCAGTGCAGGGAGCGGAGGAGTGGGGTGGTGTGGGAGAACTTGGGGAGGTTAAAAACGAGACATGCTGCTGCATTCTGGATCAGTTGCAGAGGACGAATCATGGACAGAGGCAGGCCTGCCAGGAGTGAGTTGCAGTAGTCCAGTCATGAAATAACAAGGGACTGAACAAGCATCTGAGTAGCCTGTGAAGAAAGAAATGGGCGAATTCTTCTGATATGGTAAAGAAGAAATCTACAAGAGCGAGTAAGGTTAGCGATGTGTGGGGAAAAAGACAGATGATTGTCCACGGTAACCCCAAGATTACAGGCAGTGGCTGAAGGAGTGATTTGGTTGTTGTCCAGGGATATCACAAGGTCTTGACCTGGTGATGAGTAACAAGGGATGAACAACAGTTCAGTTTTACTCAAATTGAGCTTTAGCTGATGTGCAGCCATCCAGGATGAGATGTCTGCCAGACATGCTGAGATCCGGGTGGAAACCTGAGTGTCAGAGGGAGGAAAGGAGAAGTTGGGTGTCATCTGCATAACAATGATATGAAAATCCATGCGATGATATGACCTTCCCAAGAGGTATAGAGGTATAGAGGGAGAACAGAAGAGGACCAAGTACTGAGCTCTGTGGGACACCAGTAGAGAGTTTATGTGGGACAGATGTAGATCCTCTCCATGTTACCTCATATGACCTATCTTCTAGGTAAGAAGCAAACCATTGCCACGCAGTTCCACAAATTCCAAGGCTTGTAAGAATAGATAATAGAATCTTGTGGTTCACCATGTCAAATGCAGCTGACAGGTCCAGGAGGATGAGAACAGATGACAGTTTAGAAGATCTAGCAGCATGGAGCTTCTCAGTGACTGACAGAAGTGTGGAATGTGCCACTTTGAATCCAGATTGGTTGGGATCATTAAGGTTGCTCTGTGAGAGATAAAGAGACATTTGGTTATAAACAGTTCTTTCAAGAATTTTGGAAATAAAAGAGAGAAGTGATACCGGGCGATAGTTGTTATGGGTCTGTTGTTCTGATGGGTCCAGGCAGGGTTTCTTGAGGATGGGAATAACCCTTGCCTTCTTAAAAGCTGCAGGAACATGACCAGATGATATGGAATGGTTGATGATGGTTGTGGTGAAGGGAAGGAGGTCTCGTGAGATTGCCTGGAGCATTGTGGAGGGGATTGGGTCTAATGAACAGGTGGTGGGGTTAGATGACAAGATGATCTGCTGAATCTCATCAGATGACAAGTTGGTGAATTCTGCTAAAGGAGGGAAGGGAAGGTCCTGAGGTTCTGCCGTAGGAGTTTGGTTGGGAGTGAAGGACGGGCGGATTGCTGCAATTTTCCCATCGTAGAATGTGGCAAAATCGTCAGCAGTCAGAGATGAAGGGGCAGGAGGAGTCGGTGGGTTGAGTAGTGAGGAGAAGATGTTGTGGAGTTTGCCAGGATCATGTGCAGAGGCTTCCAGCTTTTATCTGAAGAAGGTAGTTTTGGCAGAAGTCACGTCACATGAGAATTTGGAAAGGAGAGTCTGGTAAGAGATGAGCTCTGCATCAAGTTGCGATTTCTTCCATCTTCTCTCTGCAGTTCTTAATTCTCTCCTGTTGTTGCGTAGTACATCAGATAGCCAACGAGCAGGACATGATGTCTTCCTTGGTTTAGATGATTTGTTGATTTGTTGGTTTTAGGTTTGTTGATTTTTACTATAAGACTAGAACATATTTTCCTAGCAAATTATGAATTTAAACGTATCTATATACAGCTGGGCATGTTGGTGAGATTTATCATCTGATCATGTGCTATTTTAATGTGATGGCAAATGGCATGTTGAGGTCAGAGTAGCACTTACCAGCCTGTTGGGTCTATATATCCCAAAACACAGCAGGTTTAATTGGCTTTGCTCCTGCCTGCCCTTTATGATTTAATGAGATAAAGCCTGCGCTTTGCCTTAGCTGGAGGTTGCCAGCCACAGGTGATGCCATAGTGCCACAGCAGTGGGTCACGCTTTCAGAAGCCCTACTGTAGGTGGATTCATCATTTGGTGCCTTCTAGTGCTTGCTTTGCATCTGTGTTTATGACTTACTCGGTTGACCAGCATGCAGATTTATACAAAAGTTTGAATAGCTATTAATATCACAATATAAAATTTTCAGTGATTTTTCTTCTTCAACTTAAAATAAGTAAAAAGCCATTGGATTATACAAAGATTGTGTAATGACATCAAGTAAGTAATTCTTCCTGCTCAACCTATTTTACGTACCTCCTTTTTTTTGTTACCAAATTTTCTGCCCATTAGTTTTGGCCTCAGTTTGGCTCTCCACTACATGACAGCTAACAACCAGAGAGGGCAAAGGCTATCACAGCCGACTGCATCTTTTCAAACTGCAGCTCATGCAACATCAGTGGGAGGCATAATACACTATTTTCTGATTACACACAGACACCACATGATTGACTATGATTGATAACGGAGGGTGAGACTGTGCCCTCCCTCCATGATAACACATCGAATTTAGTCTTTGCTTTTTTTCATTAAATTCTCAAAAATTCTCACTATTTCCAGAAAATATTCAATGTTGTTCTGTTGCCCTATTTTTTATTTTTTTTTTTGCTTTTTGGTACCAGGTATATATTTAAAAGAAATTGCTCTGATTTAGTTTTTCTTCCAGTAAGTATATCTACGTTAAATTAATCATTTACTCTACAGCACATACAGTACATTGATATAGAGTACTTACAAAGTGCACCATTGCCTTTACCGTAAGGTACCTGCTTTTCATGGACAGGCCATTTGAAGCTGTTCTCTCTCTTCTCTTAATTGATTTGTTCAGGCTGGTACAAACTATGTAACTGGGCACAACACCACCATATATATCAAGGTGCTGAATGTGCATTGTGATCTCTCTCTTCCTTGGTCGAGAGGGGCTCGCAGATGGTAAGAGATGCTGGATGTTTGCCCACCATCACACCATGTTGGGAGTTCACCAAAAAAAACATGTGCCACACTCCACAGAGACATCCTATGAAGAAGATGCTCTGGTCAGCTCGGACTAAAATGTAAAATTTTTGCCATCAATTGTGAAAAAATTCCTATAACCCTGAGAACACTATTCCCACGGTAGAGAATGGTGATGGCAGCATTATGCTAATGCGAAGGTTTTCATTTGCAGGAACTGATCAGCTGTTCATACTGATGATTGATGGCAGTAAATCAGATGCAGATGATCAGCATTTGCTCTAACAAGGCGCTGTAAGTGAGGCAGAGGACATATGGCAAGCAATTGTGATATAAGAGCATTGATCGTCTAAATATCACTCTATTGGTTCAGCATAATAAACTGAAGATGCTACACATACTTTATGTTAATAGATTCTTTTTAACACCATAACCATGCAATCAAATGGAAGACACTAGAATGTATTCAGAATGTGCAGAAAATGCTCCTTTCAGTCATTAAGGGCCCATTAGAATAAAATCATATTTCTGAGTCTCAGTGGTGAAAGAGGATGATGGGAGAAGCCTGATAGCTGGAGGCATAAGTGCTGCTTTCTTGCCTCACCATTCATCTGGCAATGTAATCTGACCTTGAACTTCCTTTTGTTTCGAAATGAGGTGCTCAGAGAATTCATATGTTATATCGGCCAAATTAATGGCCATCATATTTAATTGTAAGCGATATCCTCTGTAAAGGAAGTAAGGAACAACTTCTGAAAACTCATTTCCTTCATCAATAGTGCATTTCTATATCGACCAAAATTCCCTTTTGATTCAAACTACCATTAATGTTTTTTCTATGAATGCTAGTGTTGTTCTTCACTGCATTAATGCATAATAAATCCTCCTATGTGTAAGCAAGGGTGAGAGCTCTGGGCAAAAGTGCTACTCTCGACCATTAGTCATTCATACTTGAGCTATGTTTTTAACCCAACAGCGGTAAGCCTGTCAGAAAAAGGCCTGGGAGCAGAAGTGTGCACCTAGGGACTTCTTGGAAGCAAGTGTTACTTAAAGAGAACTAAAACATGGGTGAAAAATATGGAAATAAAATGGAAACTCCCAGCCAAAAGTCAAGTGCCACTCAGTGTGAAAAAGTGCAATCCTTATCCCCAGGCCAGATCTAGGATTTTAAAAAGAGGTGATTTAGGGTTCTCAATAAAAAAATGGACTTGAAGGAATAGACCAATGCAATCCTTATGTGAGAAATGTTTTATTTGAATTTGACATATTTAAGCAAAATCACACTCAAGGATGTGTGACCCTCGAGGTTGTGCTGTTATGCTGAATATCAGCACAACTGTGATGCAGTAATGCCAAAGGCATCACCGCACAGCCTTGAGTGTGATATTACTTTTATATAGCAGTTCTACAAACATCATTTATTATCAACAGATTATGATTTGTTTGCTTATGGAAACATTTACTTTGTTCTGCCCACATATATCCTTTGGTGGATGTGGGGGACTTAGCATAATTAATTATGAGATTTACATCCACTTTTACTATATTTTAAGTTCAGTTTCAATCTCTTTAGAACATCAGCACCGAGTCAAATCCCAAATAGCACAAAATCTACTTGTACTCGTTCCAAGTAGTGTCCTTGATCAGTGGTTAGAGTTGAATTTGGGAAGTGTTAGAAGCTTAGCTTTGTAGTTCTGATTCATTGTGAACAGAACAACACAGACAGTTCAGAAGACATTCAAAATGACTTGGAAGCGATTACTAAGGGGTCAGTGTGTTGTTTAAGATGATATAACATTATCAGATGTGTGTTCTTGTTGAAATTGTTTCTATGACTGGTTTTGAATTTGGGTATTGGCAGGCAGCTGCTCTCTCCTCTTTTTAGTACTGTTATTTGGTTGGAACTAACTGTTGTTTTTGTCAATGTCCAAATATGACTGCTAGAGAGGACATGAAGTTAGTTGGTGTGAGAGAAGAGGATGCAGAGGATAGGGTTAGATGGAGGCAGATGATTCGCTGTGGCGACCCCTGAAAGGGAACAGCCGAAAGACAAAGAAGAAGAAGAAGAAGAAGATAATCTAATTATCCAAAATATGGCATTTGCACTAAGGTGCAGCTAATCATGAGTGTACAGTAACTAATGAGATCATCTTAGCAAGTTCCAAACAAACTCAACTCTATTTGAATTGCAATAACAAAACAGTGCAACCCTGAATCAAGAAAAATTTCATGCTGAAAACATGAAACATGCCATTTACCATAAACACCAGACCCAACAAATTTTCATGCCCCATAACCCTCTCAGATTTTTCTTTTGTCTTTAAATTTTTTGGTTTGTTTCCTTTATTTGCAGTATGAAACTAACCTAAACATAATAGCAAACAAGAAGCCACAATGTATTTGTACGAGTGGACTACATTGCTTTAAATCTCATGTAAACGAACAAATTACAAACCCACTAATTCATGCATTAAAACGTGAAATGGCTACCAGTTGTGTGCTTAAACAGAATAATCAGCATTCAAAAAAAATTATTAGTTCGATGTGTACGCTGGCAGCTTTTTTTTCTCTCTCTCCCTTTTGATTATCAGAATGTGTTAATTGCAGTTTGCCCTTTTACAGCACATGATGACTTGGTAATTTTGGAGCTGAGCGACGTTGAACGCGTAATGACTCAGTGCTTGTTTTGTGTTGTTTTAATGAAGCTCATGTTATCGTAAACTCATTAATTCTAATGGGATTTAATTACAACAATAATGATTTCCCAAAGTCTCCAAAATTACAATTGATAATTGACAAGTACTCAAACGGAGGCCTTTTAACAAGATCGCACACGTCTCTGTGTCTGTTGACTTTCAAGACAGCAAATAAGCTGTTACACATGTTTAATTGACCCATTGCTAAATGCCTCCCAGATAGGAACTTATCAATTTGATCTTTCTGACAGTAGCTAAGGCATGGTCATCCATGACAAAGAGTCGGGGAAAGTGCAATGTGATGTGCATTGGTAGGTTTATGATGACATTGTTGTTTTTGGGAAGGGACAGGTAGGCCGTTGCTTCAGTTGAGAGACAATTGTTTCATTATACAGTACTCAAATATAAATACTGTACACACATACATACATGCATATAGATACCGATCAGGGCCCGTATTCACAAAGCTTCTTAGAATTCTCTGAGAGAGCTCCTATCTTAGACTAAAAAGTCCTATCTGAAAAGTACTAGACTAAAAGTGATTTAGGAAACTTCTCAGAGCAACTCTGAGTAAGGAAAGTACAAAACCCTTATCTTAGAGAGGAGGTGTGGTTGACCCTGTTGCTAGGGATGGTGCAGCAATTAAAGGACTGTGATTGGTTAACCCTTTCAGGCTCAAATTAAGTTTTGAGGATTTGAGATATTGGATTTGGATCCCATATTGTTTTTGTTGTTGTTCTGCCACTGAAAAGCACTTTGTTACATTGTTTAGGTAGTTAGGTTTAACTGTTGCAAATCAGCAACGCCTGCCTTGAGAGGGTTAATAAAGGTCTTAAAATGGACTCTTTTTGTAAAAAAAAAAAAAAAAAAAAAAAGATAATAGAATGGACAGTGAATTCATAATGTTTGTATTTAAAGAAATTAATCATTAATGCAGGTACTTTATGCAAAGTTTTCGTAATAGGGTAAATATCTTAATTAAAATTAAATTAAACAGCCAAATGTTTACAATGTGTCTACTTTTTGAAGCAACTAACTTTTGGATGGTATGTCTTCAACAATCCAAGATAGATGGAAGGGAGCAAAAGAACAAGAAATACAAAGAAGAGCAGTGTTTACATTTATGTTTAGTGTTTGGAGAACGCTGCAGTCTTTCCGTCATTTTATCCTCTGCTATAGATTACTAAAGGTACAGCATGACCCTCTACTCATTAGATGTTTCATGAATCATTTTTATCTTTACTTTACATTTTAATCTTTAAGATTTAGTCCTAAATTTAAGTGGAAATTCTAAGAAAATGTCATAATTTTAACAATGTTCTTAGAATTTCATCACTAGGAGCAACTTTTAGGCTTAAGAAACTTAAGAGGACACTAAGCATAATGTTGTGTAGGTTCCCCTTGTTCCAGTTGTGCAGTTCTGGCAACTCGGGTCCGGACTCCACTGGTGGTATTCTGGTGTCTGGCACTAGGATGTTAGTGGCAGAATCTTTTGGATGCTGAGGTTGGGGTGGAGTCTTATGTATCTGATGAATTCCATGGATGCTCGGTTCGCTTGAGATCTGGAGAATTTAGAAGAAGGGATCGGCTCTTTTTGTGCTCAGCCCCATGCAGTGCATTTTGTGATGCACTGGGTGTTCTGATACCTTTCTGTTGTGGCCAATATTGACTTTTTCATTAATTTGCTCTACATTGGCTTTTCTGTGGGATCAAACTGGAAAGGCTGTCCTTTGGTCCCCACAGTATAGACAAGTCTTGGGTGCCCATGAACCTGTCACCAGTTTACTGGTGTATAATTGATAATCAATGTTATACAATTTACCTGGCAGTGGTGTAAGTGTTGTGGCTGATCGATGTATATACTTGAACACACACAGAAATTCAAAGAAGGTCAAAGAAAATTGGCCAGACTGGTTTGAACTTTAGGGAATGACACAGTAACTCAAATAAGCAAATGGGCGTGGCGAACAGACAAAGCTTTACAGAATGCACAACAAGTTGAACCTCAATGAGTATTGGCTACAAAGGTAAAAAAAACAAAAACACATTGAGTTCTTTTCCTGTTAGCCAAGAAAATTAATCTAAGGAAGTGGAATAAAGTGAATGAAACAGTTTAATATTATATAAATAAAACATCTATTCTTTTTTAGCATAACGAAAAAAAGAAGGGGAAGTCCATGCATAAAAGTAACCGGCCCATTAAATAACCGTTGTTGTTCTGTAAGTAAACATATTATAAATAATAAAATAATGAGGCTGAAGTGCACAGCATAAGCCCTGATTTGAGGGTAATTAGCCAGCTGTATTCCCTTGCATCATTAGCTCAAACACAGTAGAGATAACACCATTTCTAAACTTGATAGATTAGGTGTGACATTAGCAACTGGAGCCTGTTATTGCTGTCTCTTCGTATGAGGTGCAAAAATGAGAGAATGACAGTAAAGCAGATTATGAGAATGAAAAATCTGAATACATTAGTTGGAGTTCTAGATGAAGCATTAGCTATAGAATAATCAATTGTGATGCGTGAGAAGTACACATAGAAACATACTCGTTTGTTTATGGTAGGAGTGGCGAAGAACCAAGCAATATAAAAAGTACACTGCCATATTTATTTAAGATAACTCTTGTGTTTATGCTAAGGAAATGAGGATTTTTTCTTCTTACACATATAAACCAGACAACGAGACGTCTGTGCGTACGTTTATATACTGTTTCATATGTTTAATTGTACAAACAACAAATAAGAAGCAAAATCTACTATTCTACAGTATAACCGTATCCTATAGGATTCCCATGAGCAATAAGTTAATATTTGTCATTTTTAAAGGCATTGCTTGATGTAATACACTACTGCAGTGTTCCTCATTAAAGCAACTTCAGTTTACAATTGGTGTTTTTTTTTTTTTTTTCAAAATTTATTCCATTGTCATATAAATTGCATTCTGTCTATAAATCTTAATATCTTATTCAGGGGCATGTTTGCCTCTCTTACTATACTCCCAGAAATACGAGCTAATGCTGAGAAAGAAATGGCTTGAAGCAGAGTAGATATTTAAATGGTATTTTCCCTGATTAATTGTTAGTCAGGATGTGAATTTGAATGTTAATCAGTGTTTTACCTCGAGCTCATGCTCTCCAAAGCCAAATGTATTACCTACTCAGTCTACTTTTCTTTCGAGCACACCAAGGACTTGTTGGTAAAAATAGGTTAGAAAGGGCTAAACCTCTGCTGTCATTCAAAGATTAAAAAAAAACTATGTAAGGTTTCATATTTCTAAACATTATTGCATGTCCGATGAAAGAATAAATACATTTATTTATACACCTTACACATTTTATGCTTCCCATGCTTAGAATTTCAAGGAAACAGCAAGACCCCTGCTAAGCATTACAGCTTTTAACCACTTTTTTCATAGAAATGCCTATTCATCAAGTGTGTAGTTGTTCCCTTTCAAAGCTACACTTGATGCTGCGTGAAAATGCTATGGGAACGCTCTTCGTGTGACCGGTTGTTGAAGGATGTGTGTCAAACACGCCAAAGATTTTGGCATATATAACCTCGGTCAGGTGACCTCATTTGATTAGGTGCACCTGGAGGTTATAAATAGGCATGAACCGGAAACATCCTCAGCTCTTTTTATCTTCAAGGACTGCATTGTTGTGTGCGTGTGTGCAAGCACTTTTTCAAAAAGAAAGCGAAAATAGAAAGTGTCTTATTACTCACCAGGAAGATGGCAGAGTTAGACAGGAGTCCGTCCATCCGAGTAGAAGAATATCTCGCTGAGGACAATCTCCACGCTTTCTGTTTTCAGGCTTGAAGGAGCACGTGAGTATCGCAAATTTCTCCTTATTAAAGTCGCTCGTGCTAGGCTCGCTGTCTTTAAAACAAAATCACGAGCCGCGGCGCATTTCTCACGTGCAAGGATAGACATCCTCTCTTGCTTCCACGGAGATGGAAATAGCCTCGAAGCACTTGGAAAACATTAGACGGCAGGTTCTGTCGGGTGGCCGGGGGGCGGAGCCTCAACGACGCTCTCCCCTTTTTCTTAGCAATCTCCATATGAGTTAACCCTTTCATGGAGTAAGCTGTATTAATCCCGTTTTCCTGCCATCGACTTATTTATTTGTCACTTTGTCACTTCTGAATCTCAGGCGCATCAAGGATAAGGAGCATTCCTCCTTGATGCCCCTATCTTGCCTTCCGGCCTGTTTGGCGATGTTGTTAACTCGGTCGACACTAGGTTCATGAGGCGAAGTTATATGAACAAGCATTTGGGAAATTCCTTCCCCACCGTGCTCAAGAGTCGGGACTGTCGGCCACCCAGTCTCGACCGGGTCTGACTCTTGCTATGCGTGAAACACAAGGAGAGTGTTCTTGAGCTGCCCACCCTCTCATAAATATTGGGGTGTGAAGCGCCTCACAATCCGTCTCAAAAGAGGTCAGACTGGCATATTGTCTTCTTCACAAAGAAGCCCTGAGCTTCATGTGCCCAGGACCATGTGGGTGGCCCCCCAATGGGGAGAGGCACGCAGAATTCCTTTCAAGAATTAAGTGTTCTCCCTGGCACCCCCAGGAGCTCAGTGTTCTTGCTCCGCCACCACTGGTGTTTCGGGCAACACCAGTCTCCAGTGTTAGTTCTTCTGTTTATTCGTGCATGTTTCAGGATGCCGAACATCTAACATCCCCCCCGTTTTAACCAAGCCGCCGAGACTTTTGCCCTTTTCTGCATTGAAACTGGCATCATGGAAGCTACTGCCAAGTATATCTCCTTGGGTACTAAGCACTGTAGAGAGAAACCACAGGATTCAGTTCTCACATCACCCTCCGCGTTTCAAATGCATGGTCTCCACTTCTATGAAACCGGAAAAGTGCGCATCTGCTGACAGATGAGTCAGGCTACAGTTGGTATTTCTTGGTTTCCAAGAGGAACGGGGGGCTGCGTCCAATTTTTAGATTTCACAGGCTGTACCCCTATCTAAAAATAATAGTAAATAAATACAGCTACAAAATGTTGACTGTCTAAGTGATTGCTCTCAAATCCTACCAAGCGATTGATTTGTGACAATCGATTGAAGGACGTTTACTTTCATATAGATATTGCCACAACACAGGAGGTTCCTGAGGTCCGCTTTCGGGGGCGAATCTTACCAGTATCAGGCACTCCATTTGGTCTAGCTCTCTCACCCGCACATATACAAAATGCATGGATGTAGTTCTGGCTCTTACGACTCCAGGGCATCCGTATTTGAATTGCATAGACGACTGGCTGGCCCAGTCTCAGTAGGTAGCACTTTGACATCAGAATGTCATCCTAGCTCATCTTTGTTTCTTAGGATTGAGACCAAACGCCACGAAAAGTGTGCTCTTTCCTGTTCAGAGGACAACAGATTTGGGTGTCACATGGGATTCGATCGTAAGCGGGCACAGTTGTCTCCCACTCGTGTCGAATCCATTCTCAACACCCTGAAGGAAATCAAGCTAGACCAGAAAGTGACTGTTCATCACTTTCAGAGATCTTAGCTCTCATGGCAGCTGTATCCACGGTGACATCATTGGGCTTTCTGCACATGAGAGCATTTTAGTTGTGGCTAAGAACCAGGGGATTTCACTCGAGGGCCAATCCCCAATAATGGTTGCGCGCCAGGTGCTTCGTACCCTTCATATGTGGTTCAAACCCCGGTTTCTGACTCTGGGTCCCACTCTAAGTTTGTCTTGTCGTCGCAGATGCTAACGACAGATGATTCCCTCACGGGCTGGGGTGCTGTCTTAGATGACCGTCCACCCAAAGGGAGCTGGAGAGGCCATCTTCTGGCGCGGCACATCAATTGCCTCAAAATGATGACTCTATTTCTGGCCCTAAAGCACTTTCTCCAGCAGTTGAGACTACCATGTCCCAGTGCAGGTGGACAATACCATGGCAGTCGCATATATTAATCACCAGGGCGGACTGTGCTCACGCCGGTAAATAGCTAGCGCACCAGGTTCCTGTCCCTTAGGGCGATTTACATTCCAGGGCATATGAAGGTGGGAGCAGTTGTACTGTCCAGTCAATCTCTGACACACGGGGAATGGAAACCCCACCCCGAAGTAGTCAGTCAATCTGGGAGAGATTTCATGTAACAGAGGTGGACCTCTTTGCCTCGCAAGATCAGCAAATGTCCCCTTTACTACTCTCTGACTCTTCCAGCTCTCCTGGGTCTGGACACCTTGGCCCGTACGTGGCCCAGGTTACACCTTTATGCATTTTTCCTGATAGCTCTGCTCCCGGGAGTCTTTGCGAGGGTCCATCAACAGTGTTTGCGCCTCTTATTGATAGCGCCCTGTTGGCCGACGAGAGTGTGGTTCTCGAATCCAGTATCTCTCCTCAACGGCTCACCATGTTGATTTCAGTGGGGAGGGATCTTCTGTCTCAGGCGCAGGGGACAATATTTCATTCCCGGGCCGAGCTTTGGAACCTTCATGTTTGGCCCCTGAACGGGACCAACTAAATCAAGTTGGTTTTCCAGCCAGCATAATTGAGATTATTCTAGCTGATAGGGCTCCCTCCACTAGAGGAGCTTATGCCCTCAAATGGAATGTATTTAAAAGTTGGTGCATGACAAAGCAGGTAGACCCAGTCCGCTGCCGAATTGTTTCAGTGCTGGAGTTTCTGCAAGCAAAATTGACCACGGGCTTGTGGCCTAGTAAAACCCTCAGGACATACGCAGCTGCTAGTTCAGCCTGTCACGTTCTGATTGATGTGGTTACTGTGGGAAAACACCTTTTAGTTGCCCGTTTCATTCGTGGAGCTAAATGGGTGAGACCACCCACTAGAACCATGGTCCCTTCGTGGGATTTATCTATCGTGCTCGAAGGTCTAATTGAAACCCTCTTTGAACCACTAGAGTCAGCACCTGTCAGGTTTCTGACCCTTAAGATGGTTTTTATGATGGCCGTTACCTCTCTGAAGAGGATTGGAGATCTGCACACCTTGTCAGTCTCCCCATCCTGCCTAGACTTTGCCCCTGGCTAGTCAAGGCCATTTTGCATCCTCACCGAACTATCTTCCGAAAGTTCCATTCTCAACCATGCACCCTGTTGTTCTTGAAGCCTTCTGTCCTCCGTCTTTCACAGCTTCGAAGCAGGAGAAACTTCACCTACTGTGTCCAGTACATGCTGTCCACATGTCCACCGCACCTGCCAGTGGCGTAAGTCAGAGCAGCTTTTTATATGCTATGGAGGCCGTAACCGGGGGGCGGCCGCCACTACAAAGACCTTGTCACACTGGGTGAGAGATGCTATTGCTCTCTCCTATGAGGGATGTGGGCTCACTTCGCTTCTAGGAATCAGGGCTCATTCAACCAGGGGGATCGCCTCATCTATTGCACTAGCAAGAGGTATTCCCCTGCAGCAAGTGTGTGACGCGGCAGGTTGGTCCTCTCCGCACACATTTGTTAGATGTTCATGCCACTCCGGGCTCACGGGTCCTCGAGTCAGCTTCACAGACATAGTTCTGAGACCTTCTCGGCACTTGCAGTGCGGCGGCGTTGGTACTCTTGTTCCCATAGTGTTTTCACGCAGCATCGAATGTAGCCTTTGAAAGCGATTGTCTCGGGTTACTTTGCTGTAACCCTGTTCCCTGAAAAGGCGGGAACAAGATGCTGCATCCCAATGCTGCCCTTCCTACATGACCGGACGTCCGTTCAGACAAAATCAATCTGAGGAATGTTTCCAGTTCACTCCTATTTATAACCTGCAGGTGCATCTCATCAGATGACGTCACCTGACGTGGTTATATAAGCCAAAATCTGGCGTGTTTGATACACACATGCTTCATAACCGGCAACACGAAAAGATGTTCCCATAGCGTTTTCACTCAGCATCTCGTTCACGCCTTTTCAGGGAACAGGGTTACAGCAAAGTAATCCGAGACGTTTTGCCTAAAAGCTACTGTACATTTCATCTGAAGTCCCAGTTTAACGTGAACAATTGATCATTAAATACATTATTAAATTATTTACATTGTCTAGGAACAAATGTAATTTTAAAGTGTGTTTGTAAGTAAACTATTCTATATTATTTTGGTTTCAGGAAAATACAAAATGTGTGTTTTATATGATATAGAAGGTAGAATACATGGTGTAATTAATGGTATTTTCATTATTTTAATACACCATGTTCCAAATCATTACGCAAATGATATCTTTCCCTGATTTTCATAATTAGTCAATGCAAATGACAGTCAGTATAATTTTCAAGTCATCAACCATTAGGGTATAATTAGAATTTTATTGAACAAACTCCTAATGATACCAATATTTATAAAAAAAAAAAAAAAAAAAACTGATAATGCACTGTTCCAAATTATTATGCACAACAGAGTTCAAACATTTTATAGGTAGTAAAGAACTGAAAATGGTCTTTTGTTGAATTTGCAGCATTATGAGGTCATATTTAAAGAAATCAAAAGCTATTTCAATCAAAAACATCCTAACAGGGCATGTTACATCTTACCATAGGACCCCTTCTTTTATATCACCTTCACAATTCTTGCATCCATTGAACTTGTGAGTTTTTGGTCAGTTTCTGCTTGAATTTCTTTGCAGGATGATAGAATAGTCTCCCAGAGCTGCTGTTTTGATGCGAACCACCTCCCACCCTCATAGATCTTTTGAGGATTCTCCAAAGGTTCTCAATGGGGTTGAGGTCCGTGGAAGATGGTGGCCACACCATGAGTTTCTCATCTTTTATTCCCATAGCAGCCAATGACACAGATGTATTCTTTGCAGCATGAGATGGTGCATTGTCATGCATGAAGATGATTTTGTTATGGAAGGCACGGTTCTTCTTTTTGTACCATGGAAGAAAGTGGTCAGTCAATATACTTTGCAGAGGTCATTTTCACACCTTCAGGGACCCTAAAGCGGGCTACCAGCTCTCTTCCCATGATTCCGGCCCAAAACACGACTCTGGCACCTCCTTGTTGACGTCGCAGCGTTGTTGGGACATGGTGGCCACCCACCAACCATCCATCTGGACCATCCAGGGTTGCACGACACTCATAAGTAAACAAGACTGTTTGAAAATTAGTCTTCATGTATGCCTGGGCCCACTGCAACCGTTTCTGCTTGTGAGCATTGATTAGGGCCCAAATAGTAGGTTTATGCACAACTGCAAGCCTTTAAAGGATCCTACACCTTGAGGTTCACGGGACTCCAGAGGCACCAGCAGCTTCAAATACCTGTTTGCTGCTTTGTAATGGCATTTCAGCAGCTGCTCTCTTAATCCGATGAATTTGTCTTGCAGAAACCTTCTTCATTCAGCCTTTATCTGCACGAACCTGTCTGTGCACTGAATCAGACACAAATGTCTTCACAGTACGATGATCACGCTTAAGTTCATGAAATATCTAATGTTTTTATACCTTGTCCAAGGCATTGCAATATTTGATGCTTTTCGGGGGCAGAGATCCTTTTTCTTTCTCATATTGCTTGAAACCTGCGGCCTGCTTAATAATGTGGAACAACCTTCTTCAGTACTTTTCCTTTAATTGGGCTCATCTGGCAAACTAATTATCACACGTGTCTGAGATTCATTTCAGTGATCCAAAGAGCCCTGAGACACGACACCATCCATGAGTTTAATTTAAAAACTAAACATTTAATGGTTATGACACTTGCAACCAATTTGCATAATAATTTGGAATGCTGTGCATTTTTGAGAAACTTTTAATGAACGAACATACAGTACATAAAAAAACATGACAGGTGTCATGGTGGTTAGAGGAGCAATTTCTTTCTTTCTTTCTTTTTTATTTATGTATTAGTTAATTATAATTTTATTTTTAACTGTGGCCTCAAGAATTGTAAATTAAATGTTTTGAGGAAACACATTTCAGATGCCGGTGTGTACTGTATCTATGTTGTCTGTATTTACAAAAATTTCCTGTTGTTTTATAGATACCCTTTAACCCACCTCCCATTCAAGTCTGTTGAAGGGAAAATAGTGGAAACCAGTAAGCATCCAGCTTATTTTACTTGAAGATAGAAAACGCATTAAAACAGAAACACTACTTTATTATTATTATTATTATTATTATTATTATTATTATTAAGTGAGTTAAAGTACTTGGTGACTTGACAAGTACATAAGCGTAATAACTTAAGAGAGGAAGGTTAGGGACTGCTTTGGTCATGAATAAATAAATAAATAAATAAATAAATAACATACCAACCACTCTAACAAGAAGAAATGAGTACAGGCTAAATTTCACATGTTTATAGCATGATAACTTGGTGATAAAGCAGTTGAATGGCCAAGGAGGCAAAAGCATAGGTCAGGCTAAAAAAGCTGAAAACTAAAAAACAGCCAGCCCACACACAGGAGACACAGGAATGGGTTTAATATGTAACTGTCAGATGTTGGTGGTGGAGGCGGATGCAAATGTAGGCAGTTTTATTATAGGCAACACAAGAGAGAAAGACCAACAAGGTGAAAAACTAGAGCTTTAGACATACTGTATGTCATGAACACGAGTAAAGGATTGTACAGACTACAGATTAGAGAACTTCAAACAGAAAAAACATGACAAAAAATTAAAAGCTTAAATAGTGATACTAATGAAATGAACCAGGGAATATGTGCAGGTGATCACTGTGGGATGCGACTGAGTTATACGTATCATGTGATGGGGCTGATGGGTAATGTAGTTCAACGCATGATGTTGAAACCCTCTCCCTGCTGTAGATTCTATGCAGTAATGGATAAAGAATGGGGCGGGGCTCAAAGAATGCATGTTTCATTGTCTATGTAAATGCTGAAAAACATAATAACTTAAAAATATGAATAATCTTATTGAATCCCGTAATAACATTAATGCTAACATGACATGTTGTTTTCACCCAACTTCAGCAAACAGGTACAGGTATAAGCCATATAATGTAGGACACGAATAATGTATTAGACCATATCTTCAATAAAAAGAAATCTAATATTAAATATTCAATAACTATAACCTTCACTTGATAATCCACTGCAATGCCACACTAAGATATTTGCCATTCCTTTTTTTTTTTTTTTTTCATTTTTATTATTATTATTTTTTGGACGTTCACTGAGGTAGAAAATGAAAGAATACTGATTCACACTCCCAACACACGCACACACGTACACACAACAAATGTGTTCTTGGTAATGCATTATCAGAAAAATACATACAGTACAAGGTCTGAATCTCAAAACATTTTTTTTTCTGATTTACTTTGTAAGTACTGTGACTGAACTAACATATTCATGAATGTTTTCTCTATTCAGGGCCATCAACGCTTTTTTTCTTATTAATTTAATGGCTTATCACATTAAAGGTCATAGGTCAGGGCAATAGCCGATCTTCCTCATTTGCAGCCAGGTGGCAATTAACTACCCGGAATTTTTGGCTCAAAGAGCAAAAAACTAAAATAATTTTCTAAATTTTTGGCAAACATATCCACAAATATGGACAACTTAAAATTACAGTATACTGTTTATTGCATGAGGCATCTGCTAAGCGACATGAGAACATACTGTATTGTAAAGAGGACAGAGAATACTGTGTGGATGACATTTTAGTTGATGACGTGATTTCTTGCTTGCAGTCCATGTGTATCTACATTGATGTTCTGTACAGTATCGACTTTAGTGGACGTGTAACCTATATAGCCAACGTACAGTATGCTTTGCATTTGATATTTGCAACATATTATTATATTCCTGTTCTTTGCGTTGTAACAAATAAATATTCAGCTCTTAGTAAAAGGTTGCTAGTGATAAATAATAAATTGAACGCACCGCTTAACCCAAGGTTACGAACCATCCTGAGAAAATGTCAGATAGATAGTTATCTTCATAGTCTCTCAGTTCAGACATATCCAGAGGTAGAACTAATACTCACATTCCTCAGCCATGAAGTTAAGTAGGCGTTCGGAGTGTTAGAGGAAATGTCAACTCTTAAGCACAAAAATGAGACTTACAGTAGATTGAAGCAGATGCGATGTGTTGAGTGTATCTGGTGATAATTTGTGATGCTGTGAGTTACAGTATCAGTTGTGTTCCATGTGTAATGTGCGTAACATTACAGGAGGACAATTTACAATGGCATTTAATACGAGAAAAAATGTCAGTGATCTCAAACACATTTGATAAAACTACTTAAAGCATCACGATGTACAGTAGTGCAAATCCTGACTATGGTGCAAGAGCTACTGTAGGTAGAGCTGAGGCATCAAAATATGAATTATCATCAAGATTATTGATAAATATTTAACCACTGGAACTGTATAAATGTATTCCAGATGCCATTAAATACCACATATTAACAATCTATATTCATAAGGCAAACCATCCTGGATGGATTTTCCATGATTTCAACACTGTGGGATTGATTACATCAGTTTCCACTCCTGTCAGCCAAGAACATGAGGCTGAGGCTACAGTGTGCAGAGGCTCAAGAAAACTGGATGATTGAAGACCAAGAAAAAGTCACCTGATCGGTTTACAATCCTGAATAGTTTGGTTTTAATGAGCCTGTGCCCTGTGCATCCTCACATTCATGCCACTGGTTAACACAGTAATAATCCGTCCTGATGTAGCCAATTCTCCTTGAGATTCAAAGAGCCATGCATTTTTAGATTCATTTCTTTTCACCATAGTTATAAAGAGGGTTTATTTGAGTTACTGTGTACTTCCAGTCAGCTCTAACAAGTTCTTCTCAGTCATCTCTCATCATCCTGGTGTTTTTCCCCAAGGGAACTGCCGAAGACTTCTTTTTTTTTTTTTTTTTTTTTTGTACCATTTGGGGTAAACTTTAAAGAACATGGTGCCTGAAAATCCCAAGAGATCAGCACTTTCTAAAACAAGTCTATCTGGCACCAACAACCATGTAAAAGTTGCTGACATGTCACGACATGACATTTTTTTTTTATGATGTTCCACTCTGATGTTTGATGTAAAAAATAACTGAAAAGTTTTTTTTTTTTTTTTTCACAACTCCATGATTTAATGCATTGTGCTGCTGCTGCATGAATGAGCCAGTGTACACATGGTCCTATTAAACTGGGCTGGTGTGTGTAATTTATAATTTATATGAAGTTCCCAAAAAAATGAGTCCTCTGTGTTTAGGATTTGCTCCATTTTTACAATTAGTGTGTGCATTAATTTTTTTAAATAAAAGGATCAATGATGTACGCTTGGGTCATCTCATTTTCAACTTGTGCCATTTAAAACAACAAAGAACAGTAGGATGAAATAACAAAGAATAATAAGCATTCATGTTCATATTTATAGTTAATTAGTATCTATGGATACAAGTGCATTTCAAACGTATTCATACCCCTTGCACTTTTCCACAATTTGTCACATTACATCCACAAACGTAAATGTGTTTTATTGGGGTTTTGTATGATAGACCAACACAAAGTGGCACATACTGTAATAGTGAAGTAGACGGAAATTGATAAATTATTTTTTACATTTTTACAAAAAAAAAAATCATTAAGTGTTCCAGGCATTTGTCTTCACCCCCCTTTGCTCTGATCACCCTAACAAAAATCCAGTGGAACCTTCAGAAGTCACCTCATTGGTAAATAGAGTTCGCCTATGTGTACTTTAATCTCAGTATTAGAGCTGTTCTGTAAAGGCCTCAGAGGTTTATTAGAGAACATTAATGAACATACAGCACCATGAAGCCCAAGACAGGTCAGGAATAAAGGTATAGAGAAGTTTAAAGCATGGTTAGCTTATAAAACAATATCCCAAGCTTTGAACATCTCACAGAGCGCTGTTGAATCCATCATCTAGAAATGAAAAGAGTACAGCACAACTGCATACATACGAAGACATGGGCGCCCACCTAAACTGACAGGCCGGGAAAAAAGAGCATTGATCAGAGAAGCAGCCACGAGGCCCATGGTAACTCTGGAGGAGCTACAGAGATCCACAGCTCAGGTGGGAGAATCTGTCCACAGGAATCTGTCACTCCACAAATCTGGCCTTTATGGAAGAGTGGCAAGAAGACAGCCATTAAGAAAATAAAGTTGTAAGTCCCGTTTGCATTTCCACTTTATATCCAGTTGACATTCTTTCTTCAGCAGAAATTATATTTTAGGTTCTTGACATATTAGACAGAAATGTTTAATTTTGCATTTACATAAATACAGTTAGACTAATGTATCTACCATTTATAGAAGGACTTAAAAACTGATTAATTATTCCTTGATTATAGTGCAGGGACCCCTTTTAAACGATTCATTGTAGCTTAAAGAGGACCAAAAGCTGAATGAGATGATAATGATGAATTGTCCTTTATATATTTTATACCACAATGATGTTGAATCCTTGAGTCTGTCTGCCCCAGTGATCATGCTTTTAGCAAATTTTGGAATTTAACTTTAAATATACTTTAAAAAAAAGTATTATAGTATACTTTACAAAAATATATTATTGAAAAATATACTTTAAGTGAAAGGTTGGTCTAATTTCCAAAGTAAACTTATTTAAACAGGTTTTTGCCATGTATTTTTGGTATATTTTAAATAAAAAAATGCTCGAAATAATTATTGTACAAATGTACAGAAAGTATATATTAGAATACAATTTTTAATATGATCTCAGTATATTATCAGTTAAATTTTAAATGTACTTATTAATATGTATTTATATTTGGTGCACTACTCTCTCGTGCTTTTAGACTCGTTTTTGCACGCTGAATCTCTCTCTCTCTCCCACGCGCGATCTCAATCGCGTTTTGGAGCGCAGAAAATCATTTTTTCCCGTTCAAGATAATTTATGTTTGCACTCACTCACTCTTCTGTGCGCTCACCGTCATAAAGCGACACTTGCACAAACTGCAGCAGCGTTGTGAACTCTGCAACTATTCCAGCCAACCAGAGACTTGAATCGCCGCCACACCAGGCAATCAGAGACTGTAGTTGGGCAGATTCGGACTATCTCTGATTGGCTCCCCAGTCCTCCACTTTTAGTTTGAATTCACAGCTGGAAGCCGCATCATTAGTTAATTTGTAATTAAGTGCATATTTTAAGCTATAGAATGTATTGTGTAATGTATTGTCTAATGTGTTGTCCCCACCCCAAAAAAAAAAAAAAAAAAACTCTTAGCACTTAGTTATTAAGCTAGTTAACCCAGTGTAAGAATGTATCCAATGATGTAAACTTTAAAGCACTTTTTGTAAGTCGCTCTGGATAAAAGCGTCTGCCAAATGCCTAAATGTAAATGTACTTTGCTTGTGGTATAATGGCTCTGTAGCTCTCGGACTGTTTTCAGTCTCTGTGTAACAACTAGAATCAACACAAACTAATACTGTACCTGTATATTATAATACTAATGTCTGTCTGTGTTCAGACAACAGTTTATATTTTAGTTTGTGTTGTGGTGAACACGTTTTATTGAACACAAACTATAGTAGTGCTTTTTTGTAACCTTGTGCAAATTAAATCTGTTGATCTCATGAATAAAATCTGCGTCATAATTATTGATGCAATGCTTTTCAAAAACATGTTATAGTGTAGAAAATACATTTAGCATTTGTAAATTATCCTAAACACCTTTAGTGTACTGGTAACACATTTGCAAAACGGTATTATAGAAGGTTGTGTGTACTGTATGATATAATAAAGTATATTTGTATTAACCACAAAGTGTACTTTTTTAGTATTTGTAATTGGCCAGAAGTATAACAGCAATTACTGCTGCAATAAGAATATACACATAGTATATTAATCATGTATTTGTAATACAGTAAAAATAGCTGTAATGTTCTTATAATACATTAAATATATACTTAAATTGTATTAATTACTGTCAGGTATGTACGTTAGTACACACACAGCCATATACTTTAAGTGTACTAAGTATACTTAAAGTTGTTCCGCTTTATCACACAAACGTACAATTAATACACTTCAAATTGTGCTTAGGAGACAATCTTCTTCTTTGTCTTTCGGTTGTTCCATTTCAGGGGTCGCCACAGCGAATTATCTGCCTCCATCTAACCCTGTACTCTGCATCCTCTTCTATCACACCAACTAACTTCATGTCCTCTCTCACTCCATCCATAAATCTCCTCTTTGGTCTTCCTCTAGACCTCCTGCATGGCAGTTCCAACCTCAGCATCCTTCTACCGATATATTCACCATCTCTCCTCTGAACATGTCCAAACCACCTCAATCTGGCCTCTCTGACTTTATCTCCAAAACATCTAACATGGGTTGTCCCTTTGATGAACTCATTCTTGATCCTATCCATCCTTGTCACTCCCAAAGAGAACCTCAACATCTTCAGCTCTGCTACCTCTAGCTCTGCCTCCTGTCTTTTCTTCAGTGCCACTGTCTCTAAGCCGTAGAGCATTGCTGGTCTCACCACTGTCCTGTACACCTTTCCTTTCATTCTCGCTGATACTCTTTCATCGCACAACACACCTGACACTTTTCTCCACCCATTCCAACTTGCCTGTACTCGTCTCTTCACCTCCTTTGAACACTCTCCGTTGCTCTGAACCGTTGACCCTAAGTACTTAAAGTCCTGCACCTTCTTTACCTCTGCTCCCTGTAGCCTCACTGTTCCTCTTGGGTCCCTCTCATTCACACACATGTATTCCGTCTTGCTGCGGCTAACCTTCATTCCTCTGCTTTCCAGAGCATACCTCCACCTCTCCAAATTTTCCTCCACCTGTTCCCTGCTCTTGCTACAAAGCACAATGTCATCTGCAAACATCATAGTCCATGGAGACTCCTGTCTAACTTCATCTGTCATCCTGTCCATCACTAGAGCAAACAAAAAGGGGCTTAGAGCCGATCCTTGATGCAGACCCACATCCACCTTGAACTCTTCTGTTACACCTACAGCACATCTTACCACTGTCTTACAACTCTCATACATACCCTGCACCACTCTAACATACTTCTCTGCCACTCCAGACTTCCTCATACAACACCACAGCTCCTCTCTCGGCACCCTGTCGTACGCTTTCTCTAAATCTACAAAGACACAATGCAACTCTTTATTACCTTCTCTGTACTTCTCCACCAGCATCCTCAAACCAAATACTGCATCTGATGTACTCTTTCTAGGCATAAAACCATATTGCTGCTCACAAATTCTCACCTCTGCCCTTAACCTAGCTTCCACTACTCTTTCCCACAGCTTCATTGTATGGCTCATTAGCTTTATGCCTCTGTAATTGTCACAGCTCTGCACATCTCCCTTGTTCTTAAAAATCGGCATCAATAATATAATGACATACATCCTTGGATGCTTCTCATCCTTAGATGCGTCTCCTTCAGTCATCTTACAATGACTGGAGCCTTTAGCCAGGAGGTTGTGTCTTCAGATGGTTACCAACGATCCCAAAGTGTTTCGACCCTTAACCATAACACTCTCCTGTTGGTTGGTCAGTAGTGGTGGCCAGCCACTACTCACTCCCTCCTGGCTGCCAGCTCAACTCCTCCCTCCTGCTCCAAATCCAACAGGAGGCTCTTTCTGTTGCCTCCCCCAGCTGTCGCACTGCCTTCTTTCTCTCAATCCCCCTCAATCCAATGTCTGACATCAGCTTCCATACTGATTGGGCAGGGAATCCCCTACATCCCACCTCAACTGGATACAGCCATGTCTGCCAACCTTTGTCCCTGCAGTTCCACACCAAGTCTCTATAGCGTTCCGTTTTCCTTTCAAACGCATCCTCCCCTCCCTCTTCCCATGGCACTGTAAGCTCTACTAGGATAATCTTCTTTCCTTCCTTGGAGAAGAGGACTGCATCAGGTCTTAAGGTAGTGTGGACAACATCTGGAAACTGAAGCCTTTTCTTCAGATCTAACCTAAGCTCCCATGCTTTAGCAGTCTGCAAAAGGCTTGCCTTGGTTTTATTGAGCTCTGGTAGCCCTGTCCCCTCTTTGACAAATGTTATTCCTGGTGGCGACTTGCTCTTATAGTGACATTTTCTGGTCCTCTCTTGCTCTAGGATGTCAGCCAGCACAGTCAGTACTTTGTCATGGCGCTATCTGTATCTCCCCTGGGCCAGCGCAGTTTTGCATCCTGTCAAGATGTGTGCCATTGTTCCCTTTTGCCCGCAGAGCTTGCATGATGGGTCATCCCTTATCCCCCACCTGTGCAGGTTCACCGGGGTTGGAAGAGTGTCATAAACAGCTTTAAGCAAGAATGAGATGCGGTATGGCTCAAGCCTCCATAGATCAGCCCATGTCACCTTTCTCTTGGGTTTGATCCCACCTTGTCCAGGCCCCCTGGGACCCTAGCTCCACAGCCTTTGCCTTCCTCCACTCTTCCTCTAGGTCCCTAATTTCTCCCTGGATCATGGCTCTTCTTTCCACAGGGTTGGCTTTCCCCCACCTATGGAAGTGGGTCATTCCAAGTCCTTGCCTTCCTGTGCATGGTGCTCCAATGATGTCTTTGAGCTCGAGGTTCCCTTCCACTTCTGACCAGACCTGGTTTTTATTCCAGCTTCTCTGACCTTCCCGTCTCTTGAGTCCCTGATCGTCATAGCCACCCTGCACTTGGCTACTTGGAATTCCTCAACCAGGGAAGATAACGGTAGCTGTAATTGCCCTGATCTGATGTACAGCCCGACTGACGTGAAGCCTGGAGGGATTCCCAACCACCTTCTGAGGTGTGCGTTGAATACACTTCTCCTCCATTCCTCTGGAATCCTCTCACTCTCCAAGATCTCGTTAAACAAACTAGTCAGAAACTCTACTGCCACCTCTCCTAAGAGAGGGGGGGGGGGCGTTGTGCGCGTTTTTATCATGCGACGGAGGGGGGGGGGGGGGTTGGGGGGTGCGTTGTGCGCATTCTGATCACGCGCTGGGGGGAGGGGTTGTGCGTTGTGCGCGTTTTTATCATGCGACCGGGGGGTTGCGCGTTCTGATCATAAAAATAGAGTAACGAGGCAATTTTTAAAATGTAAGGAGTAGAAAGTACAGATAACTGCTTAAAAATGTAAGGAGTAGAAGTGAAAAGTCGGCTGAAAAATAATTACTCCAGTAAAGTATAGATACCCAAAATTTCTACTTAAGTAAGGTAACGAAGTATTTGTACTTCGTTACTTGACACCTCTGGTTATTTTACACACCACCATTCTGTGTTGTCTGGCTACACTCTCCCCTACCAACACTTTGCAGTCACTAATCTCTTTCAGATTACAACGTCGACACAAGATGTAGTCCACCTGAGTGCTTCTGCCTCCGCTCTTATATGTCACCCTATGTTCCTGTCTCTTCTGGAAGAAAGTATTTACTACTGCCATTTCCATCCTCTTTGCAAAGTCCACCACCATCTGTCCTTCTACAGTCCTGTCCTGAAGACCAAACCTGCCCATCACATTTTCATCACCTCTGTTCCCTTCCCCAACATGTCCATTGAAGTCTGCACCAATCACCACTCTCTCACCTCTGAGGATGCTCTGCATCACTTCATCTAACTCACTCCAGAATTTCTCCTTTCCTTCTCACACACATCCTACCTGTGGGACATAACCACTAACAACATTTAACATTATCCCTTCAATATCGAGCTTCAGACTCATCACCCTATCTGATACTCTCTTCACCTCTAGGGCATTCCTTACAAACTCCTCTTTCAGAATAACTCCTACTCCATTTCTTTTCCTATCCACACCATGGTAAAACAATTTGAACCCTGGTCCTAAGCTTCTAGCTTTGCTACCTTTCCACCTGGTTTCCTGGACACACAGTATATCCACCTTCCTTCTCTGCATCATATCAACCAACTCTCTTCCCTTCCCTGTCATTGTCCCAACATTCAAGGTCCCTACTTTCACTCCTCTTGCCTTTCCTCTTCTCTCTCTGCTTTTGAACACGCCTTCCTCCTCTCCTTCTTCGACCAACAGTAGTCCAATTTCCACCGGCACCCTGTAAGTCAACAGCACCAGTGGCGGTCGTTGTTAACCCGGGCCGCGACAGATCCGGTATGGAAATTATATTTCTGATTCGCATCATTGATTTGGCAAATGTTTTACGTCGGATGCCCTTCCTGACACAACCCTCTGCATTTATCCAGACTTGGGACTGGCACAAGAAGACACTGGATTGCGCCCCCCCCCCATGGTTGCATTAATTTAATTACAATTTAAATACACTTAGTACAAAATTAGTTGTTCCAAAATAGCAAACTTCGATTATACTAATCATTAGTCTGCTGCAAGTACATTTAAATATGCTTGTATTTAATATACTTAGCATAATTATTTTTTTTCACTTGGGTGGTCAGAAGGTGGTGATGAATTTTCCAAAGGAGCATCTGTCCTAACACAGTGGTGTCAATGTAGAACTGGTAGAGGAGGAGACTGGTGATGCTGTAACCTGAAGTTTGTTTTTATATTGTTTGTTATGTTTCTCATGATCTTCAACAATCTTCATGAATAAAAAGATTATGTTCAACAAAACTCTTTCTCGATTTAATTGTCTGCCAGTGACGCACTAGAGCACAATCAAGGTATGACTTTACTACTAAAATTAAGATTCAATTGTTTGACAAATATAACTTATAGCACAGTGATTTTGTCCCCCCCCCCCCTCCCATATCTCAATTAGAAAGCTCATTTAATTTACATTTTATTAAAATTCAACCAACATAGTATTGATGGAAATTGCTTACGTACATAACCACAAACGCAGTTCCAGGCTGATTTAACCACTGTGACAAAACTGTGGGAGATGGTATGCGATAACAGGAATTCATTTGCTTTTAAAATCTTTTAAGTCTGGTCTTAAAACTTATCTTTTGGGATAAAGAGGTTAAGCTTTTGGGTCAAATTAAAGTGTTGCACTTTAAGATTTGCTTCATATATAAAGTGCATTATAACTGAAATGTATAATAATAATAATAATAACAATAATAATAATAATTATTATTATTATTATTATTAAATGAACCTATGAGCAGATGACCTGTCTGGTAGGATACTCTTTAATAAGTGAAACGGGGGTTGACAGCCCACCATCACAGACTAATTACCCATTATGTTTTAATTTTATATACAGATAATCACTTTACATATACAGTATAATCTGTATAACCCCCAATCCTAAACTAAGCATTAATGTTGTTCTAGGCTTAAATTGATGTAGATCTACACACCTTTAAAAGGACACTGAAGCATCCTGACAGTCTGTGATTGATATTTCAGATGCTCAGCAGTTACACTGGTACTCTACATTATGGAGTCTTCAACCTCCACTCCAGATTCTGGCTCCACTTAAATTGCAGTTTTGACTTGATGCAGTACGAGTTCCATTTCATGGTACACTGACTATGTGCGATGACAGTGTCACTCAGAAATGCACAATATCTTTAGTAGTCTTCGTGCATACAGGAAACCTTGAGATGAAAGCATTTTTATGAGTGTATTATGGTGAAGAAGACGAATATTAAGGTTGACCGCCCTTATCCAGCTTTTTTTAAGTAAGATATATATGGCATGTGTGTGTGTGTGTGTGTGTGTGTATAGAAAACAAAAATGATGTGGGATGTGGGATCACCTTTAAACCTGAACCAACCTTGTATGTGAACTATGTAACTGAAGCGTATTTTTGTGGGTCAGGATGTCAGCATGTTTATACACATGCCCTTCTTTCAGTAGGGCGTTTATCCTTTTAGGGTCACGGTGGATCCAAAAGACTGAGAGTAAAGCCATATACAGGGTATGGTTATTCATCCAGTTCATAACTCATAACATCATTCACAACTACAGTATGGGCCTTTGGTCTTAGCCAGTCAACTGACTTTTTTTTTTGGGGGGGGGGGGGGGTGGAACGAAACCGCAGAGGAAACCTATATTTAATATACTGTACACATGTTTGGACACAAGTTTGGATTAAATTTCCCTGTGTTCTAGAAGAATACTGGAGAATTCCAAAGTGTGAAATAGCACATATAGCATTTTAGGTCATTATGCACATATAGCATTAGGTCAGCTGTTCTGAAATAGTTTTTACAAGAACAATATTGTGTCGAGTGCATTTGCGAAACCCATAAAGCACCATGATGACTCTCATGAAGTCCAAAACAGAGGAGACCTTCATTTATAAAGTGCAGCCTCGGAAATCACCAATTAACAAACAGCACCTCAGATTAGAGCCATTATGAAGCTTTACAGAGCAGAAGTAGCAGATATACATCTCAAAATCAACTGTTCAAAGGAGATTATTGTGTGTTTATGTATAAACACCTTCAGTATTATTCTAGAAAGAAATAAAAATCCGGAAAAACCATGGAATTAAAATGTGTATGTGTGTGTGTGTGTATATATATATATATATATATATATATATACACACACACACAGTATACTGTATATGAAATTCCACTCAGGAATCAGGAGATTCTCAATCTCTAAATCGATCAAGGGAACAAGGGAATTTATTTAACATAAATATAAGACACATTATAAAATTGCACTGCATAACGTAATCTCCTCTTTCGCTTGGCTGAAGCATGGGTTCTCCTGTGCTTTGATCAGATCAAGCCATGATCAAACAAAATGCATATACGGCAGTGTTAATGCAAAACAGTGGGAGTCTTTGAGGAGATGGCTGAATAAAAAGGATCTGCCCATGCATACATTAGCATTCTCAGGACATCAGAGCCGTATGCAGTGTCTGCTGTGAGTCTGTCTGTGCATGCTGCTGCTGCTTCTTAAGGATGGTGCCGAGGCACAGAAGAGTCATACAACCCTACGACAAGAGGCTCTGTGTGATTGTCGTCCATTACCCAGATGACCCGGACTAAAGGAGAGGATGCACAGTGACTCGGCATTGTTCATGCCTCAGCATGCAAATGCTGGTCATTTGCATAATTGGCATACGTTATCTTCCCAAATGGAGTGATTCATACTCCATAGTTTATCTGTGTTTACCACACGATTTTTTTTTTCATATTGCTCTGAACTATAAATAGGCGAGTCGCATTTTAGATAAATGCATCCGTCATTCCACCGAATGTATGAATTTCAGATAATGTTTTATATGACAATGAATAAATCACACTTTGGACGTTATCTCTTTACGGGGCACTTAAGCTTGTACTAAATGATGCTTGACTGCAGTAGTCACTTACATTTGTCAAGGCTCTGAAACGGCCCAAAGCTGGCGCACTGCTCGGTTGTAGCGCTGTGACACCTGTCACAATTGACAAATAGGTATAGGAAGTAGATCTGTTGTTTGATTGTTATATTTACATGCTTCACACATTGGGCAAATGCCACTGTGGCATAGGAAAACCATCAGGATTAGTCAACTAAGGCAGTGTAATGTGTTGGATTGTGTAGCTTTTTAAAAGCCTGAGCGGTATGTGTGCAGTCTGCACAGACATCTAAAAAAACCCAAAATTGAAAAGAGGCAGGATGGAGCAAACAGAGATGTCCTGTTCTGTCAACATCAGTCACACTGTGCTTGTTATAGGCACACACACACACACACACACACACACTGCCTGGCCAAAAGAGATTTAATTCAATCGCCTTCAGCTTTGATTACAGCACACAATGTGATGTCCAGTTCATGTATGAAAATTATTTCTCATTTTTTCACAAGTCCTGGAATATGTCCCGTGCCATCAGGGAAGGAAAATCAGTACATTCAGGTGGTCAGCTGACTTCATTTTATTGCCCCATATTGTTGTTGAGTCTCGACCTGAGTAACTGATCAACCCCAGATCATAACACTGTCTCCAGAGGCTCGTACAGTGGACATTATACATCGCTTCATCCGCTTCCCTTCTTACCCTGACACGCCCATCACTATGGAATAGGCTCAATCTGGACTCATCAGGTCACATGACCTTTTTCCGTCGCTCCAAAATCCAATGTTGTTATGATCCCACAGATGAAGTTGCTGCTGATTTGTATTGCTAATTGTATATTAAAAAAAATTAATAAATTTACACTTTCCAGATCATCACAGTAAAACATTTATTCCCATTTTTTTTTCATAAAATTTTTTTATTTAATCTACATCATTAAATTTAATATGAACAAATGAGGGGCGACTTGTACAGTAATGTATATGTACATGTGTTCTCATATATTATGTGGTACAAGTTAGACCATTCATATGTCATGCTGATTAAATCAATCAATCAATCAATCAATCAATAAAAATGTATAAATAAATTGTTTAAAAATAAATAATAATAATAAAAAACGTGATTTTCAAATTCAATTCAATTCAATTTTATTTATATAGCGCTTTTAACAATGGTCATTGTCTCAAAGCAGCTTCACAAAAATGAAAGAAAATTTACAAAAAATTAAGAAAATTTTTAGAAAAGAAAATAATTGCCTGCAGTGTTCCTGTGGCTTGGTCAGAAATAAATATTTAAATCTAATTTTCTTGACTATATGTGAAAGTAATGAGGGTGTTTCATTAGATCTCTCTCACATGTCGTAGTATAATAATAAATATTGTACAAAAAAAAATGTCACCACGTGAAGGACTGAAAAACTTTGTACAGTACTTGTCTTTGCTCTTTACTTCATTTTTGTTAATTACTTCATTCTGTGGCTCATTATAAATGTTTTCATGGAGGAGACAGAAAACACACTCTAACCTGTTAATTAATTTTTATCTGCTAGTGAAATGTTCTTCTTTTTATACCCAGGGCAAACTCCTGTAAAACTATGCATGTGTTCACAGTAAATACCATTAACAGGTTCTTTCAGACTTTAACCTCACAATCGCACGCACAACTCCATTGTTTGGTCGTGTTACCAGTTGTTCGTGTTATCTGCAATGTTTCAGAACAAAAAAAAGTTATTGTTTTTTTATTTAGTGTATAATGGCTTAATGAGTTCAACACCAACAATAATTGAGGAACAATATGAATGTATTTCTTGTGAATGGTATACAGTTCTGAACGAAAATCCTGAGCCACTCTTCATTTCTACATTACATTAAGTTATGTTGATTAAATATCAAAAATCGCCTAAAGATACTATTTAAAATCTGGTTGTTTGTGTAACAACCTGAGCAGCGACCTCATTTCCCCTCTCGTCTGTTCCAACCATTCAGCATCAGCAGTAACTAATCACCACCTGATCATCTGTCATCATCAGCACCTGTTTCTCACTGGGTCAGGACTTAAGTTAGGTGCTTTTATGCTTGAATGATTCATAGGTCACTGTGTGGCTTAACATGAAAATAACATTCCTCTGAAACTGCTCAGTGGCTTTTATTTGCTTTGAAAATGGCAGGCTTGTCAGTTTTAAAAGCATTAGTATTATTTATAATGTATGAATTAGAAAGTCTAATCAGATGATTAGTAGATGCAGAAGTATAGGAAAGTAAGTTGTACACCTGTACATTTTGAACAGCAAACCTCTTAAAGTACCTGTTTAATTATAGTAGCATTATAGCAAGCAGAGCCTCTGCAAAATTAATAAAGATAATAAGAAAATCTAATGCGTAACTAAGGAAGGATCCAGCTTCCTGGACAATACTCCATGATAGAGGATGAATAAAAGCCTGGGATTAATAGAGATGTTCTCTCTCTCTCGCTTTCTCTCTCTCTCTCTCTCTCTCGCTCTCTCTCTCTCTCTTGCTCTTTCGGTGTCCTTAATTATTTCTATCAATAGTCCTTTTGTTGTTTTTCTAAGTGTACTTTGCCATCCTAGTATTCTTCCTCTGTGCAAGATCTCATTATAATAAACTCACCTGTATGACAATGTCTGTGCATGTATTTCAAAAGTTTCTGATTTAAGCTGCTGAGAAATTTTTTTTATCATGTATTCTGCTTCCTAAACAGTTTTTTTCTTTAAATCTGAGCTCTCTCTCTCTCTCTCTCTCTCACTCTCACTCAACTTCTATACAGCTTATCCTGATCAGGATCGTAGAAGGCTCAGAGTCAATCCCAGGGGATTCGGGGCACTAGGTGTGTACACACACTACAGGGAATTTAGAAATGCCAATCATCATAATCCGCATGTTTTTGGACTGTGGGAGGAAACCTGGAACCTGTGTGTGTTCCCGGAAGAAGCTTAACAAGCATGGAAAGAACATGCAAATTACACACACACACACACACACACACACACACACACACACACACACACACACACACAGACCTGAGATGGGAATCAAATCATTGACATTGGAGGTGTGAGGCCACAGCTAACAGGCCACCCTCCGATCTCATTATATTAAAATAAGCTAAAATGTTCCTAGCAATAATCTAATAATTTTCTGGGTATTTTACTAAAATCATACCAAATTAAAGGTTCTCGTGTGTCCTTTCTAGTTAACATTTATATGTAACCCTATACTGGTAAAAATACATGAACAAATAATTCATAAAATTGACAAAAACACATGTTTAAATGAATGGGCTAATGAGACCATAGGGAGAAAGAACTGCTCCTTTTCAGATGCCTTGCACTGATTACAAAAATGTAAAGAAAATACATTAATAATAATAAACCTGCATGTTACTGATTATAAAAGGCCAAATTTGTACATGCTCAGGTCTTTTTTTTTTTCTTTTAGCTGTGACAGCATACAATCAGCTGATGATCCCGGCTGCGATGGTGCAAATCATCAGGTGCTAAAGGCGGCTCAGAACAAGATGTGGACTAATCAGAAAAGAGAATGTCAGTCTTTGATGACCTTTTAAGACCTATTTTTTTCATTACTTTGAACTCCACATTATGGAAAGAAGTTCATGACGGGGAAGGAATCAGTTACACGGTGATGTACTGTATACTTGCCAAAATATCCAACAAATGAGAGATTTACACTTCAAGGAAACTAATATTTAATATCACTGAGGTGGAATATTAATGTCTCCTGCATAAACTTGGTAAAAACATAAAAATGTAAAAACTTTTAACAAATATTTGTCCTTGCCCTTTTTGATTAACCACTATGAATTGTATAACCTTACAGCAGACAGAATCATTAACTATCAAAAGAGTTCTCCCATAAGTTCTCACTTTATTTATTTATTTATTTATTTATTTATGTTTTACAAAAATAGTGCTTCAAGCCTTCCTTTCACCTGAATTCAAAGGCATCAGGTTGATGTAGAGACAATGTGTTGGCCTTGGAGAGCAGAAGCAAGCAAACGTTTGTACCTGTCAACTTTGAGTTCTCACCAATGAGGAAGACTGCCATGTGTGGAAGCTGGCTTCTTCAGCTCCATCTTAACAAACTTGATTTCAAAATTGGTTCACAGCTCCTTGTGGTTTCTTTTTATTCATCGGCCATATTGGTGCTGCCTAGTGATCATTGCACCCATAACCTTATTCACAATTAAAGATACAGATGTGGTCAGAAGATTGTACAACATAAATCTTTAAAGAAAACCGCAAACATTTTGTGCATTAGTTTAAATTTACTGTATTTTTCTGCAATCAAAACAGGGTTAAAATTATATGTAGAGGGGAAAATATATATTAACAGGACAGGCAGCATGGTCGTTAGCACTCATACCATCAGGGTCGAGGGTTCGATTCCCGACTAGGGGGCTTTGTGAATGGGGATCGCATTTTTTACATTTAGGCATTTGACAGACGCCCTTATCCAGAGCGACTTATATTTTTATCTCATTATACATCTGAGCAGTTGTGGGTTAAGGGCCTTGCTCAAAGGCCCAACAGGTGGCAACTTGGTGCATTGGAATTTCAACCTTGGACCTTCCGAATCGTAGTCCCATGTAGTACCATTGTTCTCCTTGTGCTTGGTGGGTTTCCTCAAGGTACTCCTGTTTTCTCCCACTGTCCAAAAACATGCAGATTAGGTAATCTGGCGTTCCCAAATTGCCAGTAGTGTGTGTGTGTGTGTGTGCCTTGCGATGTATTGTCCAGGGTGCAGCCCACCTCGTGTCTCCAGGTCCCCGCGACCCTTGATGGGATAAGCAGTATAAAAGATGAATGAATTAATTAACAGCACAATTTTGGTTAGATATTTGAACACTTTTATTTACAGAATCTGTAGTGTTCCGTTAATAGTTTGGCTCTCCACCTTTTAAGCATGGTGTGCACATTTTTGAAAGTGTTCAGTGTCCGTAGTTTTAAATTTACATCGCTTTATCCGTTCCATACGCGGCTTTGATGTGTGTTTAGGATCATTGTCCTGTTGGAACACACAGATTTCAAGTTTCAACCTATGCTGAAGATATCTAAGGTGGTCCTCCTTCTTCATTTCATTCACAATGCACCAGTTCCACAGTCGCAGAGTATGATGTCTCTACCTCCATGCTTATAAGATGATGGTACAATGTTCTTAGGGTTGAATGTGTCGCTTTTACTCCTCCAAACATACTGTACCAGCTGTACAGTAATCAATCATGATCAAGTTCAGTGGCCTTAAAATAATAAATAAACCGTAAAGAATAAACTGAATAAACTCTTTTGAAGTTGTATGTACGTGTATTGTTGACCATGATATCAGAAAACCCCAAATAAATTGCACATTGTGCTCAAAATTTTTGAGGTTTTCTTTTATCAAAAATAGATGTTGTTCAATTATTCTGCCCTTGAAAATGACCAGTTCAAAGAAATCAATTAAAGCCAAGTATTGAAATGCTATTCATGATTACAATGAGTGGGCGTAAACTCCTGACTGCAACACTGTTATTTAAATGCGACACACTGTTTTGCTGTGGTTAGTATGGCGGACTTGTTCAATGCTTTCAATTCTTTGCCGAAATAAAGTATTCTTAACATCATTATTTCAATAAGAATTTTGAAGCCAAGGCTTGGAATTGAGCATATCTAAAGAATGTTGTTTAATCTAAAAAAAAAAAAAGAAATAATACATTGTTGCATTAACACACATTTTTAAAGCAATATTAGATTTTTTTTTTCTCTTTCGCCAAGTTACAGAGTTAAAACGCCAACATTCTCAAAAGGAATAATTTATTCATCACTCGTGCCCCAACTGACAACGATATCTCCCGACTATCCAGCTATCACTCCTTATCTGACGTGCATGTAATTCCTGCAGGATTTAGTTGAAGCAGAACTTTAAAGTACTACTGCGGAGGTAGTGACAGATTGCGAGAGGAAGAAACGAGGAAATGGGGGATTGAAAGTCGGAGCAACCTGCATATCAGCGGAATGGTGATTGGAGTGATGGCTCGGTAGTTAAGGTTCTGTGCTAGAAAGAAACAGACAGCTGAAGCAACGTACAAACATGTGGAAAGATGATTGGAGTGATGGCTATGTGATGCCAGACTGTTAGTTCGAACTCTAGGAGTACAATTGAAACTGCTGTTGAGACCTTGAGCAAGATCCATGAAATTAAAAACGCCATTTCAGAGCATGTTGTACTCTACTGTATATGTATTTCACAGCTATTGAAACAAATGCTGGATTATTTATTAAAGACCCCTGTCAACATGGACCTTAGAGTCATTTTTGTTTGTGTTTTGCAGCTTTATGAATATTATTACCTCTCCAAACTAGAACTTAAAAAAAAAAAAAAAACTTTGTCTGTTCAAGGTTGTTCACTGATTCATTCATTTTCTGTACCTGTTTTATTCTGTCCAGGGCTCTTGGAAACCTTTGGTATAACCAGGAAAAACAACCATAACTAGTGCATCCAGTGGCTATTTTTTGTGAAGAGCATTAAAGAAAACAAACAAAAAAAAAAAGAACACAATGTTCATGTTCCTGGTAGTACCTCAGTGCTTACCTGTGAAATGCCTGCTGAAAGTTGTTTGTTCATTTGATGCCATATACTGTACGGTAGATGTTTTAAATAACTAGATAGTCGTTGAAAAACAGATGAAAAAACTGCCTTTTCGAACACACTTGTACAGGGACTTTGGAACTATTTTTTGAGATGGCGTTCTGGATTATTTTGAGGCACCTGCTAGTCGGAAATCAGCCTTTGTTTTTAATACAACAGTAAGGTCCAGTCGAACTATTTATTAATTTCTGATTGGACAAGGCAGGGACATTCCATGGGTGGGAACATCCTGGGACAATCCCACTTGGACTCACTTCAACCTGTGTGCCTTTTGAACGGGCCTCTAAAAATCCCCGGGCTCTGATGTCATTGAATATGGCATAAGTTTATGGCATCATCATGGCTGGACATGTTACTCTGGTGCACCCGGGCGGAGATGGCGCAAGTGCTTGGGCCGATCATCGTAGCTTGCAGCAATGATCCTCTCAAGCACCGATGCCATCATCACCTGTGCGCAATGTACAACCTTTGTGCCTTTTGAGTATGTTAAGACCTCCCCTCCAAAAAGCCCCGGTTGCTGATGTCACTCAATGTGGGCCGGGTTTGGTGGCGATCGTAATGGTGCATTTTTGTAGGATGGGTAGTGTGTGAGTTAGGAAGCTGGGGTCAGAGCACAAGGTCAGCCAGGATACACCACCCCTGGAGCAGACAGGGTTAAGAGCCTTGCTCAAAGGCCTCAAACCCAGTAACCCTAAGCCTTAACCGATTGAGCCACCACTTGCCCAAGTACAGTATTCCAAAACTCCATTATTTCATTTCGAGCTTGCTGGACTACAGGCAGTGATTGCAAACTGTTACATTTGACAACAGTGTCAAGTCAGCAAATAGATTAGTGGGGATTGTACGACTGTATGATGAAACATCGGCTTCATTAGAGTCTACAATTTAATGAGCAAACAACATTTCAATCAACTGCACTAAGGAATGAAGAAAGAGTTTGTTGCTTGGCAATGTTTGACTCTAAGAAATATGACATTCATGTTTAAAGGCTGTTTAAAGGAGATCCTCATGCTTCATCCCTAATAATTGACTTATATGAATATGAAAATCAGGTAAATATAAGCTTAAATCCTTAATGGAAAACGAAATGTCTATTATAGGGACGTTTATAGCTGGATGTTGGGGTGTGGGGGTCGGGTGCACCCTCAATTCCAACGTCTAAGCCTCTATAGATAGATAGATGTAATCAATTGTAAATTGCAGCTGTGTTAAGAAATTAAGCTCCTTCCTAAATGCACCAATTAGCAACTAAAAACCATGATGCTTATACATCTCAACATTTTAGAGAAATTTCTCCAATTTTTAGGATTTGGTAAAAAAAAAAAAAAAAAAGTAGATACAGTAATACAAGCAGATTTGCATGTTATGCAAATGATCTTCAATTTGAGTAAGTGGAGATAAATGGTCCAAATTGAAAATTTAGTTTTAACCAAGTCAAGAAGAACAAACATTAGTCTGTAAGGCTCATTGTGCATAAATGTGGTTCATTATAGCACCAGGATTTGGCAAGTCTAAACAAGAGGGAATCCTTCCTACTGACTGATGCATGGTGATGTCTAGTGACAAAAACACTAAATAACATAAAAATGAATTAAGATTTGTTGAACAAAAGGAGAAAATTAAGGGTTGTAAGAACTAGTGCTTGATGATAATATAATGAACGAACAAACGAACAAACAAACAAATCAATAAATGAATGAATAAATAGTATGTGGGTGCGGTTAGGGTCATGTTTATTTTTGATTGCCCCTTTTGTTCCGGTCAAGACATACTTGAGCATATTGCAATGAAAATGCATCAACTCAAGCTATTGTTTCTACCAGAAGCCATTTGAGATGTGTCTCTAATCCCTTGCAATTAGATACTGCAGATTCATCTTCAAAAGATTCATTTCCCCCTACCATGAATAAGATCCTTGATGACATTTAATGCACTTATAATTCGCTTTGAAATTGCCCTTTCAAACCAGCACGCATGTAAAGTGGGCTTATTGATTACAACTTAACAGGAAGCTGATCTGCACTTAAAATGGGCAATTAAATGGTTGGTAATTATATATTGATTGGAAGCCGAGGTGTTTGTCAAAGGGCTGGCTGTTTAATCCACGTCGGGGGAAAGGGAGGGATGAGGATAGGAAGCGCTTGTCATGCACTCTGCAAAATCCCTTCTGTGATCAGAAAGCAAATGCAGCGTATGGCCCCCTACCTCCCCACTCCTCCTCCTCCTCCTCCTCCATCTCCTCCATCTTCCATATCACATTGCAGATGCACAGTAGGACTATCTCTTCTCTCTCTAGTCACCATGAAACCTTGGCATTCTTTTTCCCCCCCTTTCCATTACAAAGCCACAAAGAGGAAAATCAGGGTGTGATTACAGATAATTTGGACAAGGTTGTCTTCCCTTGCATTCCTGTGATGATTATGCAGTCGGATGTGTGAGACGGTGAATATATTGATTAATCTGTTGCTTAAAACCTCCAATTATCAGATATGTCAGGAAAGGGGAAGTGCATCAGTAGGCAATTACATATGAAACCACTCACCAGGGGGGGGGGGGGGGGGGGTAGTAATAGTACACAGAGTCAGATTTTCATTAATAGTTGAGGAAAGGATTCATTTGTTCCTACTGTATGATTGACCTTAAATATAAAATTTCAATAATTAAAAACACACTAATGGGATTGGCCAGGCATTTTGGATAGTAAAGGGTCCCCTTAAAGTTCCTGCTTGAAATGTTTTCCAGTAGGGTACTACTACTGTAACTTGTAGGTATCAATATAGAGTATTTTAAGCTTTTGAGTATACAGTATATGTACTGTATATAAAGTTGCTCTTTTCTTTTCTTTTTTTCTTTTCCACTTATTTCTTAATTCTATTACAGCTAAATTATTGCACTAAAATTTACTTGACTGTAATGATTATCTAGTTATAACAGCGCCAATGGTATTGTCTTAGCTGAGAAAGCATGTTAATGGTGCTGATATGCACTTATGTGGACAGAATGTGGCCATGCTGGGTTGAAACAAGGATAAGAAGCACATTATGCGTGATGAATGACTCTATAATTTCATTCAATTTTCATGACCTTTAAAGACATACAATTTAGTCTGGCATGTGCATATTTGCAGGAGTATTTCACTGTCCATTTTTGGAGTATGATGATTATAAAAGACTTCCTTCAATATAATTCTGAGGGCATCTTTCCTACTTTAGTTTATTTCATTCTGGCTTGCTATGTGAGAATTAATTACTGATTGATTAATCTAACACAGTGCAGGGAAAATGAAAATGGTAGAAATAGAAAAGACAGACATCACAGACCAACAAGGTTTATTGGTAGTAAATATGTTGCTGGTTTATGAACAGGTTATACTAATAGAAAAAGATAAAGATAACCATCACCTAGGCTTTTCCATCTGTCTAGGTTTAGTGTCCACTATACTCTCAGATTCTTGTTCTTGATTGGCATGAATGGAATCTACTGTAATATGGTTTTTGTGCTGGTGTACTCCCTCTATGCTAAATTTGTGACATACTGTACTATTAATATCACATAATTCAATTTTGTAATTAACGTAATACATTAATTTCATAAAAAAATAATTTTATCAATAAATCCTTACTATTATACAGACGTGGAATCTTAAAACAATGTACAAATACATTTTTTCTTGCAAATGAATGTAATAATTTATTCAGGAGTTATACACATTTCAATAGTATGTGTAAGAGCCATATTGTACTTTATGAATTTGTTGTTGTGTTTATTTTATTTTATTTCATTTTATTGTACTTTAATGTTTATCAGTTATTCATTTAGCATTAAGCTATTATTTAAGCTATTACTATTTATATATATAAGCATCCATTTATGACAACCATATTGTGTGTAATGTCTGTGATGTCATTCCACTGTTACACGTAGTTGCATGTCTATGTCTCTGTAAAAAAGTTCAGTTTTTGATGCGGAATTGTGGAGACACAAGCTTTTGACCGTGATCTAACGTAAGCTAAAAGATACAGCAAACATATTGTTGTACAGTAAACGTAATTTAAGATTGTGACCTACAAATACAGCGATTGGATTGTTGTAACTACAGTAGATTTAATCAAGACAACTGTACAAAGTGTTGAATCTTTGATGCTGGAAAAATAAACGAGAGACAAAGAAATCATCGGACTTCCGTGTTGTGAGTAAATAATCAAACCAAAGATTCGCGTCAAAACATGTGTAATAATATAACCGCAGCAGTATGTGTTTTTGTAATTGTATACATTTTTATTTCAGTAAATATTCAATATTTTATTTCAGTACTGAGAAATTTTCAAAAGAGCAGCAACAGGTGCGTATGTTACCATTAGGAAGTGATGCCTGCGTTGGTGATGTCGCATAGTGTCCCGATTGGTGGAATTTTTGTAGAGGGACATTCCCTTAACTGACATTCCCTGCACATGGAGTTGTGAGCACACTTTAAAGTACACTAGACCTGCATCTGCATGATTTATGCATCATGCTGCTGCCATATGATTGGCTAAGTAGATAATTGCATTAATGAGCAGGTGGTGTACAGGTTTTACTGTTATAATGCTTGATGACTCCACATTAAAGTAATGCATCTTCAAAGAAAGGGACATTTACTGTACAGTACATATTATGCACACAAACAAGAAACAAAGACAAGTGCTCGCATTCTATCCCATGCACACAAACACGTTCCATCCTGCACAGCCCGTATTGCAAACATTCTTAGTTATTGAAGGAGATATGTTAAGGATACAAATGACAAATTATTTTACATACATTTATTCAATTAAATTTTATTTGTATAGTGCTTTTAACAATCGTCAATGTCGCTAAGCAGCTTTACAGAAGCTGATCAAAAGAAAATGATGGGAATTTGCATGAATGAAAATTATTAGATAGTCTCTATACAGTAATTATACTTATTATACAAATATGATTATTACACATATTGTAGATATTATCTTTACCATTATTAGTTCCATTTGAGCATCTTCCATCTTAAATAGACAAGCCTTATGATGTAGGTTTTTAAAAAGTGTATTCAGACGATTTTTAGGCTCATATTGAGCCGTGTCATTTCCATTCACTTGAATTAATAAAAAAAAACTATTCCTACTGCCACCTCTACATTTGCTTGGTATTTGGAACAGACTTGGCACAATTACCTACTTGAAACACTTGACATTTAAAATAAATAAACTAGAAGCACGAATGGCGCTTTCAAAGAACGTGTGTATTCCTGTGTGTATACTTACAGGTTTGTGCCTACTGTAGGACAAGACTGTGAAATTTTCAGTTGTGAAACGTTCAGCTATGAAAAGTTCAGCTGTGAAACTTGCAAGGGAATCTGCAGATCATCTCTGTTATTCATTCACATCTTTCGGAGCAAGTGCTATAATTTAACTTTGGACCTGAGTGAATGGATGACTCAGTGCCTTTATGACTCAGTGCCTTCCTCTAGTTCATCACTACAAATGTAGGACTGATGTAAATGGATGATGAATCAAACATATTTAGGCAAGCTCTAAACAATCAACTGTGGGTGTTTTACTCTTCTTATATTCTGGCAGCTTGACAATGGTTACGAACTGTAAAAACATTGTAATGGGCAAATTATAGTTTTTAACTGTTCATAGTTATGTTTGAAGTGGCCAAAATGTAATTGTAATTAATTTATGTAATAAAAGTTACAAACAGTAGGTCTTTCATTCAGCCTATTTGTAAGTTTTTAGTCCTGAACACTTAACTGACACTTGAGACTTCTTTCATGAATTTAAATAAACGTCTGTCCCTGGGGACTCTAGGTGGAGTTCACCCTGACTGAGAATCCATCACAGGGCACAAACTCTCACACACTCACTCATCCACTATGGACAATGGAAACTCCAATGAGCCTCATTTTCATGTCTCTCTTTCACTGTGGGAGGAAACCGAGCATGGAGAGAACATGCAAAACCCACACACAGAGATCCGAAGGTGGGACGCGAACCCTCAACTCTGGAGGTGCGAGGCCACATTGTAAACCACTACACCACCATGCTGCCCCTTTCAACATTTCTTTCTTTCGTAAAAACATTTCTTTAAAAAAAATTATCCATTGATTGTTAGATTGTGATTCCTGTTTATACAGTGGCTGAGATGTACAAAACAAAATAACAAAACCAAAAACAAAATAAAAAATTCAAAAACAAAAAGATAAAACGGAAAATAACAGAACAAATTCAAAAACATAATTAAAAATTCAAAAAACAAAATGATAAAACTGAAAACAAAATAATAAAATCGAAAGCAAAATAAAAAATTCAAAAACAAAATGAGACAAGATGTCTCGTCCAATCAGCGGTAAGAATTTCATTTACAAACTATACCCACCTTTTCCGGTTTTACTGAATTGTCATTGTGTTTTCTGATTTCGTCTTTTGTTTTCGGTTTTGTTCTTTTGTTTTGCACTTCACGGCCTCCTTTATGATTGAATCTGTTACAATAGAAATGCTAACATATTTAAATAACATATTTAACATGAATATGCTCATTCTAATAACACCTGTCTCTACTGTCTAAAACCCCCGTTATAAAAATTTTATCAACACCTTCTGACAACAAAATTGAAAATTCAGCTGTGCTGTGCTATAATTCATGTCAATTCAGAGGATCAAAACTACAGTAATAGAAAACGTTTTGATTAAAGGTTCGTTCCAATTTCCAACACATTAACAGGCAACAGTTTGCTTCATATATCTTCGTGTATTTAAAGAAGTCCATAGTACTCGATAAACACAGTTCATTATCATGTGGTTTGTAAACTGTTAGGTTTGTAGAAAACCCTACAAGGCTGTTGCTGAATAATAATGGAGTCAATTATCAGTATTATGGGACACATGGGAGCGCATATAATGGAACCCTTCTTATCTGACTCTCTTGTGACCAGGATTCACCACTAGCTATTATTATTATTATTATTATTACTATTATTATTATTATTATCATTATTATTTATTTTTATTTTCAGGTCAGAGCTTCAATGGATCTCTTACAGTGTTCATAAAAGCATGTTATTATAACGTTAACCTGGCATAACCACATTTTTCACTGCATAAAAATGTTTACCTGTTACATATACATTTCTGCTTCAAGTCTTCTCTGCTTGCTGCTGTTCAATAGAGGTCATTCAGTACATATACATTTTCCAGGGGCACACTGTGCTGTTGATTGCATTATAAGAGCTTGTGTGAGTCATCATTAAAGCTAATTTCTCATGGCCTTGTGTTAAGGATAGTAATGCAATACTTACCCTTGTTACTGTAAGTAGTTTATTGCATACATGTTTCTCTTTGAAATTTGTCTTTCAGCATCTTTCATCTTTATCCTGGTGAGGCTCTAGTCAAAGCCAGTGCCTATCCTGGGAACACGGGGTGAGGTTAAATATAGTACATGCTTCATGGCATGCTAGTCCATTTCCAGACACCAAGCCTTGATTCATGTGTGGAATAATTTATCTTAATCAATAACTGCTACCACCATCTACCATCATGTTTTGGAGTTTGGAGAAAATTTGGGAAACAAAGGAAGAACATGAGAAACGAACAGGCAGTAACCCGTGCTAAAAATTACTCCGAAATGAATATGGAAATACACTTTCACCTATAAAAATATCCTTCCATCTATGAACCTCTGTAGTCCAACTAGGGACCATTGTATTTATTCCCACATTGTAGGAACTCCGGTCAACAATCATTTACACACTGTGGGGAATTTTTAAATGGGAATTAACCTAATCTACATTTCTTTGAAAAAAAAAAAAGAGAACTCAGTGGAAACCCACCAAGCACGGAGAGCACATGTAAACTCCATGCACACAGACCCGACACGGTAATCGAACCCCTGACCTGGAGGCGCAAGGAGACGGTGCTAACTGCTAAGCCATGTGACACAACACATATATTAAAAGAAAATCAAGTGCAAGACGGATTATGTTTTTATCAATTATGTTGCTTCCCGCTGTTTACCTCTTGTTTACAAACCTTGTTTAATAAGCAAGCTATTTTTGTGTCATTTTAATTACACAGCAGCATTTATTGGCTGATTGTACATGGCAGTGGGGAAGTGGGGGGAAGAATCTTTGGACTCCACCGTCTAATCATTCTCCATCACACTTTGAACGAAAACAAACAGCATGATATGATTACAACCTGTGTTTGTCAGTAGCTATGGCTATTTGTCTCTCGTTATCTGATTTGTGGCTTTGTCATTAAGAATAAACTGTGATTATGATTAATAATGATTAATTCTTTACACAGTAATTTGTTTAAATTAGGATTGAAAAACACCCAAGGACTGGTCTTCATATTCATTAAAGAAATCAATTAAGTTTCCTACTTAATTTCTTATTAATTTCTACTTACTTAATTCCTACAGTTTCCTACTGCTCACAAATTTCCTTGTTAAGGTTCGTCAACGTTTCGGTGCTACTCTTTTATTATAATTTTTTTTGTGTGTGTGTTTTCACTGGAATTATTCACCCATTAAAATATGAATCTATTTACATTTCATGTCTGAGAGTAGTACCCATAAATTGCAAAAATGTGGAATAAAGCATAAGGTTTGATATACAGTATTTAATCGTCCTGTCCTCCTAAATGTGTTGATTTATGTACAGTAGATCTGATACAAATAAGACCCTAAATGATCTACATACCCTACACTGCATATTCATGTTGTACCAGCTGATGTGTTTAATAACATAACAACCTGGAATTTAGTATTTTTGTTATCTCTCTGCTCGTAGATTGTGAACATAGATCTGCCAAGGTTTATGGGATCAACGTCTACTTTACCTCCTGCTGTTTGTATTGATGTTAAATTCTGTATCAGTCCAAACAGAAACGAAACAAACACAACCCCATGAATCCTGCCTGCCATATGTTGCACATACTGTATTTATAGCACCGCAATGTTGGATTCTCATTTTTTAACTGGTAGGAATGTTTTCTAACAGCAGCTCTGAGCTAAATGTATTAATGCATATGTTCTACTCTTAATGGCTTCCATAAGAAGAAATTAGACAAAGGACTTGGTCTGAAATCATGTGTTTTGATGGTTGATAGAAATCGTCTTTGAGGACGCGAGTAGTTAACATTTTTGAAGGTGGTGTCAGGGCTGTGTAACTGTCAGAGGTAAAGCTCGTTTCCCACCACTGGAAAGTCATCAACATTTTTTTATTTTTTAGAATTTGCTGTTTCTCTGCAGCACAACGAGCCGCATGTCTGGATTTATTAACTTTAAGAAAGAAATAAAATGAGTGAGGAAATTAATGTTAGCTGCTTTATTATAAGTGATGATCGATCTATGAAACATTGCTATCAAATAAATAATGACATAAGTTTTTGGGGATGTTATTAGGAACAGTGAGGCTACAGGGAGCAGAGGTAAAGAAGATGCAGGATTTTAAGTACTTAGGGTCAACTGTCGAGAGCAACGGAGAGTGTTCAAAGGAGGTGAAGAGACGAGTACAGGCAGGTTGGAATGGGTGGAGAAAAGTGTCAGGTGTGTTGTGCGATAAAAGAGTATCAGCGAGAATGAAAGGAAAGGTGTACAGGACAGTGGTGAGACCAGCGATGCTCTACGGCTTAGAGACAGTGGCACTGAAGAAAAGACAGGAGGCAGAGCTAGAGGTAGCAGAGCTGAAGATGTTGAGGTTCTCTTTGGGAGTGACAAGGATGGATAGGATCAAGAATGAGTTCATCAGAGGGACAACCCATGTGAGATGTTTTGGAGATAAAGTCAGAGAGGCCAGATTGAGGTGGTTTGGACATGTTCAGAGGAGAGAGTGTGAATATATCGGTAGAAGGATGCTGAGGTTGGAACTGTCAGGCAGGAGGTCTAGAGGAAGACCAAAGAGGAGATTTATGGATGCAGTGAGAGAGGACATGAAGTTAGTTGGTGTGAGAGAAGAGGATGCAGAGGATAGGGTTAGATGGAGGCAGATGATTTGCTGTGGCGACCCCTGAAAGGGAACAGCCGAAAGACAAAGAAGAAGAAGAAGATTGATGATTTTCTTATGATGGAACACGCCAAAGTGAGCTTACCTCATCCTTCCATTGTCTTTGATGCTTTTCCTGTGTTGGACTTTGGACTAGTGGGAGAAAACTGAAGTACCAAATGGAAACTCACCAAACACGTGCAGACCATGCAAACTCCATACACACAGACGGGAGGTGAGATTCATACACTGCTCACCATGCCGCCATGTGTGTTTGCACACTTAAGGTAATGTCATGGAAGAAGTGCTGAAATGGGTCCAAATGTAGTTTGGGTATTTTAAATAAAATAGCAGTCGATCTGATCAAAGACAGCATTGATAATCACAATCCAAAAATTTGGCAAAACCATCAAAATAAAAGATGGGCGAAACAAAGTAAAGAAGAAGTCCACAACCATAATAATAATAATAATAATAATAATAATAGACAGAAGGCTTGGTAAGTTCAGGTATATGGGCAATGAACATTACTTTGCAAAGAACAAAGAAACAAGCATTTTAATAGCCATCTGGGGACCTCAAAACACTAGGGTAGGGGGACAACGAATGCTAAGACTAACCAAAAAGGCAATGTAAACGGAAATGCAGATGTATGCGCCATAGTGCTACAACCTATACTCTTGCTAACAGTTGCAACATTTGGCACAAGGGGAAAATATGTGACAGGTTTGAGTAATATATCCAATAAAAAGCTGTGTCGTGTTTAATCTGTTTCCTCACATTAATGCTTGGCATTATTCATTTAAGATTAGCACTGGCAATGTGTTTTATTAAAACACCATGCACTGTTTGTTTGCATTATAATATATGAAATATTTAAAAAGGTTAGCCTAGAATATGCTTGCAATTCAGTTCTGTACCTCCTAACCACCAACACCTCATATTGGTCTCCACTGTGCCACCAAAACACCTCTGAGGAATGGATGACACGGACCATTAAAAGATGTGCTACAGTATCAGTCAGGATCTCCATGGATTGAACTGGTTCTTTTGCTACATCTCACTGTTGCTCAACTGTATTGAGATATGGGAAATCTGAAAGCCAAGTCGATCCATTGAAATCTTTTGTCATGTTCCTCAAACCATTTCTGAACCATTTTTGCCGTGTAGCAGGGTGCACAGTATGCTGCTGGAGGAGGCCACCGCCTTTAGGGAATGCAGTTTTCATGAAAGGATGTTCTTTAGTTTGCACCAAGTTAGGTGGGTGGTGAGTGTCAAACATCCACGTGAATGGCAGGACTCAAGCTTTCCCTGCAAAACATTGCCCAGAGCATCACACTGCCTCCCCCGGCTTTCTTTCTTCTCACCAGGTAACGATGCACACACACACACACACACATCCGGCTGTCCACACCATGTAAAAGACCACGCCATTTATTCATTAGACCAGGCTGAGTGCTGATCGAGCATGGTGTTTTTTTTTCTGGTTTACCTTTTGTCCCTTTTTTGGACAACTTTTGGCAGAAACACTCCAAAAGACCTGCATTTTGGCATCTCGCGATCACAGTTTGGCCCTTGTTAAAGTCACTCAGACACTTATTCTTCTATTTTCCTTGTTTCCATCCCATCAATTAAAAAAAAAAAAAAAAAAACGAACTGTTTACTTGCTGCCTAATACGGTATATCACACCCCGTGACAGGTGCCATTGCAACAAGATTAAGAAATGTTATTTACTTTACCTTTCAGTGGTTTTAATGTTACATCCTATCAGTTTATATAAAATAACACTTTAGCAGTTCAAGCATTTCTTGTACAGTACATTTTTTTCCGACTAAGGATCCAGATAAAAGAAAATGCTACAAGACTTTAACATCAACACCGTATCTCTCATAAACACATCTCAAAAAAGCATTTTTACAACATGCACTCTGACTTGAACTGGCAGTTTTTTCATTTTACCCTTGAAGTACTGGCTGACTTCACTGTTCACTCATTCATTAAACATTTGTTCTCGCTTGACCTCGCTTGTCATGAAAGGCTGGTAAAATATGGCTCAATCACATCGGTGCATGCTCAGATGCCCCTAAATTGGCTGAAGTCGGACCAGTGTGGTCGACGGCAGGTGTTGTTGACTATTTGCTGTGTTTCTAGATTGTTCTTTGGTGTGTCATCGTCTACATGAATGCAGTGATCAATGCCACAGAGGGTGAAATAAAGGGGAGCCGAGGCACCTCATTCTGTTTCCTGCTGTCTGCATCGATCACGCTCTCAGGGTAGACTGAACAAAGCTTTTCTGTGAAGCCTATCAGAGAAACAGCAGAAAGGCAAACATACATTCCCACTCGGTTAATGAAAAAAAGACAAAGACAAAGGAAGTATTTAACAAGGATTTATTTGGGTCCATATGGATGACATGGAATCATGAAATATAGTAATGTCAGTCTGCATGGTTAGAATACTGGCACCAAGACCACATCACAGTTGGTTACTTACGGTACGTTCCAAACTTTTTTATAGAATTCCTAAAGAAGCAATTTCTATAGAAATGTAATTTTAAAAGAATGGAACTCCCCAGTACCCAAGTTCTGTGGGAAAACAATATACAGTATAGAAATGCATACTGTACTTGTAGAAAGGGCTCTATGGAAATGGTCTGGTGATGGGTCAGGGAAAAGGTTTAGTGCCAGATGACCTTCCTGATGCAACTTTCCCCATTTGTCAGGGCCTGGAACCTGCACTAAATCTACTTATGCTGTGGTTTGTTCCCTAATCAGGATCAAACCAAAGCCGTTAGCAGGGAACCCAATACTGTGCATCCTGTCACAATCTGCAGCATTAAAAAACTAAATGCCTCCACAATCTGCATCTTCTTTATTTCAAAATACTTAATCAGGGCAAATTTCTTCTTAACAAAATTAAAAAGCATTCCATTCCACGAAATTGAGATCTATAGAGTTTAGAGGCTGGGTTGGTGTCTTTGGCCTCTTGATCTGATCTCTTGATCTTGAGACAGCCTGCTATAGTGAGGAGTGTAAGAAGATGGTCAGAAGGTGCCACTGCTACGTTACAGGATTGTTTCGAGGCTACAGACTGGGAGGTTCTCAGTGCATCATATGGAGAGGACATTGATGGAATGACGGACTGCATCACAGAGTACATTAACTTCTGTGTTGACACCTGTGTACCGATGAGAGATATTCGCCAACAACAAACCCTGGGTCACCAAAGACATTAAAGCGTGTTTAAATGAAAAAAAAAAGTGCTTTTAGGTCTGGTGATAAGGAAGCAGTGAAGAAGGCTCAAAAAATGCTAACCGGGAAAATCAAGGAGGGGAAAGAGGCATACAGGAGAAAACTAGAACAAAGGCTGAAGCTAAACAAAACGAGTGAGGTGTGGAGGGGCATGAGGAGCATCACTGGCTATAAGACAAGCGGCCAGGCTATTGAGGGGAATAGGGAACGTGCAAACGACCTCAACACTTTCTTCAATAGATTTGATGTCCCTACAGTATGTCTCACACTCCCCCCGACTTCAACCCAAATCCACACATTCCTGCTCCTATGTCCTCCCCTACACAGAGAACAGTCACAGTCACTACTCCTGCACTCCCAGCAATCAACATCTCAGTGGATCAGGTTAAACATGGCCTGAGTAAGATCAGCCCTACAAAAGCTGTAGGTCCGGATAAGATCAATCCAAGAGTCCTGAAATCCTGTGCTCCCCAACTATGTGGTGTCCTCCAGTACCTCTTTAGCCTGAGTCTGTCTCTTCAGAAAGTCCCTGCACTGTGGAAAACATCATGCATTGTGCCGGTACCCAAAACACCACGTCCCTGTGCCCAGAACGACTACAGGCCGGTTGCTTTAACATCGCACATTATGAAGGTGTTTGAGAGACTGATCCTGGATACACTTCGTCCCCTGGTGAAGTCCTCTCTAGACCCTCTTCAGTTTGCCTATCAGCCGTTCATGGGTGTTGATGACGCCATAATAAACCTGCTACATCGCACCTACTCTCACCTTGACAAGCCTAGGACCTCCGTAAGGATGATGTTCTTTGACTTCTCCAGTGCCTTCAACACCATCCAACCAGCAGTACTGGGGGAGAAATTAAGGAACATAAACATTGACACCCGCTTGGTTTCCTGGATCATGGACTACCTGACCTGTCGCCCCCAGTATGTCCGACTAAAGAACTGTTTGTCAGAGACTTTGATCTGCAGCACTGGAGCTCCCCAGGGGACTGTACTGTCTCCGTTTCTTTTCACCCTCTATACATCCGACTTTAGATATAACTCAGAGTCATGCCACCTGCAGAAGTTCTCTGATGACTCTGTGGTTGTTGGGTGTATAGAGGAGGGTGACACCTCGGAGTACCAGTCTGTTGTGGATGACTTTGTTTCCTGGTGTGAGCGTAATCACCTACAACTCAACATCAGGAAAACAAAGGAGATAGTGGTAGACTTTAGGAGAAGCAAGACCCCTGTGACTCCTATATCTGTCAAGGGGGAGATAGTGGACATTGTCTCCGATTATAAATATCTGGGAGTGTATCTGGACAACAAACTTGACTGGTCACTCAACACAACGGCACTCTACAAGAAAGGTCAGAGTCGATTGTACTTTCTTCGAAGGCTCAGGTCTTTTAACGTCTGTAATACCATTCTACAGATGTTCTATGAAACCGTTGTGGCAAGTGTCATTTTTTACGCTGTGGTCTGTTGGGGTGGTAACATTAAGGTGTCTGATAAGAACAAACTGGACAAGTCAATTAAAAAGGCCGGATCTGTGCTAGGCATGGAGCTTGACTCGGTGGATGTAGTAGCAAAGAGGAGGATTCTGTCCAAAGTACAATCCATTGTGAACAATCCTTCTCACCCGCTATACAGTGTTTTGGCTGAACAGAGGAGCAGTTTCAGCCAGAGACTGATTACTATCAAGTGTTCCACTGAGCGTCACAGGAGATCCTTTCTCCCAACGGCCATAAAACTTTACAACTCTTCTCTATAACGCATACACACATGTATGTGGATTTTTTCACTGACTGGTATACAACAGGACACTAATACTTACCCATTTTTTTTTGAATTATTATTTATTACCTTTATTACCTTCCTTAGTTAACAACTGTGAGCACCTGTAACCGAGCATAAGCAATTTCCCTTTGGGATTAATAAAGTTCTTTGAATCTTGAATCTTGAATCTGCTGGGATTCGAGCATGGCAGGTTGTGGTGCAGGTTGAGTGTTCTGGTGACTTCCTATCATGGTCACCATTTTTTTTTTGTATCTTGTTCCTCATTGGCTTTTCTGTGGGATCAGACCAGAGCCGGTGTTTGGTCTCTGAGGGCATGGATGAGTCTTGGGTGCCTGTTTACTGGTATGTAATTGATAATCAATGTTAAGGTGTTAATGTTATGATTAATGTATAGTGCACCTTAAAATAATTTAAATACTGTACTTAAGAGTAGAAGAGTAGAGTAAAATATAATACAATTATGGATTTTATAAATACAAAGTTTGTATTTATTTGATGTTGGGAATAAAGATAGCTGTAGTATGAATTGCTGGATTTCTTTCTTTCTTTTTTTTCTTTCTTTTGGCATGTTTTGTTAGATTATATTTTTACGGCCTGCTGTGTGTCCAACACCTGTCCCCAGCATCATAGAATCTGACAGTTCACTTGCTGCCTATTATAAAACACCCCTTGACAGGTGCCATTTTAATAAGATTAACAACGTTATTCACTTCACCTGTAAGTGGTTTAAATGCGACATCTGATCAATTCATATAAAATAGCACTTCATCAGTTATAACATTTTCTGTACACATGCAGTTCACTGGGTCTGGACAAAGAAAAATGTTATAATTCTTTAACATACGTATCAGCAGGATGATAGGAGCACTGTACAGTAGTTCAGTGGTTAAAGCATTGGACTATTCTCTGGAACGTCCCAGGTTCAAACCCAGCACCAAATTGCCTCTCTGCAGGCATTCACGTTAATAATAAAAGATTTTTAAAAGAAAGAAAGTAAGTAAGTCACGCTGGATAAGGCCGTCTGCCAAATGCCGTAAATATCATATCTCAAAGAGCATTTTATAAAATACTACACGCTAAACTAAACTGGCAGTATTTTCATTTTACTCCTGAACTATGGGCTCACTTCAGTGTTCATCCATTCTCTTTTGACAAGCACTTGACAAGGAAGCTAAAACTTTTGTCCAGCTACGGAATCATACAGGAGCCTTTTAGCTATAAGGCCAAGAGTTCATATAGTACAAAAAAATAAATGACAAAAAAGCTATAATAAACAGTTTTAAAAGCAGAGTATTATATATATACATATATATATATATATATATATATATATATATATATATATATATATATATATATATATATATAAATGTAAACAATCTACAGAGTGTGTGAATATAATTGAGTAAGTCTGCAGTTAGTGTGTAATATGTGTAAATGATTGTTTTGTGCAAATTCCGCAATAAATGTTCAAAGATCAGTGTCAACAATTAGATACAGATAATAGTGATTGTAAACTCCTTTCAGCTGTTTATGGAAGTGGGAAAGACTTCTTTAGCCTGGAAGTCCTGCATTTCACACTTCTCTACCTCCCGGAAGGAGGTGAGAACAGTATGTGCTCTGGGTGGGCGTGGTCGTTGAGGATGTTCGGATGTTCGAGGATGGTCGTTGAGGATGGAGGCAGTTCTCTTGCGGACTTTGCTATAGCGAATGCTCTGCAGGGACGGCAGCAGATTCCTTGTGATCTTTTCAGCAGTCTTCACCACTCTCTGCAGGTGTTCGCAGTCCATAACATGAGAAAGTACAGCAGCTGCTGAGCGTGTGGGCGTGTCCTGTCTAAGGCCATTATCAGATAATGAAGCACGATGGTAAGACTGTACCTCTACTTGGTTTCATGCGGATTACATAAATTGAGAATATTTGTTTTTGTTTAAAAGTTTTGTTTAAAAGTAGACACTTTAGGCTTCCTATCGATATATTTCTCGTGTCTGTGTGTCTGGAATTTACTCAGTTTCAGTTCATTTAATGACAAGTTTCAGAAAGATATTCACGGAGACTAAGATGGCTGAAAGCGCACCTTGTTTTTTTCTTTATTTTGCAAAAGCACAATATTTTGTTGAGTGTACTTAAATAAAAGTCGTCCCTTTGCTTTTGGTGAAATTGTCTTGCCTTCTTCCTTTGTGTCTTCATTTGGGGTTTTTATATTTTCAAGCCAAAGGTTATATTTCTAAAAAGTACAATTTGCTATGTCACTGACGTTTCTAACGCAGTAGTAGTAGTAGTGGCTGTTGTTGTTGTTGTTGTTTGAGCTGCTCCCTTTAGGGGCCCCAACAAAGCACCATCCAATCCACACATTATATTTTTGGCACATGTTTTACACCGGATGCCCTTCGTGACGCAGCCCTACCATTTTTATCAAGGCTTGGGACTGGCACTGATAGTGCCTGCAACCCCTGTGGCTGAGTGTGGGGCATTGGCTGGGATGCAAACGCAGGCCTTCTGTGAGGCAAAGAGGGCAGTCTGCCCCTAAGCCACCAATGCCCTTCTTACACTGCTTTAGTAACAGTATTTTAATGTGTGAGAAACCAAGGAGTGATACACAGAGTGAAACATCCCAGTGTGCTTATGGGAATTCTTCTTAACCAAATCAAGTTAGTGGACAATAGCTGTTGTATACAATTAGTATGAGTTTAGAGTATACAGTCTTTTATGTTTTGTATGCATTTATACATGTAAAGCTTAAATGTTGTTGTTCCTTTATTTTCAGTTTGATAATTAAATTTGAGAAGTTTGATGAGTATTTTTTCTTTTTAAAAATGGTTAAAGATGACTAGTACATAATAAATAAGGAGAATAATTATAAAAACGATGAATGATATCGTTATTGTCTTGGCCTTGCACATCTATCTATAAAAAAAAATTTTTTGGAGGCAAAATTGTTTTGTGCAGCCTGTACTTTTAGTATGCTAATTAGGCCAAACCTCCCTTCCGTGGCACAGAGATCATGCGACCTGAGACCTCATTATAATTTTCTTCAAAACAACCATCATGGCCTACAAAAAGCCAACTCACAAAAAACAAGACATTTTTTTTTACGAGGAAAATATTCACTTGTTTGGGTTTCTGACATGTTGTCACGTGACCATTACATTTTGCATACTCATCAATATTCATTAGCCTTTGCCAAAGGTGGCCGTGTACACAGGATCAGCCCTGTCTGTATTCAGTTATTTCAATGTTCATACAACCTATCGTATTTGCTGTAGTGAATTTATTTTATTTTTATTTTAACACACATTCTTACACATGGAATATGCATTTTGAGAACCGTGTACGGTCTGTGTCCATCTTTAAAATAATTTTTTTTAAAGAACATTTTAAATTTATTAAAATGTTCAGAAATACAGTTTGTTTATTAATCAAATATTTTGGCTACTGATCGTCATCTAATCGTCTATACTGTACCTCCTATCCCAGGAGACAATGCTAACCACTAAGCCACCGGTTTACTGCAGTCATGTAAGCTTATGATGGCACGGCCGCTTGGTGGTTATCGCTGTCGCCTTTAGCGTTTGTGTTTGATTCCCACCTCTGAGTTTGTGTGCATGGAGTTCACATGTTCTCCCTCTGTGCTTGGTAGGTTTCCTTCACATACACCGATTTCCTCCCACAGTCCAAAAACATGCACATTAGCCTGATCGGCATTCCCAAATTGACCGTAATGTGTGAATGTTGACCTAAGGTCCCACGAGAGCCATTTTATGACTGCAAAACATTTCCTGCTATCCGTTATCACCCAGATGAGGATGGGTTCCCTGTCGAGTCTGGTTCCTCTCAAGGTTTCTTCCTATTGCCATCTCAGGGAGTTCGTCCTTCAGCACCATCACCCTCGACTCGCTCATCAGGGACGATCTGATCGCATACACACTGGCGTTCACGGTCCCTGGTTGGACTACAGAGGTTCCTGTGACTAGACGGATGGATGGAAACTAACAGGAAATTAATACTGTAGATAACTTGATAATGACTAAATTCAAAGTATTCTTGAATTTTACTTCAGCCGTATTATTATTATTATTATTTGTTTTCACCAGAGCCATGCATGCAGGCCACATTACACACCTACACACCTACAGATGTACAGGCATTAACACACCTACACACACTCGTGCATATCTACAGCTTTATACACACACACACACACACATACACACACACACGCATTAACACACCCACACATTTACACATACGGTTTGCAAAGGAGCAAGATTTCTCGAGGTGGGCTTTGTGTGTGTGTATGTGTGTGTGTGTGTGTGTTTCGCACCCTGAGCATCACCATGTCTCTACACAGCACACCAATACCACCCTAACAACTACCAATACACCCCCCCCCCCCGCGCGCTTCCCGTCCCGCGCGTCCATTGTGCGCGCGCGACACCTGTCTCCGATGCCCGTGCGTTCTGCCTCTCCTGTGCCATCTAGAGATCGCTGCGAGTGCTGCTGCTTCCCGCGCGCGCGTTACGCTCGATCCGTGCCGTGTGCTGCGCTGCGCTGCGCATCCGACGCGTCGCTCGAGCGCTGGAACCGCGCGGCTCTGCTGACGGGACTCCCATCCTCAGCGCGCGCTCCTGGTGAGAGCCGAGGCTCCGCGCTCGTGATGCCGTCATGCAGTCGGAATTAAACGCGGAATATTATCTGACCAGACAAGGATTTCTTGTAGTTTAGATCTGACAGTGCAGCTTATACAATCGTGCGGTAAAGGATACACAGAGAGAGAGAGAGAGAGAAAGAGAGGGAGAGAGCGTGAGAGAGAGAGAGGGAGAGAGAGAAGAGAGGGACGTAGTTGTTTTTTATTTCTCCTTTCTGTTTTTGTGGGTTTCTGCGGGATGAAATGGATGATGGTGCAGAAAGACAGAGTTACAAAGCGCATCGGTGCGCATGAAGCTTAACGATGCAGAATGGACACGTTTCCACTGATCAAGGTAAGAAAGACCACGCATCATCATAACTGCGCAGGGGTTTTTTTTCACCCTTTATTTTTCTTTTGCCCTTTAGAGGAATAATCAAAACAAAAACAAAACAATTCTTCAATCATCCCGGAATTTAGGCAGCATTGAGGAGCGCGTTTGGATTTACGCACGCCAGATCTCCAGCCTAGAAAAGTTGTCAATGCATCTGATACGACAAAGGCAAAGACATGAGTAATAAGGGCAAGTGATAATGCTTACCATACTGTACATGCATACTACTTTGGAGATTGAAGTCCCTGAATCTTTTTTTTTTTTTTACTATATATTTGACTTTGTTTTTATTTATTTTTATTTAGATTCTTTTTCTCCAATTGCCATAAAAATGCCTATCTCGACGAGCCAAGCTGATCCATTTACATTTATAGGATATCTCGCAGTGTAGTGTCATGCACAGGTTGAGCATCTTATAGCAAATGAGAATCATTCAGGCTACAGAGAGGCAGATGGCTAGTTTATAACTTATACTGTATGACTGCACAATTTGTAGTAGGAGCAAAGATACGATGGGATTCCATGTGAATAATGTATTTTTTTAAGCATTTGTATAATACTTCAGTGGAATATTCAGAGTACGTGTGCATCTGTTACATTGCATGCTGCACCATTTTATTTTAGGGAGTGGTGTGTGTGTGTGTGTGTGTGCATGTGTGTGTGAGAGAGAGAGAGTGAGAGAGAGAGAGAGAGACTTTTAATGGATGCTTTGTTTTCCCTCTATGCATACATATCCAAATCTATTGAGGACAAGTTTTGAGGAAAAGAGAGGGCTACCTAGCTTTCACTGAATTTAGACTAAAAATATCTATCTCAGAGGAAAACAAAGTAAATACAAATCATGTTTTGCATTTTTTTTTCATCTGCAGCCTGTAAAAGCAGGATGTATGAAGGTGTATTAAATAGCGTTATGTTTCAGCACCATGTAACGTTACTACCTCTAAAAAAATACTATTTATATTATTTATATGGAAATACATATTTCTTACCACTGCAGACAGTGGTAAGACCACATTTTGTGTGTGTTACTGTGAAAAAGAAGAAGGAAAAAAAACTGTGCACTATTATGCAACCCTATAGGTTCTATGTAGAAACCTGCAACAGAGGGTTTCTTTATTTAATTAACTAAAATATACAAACACTTGTAGATAGCTAGATAAAACATTTAGCTAAAGAACTATTCATGACCCTTTTAATTATAAGGCCAAGAGTTCGCAAGTTCACATTAACCTCATAAAATCTTGGACAAAAAGGGGTACTTCAGTTGGTCAATTTAAAGGGCACATCTTTCCTACCTATAATGATTTTTTTTCTTTTCTGGATAGCTGCATAAAATATACCATCAGTTTAAATGTACATAATATTTTTGTTTCCCTATAAAATATGCACTATATTGCTGACACCTAGCCATCACAACCATGTGTTCTTGTTGAACATCCAATTGCAACCCTTTCTGTAAACCCCCTTCTTCTGGGAATGATTTTCACTATTCTGAGGATTTCTGGGGATTTCTGGGGAGATTCATCCACTCAGCCACAAGGAAATTGGAGCTGTTAATGGAATGTTAGGCAATAAGGTCTTCATTCAATAAGTTTTAAAGTTTATCCCCAAAGTCTTAACGTGATTGTGGTTGGAGCAAACCATATCTTTTTAAAAACTGTGCTTTGTGCTCAGGTGCATTGTCATGCTGGACAATTTGTTAATGGAAGTCTTCCGACGCAAAATAACGATTTATTCTTCCAAATTTGTAGCAACAGTTTGGAGAAAGCCCACATCATATGGAGGTGATTGTTAGATGTATAGCAACAAGAAAAAGTTAATAATTTAATACTTTTACTTCTGGGAGTGTAGAAGTTATTTTTATAGCTTCTATAAAGAAAAAAGGCAATCTGAGAAAATAAGGTTTATTCCATAGCTGTACTGGACAGTAGATTTCTAAAGATTTTTTTTTTAACCCTTTGATCTCCTACTGTAATGGGGGTACAGAAACGCAAACTGTACAGTACTCACGGCCCAACCCTTATTAAAGTAGTAGATCAGGTTCTATCACCTACAGTATAGTCCAATCCCTACGTTAGGGTCGATTTACTTACTTATTGCAGAAAGGCATGTACTGTATATGAGGAGTTGGGTTTCAGCCAACCTGGTGATGTCATAGGCTATTGAAGCAATCAAGGTTGTGCTGTTGTCCTGAATATCACAACTAATATCACAGTTAATTTTAACAAAATGTTTTGTCTACATGTTTCTGTTGGTCCTTGAGCTAGGTCCTGCTGTTCAGTTGAAAATATGACAGAAATGTGTTAGTTGATGCCATTATTGGTTGGTCTGTTATGAAATCTGCGGTGGCTAGGCCATCACTGATACAAAAAACAAAAGGTTAATAAAAATGTCTTTTCAATGTCTTTGACTTTGTTGTAAAACCTCTTACAACAAAAAGGCCTTCAAGGACCCTGACATGGCAGTTGATTATTTGAGTAAGTAGTGCAAACCTACAGTACAGTAATAGGAATAGTATTTAGTATTGATGGATGTAATGGTGTGTCCTGGTAGTTTAATACTGTCAAATCAGCCGGCAGTGGTTTAATGTAGGAAAGGAATAGACTGATGGATGAAATATAATGGAGCATATTTTCAAAGACTGTTACCATAGATTCCCTTGGTTGTCCTTGGATTTAGTTCTTATCTCAGTAATAATAAAAGGTTTTTATTTCATTTTATTTTATGAATGACTTCAATCCTTATGTGGTTAAATAAGTATAGACAGATCTGTCAAACTAAATACAAAATCTTAATTCTGGCCAACATTATTGGGAACTTCTTGTGCATGCACACTGACAATCAAACTATATGATATACAGTATGTCTGGTTGGGAAAAAGAAAAAACACGACAGCCCTATTTGTGTACGTGGCAGTAGAGAGCTGCCATGGCCTGCAAGAAATATTCCTTAATGAACTTAGAAGTGAAGCTTTTTCACCCACTTTGGACCCAATTTACAGAGAGTGGTAGTGAGAATTGTGGTCCTTTCAAACAAAATGTCAAAAAAAATCATATCATTTTGCTATTGATGAAAATTTGAGGTGTAATAGTGGAATGTGAACAGGTGGGTTCTAAAACATTTCAATTTACCATTAAATCTACATCACTGGCAGATGCCAGGATCCCGAGCCTAAGCTGGCTAAGCCATGTTCTCACCACACAGTTTGCTTACTCACTGATTACCTAAAGTATATCGCGTTATCCAGTATACAGGGTCACAGGAGGCCTGGAGCCTATCCCAGGAGACTTACTGTAGGGCATGAGGTGGGGTACACCCTGAATCACATGCTCATTTACATACTATGGACAATTTGTAAATGCCAGTTAGGCTAATCTGCATGTCCTTGGTCTGTGAGAGGAAACCGACCAAGCAAATGCATGCACACAGATGGGAATCGAACCTGGAACCCGGAGCCGCCAACACCACCACACAGTTACTGTATGTAAATGTAGAAATTTCCCATTAAAACAATAGATTTTATGTATCTGGACCTTGTCAAATCTTCACTAAATACCCCTTCTCTGGGGTTCAGTGTTTAGTCTTTCAAAAATCTTGGAATGAAGTCCTGCATCCTTGAGCAGTAAGTAAGGATAATTAATTTTAATTTCAGAATTAACCATGTGACATTTTGCCATTACATACACTGAGCACACTCAATAACAACAGTGGGAGATTCCCCAATTGGGGGGAGGAGGGGGGTCAGTGCATTCTTCTACGTCTCTGTTCTCTCCTAATAGGAACTCCACTCAAGTGTTGAAAGCTAATGAACGTTCAATAAATCTTTTGCTGTCATGGTGCCAAGGTCAGACGGAATGGAAGATACTATCAGTATGAGCTAAAGACATAGTATGACAGCTGAAGCAATGCATTGGGGTGTACAGTGTTGGGTAAGGTGGTGGTGGTGGGTCTGGGGAACTGTGCCATGTTTTGTATTCACTATGTGAATCTTTTATAGTTAAGACGACTGATTTTCATGAAGTAATATCAGGTGCTCATTTCTGTTTCGAAATCATTTCTATTTATTGAACAACCACAACTGAAATGATGTAATATTGCTCAATCACGCCAAGATACATAACAAAAGGAATCCCTGCTTATTTTTCATGGTTAGAGATTTGCTGAGTGAGGACGTGGTGCCGTGTAAAACTCATTCATTTGTGCAGATTGTGACATGATTACATCTGATGGATTAAAACATAAAAAAAAACCCCGCAAAAACTAGTGACCTTTGCAGTGACAATCATTGTAGAAGCCCTATGATTATTTCCTGTCCTCGTTTTCACTTACAAAGTTTATTCATAAATAGTTTACAAATTAAATGTGGTATTCATTAAAATCTGATTTGTTAAAATAAATAAATAAATAAATGAATAAATAACTTAATTCATTAATAAATAACTATCCAGAGCATCTCTTGAATCTCAGTAAATTTACACACAGAATATGAAGACTATTTTACAGTAAACTTCTATTGGCCTTGAAATCATATACTTGGTCATGAGTCAGTGCAGTTTTGTACTGTATACAGGTTACTTTTTTGCTAAGGTTACATCCTGAAGCTTATGTACTGGCACTGCCTGAGCTGTATTACTGGGCGATGTTCACATTGTAAGCCATATTGCATGTCATGGATTTGTATGTCATGCCAGTTCACAATCATAATTACAAGTGATTCTTATCTGATTCTAATCTTGACGAGTCTGTCCTTTGGAACGATATGCATACGCACATCGGTACATCTGAGCTAAAACATGTCACATGTTTGTGCGACCGCTCATTCATTTCAGTCAATGGATGCGTTTTTACCCAAAAATATTCTTGGGAATTTGCTCTGGAGGACAGCAAGCAGTTCTGCGGCTTTATTTGTTGCGGTCCAGAAGAAGGAGGAAAGCCAGATGCTTCGTTTTATCTTTGTGCTGCCTGATGTCGGTAACCGTCCTGTGCATTCGCTGAGAATTCCAATCTGAAGTGACAATTTGAATCTGGAGTTTCTCGGATCTGATCTGAAAAACACCAGATTAGAGTGTTCAGACAGCCCCGAGAAACAGATCTGGTAACGTGAACATACTGTAGCCGTGGAAAAGTTAATTAACCCTGAGGAGGTTCTCTTTCACCTTTCGTGGTACGTTTTGACAGACTTTCGGCTTTTTGACAGTTTTGCGGTTGGTATAAAAACGCAATAAACATCGGTGATTAACATACGAAGAAAATACGAAAAGTTGCCTCAAACTCTTTTTTTGTGTTCAGCAGGAAATTGTACTTTAAACCATTATCACCAACTTTGCTTAAGGGCGAGGCCGACCGAGCGAGGCTATTCCCAAACCTGTTCTCTTTCTTCTTATTTGAGGTCAGATATGATGATTTAGCGCTGATGAGAATGTTGAGGAATTCCTGACAATGGCGAAATCTAACTGGAGCAATGACACCTCAGGGACAGCGAATGGAGCGCAGATGTACTGTGCCTGGCAGCCACACACTGAATTAGATGCCTCTTTGGGGATGAAGGAAAATGGTTCTCAATCTCGCAGTAAAATATGAGAATCTGACCATTAGCATGTAATTTCTTGCACAGCGACCCAGACAGATGAACCACATTACACTTGTACTTAAGAGTGAGTTGCCGTCTCATTTAATTTTTTATTTTTTTTACATTCTTCCTGAAGATGCCACTGCATTCACTGAAGAGGGGAAGCAGATTGTAGCTTCTGGCTTTCATTTTATTGTCTTGTCAATCATCCAGTGGAATGAGAAACCATGACTTTCATGTTCAGCATGAGATGCGTGAATAATCCATGCCTTATTTAAGTGTGTTCTTTAAAGTAGAAGGCTTCCACATATTATGATCAATATATGCAAACAATATTCATGTATTCAGTTTCTTAATGCTTTTTAGTTTCTTTGTTTCGTGGAGGCTAGTGTAAATCCCAGCTGGTGATACAGCACTCAGAAGCCAGGGTTCTTTATTACACCTGGTGTTGTTAAGTCAATTAAAAAAAAAAAAAAGGTCGTTTCTGAATTCGATTTGTTGGAATATTAATAATCTATCCTTCCTAACAGCCTCTAGATATTATGTTGATTATTCAATGAAACCAATGTAATTATTCATTTGGACTTAAAAGTGATAGACTAGCCCTTTAATGAATGTTTCATGGACTTTTTAAATTTTTTATTTTTTATGCATCTTGCAGGCAAATAAGATGCATCATATGATGTTCATGTTAGACATCCTTCTGACTATGACTGTTCGCTGTAATAATCAAATTCTAATTTTATTTGTCACATACACAGTCAGTCATACACAGTACGATATGCAGTGAAATGCTTATACGACCTTAAAAAAGTAAATTAAAGCTTATAGATAAGAAATATGAATAAAAAGAAATACGATGGAAAAATTTTACTAGGATAAAAATAGAAATATACTGTACAAAATAAGAACATTCATAATATGGCAAAATATAGAGAAAAAATATAAATTTATAAAAATGTAGAAATTTGGTGTAAAAAAATAATTAAAAGATGTATGAGGGTGTGCAAATATGCATATAGCGTGTCTTATTAAAGTGACTTATTAAAGTGTCTTGTGCAATGGTCCAGAAATGAAAACATGAATATGTAAGTTCATTCATTCATCTTCTATACCGCTTTATCCTGTATTTAGGGTCACGAGCACCTGGAGCCTATACCAGGAGACTCAGGGCACGAGGCAGGGTACACCCTGGACAGCGTGCCAATCCATCACAGATCACACACACACACACACATTCATTCACACACTATGGGCAATTTAGGAACGCCAATTAGCCTAATCTGCATGTCTTTGGACTGTGGGAGGAAACCGGAGTACCCGGAGGAAACCCACCAAGCACGGGGAGAACATGCAAACTCCATGCACACAGAGACGGGAATCGAACCCAGACCCTGGAGGTGCAAGGCGACAGTGCTAACCACTACACCACTGCGCCGCAGAATATGTAAGTGTAGGTGTGAATGAATGTGTCCATAGTGTTCATGAATGTCCAGTCAATTTTGGATGTTAAAAAAGATGAAAAAAAAGACGCTTCTTATCTAATTTTGTCCCAAAGAGGACGTGTTCACCTGTGAATCTGGTACGTCTTCAGATTTATTATTTTTGTGAAAGTATATCTGTTACTAAAATCACTATATAAATCAAATTTAATTAAATTCTGCTCATGTTCAATCCCTTAAACTCTTCTTAGGTTTCTCACTCCTTTTCTGTCTTTTTCTATTAGTTCTACAGTCATTGCTAAACGATTTTACAAATAGTTAGTGAATAATGTTCTTGTGGATGGAATAAGCTGGGAGTTTAGTAAGGCTTAGAAACAGCCAAAGTTTCCCCATATTCGCTTACATTCTTTCCACTGTGAAAGGCTGAGACATTGAGCCTGGCGATTCAGACCACACAGGCTTATTTGTAATCGATTTAAACCCTTTCCCCTCAGTGAGAACAGTGTGGGCTGCCTTTCTAGAAATGCTTTATTAGTTAATTGCATCCAGCTGGCAGAGGCTCCTTATGGAGCTCCACTGGCTTTGGGGTAGCTGGTGTTTTCACACTAAAAAGCTCCCAGCCTTGTGAGTAAAGTGGTAACAGAATGCGATATTTGCTTACCGCAGCTGTTTCATCGTATTCACTTGAGATTATTCGGGTTTGAAGGATGAAACAAATATTCGACGTAATTCATCAGCGACACATTGTCACCTGCATGGTTAATGCCTACAGTATGTGTGTCCATTCTGGATCTGGAGCCTATTGGGAGGACAGAGTACTATATCAGGTGGGAATACACCTACAGTAGGAAAATAGTCCAGTTCATAGCAGTCCTCAAGACATACACATTCACATCTAGGGCCAGTTTAGAGTTGCTAATTAAGCTAGAGCAATTGGTAGATAAATGGTAGATAATGATGCACCACTGTACAGTATATATGAGTTTAGTGACCTTTACAGACCTACAGCAGCTGTACAACCAAACAAGCCAAGCTGCCTTCATAAAGCAGCTATATAGAGTCCCGTTAGAATAAAATATATAATGTAGGTATTTGATTAATTTCATAAGATTTCATAGATTTAATGGCATTTGATAGATAAACACAAGCATGGTGGCATACTGGCTAGCACAATGGTCTTTCACCTCTATGGTCCTGGATTCCAGTCCCGCCTTTGAGTCTGTTTGCATACACTTTGCACATTTTCCATGTGCTTGGTGGATTTCCTGCCACAGTCCAAAGACATGCAGATTGGACTAATTGGCACTTCCAAATTGCCTGTAGTGTGTGAGTTTGAGAGTGTACAGTACATTATATCGAAAATATGTATATGCAAAACGCCATAACTGGACCATTGCTTTACCACATAATTGGACCCAGGACAATATGACTAGAATTAAAATGAATAGAACAGCATAAGCACAAAAAAAAAAAAAAAAAAAAAGCATCAGTGCAAATAAGGTAGTTAAGACATCAGCGCCTATTGTAGACATCTTGCCTATTGGACATGGTGTTCGGGAGCAGCAGGCCCTTAGGAAAGTGTTAAAACCCAGTCTTGCTTCATGGAGGCAGAATGAAGAGCTGCTTGTACAGCGGAGAGGTGATAACATTCAGGCTTGGCTGGGGATGTGGGCGCTGTGAGGAAGCTGTAATTTAGAGGGGATCTCAGCCTTATCAGCTGGTGTTGTGGTGTTGGGGGGAGAAAAACACCTAGAAAAAAAGAGAAAGGGCCCCAGGGATGAGTCATTTCAGGACAAAAAACATGAAACGTCGACAGGCCTCTTGGAGAAATCTGTTGTTAATCACAGGTCAACATCAAGTACAGCTTGAAGATGCTGAATAGAGAGTTGAATCTTCCATAGAGAGTGTGGAAGATCAGACGAGTGTGTTGTTGCAATGAAACATCAACTAAAAAGCACATGAAATCATTAACATCATGATCTGATGTATGCCACCGAGAATTATGTACTGTAGCTGTCCTCAAACACACACACACACACTAACATACACCCACACCATCTAATTTATGAGGAACACATTTACACTTTATGCATTTAATCATACCAAGTACATCCATCGCACAATGTAAGTTATCTGTTCAGATTCGATGAGGCTGATTGCTGTAGCTCCAGATTCCAGTTCCTGGTTGAATGGAGTCGACTCCTGTGTGGTTATTTGCTGTTGTATCTCAAGTGACTCAAGCGACTGTGATTTCTGCACCATAATTTAGTGCTACTGAATTGAAACTCAAATGTTCAGGTTATATTTGATTTTGTTTATCTTTTTAATTTATAAGCCTTTTAAAAGCTATGTAATTAATTAATTAATTTATTTATTTCTAAAAAAAAAAAATGCATTAATTTTGTAAGAAATGGTGCTGGGAGCTCACTTGGCTTTTTATTTTAACATATTGTAAAAAAAAAAAAAAAAAAAAAGCCCTTCTTTACTTAAATGCATACTTAAACACCTTAAAAAAAAGAAAAAAGTTTTGAGTAGGACTTTGTGTCACACCCAGATTAAAAAAAAAATCACTTTGGTGGACCCAAAATACAGTAGAGTTTCTAGGAATAATATCAGCTCTACCATGACCACATAATGAATGGCCAGTAAATAAACACAAAATAAATGGTTAAAGAAATAAGAACTAGCTTTTATTACTTGTAAATAATGACTTGTGTACTTTTTTAAAGAGAGTTAAACTCTGATTTGTGCTGATTAGTAATTAGTTTTTGGGAAAATATTCAGTGATTGGTCACAGGGAGCAGAAGCGATGTTATCAGTGATAAAAGCAATGGTGATATATTTAGGGGGAATCCTGTTCACAATTAATTTTAATTTATATGTCCAATATTAATATATATGTTTTTGGCCCCATTGGTCCTCCATAGGCTGGTAAAGGAATTAACACAGTTAATATTGGTGTGTTCTCCGGTTTCCTCCCACAGTCCAAAGACATGCAGATTAGGCTAATTGGCGTTCCCAAATTGCCCGTAGTGTGTGAATGGATGGGTGAATGTGTGTGTGTGTGTGTGCCCTGCGATGGATTGGCACCCTGTCCAGGGTGTACCCTGCCTTGTGCCCGAAAGCCTCCTGGGATAGGCTCCAGGCCCCCGCGTGACCCTGATCACAGGATTAAGTGGTATAGAAGATGAATGAATGAATGAATGAATATTGGTGTGAACTGGTTTCTGCATCCACAAATTACTTCTACAGTATTTTGGTGATTTTCACCGCTCATAGTCACTGTATTTGTGTTACAGTGGGAAAGATATTTCAAAAGTGTAAAGGTTTAAAGACCATGTTCCAGCACATTCACCACCGCAAGGTCAGATCATACAACGCCCAGAGAAAAAACAAAAAAAACAAAAAACTGACAAAATCCAAGTTTCATCTAAAACCCTACTGAGCATGTTAGTTGTTAAAGTCAATGACTGCACAATTAGAAGAAGACAGAACAATTACGGTTTGTTTGGAAGGATTGTCAGGAGAAAACTCTTTTGGAATTGTATGTAGATTGTTTACTGTATATTATATAATATAGATTGAACACTACATCAATAGGATTAGAATCTTGTGCTTTTTTTTGCCATTTGTGTTTTTTAACACGCTTGATTCGGGGGGGAAAAAAACATGCTCAAAATATTCTCAGTCAATGTGTATCGTTAACAGTTCAACAAACTATCAGTTTGCAACACATCTTACTTTAAATCCTGCTTCATTAAAAAAAAAAAAAGAAAAGAAAAACCAAGAAACAAAACACGTGTTTCTGTTTGTAACTCTTCATATTTAACTGGGAGGGAATGGAGGACTCTAATGAAGTTAAAATCTGAATATAGTCTTCTCCGTAATATGCATCCCTTTGAAGTGCTCATTACAGTACACATGGAAAGCAAGATTTCAGTCCTGTTTTATTTTTATTAAATTAGTGTCGTATTCCAGCTATTGTTTTTTTTTTTTTTTTTGCATGGCATAGAACTTGGGTAACATGAGATGTGTTTGTAGGAGTTTTAATTCCAGGTTCTGTGTAGAGATTTAAGGAAACTACATAAGCCAAGAAAACTATGAAAGCGAAACAGAAGGACTTAAGGAGTTTGCACACCATGGCTTTATGTGCAACCAGTTTGCAACAAGTTATGTATTAAAAGAAGCAAATCCTAAGCCTGGGAGTTTTGTAGAAAGCATTTTTGTGCTTATGGTAGAAACAGGATTAAAACAACGACAACAAACAAACAACAAAAAGAATCACATTGTTTTCTTTGGTTTGTCATTTATAGCCTACTGGTAAAACTCCCACCACTTCCTGGGCTCTAACATTATGCAGGGTTTTCTGTCTTGTCTCACTAGTGTGGGATTGATGAGCATGTTTGTGTCAGATAGACGAGCACAAAGATGAGGTTTGACAGCGTGGGAATAATCCCCGGATGAGCTGATGTCACAGCTCTCGGCTCACTAATCCAGCTCCCGTTCAACTCCCACCATTTTTGTAAAATATGTTTTTTAATAGGATATCATATAACTTGAAGTCATACAGTAATAATAAAGTTTGAAATCACATTTTTATTCACTTTTCTAATTGGTGTACTGGCTCTTTAATTTAATGCCAGTCTATAATATAAATAGTTGCTCAGCTCGGGAATCGAGCGTAATGAAAATGAACAGAATGCAGTTATAGAGATTTAGTTTCATTGATAGCGTGTAGCCTGTCCGAGCCAGCTTATATCACTATGGCACAGAGCCTCGAAGAATATTTCTCTTGGGGTCGAGTAGGGAAGAGCGCTATACAAACACAGTTTAAAAAAAGATGATTTTCTGTTTGGATTAAAAATAAATAAATAAATAAAATAAATAAAAAACAAACATTTTTTTTTCAACATAGGTTTCAAAGGTCTCCATAATGTATATTTGCCAGAACTGAGCCTGAAGAGGTTTTATGCAAAAACTATTACTTTTTTTTTGCAAACCAGATTTTGTGATTCAGACTAGACAGGTTAATCTCCTTCAGTTTTGCTCGCACCGCCATGAAGCTTATATTAAAAGCTGGGTGTTTGGCAGAAAAATGCACCATGTCAACTATTTCGGACGTGCGCTGTACCCTTTTGCTCCTCCAGTCCTAGCTCCTGATTTTGTTTCTGATTATAAAATGAGACAAATCATATTAAACGACATGTAAATCTGACAAACAAAAATGACTATTCTACAAAAAAAAACAATCAGGTTGATCAAAGAAATTTACCCCTTCAAAATTATTAGGATTCGCTAATCAACCCAGTATTCTGACTGCTCCAAAAAACAGAGTAGAGTCCACGACATTTATGTCTCTTAATGGAACTGGTAGCAGTCGAAATAAACATAAATCTGTCCAATTGCCTGTCAAGAAATAAAATAAATAATAACATTTTTTGGTGCAGATTTACAAACAGCCAAGAACTGTGCCGTAATGAACAAGCACACTTTTAATTATCTATAATGCAGTGGCTTTTTATTTTTATAGTCAGGGATTTTTATAGTCCCTTCAAAAACGATCCATCAGTACAGAGTACAGTCGACCCGCGACGTACAAACACCCCCGCTTGCAAATTTTCGACTTACAAATTTTGACTGGATTTTGTTATGCCATTTTTTTTAAACCAAAACAACACCAAAGCATTGGCCTCGCCCCTTACTGTACATTTAAACATGGTCAGCTGACCTCATTGGGTCACCTGGATCCCCTCGTGATTTTGGAGAGAAAGTGTCATGAGAGTAAAAACGTGGAACCAAAACAACTGATACGGCAAGACATCATTTGGAAACAGATTATACAGTATACAGCGCTTTATAAAAACCCATTATGTGGCTGCGATACGATATCAAGGACGGTAGCAAGAAGAAAAGGGAGCCGCTTTCAACCTAAATCATAAATTATGGTTAAGATTCAAGAGTTTTATTGTCATATTTATTAGTACAATGGAATTCTTACTTTGTTTACTCCTCTCAAGCATGATAGGGCAAAAGGAGAGTACACGCATAATTTACACTATAAAATATATATACTGTGTGTATATATATATATATATATATATATATATATATATATATATATATATATATATTATACATACAGTAAAGTGTAATATAATTTGAGCAATAGCAGCTTTAAAAAAGTAATGAGGAAGAGAAAGAGAGGACATGTATTTTAATGAGAAAAAAAACAATAACCAACAAGAAGATAAATTTTCACAGTTTAAATGAGCAGTAAAAGTATATAAAAGTATCAAGTGAGGTTTAATTTCTATTATGTCATATTTGACTTCATTTATGTGTCTTTCCTAATTTTTTTTACTGTTTTTCTGTGCAAAAATATGTTTATAGTGTTGGAAACTGGTAATAGTGGTAATATTTTTGGGCAGCCGGAACGGATTATCTGAATTTACATTATTTCCTATGAGAAAATGCGTTTCACAATACAAAATCTCACCTTAGGAACTTGCCTTCGGAACGGATTAAACTCATATGCCGAGATAACACTGCATTTATTTAATAATTAATATACTACTGTATGTAATGAGGTGTATCTGCTACTTATGCTCTGCTCTGTTAATCCTTCATAACGCCTCTAATCTGAGGTGCTGTTCTGAAGCTGGTGACTCTAAATGAACTTCAGTTTTGGTCTTGTTTTCCTGGGAAGGTCTTCATGAGGGACAGTTTCATTATGGAGCTTGATGGGTTTTGCACTTGAACAAGACTGTTCTTGTAAGAACTGTTCCAGAAAAGCTGACCTTCATGACTGACTGTTGCAAATTTTTTGACTGGAACTGGTGGAAGTTCAATCCCCATCCAACACCCAAACCCTAGCCACTATACTGTATATATAGGTTCTCCATGACCATCAACAAAATTACCCTGAAAGATACGAGGACATCATCCTGTCTATCTAAAAAAAAACTTATATTGCCTAATGCTAGACTAAGAATTAGTCTTGTACTCATTCGGTCGTGAAAAACACAAGTGGTCTTCATTATTCTCTAGCGTTACTGAATATCTCATTTTGAAACCTGCATTTCTTTTCTACCTGTACACTTCACATTCCTGTGTTCATTCTATAGAAATGACAGATTAAGCTCCTAAACGTCGGTGTAACACCACCAACCGCTGACGTACCGACACTTGGCTCCAGCGTGACTCATCAGTTTAGTCAGAAAATGTCACAGAGGAAAAAGAAAAATGCAAACATGGACATTGTTTTTTAACTAATATATTATTTCAGGGCATTGCCCTTGACAAATAAATATTGTGCTGTGTCAGCTAGAACAGTGTGTTGACTTTGAGCTTGTCGCTGATATGAAAGACAAGGACGTCTCACCTCTTTGCATCCAATTTATAGCGTCTCTCCTGGGACGATTCCTGCGTTTTTGTGATTACTGCTCGTCCTGGTGGCGTCTCAGTTTCCGCTTCCCCTGCCGCTGAGGGCTATAATGAGAGAGCTGTGTGACCCAGTTTGATTAGCCATGATGTTCAGAGGAAAAATAAATACAAGGAAGCTTTTGCATCTTCACTCTAGTGCTATCAATTATGAAATGCCTGCGCTATTGATTTTAAAGGGATGAAAAAAATGGAAAGGAAAAAAAAAAATCTAATCTTTCCATTTCTCAAGAAAGGATCTTGTACTGCACCGCAACAACAAAATCAATTTTACACAAAGGTGCCCTACCTCTCTTTAGTCACTCACATCTGATCCTCAGTGAGACTGTGATCCTCTTATGCTTGTGAAATCGTTTAACTTGTAGGAACAACAGGGTTGAAAATCAGACTTTCTGCATTGTTCAATTGTTCTTTATTCCCTACTGCTATTGAGTGCTTGATTATGATTGGTCAAAAGCTGTGGATTAATTAACGTTTACATTTAGGCAGACGCTCTTATCCAGAGCAACTTACATTTTTTAAATTAATTAATTTATTTTTTATCTCATTACACATATGAGCAGTTGAGGGTTAAGGGCCTTGCTCAAGGGCCCAACAGTGGCAACTTGGTGGTTGTGGGGTTTGAACCTGGGATCTTCCGAACCGTAGTCCAATGCCTTAACCACTGAGCTAATTCTAACATTCTTGTTCTAACTTGTGCATTTGAAAGTGGGTAGAGTAGGGAAGGAGTCTCCGGAGTCAGCTCTTTGTAACCAAAGGCCAAGTTGTATATTTCCCAACACATGCAGTAAGACAAATGGGTGAGTGGCTTCTGATTAAGCTGAATTCAAGTGCGAGAACGAACTTGAATGATTGAATGAACATTGCTTATACAGTGGTACCGAAACACATTTTCTCATATAAATAATAATTTATATATAATATAAATGCATGTAATCCGTTACAGCCACCCAAAATATTACCAATATTATCAAGTTCCAACACTAGTTCCAACACTACAGTCATATTTTTGCACATAAAAAACAATCCAAACATTTAGAAATGACATGCAAATGAAGTAAAATGTGAAATAAATAGATCAATAGATAAATAAATCAAACCTCACTTAAACTTAATTTATGATTCCGTTTGCTTTAAGATTTAAACTGAAAGTGGCTCCCTTTTCTTCTTGCTTTGATAATATAATAGTCCTTGATAATATTCTTGTCCCATGGTGCTATGTCTTCATTAAATCTTGTACAAAATGGCAAAAAAAATAATAATTCATTCACTTCTACGCCAAAAATATTCTGTATACGGAGGCAAATTTTTTTTTTACAAAGATTTCAGTTCTTAAGGGGACAATTTCTAATTCTTAAGTTCCTATGCCGAGGTACCGCTGTAGTTGTTTTTCCTTAAGTTATTCTAAAGTTCTACAACAATAAATGTAATTATAAAGGGATTCAAAAGTATGACATCATTTTGAATGAATAATTTAGGCAACTGCTAGCAAGTTACTATGGTATAAGCGGAATAAAACACTTCACAACATGAAGTTATTGAACAAACTGCTGTATTTTATTCCTTTTAATCCTGAACTTAAGGAGCTACATTAGAAATAAAGCTACAGTGTTTTTCTGCTCTTCTCATATCAGTGTCCATGTATCTGTTTTTTTTTTTGTTGTTGTTATTTTTCAATGCATATTTTTTCCTGGTGTTTATAACATGCGTAGGTACTGTCGACATCTTAAACATTCAGCAAGGGGATTGTGCATGTGGGTAGAGAGCAAGCGAACTGCCAGAGACGTCCCGCACATATGGTGACTACAGTGGAGCATCATGACAACTCAAACAGCCGCTCTTTCCAGAAACAAGTCATTTTTTATGTAATACTCCAACATGCCTGGTAATAAAATTAATGTAAATTTTTTAAAAAATTATGTAAATAAACAAATACATAAATAAATGCTATGAGCTACTCGTAGTAGCATTATTACTTCGTGTTACATTAAATTACCTTTTTAAACTTACTTAATTAAATTAAGTAGAATTTCTTTCGTGAATTTTGGCTCGCAGGATATCAAAGAACAAGAAAATATCAAAGAGAATTAAAAAGAAGGCAAAGTGCAACCGCACTACAATACCGGTACACTGTTTACTCACAGAGACAGAAAGAAAAGACATCAGCTCGTGTTCCTTCCAGTGAAATATCACTGTTTCCATCCACTACAAGGCTTGAATCTTTATTTTTAGGTTACAGGAGACACACTTTGGTCTCTAAGGCTCCATTTCCTACCTGGCATGTTCAGTTTGAAATATTACTCACAGCTGGTGTTTTCCAAAGGGGCCCTTAACCTATAATCATGTTCCTACAAGAAAGGAGTCCAACTGAACAAGTTATTGCAAAGGGAAGGTTAAAAACAAAGTTTTGCTGTACATTGAAGACGTTTGAAAACAAAAGATGTCTACAGTATGTGGTAGATCAGAATTTCAGCCTTCTGTTGATGATATTCAACGTTCACTGTCTAAATGAGCAAAAATATGGGAATGGATAGTCCAAAAGTAAATTACGTTAAGTACCACTTAATATTCGGTCGCATATCAAATCCTTTCAATAACATCATTACGTCTGTGACCAACAAACTATTGCATTTTTGTCTTTTTTTTTCCTCAAGACCTGTACAATGGCTTCTTCATTTTAGGTGCGGTAGCATCTCCCTTCAGTGTGCTTCGTGTCCTTATCTCGCTTTATTTCTTGCTTGAATGCTCAGGCATTGTTCATATGCATCTGCTCTTGACAGCATGTGTAACTTAATCTTAAATGGATTATCTGATGTGCAAATTACTCATAAGCAGCAATTAGAAGTGTATGAAGTATTAGAAGTAAATTATGTAATTGATTAATTTCTATGGTAATGCTATACTACATGAATGATTAAACATTTAGAAGACCAATACTACTACTACTACGTCTTTGTCTTTCGGCTGTTCCCTTTCTGGGGTCGCCACAGCAAATCATCTGCCTCCATCTAACCCTATCTAACCCCATCCTCTTCACTCACACCAACTACCTTCATGTCCTCTCTCACTGCATCCATAAATCTCCTCTTTAGTCTTCCTCTAGACCTCTACCTCAGGTCAACATACTACTACTACTACTACTACTACTAATAATAATAATAATAATTATAATAATAATAATTGGAGTAATAAAAAAAATAAAATGTTAATATAATTAATAAAATAATATATGATATAATGAAAACAAACCAAAAAAGCAATGAACCAACAGAAGCATAAAAATATACATTAAAAGAAATACCCTTAACTTAATTTTTCCTGTTATGTACTGTAGTTGACTCTGTTGTGGTATATCGGATCATGTTTAGGAATGTAAGGGTTGTTTTATTGGACAGTTCAGGACTTTAACCCCAGTCACACTTTGATAAAGACCATGACGTTCCTACTACTGTACATCTTAAAAATACTGAAGAACAGGGTTCGAACAATGTGCACTTAACAAGTTTATACTACTTCCTAGCCACATCTATCACATTGCCACTGATTTCCTATCATGCACATGATCAGGTCGAGTCATGAGGTCCAGACGAGATCAAACTGAGTTAGTACTACGGTATGTAAATTCTCTGAACCTGAGATAAACATGCTGATATCCTGCTATATGTGCACCATAAATGTGGTAAGCACCAGAAGAATGTAATATGAACAAGGTGGTATGGAGCTACACAACACAAATGGTATGGAGCTACAGGTACCATGTTGTTCTAAGAACTCCTTGGACGTACAATATCAGTAAAGCAGTGATTTCCTAATGAATAACTCAGTCAGAACGCAATCCAATCTTTTCCGTCTGTGCCATGAATGTCATGGAAGCGTCATAGTAAAAGTGTTAGTTAGGCTGACAACTGGTCAACGTCATTGTTCTTCCTGCGTTTTAATGTTCTACTGAATTCCTGGTACAAGTTGTACAACTTCCTACTGCGTTAACACATTTAAAAAAAAAAGAATTTTTGTGGATTTAGTGGGAACTTGGCTCAGTTTTTACCAATACCAGAATATGGGAATGACATCACAAAAATGTAGAACTCTCAAAATGAGCATATTATTATTATTATTATTATTATTATTATTATTTGGTCATAGAAACAACCGAAAACAACAATTAAAACATGTGTATCTGTGCTATTTCTTTGCCTATGTGACCCATTTTCTATTTTGCCATATTGCCAATTTAGTTCAGAAAAAAATTATGTTTATTAAGAAAACAGCAAAGAAAATACTGTCTAAAATGTCCTGAGCTTTAATGCCATTTCTAATATATCAAGTCATATATAAACATTTTAAAGTTTTTTTCTTAAACAAATCTAAATGTATACATAATTTAAATAAAGTGTAAACCTAATCAACTTTATGTAGGCGTACAGTAGTTATTGCATAGTGGAGCTTGAATTAACTCTCATTTCAGCACTTCTTTATTCAATTCAATTCAATTCAATTTTATTTATATAGCGCTTTTAACAATGGTCATTGTCTCAAAGCAGCTTCACAAAAATGAAAGAAAATTGACAAAAAATAAATAAATAAATAATAATAATAATAATAATAATAATAATAATTTTAGAAAAGAAAATAATTGGAAGTGTGTATGTGTGAGAAAAATGTGTAGATAATAATAATGAGACGAATGAATGAAATTTCTCTGATGAGCAAGCCAAGGGTGACGGCGACGGTGGCAAGGAAAAACCCCCTGAGATGGCATTAGGAAGAAACCTTGAGAGGAACCAGACTCAACAGGGAACCCATCCTCATTTGGGTGATAACAGATAGAAATGATACAACATCATGTGTGTTGTGAAAGTTAAAGTGTAATATGACAGAAAATCATTTAAATTAACATGAAGACCAGTTCAGCATAGGGACGAGTCAGTAGGTGCGGAGGGCAGATGAGGTCTGGATCACTGGAAGCACAGGAGCAGCATGTGTAGCTCCAACCATCATAAAGCTGAATCCAGCTGGAGCTGGTCCTTCTCTGGATGCCTCAGGAACCTCGCAGGGTCGGCCTTTGTCTACTGAAGCTGGTAAAATCTCCCGATGCCTCGGGATGCGTAGAGAAATACAGAACAGATGGGGAGAATTAGCGTAGTTGCCATTCGGGATAGGTGTACTGGAGTATGAGATTATGGGATGAGTTATGTGTATGCCAGATTAAAAAGATGCGTCTTGAGTCCACTTCTTTACTATTACCTGCTGTAATATTTCTGCTTACACGTCTTTAAAGGCGAAGCAGTTAGTGGGCAGAACTGTGGAATATTTTTTACTGAGTGAAAAAATCAATAAGAAATGTGAAAAGGAGTGACTCTACTTGGATCCAGTTTTAGGTCAACAGTTCAGAAGATAGTTGCAGTCTGGCGAGCTGCACCACTACTACGGTACCTGCAATGTTGATTTAACAGCTTTAAATAAAACACAATCCTGCTGTGCTCGGGGACATGTGTCCCTAAAACTATAGTGCCATTGCGCTCTGGCTGCTTTACACAAATTATACTTTAATGAGGCCTAAGGCTTTTAAATCTGCATTAATTGTAGGTTTAGCATACTTAGATGGTTCCATGTTGCTGATAGCACAGCGTTACTCACACCTCTCTAATGACACTAAGGGTGTCCTTGACGTATCTGTTTAGTGCTCTGAATGTCTGCATCTGTATTTGGATTTAAATTTGGATTTAAGTGGGCCTGGGTTAAAGAAGTGATGCAGTTATTTATTTATTTATTTATTCATTTATTTATTTTTATTTTATCAAATATGTCCTATGAAACACAGGAAGTGACTCTTGCAGGTATTGTTTTTTTTGATTGTGCCTGTCTGTAATACTGTATAACAAATTTGGTTGACTTCCAGAATACCTTCAAGTCAAACCTGGACTTTTGATAACAGTACAGAACAACAGAACACAGTTCTGAGAGTAAAAACTCCCTTTATTTCTCTATATGATCCCCTGATACACTAATGCACTTATCCTAGTGTTTCACTAGAGCTTGGACACCATCAAGGTAGAACAGTTTTCTCAGTTCGCCGTCATGACCGGACAGTCTGTCTGATTTACGTCTGAAATGCTAGCCTCCCAGGAACTCCTTTAATGCGCCATGTGGAAATGTCTTGGAGCGAGGTCGGGACTGTACAGGGGGACGTGGCAGTAACTTCCAGCCGAGTTCCTGTAATGTGCGAGTGGTGTTGGTGAATGATTGTATTTACAGCACACAGATGCGTCTCTTCCGCAAGTTGGCGACAAGTTATCCATAGATTTTCAAGGGAAAGCACTTGGATGCACGCACAAACAATCAGTTAGAGAGATTGAATGAGCACTTTATCTGGTGGCATTTTTTTCATGTGTTAAATGTATTTTAATATTATTATGATGTAGCTTAGCTGATGTAACTAATGTTAGTCAAGGAACATCGACACGAAAACTAAATGGGAAAATGAAAATTTCCTGACTTTTTCCCCACTTCCTGTCCACCCAAAAGTCATCATTATCATCAAAGCCCAACTAACTAAGTTTGCTGCACCCAAGGCTTCAGTTTCAATCAAAGTGGCTACAGTGGATACATTCACCTGGTTACGCTACGGAAAGTTTCCATTTTGGCTTCTAATTATTTTTTTTTTTTTAGCTTCTAAATATGTTGTATTTATGATCGAAAGGCTCCTAAGGATTTATGTTTGTCTGGAGTCTTGATACTGTACATACAGTAATTGGACCTTACAGTAAGGACCAGATCATATAGCATACTGTACACAAGACACCATGATCGGGCAGAATGACATTTCAGCTGCTCATTAGTCTGCACCTTTAAAGTTTTACTATAAAAGCTAATTAAAGAATTAATCCCATTCATTTTCACAGGCACACGGATATACAGTATAGAGGTCCAGTCGATTTATTTTAAGAGTCTACCTTATCAACCCAAGTTCCTTCAGTCAGTTGGGGAAATTGTTTGCTACATAAGAGTGAAATACCCTAATATATATATATATATATAATCTTATTACTTACCCAAGTAAAACATGCAGGAGATTTTGTAAAGGTATAATATTTAATCTTACTGTTATTACCCTCATTAGAACATACAGTACAGTACGTACTGCTTTTTGGAAATATTTTCAAATCTGTCAATTGGCAGCGTTTAAAAGCTTCCCTTTTATAAACACATGCATAAGTGAGTTTGAATAAATTATACAGTAGATAAAGTCCCATGCATTACACTGTTCATGGGTGTAGAGCTGAAGATTCATCCTGCTCTGGTTGTAGGCTGAGGATGATTTAAGCGGGATGACAAGAGTTCACCCAAAAATAGACTCATTCTTATCCACAGTTAATGGGATTCTACACGCTTGCTGAACTGCTAGTCGGCTGAACCGCAGCTTCGTCTCCGTATGTTTTCCAGTTCGGACCAGGTTTATTAAACACTGCTTCAAGAACAATGATTTTGAGCTGTTTGTTCAGTTCTTCAGCCTGATGCGATGCTGTTGGCAGATTTTTCTTTCATCCTCCAGATCCGCCTGATTCATCTTAATGCTCTACTTCTGCTTGGATGATCTGCACTTGTGACTCAATATCTGTTGCTGTGGAAGGTCCCAGATGGATTTTCACTTCCCCAAAGCACCTTTGCTTCAGTACACCTGCTTACTGTAGACTTGAAAAAATGAGAAATGCTGGTGTAATCATAAACACTGCTCTCGTTTAGCTCAGGATTGTTATTCTCGATATGCTCATGCTGAACATTCTTTCAACACTTTTAGTAGTAATTGGCTTTAACGTACAGTACACATGTGTAAAAGGGTAAGGCTGGTTAATTAAAGTAAAATTCTGCCCTACCTCTAAAAACAAAAAGGGCACGGAGGCAATTTGTGACGGCATCAATGCCACCTGTCCGTTTGCCGCACGAACCCCTGAGGAGCCGAAGTGCTGCTTATAACCGAGAATCTAAAATAAACACATTCAAATTATTTAAGATAAGTATATAAAATGTATATAATTTTTTAAATATGTGTACCATGGATGATTCCCACGACTCCATGAATGCAGCTTGTTTTTCACAGATTTCACGCTGCACGGCATGTACTGTATGAATCTGCGGTGCTGTAAGAGTGTAAGAGTTTAATATATTATTCCCAAAACTGCCGCCGTGTCACTGTTTCAAAGCCGCATCTTCGGTTTTACAAAATACTTACAGTATCAGTCACCTGCGGAGACGGCATGCGACATGTTCATCATTAGACCAGTTAAACACCACACGTGATAAAAAAAATAAATAAAATAAAAACTGTCATTTTTGTCAGAACGTGTCTTTTATGAGCTCCCTGTTATTAAAACGCCATTTTCTCACTACACCTAGCCAGCCTCCTACATTTTGGTGGCGATGGGAGTGATTTCCTATTCTAAGAATTTTCGTATTCCTACTCTTGAAAATAGGACCAAAATGGCGTCAGTTTGAGAATTTTTGGCCACAATTTCCTACTCTGAGACGCTTATTCAAAACGGGCCCTGGTCTATTTACTGTGGCGAGATGTACAGTATATTTCTATTTCTATGAATCTATGATTTAAATAACAGCTGGAACAACTGGCTGAGCATCTGTTATGAGAAACAAACAAACAATTTCTGACCAACCAGATTTGAGAATGCCTTGAAATAAAGTAGTCTTACACATTGTGCTTCAGCTGAAGATTCAGACGAATTGCATTGTCCTCATTCCAAACAGGGCAATTCGCATTTAAGTGGTAGATAAACATCTGTATTTACTCGCTCGCCGTGACATTTATAAGCGGAACAATGCAGTGGTAGCTGATAGATGCGACGTGAGTGGAATAATTTCCACTCGCTTGCTGTTCTTCTTTTTAATAAATGGAGGTTCTTGTTTTTTTTTTTCTCTCGCCTCCATATAATAAATGCAGGCCTGCTATTTGCTTAAATTGTGAATTTAACTCAGCAATGTTGTAGGGCGAACCCTGCGGCAGTGTAGCACACGTTTAGGTTAAACTTATTCTCTGCAGAGCTTAAGTGAATAATATGTACGGAGAGTTCAAGCTTTGTTTTCCTGGAGGAAAATGCAACAGCACAGCAAACTCATTCGTATTCAGACGCTGTAGACGCACAGGATACACGTGGCCGGTTTAGCAACACGAGTGAGAACGTGGTATTCTTAAAAATTTTTTATTCATTTTTATATATCCTAAACTTCAATAAAAAATGCACTCTAAGAAGCGATGCCGGCAACTACGACTGGTGAATAGGGATAATTTAATGAAACATTACGAGAGCACTTTACACTACTTAAAACATTGCTTTTCTGCTTCTTTCTTCTTCTTGCTCGGCTTAGCTCTGTTTGGTGAAGCTCGAGAGAAGTAGGGGCATCGTATTTGGGAAAAACACAAGACCTCCATATTGAGTTGAGATTCCTAATAAGAATGCCAGAGCATGGAAGAAGGTCTTGAGTGGGAGAAGGGGACAAGCTGAGGGATTTAAAGTGCGAATTAGAGATTTTACTATACAAGGATGCAACATTCAGTGCAATGACCTGGTTAACATCATTGCTTAAAATTTTCTCCGTTAATAAACTTGTGTTGAGGAGGCCAGCAGGTTGGCGTCAAGATACGGAGAACCTGACTTGTTATGGACTTGTCAGACATGGCAAAGTTGGCTAGAAACAGATCCTGGCTCTGTCGTCTATTAGAAGAGACGTCTCCCAGCAAGGCTGTCAGCAGAGCAAAGCTCAAAATCAGATTAATTAGCAGAAGGCACGTGACTCGTGCCTGGTACACAGGGACGGTAGAAGCCTCCTGAACCGCTCTGCAAATCTTTCATACAGTACGTTTTGTGTCTTATAAGAATAAATCGGTGAAGAGGTCGGCCCTCATCTTTACAAATACATGGAGTCGTTATTTGCCTCTGGGTATTAGGATGGTTAAGTGTGGGCAGACGTGTCTCTGAAAGGCTGGAGTGATTTACAGGTACCTGTGGGTGGATCGTTAGGAGGCAGGAGATTTGTATTGTTTAATCAAACTGCTTACATAAGCACTGATGCTTATTAGCTGTGACTCTTCACACGCGAATGCTTTCAAAGTAGTCACTGGTTGGTTTTTATTTATTTATTTATTTACTTTATTTGGTTGGTTTTGCTCAGGTCTCTTACAGTAAGTCCAGTATATAATCTCATCTGAATTCTGTGAACATCGTTCCAAGGCTAAAATAGGAGAAAAAAAAATAATGAAAAAAAAAAAAAATGATAAGATTTTGCAACGCAATATGGCAAACACCATATAACACTCAAGCAGTAGGACGGAACAGGTGGACGTAATCAGCTAGAAAACTAATTACAGGATCGGGTGGAAACAGGACCGACAGCGAGCGGAAAATATAAGCAAATGGCCCTGCATGGAAATCACGAGGTGAAAGGCAAATCTGTGACACATTCACTGTGCGAGAAAATCACTCTTCGCTCGCAGGGCTTTAGACGTCTTTAGCAGATGGTTTTTTCCACTGCGTTTGTAAAACTGTCTCCATAACCAACATTATCTCTGCAGGAAGACCGCCTGGGAAAGATTAAAAAGTAAATAAAAATATCGACATTGTTTTGGTGAAATATGTTGGGCCTCTGGCGTACACTGTATATTATGGGCTAATGTAAATGGATTTTCCCCGGCTTCCTTCTTATCTGCGTTTTTCCTTACGACATGTGAATTCATTCAAACCCTCATGTGTTATTTAACATCTGCAGTACAGTGGTGAGTCGGCACGGGGGTGTAGTGGTCATAGCGCTGTCGCCTTGCACCTCCAAGGTCCGGGTTCGATTTCCAGCCAGGCTCAATGTTCTCCCCGTGTTTAGTGGGTTTCCTCCGGGTACTCCGGTTTCCTCCTACAGTCCAAAGACATGCAAATTAGGCTAATTGGCGTTCCCAAATTGCCTGTAGTGTGTGTGAGTGAGTGTATGTCTGTGTGTCCTGCGATGGATTAGTACCCGGTCCAGCAAGTACCCCGCCTTGTGCCCTAAGCCTCCTGGAATAGGCTCCAGGTCCCCGTGACCCTGAATACAGGATAAAGCCGTGTAGAAGATAAGAAGAAGAGTACAGTGGTGGCCAAAAGTATTAAGATGGAGGTTGTGATAAAATTCAATGTTTTAATGACATTCTTAAATTGGTAAAATAATGACAATCATGTTTATAAGAATTATAATAAGAATAATTTGCAATTTATGCAATTAAAATGCAATCAATCACTATTTCATATGAAGTTAATCCTAGACTGCTTCTGCATTCTTCACCATTATGTAACAGTTTGCTATTGAGTTTAGGTCTGGAGATGAGTCAGGCTATGTTTCATGCACAACTCATCAGCCAGAGAGACAAGAACTAATTAGTGACATCACCTGCTTTGTGTATAGAGAGAACTACAGTATAATACATGTTGTGTTAATACTCTGGACCACCGTCAACTTGCTCAGTCAGCAATGCAGTACTTACAGTACAGTAACGATTTGCATTATATACTTTCAGTTATATTACATTAATCACAAAGTGAGTTACACAGATGGCAATGGCGTGTCTTAGGCCATTAAACTAAGGCAAGTTGTGTCTGTTCTGTTGTAATGGCTTAGGGTAATGGCACGGGATAATATTTTAATATTAAAATATCGGATAAATTCCATTAAAACTCTATTTCATGCAAGGCACACACTGGAGCTGGAGAGATGAAATGAGAGAGAGTGCATTATGAGTCACGGCTTGGCAAATGAGGAAAATTATATAAATGTTTATTCATGTTTGTTTTCTGCTTACTGTACTCATACAATACTGAAGGACAGCAAGTTTGGTTTATTGTATACCCCAGTGTACTGTATATGTGCCATGGGTTAGAAAATTAAATGACTTTTTGTGCAATATCCATCATCACAAAAATATATATTTTTTATTTCTTAAAGAAATTGCAATTATATAACTTTTGTATACATGCTACAAGAGTATAAATTGAAACCTAGAACAAAAGAAAGGGTACGTTTTACAAATAGACAGAGGTGGAAAGAGTAATAAAATGTTGTACTCAAGTACAAGTACTGTTACTTCAGTGAAATTTTACTTAAGTACAAGTAAAGTTACCATTATAAAAAATCTACTCAAGTAAAAGTAAAAAGTAGCTCATTAAAAAATTAACTCAGAGTAAAAGTTACCGAGTCACTTTTTATTTTTTTAACAGCGGGGGGGCGGATGGGTGGGATGAGGCATTCTAGCGTAGTTCCAAAAAAGATGAGCAGATATAAATCTCAAACTAGTTGTTTTTAACTGAAGGAACACCTTTGCATAATAAAGCTGTTGTCTTTCTTGTGCTTGAAAATCAAAGTGGTCACTTAAATATGGTGTCACGTCCCAGTCTAGGGTCATACAGCAAAAGAATGGTTCAGGGTTCTATTTTAAACTGTATGGAAATGGTGGCATATATATAAAAATATATAATAAACAAAATGGTATTTATATTTAGTAGCTAGATTACCTGCAAAAAAAAACACACAAACAAAAATACAGGTACCTTCCCGGACTCCCTAAACCAAAAACAGTGAAATTATCTACAAATATATACAAAGACCAACCAAACCAAAGAGACAAAGCAATAATCAAAGTCAATTGGAGGCAAAAAGTCAAAACCGGAATACACAACCAAATATCAAAACGCCAAAATCACAACCTCTTTCCTCTTTCCCGCGTCTCTCTCCGGTTTATATATGGTCGCGCTAGTCGATGACGTCACTCTCAGGGCGGAAGCGACCGTGTGGAAGGTCAGGAAGATGCCGATGTGAGAAAACCTGAAGTGGAGTCTGGAGCGGCGCGCGACCAGGACATGATACACACACGCGAGCGCAACGGAGCATTTATACAAAGCATAATATTTTTATTATTTTACAATTTTCATTCATTTATTTTTTACTCAGTAGCGAATATGATTTAAAATGTAGCGAATTACAATACTTCAAACAAAACGTACTTAAGTAAAAGTAAAATTACAGATTTTTAAAACTACTTTAAAAAGTAGAAATACACAAAAAAAACTACTCAATTACAGTAACGCGAGTAAATGTTATTCGTTACTTTCCACCTCTGCAAATAAGGTACAAACATTATAATAAAAAAAAATCATAATGACAGTATAATGGTGTTTTTAACATAAAATAATAAAAATAATAATAATAAAAGTGGCGTAATGGAGAGCTTACACTCCTTACTTTCTTTAAAGGATTTAATTAGGAAACGTTGCTCATTGCTTTCTATACGCTTGACCTTACATGGCGAGAGTGCGTCTCCCTATTAGACATAACTTTCTCCATTTATAATCTCTGCTAGCATTATTGCTTCGGGTTTACAGACACAACATTTTATATTACTAATTTGTTTGGTAGTGTTTTTAGTTACAAATTTATAAGATCATGCTGCAGTTCATTAGTCCATGACTGCTACTCTGCACAAAGTCTAATTTATAATACAGGCTTTTAAACATATATACACATATAGTATTTCTAGGCTAATATACAGTACCACCAGCTAGAAATAGTGAAGTTGATTATACCCAACTATAGTTACTAAAATGAATTTACTTTTATTATGTAATAACTGAGCTCAGTGGAATAACTTTATTAAATCTGCCTATTTTTTTTTTATGAAAAAAAAAAAAGCTACTGCATATTTAGAGACCCATCTAAAGCTGCACTTTCCTATCACCAAGAAACATCTAAGAAGGAAAAAAAAAAGGGGGGGGGGGATTGGGAAGCTGTTGATAATAGCAATGTGCATTTTTAATGTGACCCGATGTACCAATTAAAATCTGTTAGAGGAAAGGCTAGCTGGGGTCATCAGGGACATCCTTTAGAATTCAATGAAATGAATAAAAATGTGCTTGAAGTACAGTACTTAGAGAAAGATTTGAGCCATCCCTTATTCATTCATATTAAATTAAATTCTGTAGATTAAATTCAAGAAACGGGAAGAAATGTTTTACTGTGTCAGGCACCTAAATATACAATTTAAATATTAATTGCATCCTCAGCAGCGACCTCATTTCCCCTCTCGTCTGTTCCAACCACTCAGCATTCAGCATCAGCAGTAAACTAATCACAACATGATCATCTGTCATCATCTGCACTGTTTCTCACTGGGTCAGAACTTAAGTTTTTGAATGCTGGAATGATTCATAGATCACTGTGTGACTTCTTCTTCTTTTCTTCTTTGTCTTTCGGCTGTTCCCTTTCAGGGGTCGCCACAGCGAATCATCTGCCTCCATCTAACCCTATCCTCTGCATCCTCTTCTCTCACACCAACTAACTTCATGTCCTCTCTCACTGCATCCATAAATCTCCTCTTTGGTCTTCCTCTAGACCTCCTGCCTGGCAGTTCCAACCTCAGCATCCTTCTACCGATATATTCACCATCTCTCCTCTGAACATGTCCAAACCACCTCAATCTGGCCTCCCAAAACATCTAACATGGGTTGTCCCTCTGATAAACTCATTCTTGATTCTATCCATCCTTGTCACTCCCAAAGAGAACCTCAACATCTTCAGCTCTGCTACCTCCAGCTCTGCCTCCTGTCTTTTCTTCAGTGCCACTGTTTCTAAGCCTTAGAGCTTCGCTGGTCCCACCACTGTCTTGAACACCTTACACAGTACGTCGTATGCTCTAATCCAGATAATTATCTTCATTTTGGAACGTGATATTCAATCCACTAAACCTATAAAGAAGACAAATAGGCGGGAAGTCCTATAAATTACTGGTTCGTAAAAACTGGCTTAAAATCTGTTAGACAGGATATAAAGTAGTAGTCTAAATTTAAGTTCCATATTCAGTATTTACCTGTGAGGGAAACGGGGACTAATGAGGGTGAATAAGTAGTCATATCTGTGCTCAGCATAATCCGTCCTGAGAGAGAGAAAAGAGCTGCACCTGCTGCTCGAATGAGCTTTCCTCTGCTTTGCTCAGTGAATGATGAGTGGGGACCGTGTGATTATAAAGACATCTCGTCCTGACTACCTGCCAAGAAGGAATAAAGTGTATGGTACATCAAGCCTTGACCATACGGTGTGCTAACAGAGCCTACATGTGTTTCTTCCTCCAAATGAGCTTCCCGGTGTTCACTAAATGATCTGATTATGAAGTAGCTTTAGGCGTTAATATGCTGTTGCAGCGTCGCTTAGCATATAGAAGCGTAAAGTTAAAAACCTGAATATACAGTTTGTTCACTGGGCCAGAAATTTTTTTCCATGTGTATGAGGTTGAGTCAAAAATTATCATAATTTTTCTACATAATCTCCTGGCTTTTCAGTACAGCTTGTCCATCTGTCCACAAACTTTCGTATTCCCTCATTTAAAAAATGTTTTATGCTGTCTATACTTCTTCATCCTTCAGTCGGCATCGTGGTTAGAAGTTTGCGGACGTTCATCATCACGTAATACCGTATCACGACACCATCGGATAGCGGTCCGGTGGTTAATCTGTAGTTTAGTCTTCAGGTCTTCGATCAGCATCTCACTGTAACGAGCACTGTTGATTGTTGAACCTTTTTTCCTGATGATGTTCCAATACTTCTGGCCCTTGAGAATACCAGAAAACTGTACGCGTGGATGAATTTTCTAGCTGATGGTCGACTTTTGAACTTGTTCTCGGTCGGAGATTGAGGATGTTTCTGTTCCGTACTCTCAGGCTCGTAGTGTCCTCGGACGTGGACATGGAGTCCGGCTGGCGTCCGGCCACTTCTTGACGGCCATCACTTGTGCGACCTTCCTTGAACTTATCTATCCATTTATGCACCTTCTTCATGACCGTCTTTATGTCAAAACATTTTCTTCACACTGCGGACAAAGTCTTTGATAAACCCTGAGAAACCCAGATACACCCTGAGACCTCAAAAAACAAATCACTGCACGCTGCTCTTCTTTCATGCACATCACAAGTGGGGCGTCTAGACATGCGACAAATGAACTGATGTAACACGTACACACAGCAGTGACTGGAGAGACAGTAGGTTTGAACGGAAAGCGCTGATAAAACAGTGCAGCCAACCGAAGCTTTAATATATCTTATACAGTACAAACCAAGAAATGGCATTATAGTAATTATTATAGTTTATTATAGTTTTTGTTAATTAATTATTTTCTTTATTTGAACTTTTATTTATTTTAGGAGGAAAATAATAAAAGTGTTACTGTATGTATTTTCATAAGAGCTTTTCTACAAATCGTTGTTTTTTTTTGGTTCTTTTTAGGACAGTATCTTAAGGACTAGTAGTTTTTTTTTTTTTGTTATTTTGAAACAAGCAGATGGTTGAAGAATGCAGAGGGAAAGCTGGCAGAGTGTTCACTGTGAATACAAGAAGTGACAAACAAGATACAAAAACAGTAACACCGGAGACGTGCAAAGTCGTTAGTTATCGTGCGGAACTACAAGAAAACTGGATTGGACAAAAAATATTTAAACATGCAAATTTTAAATTTAAACAGCCGTTTTGTACAAATTAAGTCTATTAGAAACATTACAGAAAATAATTGCTCAGAATTGCTTTATAGACCTAGTTAACAGCTGCTAGGTTCATTTCTCCCTGCATTGTAGGCAGACACAACCTGCAGTTGGCGAGGCAATGGCAAAAGGAGTGCGGAGAGATTTGAGCTAAATTGTGGACGTGTCCCATAATGCTCTAGTCTGAGAGGTCTCTAGAAATTGATAGTCAAAATAACTTACAAAACACGGTGCATTAAGTACAAAGTTAGATATTTTGTACTTTACCTCAAAATGAAATGCAAAAACGAAGACTTAACTTAAAGAATATTTTGTCATGGTATCGCTACTTTAATGAAATACAACATTTGTGTTCAACTTAATAAGGCAGAAGGTAGGGGACACTGTGGGGACACTGTGGGGACACCATCAGCAAACAGACATTCACACACCCAGTCACACAATACAGACAGTATAGAATCACCATTCCGCTTTCATCTCATGTCTTTGAACTGTGTGGAGAAACCTGAGTACCTGGAGGCAAAATGTGCTTAATCTAAAAAATAAAAAATAAAAGATTAATCTAGAAATTTTAACGCATTACTTTTTTTTTTTTAATGCAAATTAATCATTTGACCAAATTTGACCCTAATGGCCTGGCTGTGCTTGATAATTGCACGTTTAAGTCTATTATCTAACGGATAATAAGGTGACTGAGGAAACAACACCAGGCGCTGAACAACAAGTTTCATTATAAAAAGCTTCTAGATGGAAATTTAAAAGTTAAAAGTTGTGTGCTCAAGCTACCTTCAAGGGGAACGATTTTTACAAGAATACTGTACATTAAACATACAGATGTGTTAGTGGTGGCTGAGGTGGCCAAGGCTCTAGGTTGGTGATTTTTGTATCTGAGGTTCTGGGTTCTAGCCCGCCATCGGTGGGTTGCCACATCCACATGTCACTGCATGCAGCGCCGGTCCCCTTTGAGAGATTTTAATGTAACATTGGTTAAATGTTAATGTATGAGATATTATTAAACTGCATAATCTGTTTTAAAATTATGATTTATTGCTATTAAATCACAGACTGATAGCAGTAATGCAGTGCTAATTCGCACTGTGTGTATAATTAATAAGCATATTTTTTTTTTGGTTATTGGTTAAGCATATTTCATTTCTCACATTATATCCTTATGATACATGTTGACGCGTGTAAATATGGTACTTCAAATTAAACATTTATTAGCAACCTTTTTTTATCAATTAAAGGGACAAAATCATCCGTCAAAATCATGATAATCAAAATAATGTAACGGTTATTGAAAATAATGAGGTGTTAAGTCTAAATTCATGAGATATCATGCAATATAATGACATAGCACTTCATTTTTATTTTCTCGGTTCAGGCTTTCTGTAAAAAAAAAATTGTCCTGTGATAATGAAAAGATTTCCAGGACCAATATACTGCATATATTTTTTCAACAGAAAAACCAACAGGAATTCTAACACGTCTGACAGATACCACCGAATTTCATATCAGTGTAAACAGATGAAAAGCTGCCAATCCTGCCCCACATTCTACCATTTGGAAGCTTTCAAATGAGCTGGCTCGTGTGAATTTCCAGCCCCTGCTCAAATCAGAAATGCCACAATGCTTGTCAACCAATCTCTTGACATGATGAATGCCTTAATTATGCTTTGCATGCCATAGCACCAGACTTGTCCTCTGCATGCTGTAGAAGGCAGCTGTATCATAATGTGCACAGACTGTGGCGCTGGTATTTTGAATATCACATTTATTTTATCCTTCCCAGGAGCACCATGTTTACTTGGGGAATTTTATATTCTTGTTTCTACAAATGTCTGACCCGAATAGCCAATTTTATCTATTTACTTTTTTTTTTATTACTTAAATAGAGTTGCTCTGCCTTTTCTACGTTACAATACCGTGAATACTTTCTCATAAAAAATTCAACATTTTCCTTACTTCTACACACATGTACAATCAAAGGTCAAGCTGAAGACAAACGAGGATGTTCCGAGGCAGGGAAATGTAATACGGCCACATGCTGTATGGCACTGTGGTATTCTTACCGAGGCTCTGCTCACATGGACCTGTGTGGAGTGAAACATACACAGTTGTTGCGAGGTCGTGCACTTTGGCCACTCCAGCCAATTCATACCAGCTCATCCTGTCTTAAGCTCAAATGGATGAGTTTTCTGACCCTCTTTGTGTCTCTTTGCTGGATCTTCTGTTGGTGACTGAAAGTGTATTCGCAATAGAGATGTTCAGAGAGGATTAAATCGCAACCTGGTATTGACCTCTGGTAGCCCAAAAAATGGCCCCATAAGGCTTTTGGTACACCATTATATCATGTCCTGCTGGAGCATATTGTTGCAAAGCATTCTCATAGATCATAGCAAATGAGGCTAAATGGCTCCAAGTAATCACACAGGGACGAGGATGAAAATTGACCATTTAGCCGAACTATTTGTGCTCATTTGCTTGGATAACAGAAATACCACTGCCTTTCAAGGGAGTCGAGGAAACCGCGATAACTGTGAGAAAGCTCAGTGTGGGTCCGTGTGAGTGAAGCAAGCAACTCCATCTATTCTGTCTTTACTGTCTTCTCATGTAACATAACACAAAGTCAATTAATTCTTGCCTCCCTGAAGTTAGTGGGGGTTTTTCATGCCCTAATGTGTTTTTTTTTCTTTAATTTGCCAATTATTATTATTTTTATTTAGTAATAAACATCATACTCTATCAATGCATACATCTACTGTATGTATCTGCACTGTCTTTCTTTTTTTTCTCTTTTTTTAAATTAAAATAAGATATTAAAATAAACATAAACACATCTGCTGAGGTATGGTAGTGGTTAAGGCATTGGACTGCAGTTTGAAAGGTCCCAGGTTCAAGCCCAAGTAACCACTGTTGGGCCCTTGAGCCAAGGCTCTTAATCCTCAACTGCTCAGATGTATAATGAGATAACAAATGTAAGTCGCTCTGGATAAGGGCATCTGCCAAATGCCTTAAATGTAATATTAATAATCAAGCTGAAGCCTCATATTATATATGTTATATGCATATGTTGTATAATAAAAGTCTCCTTAAAGAAAACCTCAAACCTCACCACATAAGGGATAAATGTTTTCTTTGTTTTATATATGTGGCATGATGGCTTAGTGGTTAGCACTCTCACCTTGCACCTCCAGGGTCCGAATTCGATTCCCATTTAGGAATCTTTGTAGTTCAACTAGGGACCAATGCTGGCTGATGGTGACCACTGTATTTATTCCCATTTTCACAACCATGGTACTGTATGATCTTTGATCAACATTCACACACTGATGTACACACTACAGTCAATTTAGAAGGCCCAATTAGCCTAATCTGCATGTCTTTTGAATATCGGAGAAAACTGGAGTGCCCACAGGAAGTCCATCAAGCACGGGGAAAACATGCAATCTCCTTGAACATACTGTAGACCTCGAGACGGGAATCAAACCCGGATCCTGGAGGTGCAAGATGACGGTGCTAACCGTTGTGCTGACAACGCCACCATATCACCTACAGTACAATGAAATTAAACATTATCCTTTCAACAATTATAATTAAGCATTCAGTAGTGATGTGATGTAAACAAAGTAATACTGTTTGACAGGTAGATTGGTGCATAGGCAAGTAAAATCAAGGCATCAAAAAAAAAAAGCAGATTAAAGTTGACTCTGGATATGAGAATTTTGAGAGAATCAAATCACTTACAATCAGTACCAGAACTTACATTCTATTTATCAATCTTATAACTGATTTGGAGGCTCGACCTACAGAATGCATCATGTTTTAAACAGAGAATGATCATTTAGACTCATCTTTTAGTGTAAATCATGTTTTTGTACTTCCATACTGTATATGCAAATGTTGTGCATTGTTTTTTTTGTTTTTTTTCTGTTAAATGACCAGTGTTCTAGCCTTTTCATAGCTTGAAATATTGTTAAGGTCTGACAGTGGTGCAAAGTGGAATGAGAGGGCAGAAGAAGACTGCCATGATTGATACCTAATTTTTGCACATTTTCCCTATTTTTGTGGAATATAATTTAGTCTGTATTCATTCTTAAATAGCTATTATTTAGAATATTATAAACCTGCCATTTAGACAGGGTAAGGGGTTATTATTAGAGACAGCCATGTCAGCATTTTTGTGAAGCCTTTTCTTTTTTTTTTCTTTTTTGCAGGCTCCACAAATTAATGTGGTTAGGACTATCAGACACACTGTTAACTAAGAGCAAGGGGGTGATTAAGTCCCTGCAAAACCACAGATCTTCCGGAAACTAGACATTTCTCACCAGGATTCAGGGTTAAATATACTGTAAGATGATGATGATAATTACTTAATTACCTACACATTATATACAGTACAGTACTGTACCACTGATGTGTATCAAAATGTAATATTTTGAGATTAAAGACAAAGATAGTTTGTATTATTCTAACAAGCTTTAAAGTCAATCTTCAACACATCCTTCAACTCCATAGGCAAGCCTTCTGGAAGAAAGTCTGGTTCTTTTGAAAGCAAAATATAAAGACTTTTGCACAATAATAATATAAAAAAAACTACTTGAAACGCTTCAATAAATTTGACTGTAATTCATTTATATTTTTCCTTATATGTATTGTTGTATTTTAAAATAATTTGTAGGTCCAAGTGCGCATATGTCTCTGTTTATGAGTCAGATTGGCAGGAAGCTAATGGAATGGAATTCTTGTATGTAACTGCTGAGCCCGGTTATTTATTTAAAAATAAAATAAATATGTCAAAGATTTGGTTTTTATCATCCACTGCCACAGTTAATACACAGATACAAAGCTACTTAGATACAAATAGTTTTATTTACAAATTGAAATTGTTTTATGAATGAAGACACATAATTTCTTACTTATCTGAACAAAATGGCAGTCAGTGATGAAGTGTTGGACGAGAATGCAGGAATCAAACAAATTATGGACTTTGACAGACACCATTATCCAGAGCAACTTACATTTTTTTTATATCTCACTGTACATCTGAGCAGTTGAGGGTCAAGGGCCTTGCTCAAGGGCCCAACAGTAGTAGTCTGGTGGTGGTGGGGTTGCGGTTTAAACCTGGGACCTTCTGATCCATAATCCAACACTTTAACCACTGAGCTACCTTTGACTGATCTGCAAAGTCTGAAATGGGTTCACCGCATAACACAACCTACAGTAGCAACCACTTGACAGAATACCAAAAATGAATAGCTGAGGAAATACAGTAATGAGTTGGTAACTGTTCATCTTTAGTGACCACTTTATCCTCGTCACATAGTTTGAGAGCCTATCCTGGGAGTACTTAAGGTTAGGCAGGAATACACCCGGCATATCACATAAGCGTACCATGTACACACACATTCACAGTTACAGTATGGTTGCTATTTCCAGTACCGCACTTTATATTGTGTAAAAGCACCACCATGCCTCCAACAAACTCCCTACATGCACATTACATTACTAATACTTGCTATTTTTCACTAACTATCATAGTTTATATGATACACACAGGGCTATTTGCTCTACCTTGCAAATCACTTTATGTACATGTTATGTACGCCTGCACTGCACACACTCAGGACCCCCCCCCCCCCGCACTGCCTTCATTTAATCTTTTAATCTGTTACGGAATGTTGTGTAAGTGCTGTGTATGATGTTTACCTACAGTGTTTTCTGTTAGTCTGTACTCTAGTGTGTCGACATACTTGGCGAATAAAACCAGATTCTGATTACAGCAATGTAGTGTCGTCAGTCCATGTTGAAGGAACCTGGAAAATCATTGACTAAATTCCACACCGACAGAAACTGTAAAGTAGCAAATGCTACCTGCTGTACTTCCACGCTGGTGTGCCATCCCACTTCGTATGATGCTGGAAAAGAAGTTGTTTGAGTTTAATAAATGTTGGACTTAATGGTTATTTTTGAATTCAAAAACTTAAGAAAAAAGTAGATTATATTTTTCAATTTCATGAATATCAACATTCATAAGTTGAAGTAAACCATCATCCTGTGTACTGTAGGGAAGTGTTGTTATTCTATAAAGTTTCAAAGTCACAGCAAGACCCTCGTGGCTCTTATCCATGTATGCTGACCAAACATACTGTATGCTAGTCTGCATGTATAAGATACACGTCCTGTGTTTATTTTATTAACAATTCACTGCCTTTCAATATATAAAACCAGAATTTGCTGGATCAAGCACTATTTTATAAGCTTCTGCATAATGATGGTGGCCTTATCATTAAACTACACCATGTGTACATTAATTAATGTGATAATTATAACTTGGACTATTCAAGAAGCATTATTTATACAATATACTAGACTTCTGGTTGATTTTATTTCCATGCTTGTCATATTCTCATTCACACATTATACTTATTTTATTATGGTATATGTTATTATATTTGACAGCAAAAAAAAAAAAAAAAAAAGCAATTTCTTTTAATGATTTGGATAAATGTTCCTGTTCCCTCTTGATGACTTAATGCTATTATGACAGACATTATACTTTCTCTATTCCTCAGCAAAGAAACTTTTTTTTCCCTTTTTTTTTTTCAAAAAGGATACTGAGTGGCATGCCTGTAGGATGAGTTCACATAATGCAGCCCACCTACAGTAGGACACAATCATACCAGTAATTTTATCATCATCGAGCTAAATAATACCAATACCCAGGCCTTGGGGGTGGAGTAGTGGTAGAAAATTACATTTCCTGAATAATCAATATGGATAACACTGTTATCCAGTATATTCACCTCCTGTTACTAGTCCAAAAAACATTAGAACATTATGTAAGTAATGGGAAACCCTCTGGAATTTGAAGGTCAAGGGGGTAGCTCAATGCTTAAGATGTTGGACTACTGATTGGAAAGTCATGAGTTCAAATCCCAAATTCAAAGCTGTCACTGCGGGACCCTTTAACAAGGCCCTTAACCCATAACTGCTCAGTTGACTGAACAGGAAAAAGTGGAGGTCATTCTGGATAATGGTGTCTGCCGAATGCCATTGGACCCTGGTTACATGAAGCATTGTACTTAAGTATAATTGAGGTTTCAATTGTGACTATATGAGTAATTATTTTTCTTTCTTTTCTTTTTAAATAATTCAGCTCTCTAGATTCCAATCCAAATGTCATTAAATGCCTTTTTGCTCTCTTCCAGGTAAAAGAGTGACCCAATGAAGTGGAGTATAACCTTGTCAGAGTGCCGATATAGAAGTCACCTTGGCTCCTTCCTTCCAGAGCAGAAGGAGAGAAAGCGAGCGAGAGAGACAATAGGAGAGACAGAGCGACGCCTCTTATTGTTTGTGCACAGCAGGGAGGCAGGGAGGTCAGTAAACAAACCATGTGGCATTTCAGTTGCTGCTGTTTAGCAGCTCCTGTACTTTAAATCTGGCTTGTTGCATTTACGCGGCTGCCTGCCGTCTAACCCGTTATTGTTTTGTCGAGCGGTAATCAAAATGTGACTTCACTTCATTTAATGGGGCTCTATTATGTAAAATTCACTTCTTGAATCAATTTGGACATTTTCATATAGAGCTCTGTTGTCTGTGTGTGTGTGTGTGTGTGTGTGTGTGTGTGTGTGTGTGTGCGTGTGTGCTAATGGAAACACATAATTAAATCACTTATTTAAAATTTCTAGATTTCTTTCTTTAAAAATCCACTCTTTTGATTTGTCTAACATAGGCGATAGTTTCAAAAAAATCAATTTAGTCCCCGAATCTTTCGACTTAAGAATTTCAGCAGATACGAACGGACCACAGTTCTATTTCCGATTCAATCACGGAAGTAGCTCACGGTTATTATAAAAAAAATAGACCCAGTGAAGTGCACCATATACCAATATATACAATTGTACGAACATATGAATGTATAATGTACAGTGGTGTCAAAAGTATTCACATTCATTACTTGAGTAGAAGTATAGATACTAGGGTTCAAAAAGACTTTTTTGATGGGGGGATGGGGGGGGGCGCGTGTTGTGCGCGTTCTTATCATGTGACCGGGGGGGGGGGGGGGGTTGCGCGTTCTGATCATAAAAATATAGTAACGAGGCTATTTTTACAGTACAGATAATTGCTTAAAAATGTAAGGAGTAGAAGTAAAAAGTCGGCTGAAAAATAATTACTCCAGTAAAGTATAGATACGCAAAATTTCTACTTAGGTAAGGTAACGAAGTATTTGTACTTCGTTACTTGACACCTCTGATAATGTATATGTGTGCATGTGTGTTTGTGCGGGAGAAATGAGTCGACTTCTGATGGTGAATAATCCTAATTTTGAAAAATCCACAACAAAACAGTGCAATACAGTGGAAAACCGCTCAAAATGGAGAGATAACAGACAGCAAAAATGCCGTCTGTGATTCCCCTCGCATGCTATAGGCACAGAGACGTTTCACTGTGAGATTCATTTATGGCTTTTGGCCACATGGTGGCAGTGTGGGGAGAGGGGGCAGATTGGATTTGTATCCAATTTGTATCAAGTGCATTTGTATGCTTTACTGTACATTGTATTGTATACAAAAGTCTATAAGATTCACTTGGTCTCACATAAGAACAAATCCGACATACAAACGTGTTCCTGGAACAGAACCTGTTCATAAGTCGGGGACTACCTGTATGTTGTTTGTGTTGTGAATTGAGCAGTAGATGTCTACAGCATGTCAAAATGCAACACATGCTGTGTCGGTGCCTGTTAATAAAAACACCATATTCTATATTTTAATACTAAGAACCTGAAGAAACTTCATTCAGAGTGGAAATAATCCTACAGTTATCTTCAGTGTGACATTTCAATAGCTGATCCATACAAAACCCCTCTCACTAACACATTTTTCCAGAATGCAAAATAAATGAAATAAGGCTTCTTGATATTTAACCTGTTTAGTGATATAAAAGTTAAAAGCTATATCCTTAATCAGGGTTTGTTAGCCATTAGTGGCTAATCGCGCACAACAAACCTAGCTTCTTTTGTGTGGATGTACTGTAAGTGCTGTGAATTTAAACCTGTCTAAATGAATAAATAATGCAAGGTATATTATACTGAGCTATATTTTATGTGTATAAAAGGGTAGGTTAGCCATTAGTGGCTAAATGCTAACTGCTAGCCTAGCTTTATTTGTGGATATGGATGTTAATTTGCTGTGATATCCATAATTTTATCCTGTTTAGTGATATTTGCCTTTTCATAGACCTAAACTTTTGTTTTTAATAAGCTTTAAAAGATGTGTGTTCATCAGCTCCGCAGTTTTGTGCTTCCTTATAACCACTGTAGCAAAAGCAGTCCTGGGAGAACTGTCACAGATGTCACATCTGCTTTGGCACAGGGTGTGGTTTGGCAGTAGCAGGCCCGGCCTGGTGGTTCAGCAATAGCTCGTTTACATAGACACGGATCTGGTGCTTTTGGACCATGACAAAATCAGAACAGAGAATTTGAAACACAAAATAAGTAAACAAATAAATAAATAATAGAAGAGTATTTCATTGGAGTATTAACAAGCACACTTTGGGCGACCTCTATGACCTATGCTAACTTGTTAGAAGAAACAATATTGTAAAAAAAATAAAGAGCTGTAAGACTTTGATCAAATCTAGTCTTGCTGCCTCCATTACAAATGTCGGATGCAAATAACACAAACAAGCCAAATTAAACTTAAGACTTCCGAATTCTTCTATGTTAATTCTGTGTACATCTTGTTTCTTCAGTTTCCGTATATATATTTAAGTCAGCTCACAACATGATGTCACAAGCTTGAAATTTCTTCCCCATTGTGCGGGGAAGCAGACTAATTTTGTAGGATAGGAAAAGCCGCTCTGTGACCTTAATGAGGTCGTGCAAACTTTTTCTGTGTCTATTATTTTAACTGGTTACGTTTCAGCTTCTTGCGTATGCATGAAATGAGTAAAAATCTTAAGGGCATATTGTGTATATGTTATACATACTATTACATTAAAGGTCTAAACATGAAGTGTGTGTGTGTGTGTGTGTGTGTGTGTGTGTGTGTGTGTGTGTGTGTGTGTGTGTGTGTGTGTGTAAAAGCAGTTGGCTTAAGGCCGAAAAACCTCCTTGATTCTTGATTACATCACACAACTTTTATATATTTATTTATTTATACTGTTAGAAGTAAAAGTGGCATTTCTCTTGTTCAACATTACGAACCATCATTCCTAATTGTACTTATCTGATTTACTCTAATTTACTGTAGTTGTAGCCAATTCCCATATGTTACTATTAAGCTACTCTACCATCAAGATAAAACTATACATATGTAAATATACTGTACGTTTTTTCAGATTTGTTTAGGGGACAGAAAGAGCAATAAATCTAATTGTAACCGCTATTTAGGTAGTTTTTCCATTATATGTGTATATTGAAATACGTTGGAACTGGTGTGGGGTTGTTGTTTTTTTTTCAGGAGTTGGGCTCGGCGCCTTACTTCCAGTGAAAGGAACTCTTATTGCTTCAGTATACTGAACATTTTGGACAATTTCATGTTCCCAACTTTGTACTTTGTACTTTGGAGCAAAGTCCATAAAGACATGGATCAGCAAGTTTGGTGTGGAAGAGCTTGATTGGCCTGCACAGGCCTGACCTCATAGAACACCTTTGTGATGAATTAGAGTGGAGGCGGCGAGCCATGCCTTCTCATCCAACCTCACATCAGTGTCCGACCTCACAAATGCGCTTCTGGAAGAATGGTCAAAAATTGTTACTCAAGTTCATATGCATGTGAAGACAGGTAATACCTTTGGCAATATTGTGTGTGTGTGTGTGTGTGTGTGTCCATAATCCATTTTTAGACCCATGTATAACATTTACACAATATCCTCTTCAGAATTTTTCAACTCATTTTATGCAACTAGGGAACTCGTACAACATTGGGAATGGCATAAAACACTAAAACAATTGGAAACACTATATGCCCCACATGCTAGTATGAGCTTACAGATGCTCATGATTGGCTGTCTCTATGATTGATGTGAGAGTGCTGGTATGCCACCCCTCCTTCCTGAGCGAACACAGGCGATATGCTCTCTCGACTCCCAGCTGTGGATGGCTGCAGCATCACCCAGGAATAAAACCTGCAATCCCTGGACGATAGCAGCAAACTAACACTTTATCGCTGTGCCACTCGGGGACCAAAATGTCACCTGTTTCCGTGCTTTTGTTGTTGTTGGTTGATAGAGTTTCGATTGTTGCTGCCTACATATTAAAACAGTGGCTTACCTGGGGGACAGATTCAGTGACTCTATATACACCCACAGACATATCTCTGGATTGGAGCTGTGTGAATTCATGGAATTCTAAATACTAATTATTGAATAATAAGTCACTAGGATAAGTTTTAAAATAAGTTTTACACTGCTAATGCGAGAAAAAAAAAAGATGTAGGTATCTATACTGTTTCTACATCACGTTTTAGACACTTGGCCGTGTAACTGGCGATGTCGTTTTAAATCTCCAGGAACTGCATGTATTGTACTCCCTCACGCAGAGGCTTAAATTTATAAGGCTTCAAGAAAAGTCTTGTTATTCTTGGTATTCATCCAACTTGGTATTAGTATAAAACAGATGTGATTCTGGTAGAAATAAGTCCTGCATGTCAAATGATCCCTCACCACCATTAATGGTACCTTTGTTTATGCCATTCGCGAATATTGAGCATCCCTTCCTCTCGCCCACCATATTATTTTTGACCATACTGGGTGTCACCTAGGCACACACACACACACACACTTTTTCAGATTTGCATAAGGGACAGAAAAAAAGAAAACCCGATAAATCAAAGTGTAATTGCTCTTTAAGTATTCAGGGAAAAACTCAACTTTTCATCAAAGAAGACAAATCATTTAAATGCCAATTTGGCTTCATTGTCATCTACAGCAGTTTGTCCATTATGTAATCATTATAAGTCATTAACTGGTGACCTGCTGCTTCACTGGCTTAACCACATGTGGCCAGACTGACAGCAAGTCAGTGAGCCCTAAAGCTCTTAGTACGCCTGGCTGTCCACCACTTGACACTTTTCTTAGTCATTTCTACTCTGCCATCTGGCATGTCTCACATCTTACCCCTGAGAGAGGATTAGTTACACTCTCCTATCCCAGATATGGCAGCAGTTTTACTGGTGGGGAGGTCGGAAATGATCAGAGAGACTGATACTGGCTTCACCTAGCACAGATTGCATGAAGTATATTCAATTAATCTTCGAGGTTGGTGGTTCTCATGCAATTCTTTTGATACGTTTCTAATATACTGTATAGTAATGAACGGTGTTTGAGGAAAAAAAACAAATGAAGTGTAACTTTTTAAATATTAAAGCCATTACAATATTTAAGGCCAGCATACAATAATAATTGTGCTGAATGCCATACGGATCAGTCTAAAATAATCCAGTAAAATTATACTTGTATTTTTTGGTAAATTATGATTAAGTACAAATAGAGCATTAATGCAGTCATGGTAATAGTCACTATTAATGGTCAGTTCCCAGGGATAATGGTTGACTAGGAACCTAATATGGTGTATATACTTTGCTTGCCTGAAACAAAACCAAAAATTGGTGTAGTTTTAGAAATGACAAAAATGATGCAATACACAGAAAGAAAAGTAGATCTTCAGAAAACAGGACAAAAGAACATGATGGGCAGGGAAAAAAATGCCAGAGAGTTCTCACAATGTACAAAAGAATAACCATCACCGGAAGCAAAGAGTAGTCAGTTTCTACAGCTTCACCAACTATCAATCTAAAACTCTTGTACTTTGTGATATCTTGACTTGATGTCATGTTACATCAATTCAAACGTACGCCCCTTGCAGTAAGACGGAGAGTTTTAAGGCAGCATGTACAGTACATTAAAACAAAATTCTTCATGTTTTGACATGTTCAAATTGAGAGCAGAATTTCCACTCAGTTATTGTAAAATATGTAAGTCAAGTACAAGGACCAGTGTGCCCGCATTCTCCACCATGTGATGCTGCCCTAACATTCATTACATATTCAGTAGATATTCATTATTGGTTGTTTGGGGAATATTTATTACAGGCAGCATCATTCTTTTGGGTGTTTGGACATATTTATTTTGTTCAATTAAAAGAAAAAGAAAAATTAAGTGACCAAAGATAAGCTGTGTTGGACAGACAAAGTTTGAGGGAACTGAAATGTCTGGCTGACAGGCAAGATAGATGCTGTTATGCACAGTAAAGAAACATGTTCCCACCTTTACAATTAAATTCTTTCTTTGCTGTTCCCCAATGTAAACCACTAAAAAGGATATACAGTATATATTAAACATAGAATTAAAAGCAGAATATGAAAATATGAAAAATATGAAGTGAGAATATCAATGTATACATACATATAGTATACTGTAAAGTATATACTGCAGTATGTTTGAGGAAAAAAAAAGTCTGCAGTGTGTGCAAAGCTGCAGTAGTTTGTGCAGATGATTGTTCCAGTGATTGTGCAGATATTTGTTCGTGATTATTATTGTGTAGATGATTGTGCAAAGTCCGCAATGAATGTCATAAACAGTTGGAAGACCATGATTGTAAACTGGTGGCTGACTGGTGGCAGCTAAAGCTGAACCACCTTTTTACCCTTGGGTTTTTGGAGTGCCATGAATGTATGTTTTCACAGTATTTTTACTTAATTATTATTATTATTTTTTTTTTATCCCAAATTCGATTTTTTTGCACATCCAGATGTAATCAGTTTGGAATAAGATAGCTTTCATGAATCTAATTCAGATTCCAATCGGATTCCTAAAGATATACAGTATCTCAGTCTGGATCCTCTAGCCACTCAAATCTGATTTTAAACAGTCCATTATGCCATTCGCAACTTGATCCCAAAGTTCAAACCTTTTACAGTGAAATTCTCTTTTACTTAATTTTTAGACTCTATACTTTTTTTATTTGTTATTTATTTATTTATTTAAAATTATACATTTGTAGAAAGCTGTTTTGCTTCAGGAGGTTGTGGAGGGTCTTTAACTCACTTTTACCAATAAGTATGTACAACCTGCACTGTTGAATTTTCTGTGCGGCTAAATTAACGATGTTTTCAGGAAGAACATCTGGCTTAACAACTGTGTGGAAATGGAGAACAATAGTCCCTGGACAGAGGACAAAGTGAAATGTCTGATAGCATTTGGTTGGATGCATCAGTACAGGCAAAGCCAGAGGAAATGGAATGTACAGAATGTACAGAGGATTGTGAACCTCCGGTGTTTTTACCACAGCAACCCACACAGATGGATCAACAAGGTGTCAGATTTGGGCTACTGATCTGGACAAAGCCAAATCTGTTCTGATCACTTTCAAATAACAGTGTGGAAAGTCAGATCTAAAGATCAGATTTCTGAAACAAATCAGATTTCTTCTGCGGTCTAACCAAGGCCTTAGATGAGTTAGATTTGCATGGTCATAATCAATCCCGTGGTACATTAGGACACAAGCAGGATTGAAATCTGGTAGTTAAGGCTGCTGTTAAAATCTAATGGATCACACAGTTAAGGTCTAGTTCTTGGTTCCTGCAAAATTTATGAGACATGTTTAGCAATGATACATGGAATACGTGAGATTTTGTTTAGGAAAGATGCCAGTTGAGGTTTTGACATTAAAAAAATAAAAAATAAATCAGCCACACCATGTACAAAGGGTGTTTTTTGTGCCACTGTTCAGCAAATAGCCTTTGTCATCTTATGGCATGTGGTAACTGGAAATGGGCTACTTTTAATTTTCCTGGCTGCTCGGTGTCCAGTTGTCTACTGAAGGCCCATCTGGCCAAGGGGAAAATAGAAGTCTAGTAGCCTAATACACTCTGGAAGTAGGTCGCCCTTTTCAAGCTTGGTTGGCGAGTGTGAAATTAAAAAGGGGCCCAATAGGTCCAATGAGAATTGAAGTCATTGAGATTTTGCATTTCCCTAAGTTTAGTACTCAGTTAGCATGAGAAATGGGTATGTAACCTTAAACTAATATTTTCACTTCTGCAGGGTCATGATTTTTGAACATATAATAATTTATCTAAATCAGATAAATCAAGTTTTTACATATAAGGAAAACACAGAGAGAGAGAGAAAGAACAAGATATAATGTAATGACAGTACAAGTATTTCCCACAAATCAATTGATGCTGTGCCAACTAGTTTGAAAGGCTTTTTAAGGCTACCTGGGTTGGTGACAGAGTGAAATACTTGAGAAACACATCAGTACAAGCTGGTTATGCCTGTGGAGTTCCCCCAATAATGCTGGAGTGGGCCAATTGGTCCCAGATTCATTCATTCATTCATTCATCTTCTATACCGCTTAATCCTGTGTTCAGGGTCGCGGGGGACCTGGAGCCTATCCCAGGAGACTTCGGGCACTAGGCGGGGTACACCCTGGACAGGGTGCCAATCCATCGCAGGGCACACACACATACACACACTCACACACCCAATCACACACTACGGGCAATTTGGGAACGCCAATTAGCCTAACCTGCATATCTTTGGACTGTGGGAGGAAACCGGAGTACCCGGAGGAAACCCACCAAGCACGGGGAGAACATGCAAACTCCATGCACACAGAGACGGGAATCGAGCCTGGCCGGGGAATCGAACCCAGACCCTGGAGGTGCAAGGCGACAGTGCTAACCACTACACCACCGCGCCGCCCGTCCCAGATTCACCTTTTTTCTATTGCGTCTGTATCTCCTATGTCTTGAGGTACACCCCTTGAAGAAAAGGGAGTGACCGTGCAGGTACTTGATGTTCAGAGAGGGTGAATGCGGACCTAAGTGCAAGGATGGGCCTTCTGGTTATTGAGGTTTTAGATGGCCCTAGAGTCAATTCAGGACAATCAAGGCTAACTGGCTAACACTGTGAATTTTCTATTACCGGAACAACGATGGCTCTGATCTTTTGTGGTCAATGCACAGCTCTGAATGTGCTCTATCATTCTGCTGTGGTTGCATCGGACTTCAATATGCTACACTGCAAGGAGTTGATGGACATACAGTGGTGGCTAATTACTGGTTTAAGTGGACTAATCTATGTAATCCATAGATATTCCATCTTTCCTCAGCCAATAATCTTATCTGACCTCCATGGGGTCACGCTGATTGCAAAAAAAAAAGCACTGATACTGTAAGTGGAAATTACATCAAAGTCTATTAGGTTTCTTTGACATTTGAATTAATTTTGAGGGCGTGCTTGATCTACTAGTTTGAGCGCTACTTACAGTGTTTTATCAAAGAGTCTGTACTCGAGTTTTGTTTGTTTTTCTGTAGCCAGGTGCAGCAGCTTATTATATAATCCGCGACTCCTTGCCTCGGTGACAGCAGTTGTTGTATGCCTGTATGTTTCCCTAAGGAGCCATGATCGAAGACCTTGGGAACAACTGCTAAGACTGCTGCAAGGATAATTTCAGGGCAGATTGTCGGTCATGTGGAACACGACCATGCCAAATGTGAGTGCTTTTTCACCTAGCAGGTCGGTGTCTTTATCAGTCTAAGTTGAAATCCTGTACGGAGGCCACACAGCAACCTCTGCTGGATTCACTGTAAAGGTTTCTGTTATAGTAGACCATGCAAGGGTTTGGATTAAGGGTAACAAGCGACGTTTGAAGACTGGAGACTGAGATGTCGTTTGAACTAGCTTTTTTCCTGGAGTGCTCTGGTATTTCAAAATGATGTGCGCATTGTTTAAATCCTTAAGACCAAAGCAGAGATTTATTTAATCTGTAAGGTGCAATGCCGTCAGAACAAGAAAAAGTAAACAAAAGTCAAGCATAAAGCTCCACACAGTGTTTCATCAGTTGGACACATTCAGTAACACTTCGTTAGAAGAGTAATTCTATTGTACCTCCATAACACCCCAAAACTTGGAATTGAATAGATATTTTATAAAGCAATAATAGGTTTATGGACTTGCATCAAAGCTCCTACATGAACATTCCTTTCATGAAGCATATTCATTTTCTTTCCATATGAGAGAAGAAAAGATGTCATCTTGGTTATCTTTATGGGTAAACTAACAGCACACCCATGGAGCGTCGATACATCTAAAAAGTGTCTACCCCTCATCTGTCTTGTAAGAAGGGGGTAGAAGTTAATCTATCTGCTCCTTGTTGGAAAATAAATTCAATGTGCTGCTGCCTGTCTATGTGATTTAACTACTATGACACTTAATTCCAACATAACTCTATTAATTTATAAGGTCTTTATGCCAAACAAGTGAATGGATTTAATGTCCTCCATGAAACAAGTTGGTTCCTGTTGTCAGCTCCATCATCTGTAAATAATCGTTCACACACCAGCCTCTATTTTTTTTTCCTTTAAGTTTATAATCTAATCAGAATCAAGCCTTCACTGCTGTCACATAACATCAATTATTGAATATATGAGAAGCTTAAATTTATTTATTTATTTATTTATTCATTTATTTTTTTTTACTGAAGCGCACGATAAACAGCTGCTGTTGCACAGATTATGTTCAACAAGCTGTCCATGACTGCTGCTTGAATTTGAACTACTGGCATCTTTAATTCTACAATAAATGAGTAATTTCATAAAATATGAGTTCACGTTATCAAACTGAGCCAGTGGAGCAAATTGTCAAAATTTTATAGTGAAGCTGCTGGACATTTTCTTCTCAGTGCTGCACTGATCACTTTTTCTGAACGTTTAATATGTTTCAGTCTTTAGGATAATTCCAGTCAATTCCTTTCTCTGCGCGTATACAGTACACTGGGGATGTAACCGAATAAAAATACATTATTCATATTGGATAGATAATGTGGTCTTAACAAATACAGATGCGAGTAGACGGTGCTCTGATTGACAGATAGGTCTACGGAACATCTGGTTGAGACTAGAGGTGTGCGTGAGGATGGCGATGCCAAGGAACGCAAACCAAAAACTCACTGAAGTGACTACAGGTTCATGCTTTACGCAGTCACGAGTGAGAGTGAGTGCTCTGATGTACAGCTCACAAGACAAACAAAGCGGATGTTGCGCTTTACATGACATGACATGCGGACAGGGTTGGCATTTCAAACTGTTTCAGTTTTCTGGAGGATAGTACGGTTCATATTTAAGAAAAAAACGTCTGATTTTTGCTTGGTTTATGTAAAATCCAAATACTTATGCAAATATTTGGAGATTATACTCTGTGTGTGTGTGTGTGTGTGTGTGTGTGTGTGTGTGTGTGTGTGTGTGTGTGTGTGTGCTTTATATATTGGGGCATGACTTCTCAAAACATCTGGAGGGTGTGCTGTGGTGTCAGGCACCAGGACGATGGCAGCAGATTGTTAGTGTGCGGTGGGTTGTGGCGTGGGGCCCCATCTGCTGATCAGACTAGTTTGTCTGGTGCATCCCATGCTTAATTGAACTGGGATCTGGGGAGTATGGAGGCCAGGTCAGCAACCTTGACTCTTTGCCTGCTGGGACCTGTGCAGGGGAGGCTGTGGGTCACCGGGTCTTCTGGTGACATTCTACTTTTTTGGAATTTACCTCTATGATCGGACAGGATGGAGTGGCTGTTGGTCTCTTGGGTGCCCCGGGTCCTGTCACCAATCTACTGGTGTATAATTGCTAATGAATGTTAATGTTGTAATGTTATTTGGTGGTGTATATCAGTGCTGTCAATCAATTAGAATTAATCTAGTTAATCACAGTCAGGTGGCACAAAGACTTAATTGCTATCACTCCAGGATCCGGGTTTGAATCCCCCTCTCGGGTCTGTGTGCATGGAGTTTTATGTTTACAGCAATTAGCAGACACCCTTATCCAGACTTATATTCTTTATCTCATTACAGTAAACAGAATAGAGCAGTTGAAGGCCTCGCTCTAATGGCAACTTGGTAGTTCTGGGAGTTTGAACTCAGGACCTTTCAAACATCACACAGACAAAAATTTGACAAAATCTTATAGAAATGCCAAAACACTAAAGTATTAAAATTCAAAACAATGTATTGATTAAACAAAGAAAAAGGACTCTCATAAAGGAAGAAAAATGTCACCATTATGATTTTTCAGCGCTCTGCTGGATGGTTTTGTCTGTGTGTGTAAATATTCTTTTTTTTTTTTTTTTTTGGTTTGGCCTCGTTCAAAATATTTTTATTTCTCTCCTCAGCTTCAGCTTTAACTGGGGCAGATATTACTCATTTAATGTTAAATTGTTGACTATTTCTCATATAAACTCTTTTATTTTTATTATGGTTAATCTGTGCACAGTTTATATTAAAGGAGCGATATTTGGGTTAGGGTTAGGGTTTCATTCAGAATTGATTTATAGAAAGATTTATTTTTCCTTTTTAAAATTTCATGGCTGGGTGCTGGTAACCAAGCGGTGGCTGAAAAAAATATCAAATGGCCTGCAGGCCAAGTCAGCCTGAATAACGAGATGGGCCGTCATTAAAATGCTAACTTTGCTATGCTTCATTTTTCAGAATGTGAACTTCCATTAATTTAAATGTAAATCATCATATAAAGTATACACCAGTGTGGAACAGGGACAAACACTGCTGGCGCAATTTATGACCTTGGTTTTGAAGCTTTCATATTACTTATTAAAAAGAAAACTAAAGTTGTTCAACTGTGTGTTATTTTACTAGAAGGGAAATATTACATCAGTAGTGTGCAGCTTTCACAAATTCTCTCCTATAAAGAATATCTCTGGCTCCTGGCCCGAGGGAATAATATCTCTTTATTATTGGGGCGATCCAGTATGTTACAAATATACAAAAATGTATACAAAATGCTTCTTTCAAGCATTTCCTATTTATGGCGGGTAAACTGAATATACTGTATTTGGCCTTTGGCTCTCCTTTTGATGCTTTAACTAATGGCCAAAGTGCAGTATATGCTACTGTAGCTTGTTAGAGCTCAACAAAGAAAAAAAATACAATACTTTAGTACCATAGTTTTGCATAGTTTGCATGTTCTCCCCGTGCTTGATGGGTTTCCTCCAGGTACTCCGGCTTCCTCCCACAATCTTAGGACATGCAGAATAGGATGATTGGTGTTTCCAAATTTCCCGTAGTGTGAGAGTGTATGTGTGTGTGCCCTGCAATGGATTGGAACCCTGCCCCAAGGCGTACCCCGCTTTGTGCCCTACGTCTCCTGGGATACGCCTGGCTAATATGTCTTCATATTTTCTTTCCAAAGAGCCAGATATCCTTGTATTTTGAAAGTAGTCTTGAGGAATAGTCCACGAGGCGTCCTGGGGGACTTTTTGGCTCTCATTTCTGGCATGATTCTGTCTGTCATGTTCACTCGAGTCCCTGAACCTGAGCGGTTTCAGAGGAATGCTTTTTGATTGTTAAGCCACACAGTGACCTATGAATGATTCAAGCATTAACCATCTAATGTAAGTCCTGACCCAGTGAGAAACAGGTGCAGATGATGACAGATGATCAGGTGGTGATTAGTTTACTGCTGATGCTGAATGCTGAGTGGTTGGAACAGACAAGAGGGGAAATGAGGTCGCTGCTCAGGTTGTTAGATAAACAGCATGTTATTATATTGTTTAAAACTTTAGGCATTTTCCAGCCCGTCACGGTCTGTAAAACATTTATTCTCTTTTGTAAGGTTTTCTGATATTGTGTGGACTTTCCCATGCCTCTATGCGTATAAAACAAATCCCCTTATTGAGACATAATAACACCTCCTATAGCATGTGTCCAAACAGATATACAGTACATAGAAATAGCACTTGTACACTGGAACCCTTTTGTCAAACTGGAAAATGCCATCTGTGATCAGATTGGTGGTGGCAAAGAAAAACTCCCTGAGAGTGCAATAAAAGGAAACCTTGAAAAGAACCAGACTCAACATGGAAGCCATCCTGTTCCAATTTCTTTAATTTTATTTCATTTAATAGGAACAAATATAAATGTCTCAGGAATTATGCACAGTACTCTTGCACTTGTCTATTTTTTTATCAACTTGTCAGAAGAACATCATATTTTAGCCATTTATTCAGTAGTTACATTGAATTCCTTTCTGTTATCACTGACATTATGTTAAGAATAAACAGTTCTTTTATCAGTTGAGGTTAATAAGAAAAATAAACAAAGCCAAAGTGCAAACGTACGTAAAAAGCATAAAGCTACCATGTTAGAGCAACGTGAAACGTACTTACTGATAACACTGGAGACTCCTTCCATGGGTATTTCGTAAACATCACAGCATATCAATAATTAAAAACGTTCACAACTTGCTCTTAATCTATATTCATCAATGTGTAAGTTGTTATGACAGAAATGATCCTGGATCACAATGAGTGTATTAATATAAACCTGTGATTTCGCCTTCCCACCAGAACTACAGTCTGAACGCCTGTTACGGATAATTAATCCACCCCTGAGCCATTCGATCAAACGTAAGAATCCGAAAGCACGGTGGTCAAAAACAAATGAGCTTTAAACATCGTTCTATTCAACACCCAGAAAAACCTAGCAGGCTAGCACCACTAATACTACTACACAAATTCTTCCTTTTTGTATTATATGTCCCTGATGAACAGTTAAGTCCATTTGGACACTGACTGCCCACTTAATTGTACTGCAGAAGACGAAACCCACACAACAATTACTCGATGTGTAGAGGAAAGAGTATCAGGGGAACTGATCCGATTGCTGCTCAGGTTTGTTAAAGCTGATGATAGATGGGCTGTGGTGAACTGTTCTATTCCAACTCTGTCACCCTGTGTGTTATCCTGATGGATGAGTAAGCATTTCAATCTGAAAAGCTCTACAGCAGTTGAAACCTTTTACTGGCATCATCTAGACCACATTATAGAGCAGATCCACCTCCAGGAACAGATAGGCTTGGACTCAGCAGCAGCTTGTGAGCATAGATTTGAGTGGCGAAGAAAAACATTAATAATGACATAGCCTTGAACGAAATTGAGGCTTTAGGTGAATGTTTAGTGTAACACTGTAATGGACAGACGAGCTTTGATAATATAAAGTCATTCAGCTTGACAGCTTATATGTAACTGTGTTAAAACACGTACAAATGCCTGATACTAGCACTGGAAAAGGAGACATTTTCATCTTTTTCTCAGCCTTGTTTAAGTGTGAAAGACATTATTACAACTTTCCCTCCTCCAATCTATTTGACATGTTTTTCAAGAAAATAAAAAATATATATAGATCCTATTCTGAATGTACTTACAGTTTCCTTTTTTTTATTACTATTTGCCACCAAGCAATATTAAGGGAAAAACCAAAGTCTTTACCCCAAAGCCTACAGTATATACTGTAGGTGTCTAAAGGTGAAACAGGACCTGCCGACTTAAAGGATGATCCGCAAGAGCAGTGTACAGTAGAGTGGAAAGTGAAATGATAGACTGAGATCAGGATTCCTTTAAAGCTGACTGTTTGAATCGCGTCCCACCCTCACTTGATGACGATGGCTGGCCTCTGAGTGTCCTTAAAACTATCCTTACCTGGCAACCCAGGTATTACCCACTATAACCCACTACCTAAGTGAGGGACTGGGCAGAGGTTCCCAAATACTTGGTCGCAACAGTGTTATGCAAGTTCACACTTCACAAGAGCTAACTCAAAGTTCAGTTCACAAACTTTAAACTTTGAGTGAACTTGTTCGTAGTTCTGAATATTGAACCAAGTTCAGATCATATGTATATGTTAGAAATTGCTGGTTTACCTCTCAGTGTAATGTGGAGTGCAATAGAAATGGCAATAGAAATGATCAGTAATATTTATTTATGCACATTTATGATTTATAAATAATGCCTCGAGTGAGTTGGGTCACAATTTAAAAAAAAAAGAGAATTTTGGCCTAATGATCTGAAAAAGTGAGCAAATCAACAGATTGACACTTTTACAGTCGTTGCTCACTTAAAAGTATTTAAGCTTAGATTGCAGTGAGCTATGAATGAGCACTTGTTAAATACTGAAAAGCTGTCATTGGGCAAATTGAGAACTAGACTCCGTATCTGTGACATCTGGCATAGAGGAGGCAGCGTGTGTGTACAGAGAGGGAATGAGAAAAAGTGCTAGCTACAGTCCGTCATGTGCATTAGTGCGTTAGTAGCACAGCAGTGTTTTGAAAGCTGGCAAGATTAAAAAATTTAATACCTAATAATTTTAATAAATTTTAACACAAGTTAGATGTTACATTTAACGAGCATCTACAGACAGGTGGGTTGTGTTGCCAAAAAAATGTACTCAAGTAAGAGTATCTGTACTTCAAAATGATATTATTCAAGTAGAAGTAAAAAGTCATCCAAAATATTCCTCAAGTAAGAGTACAAAGTATTCATGAAAAAGTTACTCAAGTACTGAGTAACTGATTCATTGTAATGTCCGATCTTATTTATTTATTTATTTGTTTTTATAAATTATGTAAGCAAGATGAAATAATGTTCAAATTCTGACATTTTCAAATAAAACAATAAATGTAATAAAATTTAATTAAAAAAACAAACAAATTTCCAAATCTCCCTTTTTTCACAATATAAAGCTTTTGAAATAAATGCCTACTGTACTGTAGGTAACATATGTATGTTTGAACCGTGTAAATTATTACCGTTGTAAGATTTACTGTATATCCAAATATAGTAGCTCAGCATATAGAAAATAACATTAGAACATTGTCACAAGAAGTCTCACTTTACCATAAACTGTGTCCAGCAGAACAAATGTAAGAAACTTATATTTTTTCGCCCCTAGCTTATTTGCTAATTATATATTTTAACAATGCAACCTTAAATAAAACTAGCTAAACTAACCGCATCATGTTTCCTTCGTGGTCTGTCCCCCTGCTATACAGTATGCAGCGTTTTTGAGTGTGGTCATGTGACTACATGTAGTTATTGTTATTGTGGCTGATTGGTCAAATGGAGTCATGTGATTATTATTGCTACGTCTGATTGGTGAAACACAGTCACATGGTAGATCCACCGACTGCATTTCTCTGATCAAAAATAAAGAATGTCTTGATCACAGCCCTTCTGTTCTATCAGGCGTGGTCCCGTGCCCTCGTACCAGGCAGACCGACACAGGAGATTATTTTGGGGGACAGTTGCCGCTGGAGATTGTCTGGATAAAAGCTATTCGCAAAATGAAAACATGAGGCGCACTGGCGAGCGTTTTCTTCGCCATCTGTCGTTTTCAATGTGTAACGTTACAGTTTAGAAACTCTGCCTTTTAGCTGTTTAGAATAACACCATATATAATCCACATGCCATCTGTTGTGTCTTTCGGTCGGATGTTGAAAGCGCCTGTGTGAACGCTAAGCGAACTAGGATTTTACACGGAGCGAAGCAAAACTAATGCATTATTTTTATGCTCTTGTCCAAACCAAGGGAGCCGAACTACAAGTGCGAACACACCCTTAAACTTAATTTCCTTCCAACTTGGTCATTTTCCAGTTCCCAAGTACTACCATAAAGAGAGAAGAATAACACAGGCTTCATTTTAAGACTTGTGAAACCAGGCAACATACAGTGCAGTATCTTTTCACAGTGAATGTCAAGAAATCTCTATCTGATCTCTTCTGCATAGATGAACGAGCTCACAAATATTTATGATTTGTTGATCGTTTTTGTGATGGTGGAAAGAGTGTAATGCCATTCAGAAAGCAGCCACAGTTTTGCTCTCTCGCACTGTCAGCTATAGACAGCTATGAAATCTTCAGGATTTGTTGTCCTGAGTATAATTCGAAACATTTCTCTTGTGCCACTCTGGAGTCTTGCTATTAGTATGACAGTCAAATTAGTTTTGAAACAAAGTACATAAACATTCACAAATTAGACTGCGGAAACTTTTTTTTTTTTTTTTCCTTTTTCTGGTGGTATGAGTGGTGTTCAAGTGTGTTTGATTGTACAGAATAAAGAACGCAGTTCTGAGAGGTAAAAACTCCCTATATGTCTCTATATGATCCCCTGATACACTAATGCACTTATCCCAGTGTTTCACTAGTGCTTGGACACCATCAAGGTAGAGAGTTCTCTCAGTACGCCAGAGCCATGTCTGATTAACATCTGGAACGCCGGCCCCCCAGGACTCCTTTACCAGCCCAAACATGTGGAAATGTCTTGGCGTGAGGTCAGGACTGGAGTTATTGGGAGACGTGCCAATAACTCCCAGCCGAGTTCCTGTAACGTACCAGTGGTGTGAGTTCCCACACAAAGATGCACCTCTTCCGCAAGTTACCTGACTATTTTAAAGGATCAAGTGTTTAATTCGCTGAAAAACGACTGCATTAGGCTCGGAGCCATTAGGTGCAGTATATGTGTATGAGTATGCTGTAATCTAATATGGATACTCATACACGTAGAGATACTCATAGTTGATTTTTTTTGAGCAGCACTGCTGTTATTTCTCACCTCAAAACAGTACATCAAGACAAACACTGAGAGATTAAGCATGCTGTATTTAATCTAAGGTTTAATTATATATAGTGATTTTTTTTTTTTTATCCGAGCAGTATCCACCCCATCACCTACTATCAGGAACATCAGTGCAGCAGCTGTATGCTTCGGTGTCTTCCATACTGTATGCCTGAAAATATACCTTTACCCATGACACCCACTTCCTCACAGTCACTGAATCCATGTTTTCAGATGCAAATGATGCCCACGTAGGGGTATTGTAGAATGTAATTTCTTTCTCTTTCTCTCTCTCTTTTTTTTTTAAAGAGGGAAATGGTTCTCTGTTGAGTCTTTTGTCCTCTATATCTCAAATCAATGAAATTCATCACTGCTGAATAATGTTCAGCAACCGAATGCATGATTCATTGTGCCGTTGTCTTTTCACACTCAGTGCAGACCCACACCGACAGAATAGACATCCTGATTCTCTTCCCCAGGTGTTCTGATTATACAATTCTTTTTTTTTTTTTCCAAGAGAGAGAGAGCCTACGATATGAAGTGGGAATTAACATGGCTGACCTTTATCTGATGTTTTTTAAGCTTCCCCACTGCACCATGGCTCTCTTTTCTTTTTTTCTCAGAAGCGTGACAGAATAATAATCATCCCTGTGTTTCAAAGAGTGTTCACTCATGTTACCGAGCGATCTGCAAAGTTAAGCCTTCCCAGCGCATTAGTAAGGACAACTTACTGTATATCGTGCAGGACTGATTCATTTTAATAGCAATCAAAATGTGGTAAAAGTATAAGAATCTCATTTGCGTACAAACACTTGCATTTATTCTTTTTTCTTTTGGAAGTTTCATCAGAGCAAGAGAAGACTAGACTAACTGAATTAAACTCACTCACTCACACATTCTCTTTAGCTTTTATCCTGTACAGGGATGCCCAGAACCTCTCCTAGGGGTATCGGGGCATGAAGCAGGTACACACTGGACACGCTGCCAATCCATCACAGGGCACAGAAGCACACACACACACACACACTACTTTAAACTACTGTAAATGGAATCTTTAAAAGACAGTTATAGCTGAATCTGCATTTCTTTGGACTGTGGAACTGGACCAGAGGTGGAAAGAGTAATAAAATTTTGTACTCAAGTACAAGTACTGTTACTTCAGTGAAATTTTACTTAAGTACAAGTAAAGTTACCATTATAAAAATCTACTCAAATAAAAGTAAAAAGTAGCTCATTAAAAAATTTACTCAGAGTAAAAGTTTCCGAGTTACTTTTTTATTTTAATTTTTTTAACAGTGGGGGTGATTCTTTTGTTGAATTGTTTTGCCCTTGGGTATTTCCATGTTCACTCTTATATTAACAGATTATTGTTTGTGTTTAAATGTTTGCTGTGGGTGTCGATTGTATATTGATCTGGCTCTGCTTTTTTTTTTTTTTTTTAAATATCAAAAAAAAAAAAAAAAAAACACACACACAGCGGGGGTGGGGATGAGGCATTCTAGCGTAGTTCAAAAAAGATGAGCAGATATAAATCTCAAACTAGTTGTTTTTAACTGAAGGAACACCTTTGCATAATAAAGCTGTTGTCTTTGTTGTGCTTGAAAATCAAAGTGGTCACTTAAATATGGTGTTACGTCCCAGTCTAGGGTCAAACAGCAAAAGACTGGTTCAGGGTTCTATTTTAAACTGTATGGAAATGGTGGTATATGGCAGAAAGAACTAGATCCAATCATTAACTGATGAAATAATGAGGTTTGTATATACAAACACACAGGAGGAGGAGGAGGATCAGATTCAGGGTGGACCCAGGCCAAAATAACAAACAAAATGGTATTTATATTTAGTAGCTAGATTACCTGCAAAAAGAAACAACAACAAAAAAACCCCAGAAACAAAAATACAGGTACCTTCCCGGACTCCCTAAACCAAAAACAATGAAATTATCTACAAATATATACAAAGACCAACCATACCAAAGGGACAAAGCAATAATCAAAGTCAATTGGAGGCAAAAAGTCAAAACCGGAATACACAACCAAATGTCAAAACACCAAAATCCCGCGTCTCTCTCCGGTTTATACAGTATATGGTCGCGCTAGTCGATGACGTCACTCAGGGCGGAAGCGACCGTGTGGAAGGTCAGGAAGATGCCGATGTCAGAAAACCCGGAGTGGAGTCTGGAGCGGCGCGCGACCAGGACATGATACACACACGCGGCTCAACGGAGCATTTATACAAAGCATAATATTTTTATTATTTTATCATTTTCATTCATTTATTTTTTTACTCAGTAGCGAATATGATTTAAAATGTAGCGAGTTACAATACTTCAAACAAAACGTACTTAAGTAAAAGTAAAATTACAGATTTTTAAAACTACTTTAAAAAGTAGAAATACACAAAAAATCTACTCAATTACAGTAACGCGAGTAAATGTAATTCGTTACTTTCCACCTCTAGAACTGGAGTACTCTAAAGGAAACTCACCAACCACCGGGATAACATGCAAACTCCATGCATACAGACCCGAGACGAGAATCGAACCATCGACCCCGGTGGTGCTAATCGCTATGCCACCATTCCACCTTGAATGAACTTCAATTAAATGAATTTTACTTTAAATTAATACAGTAATAGAGCAGAGGAAAGACGGCACTTCTTTTAAAGCGGGTAAATGATGTACGAATGGCGTGAAATTAACTTCATCAAGACTTTTGAAGAAAGAAAATAGTTTTTAGCACTAATAAGTACCTCATGCTGTCCAGAGCGTCCATGCCTTCACATGAGCAGCTCTTCTGCGTTTGTAACGGCGTTGGAGAAAATGTACATATCAATTACTCCCACTTTTGGAATAGATCCGATAAATCCAATAAATGGTCCTGCAAACATCTAGCGCTCTTATCGTGTAATGGCTAATTAGCCGCAGTTTGATGGTGTGTCTGATCAGATATCCTTTCCAAGACTAATCTGGATATTCTCAATTGTTATGACTAATGATGTTGGGCAGCGTGCTTGGATCTGTTCCTGATTTCCAATGCAGATTCCTGTACTGTTACACTTTCCCTTTAACAGCTGCAAACTCGGGAATGGTTTCTCACTTGCTACATGAACAGAGGAAGCAGTTTTCATTCCTCTACCAGAGAGTGTTTTTTTTTTTTTTTTTTTTAAAGCTATGTTTAGCTGTTTTTCTTGTTTTTCTGAGTTCAGAAGAGAGTTAAGAAAAATGTATAACTGGGGAATAGTGATAACAAGGAGATGATAGACTGGCCAAGTGTCTCTCTCTAGTGACATTTTAGGCTGTTTAATGGCCTAAGGTCACACGATGGCAAAAAAATATCAAATAAAATAGAAGTCGTTGTGTGGCTTCCACTTGCTCTGGACATAAGGTTCTTACCTGACTTTCTTAAAATTTTGGGATCATATCCACATTCACAGTGCAGGCACATAATCAAATCCATCCATCACCATTAATTAAATATAATTCTTTATACCCTGGTGTTTTTCAATCTGTCAAATGTTGTGCATTATTATTGTAGCGCAGTTTCAGGAAGACATGGTGGTTTTTAGACGCAGATTTATTATTTTTTTTATCTTTTCCATAACAGACTCTGCTTGCCTTGGAAGAGTAAAGTGCTTGATTGTTTATCCTCCTTCAGGAGGTCAGGAAAATGAACCAGAGCTAAACCATTTACACTGTTAAACATCATAAAGACTTTATAATGAACGTTAAATCTAACTGAGAGTCAACATTGCTTAAATGAGCCTGCTGTACTGTATTATTGACTGACTTATTCCCCAGGCCACGAGGTTGATGCATTTTGAATCAGCTGAAGTTCCCTGAGTTCAAACAGCTACTGTACATGATACACTTGCCTGGTCTTATTAAAACATTGGTACTACTTTACTTTAAAATGACTGCAACTGATATAATGTACATTAAAACATTTGGTAAAATAATTTCCAAAATACTATAGTTAATGGAATCTTATTGCAAAATATTACCAAAGTTTGTAAAAGCTTGTCAGTCTAGATTAAAGGAGTTCCTGGGAGGCCGGTGTTCTAGATGTGAATCAGACAGTCCTATCACGTCTCCGGTGTACTGAGAAAAACTTTAGTGAAACTGGAATAAGTGCATTAGCATAGCAGGGGATCATATAAAGAGAAATGACGGGAGTTTTTACTTTCTGCACAATCAAAAGTCTCGGTTTGAAATAGACGCCTCACGTATACTTGTATATAATAATCCTGCCTGCGTTTCAATATGTAAAAACAAACCAGTGTCTGGATTAACATAGTGATTTCACATAATAGCAATCCCTAGGGTACATTTTTTTATCTAAATGGTCCTAGTACCCCACAGTGCTAACTTTTCACATTGTGCATACTGTAGCTCTACCGCTGAATCGACCTAAACTGATAATTATAGCTGTGAATCACCACGACAGAAGCTGATGGTCTGTTTGTGAATTAGGTCAGAAAGAGGCCGGATGGAAGAACATATGAGACCTAAAACTTCATAAATAATTTGCATAAGCTCAGTAATAATAATAATAATAATAATAATAATAATAAAAGCTATGTGTCAAATGTTAAACAAATAAAATCTTATTAAACTATCTACAATCTTTAACTATTTAGCTGTAACTGTGCAGCATTTTTGCAAATATAAATGTAAACTAATTATAAACCATCATTAATTTATTCCTTGCATAATGAAAACTAACATAGATTAAAAAAAAAAAAGGCTTGCTATGCACGACTGTACATTGTTTCATTGTAAAATAATTAGCGAATAGTTACAGGTTAATTGTCTGTAAGTTGTAAATTTGTTTGAAGTTAAAAAAGTAATAAGAAGCCGTTATAGTGCAGCATTTTAATCCTAAAGTTATTAATTTGTCTTTTTATAATATGAGACTATACACATAACTCCAGTTAACAATGAATAAACAATTAGCATCAATTATGAGTTCAGGGCCCGTATTCACAAAGCTTCTTAGAATTCTCTTAGAGAGCTCCTATCTTACCCTAAAGAAGTCCTAGCTGGGAGTTATAGATGAAAAGTGATTTAGAAATCTTTTTAGAGCAATTCTGAGTAAGAAAAGTACAAACACTTTTATCTTAGTGAGGAGGTGTGGTTGACCCTGTTGCTAAGGATGATGCAACAATTCAAGAACTGTGATTGGTTGATAAAAAAAATAACCTCTGACCTCTGTAAAAGTCTTGAAATGCTCTCTTTGTGAAAATAGAATATTTGATAATAGAATAGACAATAAAATCATAATGTTTGTATATAAAGAAATTTTATAATCATGACTACAGGCTACTAACATGCAAAGTTCCTGTTAAAGGCTAAATATCAGCCAAAACAGCTAAATGTAGAAAATGTGTCTACTTTTGAAGCAGCCAATTTCCACACAGTATTTACTATATTTACTTACATTTTATTTATCATACTGATTTTATTACTTGTAATTCATTTCAGATTGATGGGAGCAAAATGGCTCAACTTTTACCAGTTTACATGAATGCAGGACTTTATTTAATTCGTACTTTTGGATGGTATGTAACCAACATTCTTTTGGAAGGAAGTAAAACAATAAGAAAACCAAATTGAACGGAAGAGCAGTGTTTACTTTTAGCTTTACGTTCAGTGTTTGGAGAATATTTCTTCTTTCCTCTATTTTGCCCTCTGCTATAGAAACTCTTAAGCCTCTTAAAAGTCCTCGTCTCTACTCTTAACAATTATTACCGTAGGAGCTGTTTGTAGGTCTAAGATGTTTCACGAATCAACCAACGTTTAGGATTAAGAAGCTTTGTGATTACGGGCCCTGGTGCTTTTACGCTTCGTCACCCTGATACACACACACACACACACACTGCATGCACTGTTATTCGGTCTACACCCCTCAGCTATTGGTGTTGTTTACTGCAACAGCCACAATCTAAAAAAAATAAATAATGAAACTATTGCATAGAGTGTTTTAAAGAGTTCGGGACCCTGTAATTCCAGACAGTGTGTTTCCATCACTGCCAAATAAATAATGCATCAGGATCCACTCAGCTAATCTGGCAGGGTTGAGTACAGGTAATCAGTGTAGGACAAAACATAGCAGGAAACCACTCGCTGACCCTCTCTGCCCAGTACAACCTCTGCATAATAAAGTGCGGCGGTGTTGGAACAACAATCCTTTTATGCTAGTCAGAGAATGTCTGCGCTATTATTTGCTAAATTTTGAGCACATTTGACAATTCCCAAATAGATCTTATGCACCTGACATCAGGACATCTGTGCACCAAGGCCAAGGTTCCGCCCACTTCTTGACGGCAAAAACAACGTTACTCACCAGATTCCAGTGAAAAACCCACGTACAAAGCCAGACACTTTAGCACCTTTAGCGAGAAAACACATCTGATCACATTATGTCAACTTAAACAACACTGTCTACTTAGTAATTGAATCTTGGTTCTGAATCGTCTGTGTTTTTGATTTTCAAGGTTAACCCGAGCTACAAGTCTAACACAAGGCTGAATCCCGAATCCCTCTCCAAGTCCTGATCAAGGGCACTACTTGATGTGTGGAACATGGGATTATACACCCATTCTTATACATTTTTCACTGGTTTTCCATTTAACACCATTTGGGATACAACCCCAGAATAGTTAGTTAGATATTGACTAGAAAGCTTGAAATGTCAGTATCACTGTTACCTGCACATCATTTTATGAAGAGCAAAGCACAGCATGTACAGTTCCATAGCATCGCCTCATTTACAACAGAAGCATTGAATGAGCTAACGTTAATCCAAATCCAGGAGTGACCACATATTTATACACCGTCAGAGGTGATCATATTATGATAACAAATCAAATTTCTGCAAATGAATATCCTTATTATAATTATATAATATCGTACAAGTTATGAAGTCCGCCACAACATACTGCATATTAAAATAATTAGTGGAACAGAAGCTATCAGTTACTCTTTTATCTGTGTGACAAAGCATGAAGTAATTGGATAAGTAATCAGGTAATCTTTCCGTGTCTGAAATATACCTTGAATGTAATTAACAGATAAAATACACAGTATAATATCGGTTAGCAGTTTGTCCGATGTCTGCTGTTGAAACTCATGGCATGGTGGTCAATTTAATTTAATTTTATTTGTATAGCGCTTTTAACAGTGGTCATTGTCACGAAGCAGCTTTACAGAATCAAAAGAAAATTATGGAAATGAGTATGAAATGTGAGCGGAAATGTGTGTGAATCAAAATGATCAGGGCCCGTATTCACAAAGCTTCTTAGAATTCTCTTAGAGAGCTCCTATCTTAGCCTAAAAAGTCCTAGCTGGGAGTCCTAAACTAAAAGTGTTTTAGGAAAGTTCTCAGAGCTACTCTGAGGAAGGAAAGTACAAAAACCTTTATCTTAGTAAGGAGGTGTGCTTGACCCCATTGCTAGGGATGATGTAGCAATTCAAGGACTGTGATTGGTTAATAAAAAATAACCTCTGACCTCTGCAAAGGTCTTGAAATGCGCTTTTTGTGAAAATAGAATATATGATAATAGAACAGACGGTGAAATCATATCATGTTTGTACATAAAGAAATTGTATAATCATGACTACAGGCTACTTTATGCAAAGTTTCTGTTATAGGCTAAATATCTTAAATGTATACATTTGGCTGTTTAATTATCTTTAAGTTCTTACATTTATTTATCATAATGATTTTATTACTTTTAATCTATTTCAGATTGATGGGAGCAAAATGGCTCAGCTTTTACTAATTTACATGATTACAGGACGGTCTGTTTAAGTTGCTTTTTTGGATGGTATGTAGCCAACAATCCAAGAGAGATGGAAGGAAGTAAAACAAGAAAATCAAATTGAACGGAAGAGCAGTGTTTACTTTTAGCTTTACGTTCAGTGTTTGGAGAATATTTCTTCTTTCCGCCATTTTGTATAGAAACTCTTAAGCCTCTTAAAAGTCCTCCTCTCTACTCTTAACCATTTTTACCTTAGGAGCTGTTTTTAGGGCTAAGATATTTTGTGAATTATTTTTATCTTTAGTAAGATTTAGTCCTAAATTTAAGGGGAAATTCTAAGAAAATGTCATAATTCTAAGAATTTTCTTAGAATTTCATCACTAGGAGCAACTTTTAGACTTAAGAAGCTTTGTGAATACGGGCCCTGATCGTCCCTGATGAACGAGCCAAGGGCGACAGTGCTGAGGGAAAAACTCCCTGAGATGGCCATAGAAGAAACCTTGAGTGGAACCAGACTGAACAGGAAACCCGTCTTCATTTGGGCGATAACGGATAACAGGAATTGATTTGCAGTCATACTGAGTTAGGAGGCTGGAAGTTCAGTATAACAGGAGACATGTTGAAGTTAATATGGAGTCCAGTTTCATTATTGGAGGCTCAGGTAGACTGTAGGAAACTCCAGTCCTGATCTGTTGGAGGACTGCAGTCACAACTCCTCAATGAACAGCTGTCTGCATCAGCCAACCAGCCAAGGCCAAGACTGTTGTCTTTATGGTAAATTGGAACCGTGACCACTTACATCCCAAGCAGACCATACGCTTGGGTGAAGATCACACGCCATGTGATAAGCTCACACATCATGACTCGAGATCTCCAACCAGAAGTGGGGCACCAGGACAAGTCAGACAGGTCCAGAGGGCAGAGGGGGTCTGGATCACCGGCAGAGCAAAGAGAGAGATGACAGTTATAGTTGGTATCACAGTAACACAATGTATAAGGTGAATGTATATTTAGCGCAGAGTGCAAGCAGGGACTTTTAATGCTTTATATGTCAAAAGTAGTATTTTAAAATCTATGCGAAATCTTACTGGGAGCCAATGGAGTGTGGATAAGATAGGGTTGATATTTATGTGACATACAGTATATAACCATAACATATCAATCCTGATAGTCACTAAACGGATCATTGTGAGTGATGCTGAGGTGCCTGTAGCATGTCAAAAGCAGATGGTTTTTAGGCTAAGCGCACTGATGTGAAGCGTATGCTAATCAGTGAATCAGTGTAAATCCACCAATGCCCATCATCTCAGCTCATTAAACTTCTACACTTTCACAAGGTTTTAAATCATGGCCTAACTATGCAAAAGTGATGAATATTATGGCAGCAGTCTTTCTTATCCTTTTTTTTTTCCAGTGGAACAAAACGCAGGGGTTCATAAATTCATTATTATTATTATTATTATTATTATGGATTGTGGACCTCAACGGATTAGTTCTGGTCATTTTTCTTTTCTTTTCTCAACGTGGATTTAATATATCTGCCTTATGTGAGATTGCAATTAAATAATTCCCGTAGCTGAATAAATATTACTGCGGTTTACTGTGTAAAATACATTATTCAGTAATACATGGCTGATCTCTGACATTTCTAATTTAGTTCCAGCCTTTTCTGGTTTTATATATATATATATATATATATATATATATATATATATATATATATATATATATATATATATATATATATATATATATATATTCCTTTTTTTTTTCTTTTTAGCAGTTTAAAGTAAGTCTGAATGTTTCTGCTTAACTAATAATGGGCTCATTTTAGCATAATATTTACTAAATTACTCTTATGTAAGTAAGTTATTAATTCCCTCTATTCTGACTTGAGCTCTCCAGCATATGTAACACAACATCACCAGCACATTTTAAATCTCTAAATACATTTTAACATCTAGGTATTTGCCAGACGTGCTCATCCAGATCGACTTAAATTTTTAACTACTTACATCTGACCAGTTTAGGGTTAAGGGTCTTGCCAAAGTGCCCAACAGTGGCAGTTGGGTGGTGGTGGGGTTTGAAACTAAGACCTGTCAATAAGCCGAGGTGGACAAATCACTAGCCGCCTAGACAACCCAGGATGAGCGCGCAGTCTCCGGGCGATTAGTTATTTTATTCATTGCTGTTCAGAGGACAAGTAGATTCAGCAAGCACAGTTACTCGTTCCAAATCTCATTACCTGCTGCACTAGCCACACTGAAATAGACATGGTCTGCTTGATGTTAGAATGACTTTTACAGGGATCTTGAGTGGCGGAACAGGAAAGCATTCACCCAATCATTCTAAGGTCACGAGTTTAAAACCAGATGATGCCATAGCTAGTTAGGGAGTAAAATTGGCTCTGCTCTCAGGTGGTGGAGGACTGGTGGCACGCTTGCTTGCTTGTTCGTTTCAACCCCTTGCCAGTCTGTGAGGCCATGGAGATGGCAGTGCACGTGTAACACCTTCCTCCGAGTGTTTATTTATTTATTTTTTTACGCTACCCGGTAAACCTGTGTGAGTGGCAGTTAAAAAAAAAGATGAAGTCGAGTCAGCTGACTTCAGTGCACCGTGGCGTAGGCACCTGATGCCACTCACCCTGCCTGTCAGTTGATAGAGGAGAGCCCTAAGGCAGGTGCGAATTGTCAGTGATTGCAAGAGCGAGTTTTTCTAGGTGAGGTGGAGTATTTAGCATGCACAAATTACCTGTTTATTTTTGGAACAAATTCACAAATCCACCTCTTGTATTTCCAAAGAGTTGATGAGTGCTGCTCTTGTGTCATTTTGCTTTTGCAGGCTGTCGTATAGTACTGGTTTTTATATTTGGTGCTTGTTATGACACGTGCTTTCATTTCGGTCGCGTCTCTGCCTCCACCTTGTCAGTAGAGTATTCATCTAATTGTATCGACGTTTTCTGGGTCAGGCATTTAATTAATTTAGCAACTGAATGAGATGAAATTGACATGGGGTTGTAGGGTATTTTTATTTATCTATTTAGTTTTTAGTTTTCTCTTCTGCGTCGTGTTCATGCCATAGGTCTCGCATGACCTCGTACCCTGTACCATGCCCTACAGCATAGCCTGTTGTTCACCTCCCCAGGAATTTAAATCCACATCACAGTGACGCCGACCGCAACGACTATTATTGGTCCACCTGGTAGGAACGAATTTCGGTTTCTTCTGTGCGTCTGTTTACCGTCTCCTACAACGTCTTTTCTCGTTTCTCGATTTTCAGTGAAAGTTACTATTAAAGCTCCAACAACATCCACTCAGTTTAATTTGCCCTTGTTTGTAAGGCACAACTATAATAAATGCTCACAATGTCGCGGGACACTTGTATAGCCTATGGCGTAGACGGCTTACAGACTTAACGCAAAAGCATAAGAAAATTCCAGTCTCATTAAGACAAACAAGGCTGTAATTTTAGTGTAGGTACTGTACGGTATCAGTGACAATCTCCAGGATATTAATCATTTCTTAAGTCATCCATAGCATTGTCACCTGTCTCAGTCTTCCAAAGAATTTCACTTTTTAAACTATTTAACACATCTACAATATACAATACAGTATGTGAATACTATGGAAACCATCAGCAGACTACTCAGGCTAGTTTTTGCTTCACATGTGTATCAGTGAGCTTTGGCCTTGGCCACCCATGACCCATGACCTTGGCCAGGTTTTCCTTCCTTGGATAACTTTTGGTACTGTATGTCCTGACCAATGCAGACAGGAAACATCCCACAAGAGCTGCAGTGTTGGAATTGCTCTGACCCGTCACATCATCCATCACAATCTGGCCCTTGTCACAGTAGCTACAGTGAAAATATTTAATTACAAAGGCACCTGGAAGTGGGTGGGGATATATTAGGCAGCAAGTAAACATTTTGTCCCTGAAGTTGATGTGTCGGAAGCAGAATAAATGGGCAAGGGTAAGAATTTAAGCAACTTTAACAAGAGTAAAATTGTGATGGATAGACGCCTGGATCAGAGCAACTATGTAGTCTGCATAGTCTGTTTCAGTAGAAGAGCTACTGTAGCTCAAATTGCTCAAAGGTTAACGCTGGGTCAATGCAATATTAGGTCATAATGCTATGGCTAATTTGTGAATAAATGCGTAATACCGTACATTAATAATTCATCTACCACGTCACTTCAGCCAAGTCAGTTTCCAGACATCCAAAACTTGAATCTTGTCCAATTTGTCCACCCCCTTAAAGGTGACTTTTAAGAGGAGATATGAAATAATTGAGTATTATAATGTAGAGACATGGACAGAACGGGCGGAACTTTGCGATGCCAGAGCTTCAATCAAAACTGAACTGAAAGCAAGAACATGTGTTCCTTCCTCTCAGCTATATGGCTTTTTGATGGGTCATTTGCACCCCTGGCACAATATGTAAATTCACTTTGATTTAATGGGATGAAATCAAGCTGCAGAATTATGCTTATATCAAGAGACTGGTTTATGCATCTTTCTACCAGCCTCAACGCTGTGGAGATTTGCCTTTCTAGAAATTTGTTTTGTGCAGTAGGTTTCGTGTGATATTCTCTGAGGTAGGCGCTCTTATTACCTTCTTGATGAGCAGGCATAATGTTCACACGGTTTATTCCAGGAGGAGAACAAAGCTTAAGATGAATTAGAGCTATCAGAATGAGTGATTGATTCTCCACCTTGGTTTTCTTGCTTGTGAAATGTTTTTTGCCATTTCTTTCACACTCTGGCGCTTCATTAAAGGCCTGGTTTGTGAGGCAGAAAGACATAAAGTAAACTTTGTTAAGCTGAAAGTAGTGACTAACATAGAGTACAGCGTATTTAACAGTCCAGCGAGGGACTACGGAGGTCTGTCGTGTTTATTCACATTTTACAACTGTGACAGGACCGCCAGTCAACATCTATGGGCAATTTATACATATTATAAATCTCTGATATACAGTACAGTACAGTAGAATATACACAATAGCCATACTTACTACAAGTGTGGAAACAAACACATTGCGGAAGCCTGGGAAGAACAGCTGTCGCCTGTCAGGTCGGTGGTCGAGTACATTCAATACATGCAAGCCGAAATCGACCGAATGCACCCAGGTGGTACAACCACCCAGCTCAGCCTCGACATTTCCAGCTGGGAGACCGCGTGCTACTTCTGCTTCCCGGCACCATGAACCAACCACGAGCTCGGAGGTGAGAGGGGTAACGTGACGGCCGGTCTACAACCAACATTCCCATCCATTATGTAGCTCCTCAGTCAGGAAGCAAAGAAGGACAGTGCCCCTTCAGCTCCTCTTGTGTTTTGGACAGCATGCACTTCAGGAGCAGGGCTTCGGAATTTAGCACGACTAGAGGAATATAATCATTTACCCTTCTCAACGTGCTGGGGGAGTACAAAAGGACAAAGAGCCAGCCGTGGCGTAAATAATGTCCTACGTGCTGCTTATAACCTGTGTTATCTCTGCCCTGCAGACAGTGAACCCGCTGAACAATCTGCCCACCCTGGCTGCTCGCTGGCCACCGCAGCTCACCAACAGCCGCCTCAGCTCTCCACCACCACCACCACAATCCTTACGCCCTATTCCAGATACTTCCCTATCTAGTGACCGGCATGTCCTCAACCATCACTCCCTTTTCCCCATAACCTTTAAATATACGATCACTTTTCCACTTTCCCTGATGGAAATCAATATGAAGTCTGGATTCTGATTCATCCCCTATATGCTATGATGACAGTGTTATCCCCATGGGAGTGAGCTTTTCCAGTCTGGAAAAAATTACTATTTTTTAATAAAAAGACATGATATTCTCATGCAAACTTTACATAACGTGTTCTTCTACCGTCCGCAGCTATTTTCTTTTTTGTAGGGTGCATTGAATAATTTCTCTTTCAATTCCTTCACCCTTTTTCTTTCCTACTTTTTCTGCAGTTTCCACTTAAATGAATATGAATTAAAAAACAGAAGTGTATAATCAAATGTTCTGTTTACGAATTCTGTATGTCAATGTTGTACATAGCATGCAAGAGATCCATGCAGATTTTGCCCTAACTATGGAGAAAAACAGCTCTGTACATCTGGTCTTTTATGTTGTTTTGTATTTAATTAATAAACCTTATTAACTTCTATAAATAATATCCAGTGAAGCTATTAGGGAATAATTCTTTATGAAACCCAACTTGCTTGTTATCTTGCAGACTTGCGTAGTACTGCAATTACCACTCGGGTATATTGATGTGGCAACAGTTCTCACTGATGATTTTGTTTCATGTTTTATGGTGAACTCTATAATGGATAGACGATGATACTTCATTGATCTTATAAACCCAGATATACTGCATTTAAATACTGTATAGGAAAAGGCACTCGAAGTGGTAAAGCCATAAAAATCTAGTAGTAAAATACTATTTTTATGCTTATGAGTACTTTTTCTTTTTACATGCATAACATTAATTCAGGTAGACAGGGCAATGTTTCAGCTCAGTGTGCAGCTATTGGTCTCATGATGAAGAAGGATATTAACTTCTCTGCCTTCACAGACGGCTTCACAAACTGTAGACCTGCTCTCCAAAATAGCTTCACACAGCAGATTTCTGACCCCATTTCAAGGGGCGTTGGAAAGAAATTCCCCCAAAGCCATCTTTCCCAAGTCAGTCAACCAAGCCGGTGTTTCCATTTCTCATCCCTTTAGCAGAACCGATTATTGAATGCTTTACAACCTGCCGACATGCCGACAGTCCTCAGGGATCAGTCCGGATCTGGATCAGTCTGAAACGTTGTGCACACTCGAGTCAGCAGAAATGTTAGAATTCCTACTTCAAGGATGTGAGAAATGAGACAGGAATTTCCAAAGGAGGTCTTCTTGTTTAGAAAACCGATGGGACTGATGGGGAGTGTTTCTACATGACCCAGGAAAAAAAAGCAGCAAGAAACCTCCAGTCTCAAGGGATCCACTTCCACCTCTGGTGTGTGTGCATGGAGTTTCCATGTTCTCCCCGTGCTTGGTGGGTTTCCTCCAGGTACTCCGGTTTCCTCCCACACTCCAAACACATGCAGATTAGGCTAATTGGTGTTCCCAAATTGCCTGTAGTGTGTGAGTGTGAGTGCTTTTGTCCTGCGATGGATTGGATTGGAAACCAGTGAAGGGTGTACCCCACTTACTGTAGTTCCCAGAGTCCCCTGGGATAATCTCCAGCAAACCCAAGGCCCTGTAGATGATAAGCGGTATAGAGACAGAGCGAGTATATTCTTACTTACATACTGTACTTACTAACTTGTTTATTTAATCCCTGTCACTTTCTGATGAAGACCATGAAGTTCCCACTGTTTCATGTAAAATGGAAAAAAATTCGTTCTGTCAAGTTCACACCACTCGTATCCATGTCCTTGTCAAGTTCTCAATGCGCCTATCATGTTGATTAAATCGCACCACGCTCTTACCAGGCGCTTATCACATGCTTACTACGCTGTCATGTAAGCATACTGGGTTGCTATAAATACCAAGACACTCGCAGTGCTTTTCATCATGAAGTGATCCGGTATTATAATAAATTCTCTGAACGTGACATAGACGTGCTGATATCCTGCTGCATGAACGCCATGGATGTGATGAGCACCAGAAGAACATAATATGAATTTGCAGTCTCCTACAATGTGGCATGGACCTAGCGTGGTCATATCACAGGACTGAAGAGGTCGTTTGGAGAATAACAACTCATTCAGAACCATCCATGCTTGTAGTATGTCATTGAAGTCTCATAGTAAGAAGTGTTAGTTAGGCCGTTAACTGGTCAATGCCATACCGCTTCCTTATTAAGTTCTTCCTACATTTTCAAAAAAGAGCAGCAGCTCCACATCAATGGAGACAATACTTCCTATCTTACCGGTTTCAACTTCATTCAAGTTCTTACTGCATTCGCCCAATTTTTTGAGGACGCAGTGGGAAGGTGGCTCAGTGTCATTGGGTTTTAACTTGCTTTCTTACTTGTTTACTTTTTTCTTGTCGGCTTCAGTAAATAATTACATTTACTAACATTGTTATATTTATACAAACACACAAATAAATACACAGAGTTACAGTATGACAGACAATATAAAGGAGCAGGGATCGAATCAAGTCGAATTCCAGGTTAGCAATAAAGACAGTGCAGTGTGCAGCCAAAGGTAATGGATTGTGAGATAACTCGATTGCGGGACAGCTGAAGATAGATAATAGACTCTGGGCTCAGTGTGTGTAAGAGAGATTGAGAGATGAAAAGTGACGGCAAGAGTAGTGCTGAAGGTGTTGTGAATGAACTGTACTGATTTGGATGGAACTAAATAAGGCAATGCTCAAGGAAGGAATATCTGTTGGTGGACAACAGCAAGTTATGGCATTTAAAGTTTGTTTATTTGCTTAATGTGAGCTCAAAGAGATTTCCTCATAAACATTCTGCAATTATTTGAGTAAATACTACAGTAAACCAAAACACCAGTATTCGTGCTGATTTAATTCCTTAAAAGTTTCAAGTTGCTAATTTCAGCTGTTTTGGAGGGATAATTTTATATGTGGCCCCAAAAATGGCCATTTTTCAGCGTCTCGCTTTAAACCATTATCATTTAAAATGGTAATTATTCATATTTCTTTGATTATTGAGTCTAAAGTTGGTGTAAGCTTCTAAAAACATTTGACCTGTAAAATGTGTTGCTTAAATTAATGCATCCCGTGCAAAATTAAGGAATATTTCCCCCCTGCATCAAGGATCGGCTCTAAGCCCCTTTTTGTTTGCTCTAGTGATGGACAGGATGACAGATGAAGTTAGACAGGAGTCTCCATGGACTATGATGTTTGCAGATGGCATTGTGCTTCGTAGCGAGAGCAGGGAACAGGTGGAGGAAAATTTGGAGAGGTGGAGGTACGCTCTGGAAAGCAGAGGAATGAAGGTTAGCCGCAGCAAGACGGAATAAATGTGTGTGAATGAGAGGAACCTAAGAGGAACGGTGAGGCTACAGGGAGCAGAGGTAAAGAAGGTGCAAGATTTTAAGTACTTAGGGTCAACGGTCGAGAGCAACGGAGAGTGTTCAAAGGAGGTGAAGAGACGAGTACAGGCAGGTTGGAATGGGTGGAGAAAAGTGTCAGGTGTGTTGTGCGATGAAAGAGTATCAGCGAGAATGAAAGGAAAGGTGTACAGGACAGTGGTGAGACCAGCAATGCTCTACGGCTTAGAGACAGTGGCACTGAAGAAAAGACAGGAGGCAGAGCTAGAGGTAGCAGAGCTGAAGATGTTGAGGTTCTCTTTGGGAGTGACAAGGATGGATAGGATCAAGAATGAGTTCATCAGAGGGACAACCCATGTTAGATGTTTTGGAGATAAAGTCAGAGAGGCCAGATTGAGGTGGTTTGGACATGTTCAGAGGAGAGATGGTGAATATATCGGTAGAAGGATGCTGAGGTTGGAACTGCCAGGCAGGAGGTCTAGAGGAAGACCAAAGACGAGATTTATGGATGCAGTGAGAGAGGACATGAAGTTAGTTGGTGTGAGAGAAGAGGATGCAGAGGACAGGGTTAGATGGAGGCAGATGATTCGCTGTGGCGACCCCTGAAAGGGAACAGCCGAAAGACAAAGAAGAAGATTTCCCCCCCAAATATAGTGTCCGTATCCATGTCAAATTCATGTTGAAAGTTCTTAACAATTCATTTTACAATAACAAACTTTTTCAGGTTCATGTCTTTTCATCAGAATGAATTAAAGCCATTAAAAGTTTTGAATTTAAAAAGTTACGGGCACTACATGAAGGGGCATGAAATTGTTTTTAGCAAATGTGTTTCTTTTCATTTCTGATTAATAATTGTGTATTCATATTTATGGATCAGGAGATAAGAATAAGTATTATGAAAAATGGTGTTGTATGACTGTACCTGAAAATGCACCTTTTCACCTACAGTAGCAGGAATACCATGTTTTGGCTGATAACATTTTTGGATAAATACAAGCGTGACATACCGTTACACACAAGATGATTGCTTGCTGTATGGTGGAATCATAGTAGGTAACTGTGTATAACTGCACCTTGTGCAAAGACATACATTTTAAATGACTGATTTGTTCAGGTAAATAATTTGAGTGACCCTTCTAAACTATAAATAATCAACTATTAGTGAGTAATTATTGCATGCTTTATTTCGGAAAATTCTATGTTGTGTTATTTCCATTAATGCAGAAATCACTATGGCACCTTGTCACATTAACCTACAAATGAAGGTCGAGTATGAGTTTCATCAGCTATGAATCATATGATAATGATACCTATAGTAATAATACATTTTATGCATCAGGCGGAAAATCCAGTTTCATTCGGTCGCTTGATCCGGTAATTCTGCCGCTGTAGCACACAGTAGCCTACATTAGGTAGAATAGCTAGAATGTGATGTGGGTTTGAGATCACTGCTGCAGCCTGGAGAGAGATAAAAAAAAAAAGCACAGAAATTCCCCCACATAGCAAGTACTGTATAATAACATCCATGCATTTCATACCAGGTACTATTTATTTAAGCTGATTCATTTAGAAGATATTTTTTAGATTTACTGTAAAAGCAGTAATTCTAGCTATATGATGATGAATTTTATTTTCATATGTTTTTTTTTCTGATACATATCGTTTCCATGGTAACAAATTACGCAGAAATGTGTATTGCATTTAAAAAAAAGGGCATAATAAACCTAATTAGGTTTAAAATAACTGGAATTGGTGACACAATCCTCTAACACATTACTAAATGTAGAAGGACAAGATAAGGGTAAGAAGGGAAGCACATGAAGCGATGCACCATCATGTACAGTATAGTGTCCTCTGTACAAGCCCCTGGAGGTAGTGTTATGATCTGGGGTTATGATCAGTTACTCAGGTTTAGGATATGGGAGCATGAGGAATCATTTACACACATGGACCGGCCACCACTTTGAGCACCGTAATTAAAGCTAAAGGTAGTAAAAATACTATGTTTAATCATACTGTAACTAAAAATGGATGAAAGGTATATGTTTAACCAATCATAAAGGAGGTGTAAGTGTAAGGTGTAAGGAGCTCCCGGTAAGCTAAAATGTAAGATACAGCAACTAGGTTGTTGTAACCGTAAGCTCCCGTTAGTGGATATATACAGCAAGAGTGTTGTTATATTCGTAAGCTAAGACTGTAATTTACAAGATACAGCAAACAGGTTGTTGTAAAAGTCAGAGATTTGCATGATGCAGCAACTGGTGTCTGTAATCACAGTGGATTTACTCAAGATGACTGTATGAAGTGTTGATTCTTTGATGCTGACAAAATAAACTACAAGAGACAAAGAGATTGGACTTCTGTCGTGTGAGTGAAACTTCAAACCAAAGCTACGCGTCAAAACTAGTGAAATAATATGACCGCATCTACAGGAGGGATGAAGATAGCTCCCCTGTACGTATGGGGCACAGCATACCCGAGCTTTAATGTCACATGCATTAAAATGTTTTCCTATACTGTAATAAGTATAAAATCTAAGCATTGTCTTTGAACAGAAAGTTGAGTTTGACACTTTCTTCTATTTCTACTAATTAGTGTATTGTGATTTTGCTACCATTAAATGATGCTATAAAGTGTCTACTAATGAGATCAACAGACGGAATGAACTATAAGGTGCAGCGAACCCAAAAGGTTGCAGTATGTCTCCATATGAGGACGCAGGGAACCAGGAGGTTTAATAAAATGACTTGGGGTTGTGCAAAAAAAGAAGGAAATACTGCTGATGTCAGCAGTCTGATGTGACTGTTCGAAACTATTATTTTTTTTTTTATCACTTGCAACCTCACTTTCCATTTTTCCACTTGTTTTTGAACACTCGGGCCGCCTGTGACGCTTCATCGCGATTCACTAATCCATCTCACGTCAGCCAGACTCCAGCTTGAGTCACACTGTGTCAGTCTTCATGGGATGCGGCCAAACTCTTGCTGGCTCGCCACATACAGTAATAACCTCATGAATGTGCATCTATAATGAGTCACCAGAACACCTTTTAAAATATTGTCGTCGTCTTAAACTTGCGTATGCCCGTTTTAATGTTATATGCGCAATTTCAAACTATTCCTTCTTTTTCCTTTCCACGTTCTAAAAAAAAAAAAAAAAAACTGCTGCTGGCCTTTTGTAAACAGCCGTCATAACAGTGGTGTCGGTGACCTTTTGGGTCAATCTTTAAGATTCTGCTCCGGCTTCTCGCCTCTCTTTAATTGATTTTGAAGCTGGCGTCTATTGAAGGATGTTTTCCATCGATGCATTCTTGAACTCCTCCTGAACTGTGGCACTTACTTAATCTGGTTGATCAATACAAGGGAGTGACCCGTGTTTTCAGTCAGGAGACAAGCAAGTCTTAAAACGCCATCTCCAGTTCTACAGTATGTGTGTGTGTGTGTGTGTGTGTGTAAATAAAACATGCTTTTATCTAACTTAGACTTAAATGCCAATCAATAGTTCATCATTTGTACTACATACTGTAAAGTAATCATTAATATGATTGATATGATATTTGTGTGTGTGTGTGTGTGATTTGAGATTTGAGGTGTGTGTGTGTGTGTCTCCGTGCTTTGACACTTAAGGCTGCTGAAGTATGGATTTCTGTGTTATATCTACCTTGATGTGAACGCTTGTGAGCTTGTAGAAGTGTCTCTACAACCAGTATATATATCTTCTCTTGGTGTTGTGAGATGTGTCGAGGTATACTCCGCTTGCCCTCCCATCTCTCAAGCCATAAAACAGCAATAAAGCTTGAATTCTATGGCATAGATCTGGTCTTCTGTAATATTGATTTTATTGCATTTCTTGGATGTGGAAAAATATTGCTGTGCGTTCTAGACTTTTTTTCTTTAACCCCATTTTTCAATGTTATTCATCCTGTACTTAAACCCTTACAATTGCATTTTGATAACAATTTAATAATAAATACAAGATTATTAATAATGTGTAAAAGGTGGAGTTGGATAGGAACCATGAACTGGATTCTGTGCATTACATTTATTTATGAAAACCTGTGGATGCACACATATCCCTCGAGGCAAAAGCAAATTCGCTGTGATTTTGTGATTCGCTGAGAAGTATCTGACGGTGAGATTGAGAGGATTGTACTGGCTCACGTTTTTTCCTATTTCACCTCTGCCACAGCCGCTGTGTGGATAAAGCTGCCACTGCAGAGCGAATCTAAAAAGCTTCCCTTCGGCCTTAATGAGAAAATATAGTAGCGCGGTATAACACTAATTCTCTGAGTTACTCTAATCATTAATTAGCCAGCAAGCCTGGTTTGGCACTTTTATCTCCTAGATTGCTATCACTGTGAGCACCTGGTGAGATATTGAGGTGGAGCTGAGATTGATGACCCGGAGAAGAATGGGAGGATAGGAAAGAAATGTAAAGCTTACCGCAGTGGAAGGCAGTGCAGCAGGAAAGCTATCTGTCTCGCTCACTAAAAGGAGATGGCGCAAAGAGAGAGAGAGAGAGAGAGAGCGAGAGAAAGTAGAGTGTTGGGAAAACATGGCTTTCCCCCGATGCCTTTTTTTTTTTTATCTTGCTTGAGGGCCATGTTGATTGTGAGATATGCTTCAGTTAGAGATCTACGACTTTCCCCCACCATCTGCCCTTTCACTCGCTGGTGTCGAAACCCTTATAGCGCCGAAGATATTAAAATGCAGAACAAAGAATACAATATCACAGTTATTAAAACTAATCATTAAAAACTCCCTATGCATCTATTATAATATATGAAAGAGATTTGTGTCTTGAAAGACTTCTGATTTTTGGGATCATCTTTCATACTCCGAGCTTCTACAGTGTTTGATTGAACCTTTCTTGCAGTGTTTTGCTGTTTCAAGGATTGTGCGGTTCTGTCCTGGGACTGACTGTTTTCGTTTTTTTTCCCCCTTAAATCTGTTAAAGTAATTTATCTTAGAATTTTCTTTAGCCTAGATTTATCATTTCCTCCATCTTCTCTAATTCACACTCTTTGGCTATAGACGTTACATACAGTATGAGAGCGCAGCCCAAGTACTGATGATGTTCAAGCTGTGCAGATATTCAGCACAACAGCACAGCTCCAAGTGTGATATTGGGTTACCATCCATCCATCCATCTAGGAACCTCTGTAGTCCAGCCAGGGAGCCAGCAGACCAATGGTGAGCGTTGTATTCATTCCCAGTTTGTATGACCGTGGTAGGACCTCGAGTCATCATTTATACACTACGGGCAATTTGGGAAAGATAATTAACCTAATCTGCATGTCTTTGAACTGTGAGAGGAAACCAGAGAACCCAGAGGAAACCCACTAAGCACGGTGAGAACATGCAAGCTCCATGCACACAAACCCAATGCGGCAATCGAACCCAAGACTTGTAGGTGCAAGGCGACAGTGCTAACCACTAAGCCACCATGGAGCTGATATTGTGTTACTGTATTTTATCCTGAAAAAAATATTCATACCTGTGTTGTTCTGTAGATTGTATCTATTGTGCACCCCTACATCCTTGAACAATGTTATCTATATAAAAAAATATGTTGTTTCCATTGCTGCTGTACATACAGAAGATAAAAACCTTATTTCTATTTTACAGTTAGTCACACAAACTGCTGTGGATTCTGCTGCCTGTGTAGCAGTGTTCGTACATTGATGTAAAGACTCACTTAGCATGTGCTAAGGCCCCCCAGAGATATTCGTTTAAAGTTCCTAGCCATAAAGCAAACTTTTGCAACCTTGCCTCCCTGTTGTGTTTCACTCAGATTGTGCCAAAGGGAGCTCAGCAACCTTGGCATTCTTTGATGTCAAATGAAAAAAAAAAAATAAAAAATCATCCTTGTAAATTTGGGGTACATTCCACAAACATAGAACAATTCATGGACATCGTTAAAAGAAATGTCTCCAAGGTACAGCCTATAGGGACATAAACTGGACAACAGACCAAATAGAGACATAATAACAAGAAAACTGACCGCCATTTTTTTTTTTCACGCAGCACTATGCAGTAAGTCCGTACAGGTCACTTCCTCCTGTGAGCCGGCAATCGGACCTCGTGCTCATCGATCATGTTTCAGTCTCTCACTTAGACTCTACGAGACAAGGACGCTTCAGCGGAGCGTCTGGACACTCAGCAGAATCTCTGATGGAGCCTGTTCCCAGACTTTCCATGTACTTTTCAGACAAGCTGACACCAAAGCGGGATTAAGTTATAGACTAATCAGATGCACATGGCTGAAGTGGTGCAGCTTAGAATGTTGGAGTCTAAAAATACCAATCGATTTAGGCTATAGCTAATCACTCAGGCCTGGGAACACTTATTAACTGCTCTCTTTGATGGATGAATTTTAAACCTGCTGGGGAGACTGGTGAACCGTATAGCCGCGGCGGGGCAGCGGGGGGCAGCCGGGGGGCAGCGGGGGGGCAGTCGGGGCAGTGGGTGAACTGTATCTTAGGGGCAGTTGAGTGATTAAGGCATTGGGCTGCTGGACTAATACATCTAGTTAATAAATACAATTCTTATTAAATGCATTCACACTTGACAGAACAAGTAAATATTGCTAAGGCTTTAAGATAGATAATGCAGAGTAAATTGATTCGACTTCGTCACATGTCTCATCTAGATATAATACACTCTAAACTGGATCAAGTTCTCTCTGCTTTGTTTTTTCCCAAGCTGCACAGATTGAAAAAAGAAAAAAACAAAAACAAAGAGGATTTAAGAAGTGTTATTAAATATGATAAAAATGAAAACTAAAATATCACATTTGCACAAGTATTAAGAGTCTTTATTCTGTTCTTTGAAACACTTTTCGCAGTGATTACAGACTGGATTCTTCTTGCGTCGACAAGTCTGGTGCATTTGGAAATCCTCTCACATTCCTCTCTGCAAAAACCCTCTTATGGTTTGTCAGGTTACCGCTGACGCGCTATTTTCGAGTCTCCCCAGTGATTCATTCGAGTTCAGGCCCGGGCTCTGCCTGGGTCACTCAAGGACGTTCACAGACTTTTTCCTGAAGGCATTCCTAGATGGTATAGGCTGTGTAATTCGGGTAATTGCTGTGTTTAAGGTTGAACATTCGCCGGAGTTCCATTTCAGTTTCATCACCCCATAGGATTGTGTTTCTAATGGGCTGAGAGTGTTTTAGGTGCCGTTTGGTAAACTCCAATCAATACTTCACCTGCCTTTGATTGACTACATATTAAAGGCCTAATTGGTGGACTGCTGCCGTAATGATTGTCCTTCTGGGACGATCTCTCGAGCTCGGGGGAAGTTGGGCCAGCTCTAAGAAGAGTCTTCATGGTTCTGACCTTCTTAGCACTTTAGCACGATGAAAGATAGTTGTGTTGGATGAACGACAATTTAAAGTCAATGTTGCTACATTTATTTTTCCCCCCATTCTTCTGTACTTCGAACTGTCTAATGTCCACATTTTAGTTCGATTAGTCAATCCTGAGGCCCTGAGCAGGTACCTACAGTAGATCTCCTCTCCACTCACACACAATCCAATGCATTAAGCTCTTACTGAAAAAAAGTGAACTTCACACTTTGTTACACATTCAGTCTAATGATTTGAGAAAATCTGCAGAAGACGAGCCGCTTGGTGAATGTTCTTTTCCTTGTTTTTTTTGCCTTGTAATCTCATCTACCAAATAAACGAGGCTCCGGCTCCTTAACAAGGTCTGACTGTTTGGCCACCAGAGACAGCGTGTCGAGTCTTCTTTAGCCTAGTTTAGTTCAGAGTTTGTTCTTAATCTCGACCCATTGGTTTTTTTTTTTCCATTGGCACATTCAGGGTGTTTTTTTTTTTCATCTCGTTATCTACAGTAGCTGCAGTCAAAAACAGTTCTCACTACAGTTACTCACTACTTTATTACAGTTTCACACCCACACACCAACAAGATTTATTTATTTCAAATTCTTGGACTTCACATTGATTGGCTCATGTTCATTAAAGGATGATTAGTCTCACATAAATGATTTTATGTGTAATATAAATGAATGATTATAGATGGTTTTATGCTTCTCACGCACACCAGGAATTATAACTAATAGGTCTGATCTGTAATCCATAACTTTTCTCTGATATTTTTATATATGTTATTCATCCTTATATATGCTGTATTATACAACAGCTAGTTCTGACCAAGTAATCTGATTGGATGGGAGGCATTCAGTGAGTGGTGATAATAGGACATAAGAGTACTGTATATCAGTACTGGACAGAGGACAGAGCAGGTGCCTGACAAAAGTCACATTTAAAACCAGTCACAAAGCACTTTCAGAAAGAATATACATCTGATAATATTATGTCATCTTTTTTTTTGTGTATGTGTGTGTGTGTGGGGGGGGGGATTTTCCCCCCGATTTTCTCCCTAATTTAGTCGTGTCCAATTCCTCCACGTCACTAGGGGGCTCCCACATTAAGGCTACTACTACCACTCAGCCGGAGATTATCTGATGTTTCCTCCGAACCACATGACGCCAGCCGACCGCATCTTTTTGAACTGCTCGCTCACGGAGTGGTTACTCCGTTGGGGACGGAGTAACACACTCGGAGGACAGCGCTATCTGCTTGCATGAGCTCACAGACGCCCCTGATTGGCTGTAGAGCCCTGATTAATGTGGGAGCACTAAGTACCTCTCATCCCTCCCTTTTAAGAGAGAGCTCAGCCAAATCAGCTCTCTCTAGACCTCCGGCTGCGAGAGGTTACAGCATCACCCGGGAACCGAACCAGCGATCTCCGGATGATAGGGCGAGCACTTTACCGCTGCGCCACTCGGAGGCATTAACATTAAGCCATCTTAAATGACACTCTTTAGTGTGTCGCCGCTTTTAATTCGTTCCTAAATCCCAAATCCCTCTCTAACCCCTGCTCAAGGGCACTACTTGGTGTGCGGGACAAGGGATTGTACACCCTACATAGGAACCCAGAATTTTTTGATATTCAAAGTGGAATAAGTTGAAATAAATCCTTTCTCAGGACAGTCCACCACCTCTATGGTTTCTTCTCCTCTTTTGAATATGTAGTATCAGTGCACTGACTGTTGTTTGCCAGCTCAACCCTAGTACCGCCAGTCGCTTAAGGATATGTATTGGCGGAGCAAAATAACTGCTTAAATAAACACATAAATCACAAGCTGTTAATAATAAACAATATGTGTTGAACATTATAATATGTGCAATATAAAAGCTATATCACAATCAGAACAACAGCACAGCCTTAATTGTGATACTTTTGTCCAATTATCTTATTTTGTCTAATTCAGCTTTGGTACGTTTTACTCTGTACCAAACCAAAGTTGAGAAGAACAAAGTGATCTTTCATCTAAATTTTCTTTTCCCTTGAAAGTCTTTTTTTTTTTTTTTTTTTTTCATTTTTGCTGCATCAAATATAACATTTACACGCATGGATCGCACTCTGCCTCACCTGTACTGTATCTAACTTTTGATGAAAGCTCCTGTCTGTCAAAGATAAAGTAAATCTAAAAGTAATATACACTTTCTCTGTTTCTTAAGAAGCATTGCCTTTAAACAGGGAGCTCGTTTTCAGGCTCGCACTTTCTATCTGCGCACTTGTCCAAACTCACCTTCAAATAATTTCAGAGCTAAAAAACGCAGATAACCGTTATGGCCTGCTCAGGAATCCATGGGATAATTACGATTTATCAAGACGGCGTTGGCAATCAGAGCATCACCGGCTGCACCTGCTCACTTCACATCCGCACGCACAGCATGGAGAAATAATTCCTGGAGGCTTCTTCTTCTTCTCCCTCTCTGTAAGAGAGTCAGTGATTTTATATCTACAATCAGTTTATTGTTTCCTGTCTTCAGTTGCTTTACATACTGACATTTGATATTTCAGTCCAGGGGATTATACGTAGCAGCGTACACAACGGTGTGTGTCAGAGGCTCGTATATTAAATGTGTCAGGATTTTTGCCATCCTTATTGTCTTTATCTGTAAGATGCCATCAGACGGGAGCGTGATTCTCTTGAGTGATTTAAGGAAGTGCTAGAATAGACTATAAAGATGCATTGCGAATATGGTTCGGGTAATGAGATGAGGCATTTGTTCATTTATAAATGTATACGCTGCATAAACAGACGTCGTTCCGAAGGCACAGCAGTAGGAGCAGGAGATGAACTGTACAGCTTGAAATTCCCTAATACTCTCTGTTCTTGTGCGAGTTCAGCAGGAGAGCATTAGACTGGGGAATAGCAGGGGTTTAGAAAATAAAGCGCTCAACGTTTCCATCAATATTCTCGCCTCTCTCTCATCTTCCATCCCGGAATGAGCTTATTCACTGCACATTTTTTTTTTCATTTTTCAAGCTTTAAATGGTTTAACACAGAATTGGAGGAAGTGTGTGTGTGTGTGTTTGCATGTTAGGAGGGTGCTAATAGACTTAAAACTATTGTCATGTTGTTATAAGAGAAAATGTACTTCTTAAATGTCAGCAAAATGTTACAAAAGCACAAAGCCTACAGTACGTACGCATTCAGCGATCGCGTATTCATTGATTGTGAGTGCGCGGTAATCCAAGATCATGTTCTCTATAGCGTTAACAGCTAACAGGATCAGTTGAAGGTGTGCAGTTTACCAGTGACATTTATACTTAATATACTCTATAGTTCCAGTTTTTTATGTACTACACTGTGAAAAAAATCTTGTGTGCTATCTACTTAAAAAAAATATGGTAACAAAATTGCACGTAATATTTTTAAGCAGTTTTTAAGGCTTGATTTTTTTTTGTGGAATTTACTTGAAAAAATCATGTAAAATATCCTAAATTATTTAGCCAGACACATGATGATTTTCAAAAGGTACTCATATGTATTAAGGAAAATTACTTAATAATATAAAAAAATATTTTATAATGAAATGAATACATAATGCATTTTGGTGTTAAACATGCTTTTATTTCATGTTTCACTGGTATTAAAATATTAAACACTGTGTAAAATAGTGTATATAACATTTACAGCAGTTTTAAGATCTGTAAAACAATTTGTAAAACAGTTTCTAACTGACAATTTCTATGCCATTGAAATCAACTGTCATCTTTTCTTGTGGGAATAGTCACATTCTGTACTAAAACCTGAGAGAACTTGTACAGTAAACCATTTCTACCACTATCTAAACCATTATCTTTGTAACATTGTAAAACACAAACTCCCCAAAACGTGTTTCAGTGAACTGTGGAGACTGACACAACAACAAACTCAAGTATGCTAATGGCTAATGGCTAATGGCGGACAGGATGTTTTAAGAAATGTTCACAATGTTTAATTTATTTCATTTATATTGCTGACACTAATGCAACAAAGGAGCTTATTTAAGAAATAAAAATAAAATAAAAAAATTAGTAAGGGGCTTAACTTACTTCTTAACATTTTACACTGTTCGCCTGTTCCTTCAAAATGGCGCCTGATCACTGCTGTTGTTGTTGAGATTCAAATGAAGGTGACTTAATAAAACCCGGATAATTGAGCCAATTCTCTTAAAATAAATATGAAGCCTTTTTTCCTAAAAAATTTTGACCAAATGGTTCCTCAAATTAAGCCTAAAAATTGCACAAATTTCCTTAAAAAAATAGGTAAAATATTTTTCTTAATTTTATTAGTGAAATGTTCTCAATATATTATAAAAAACACAGAAAACCATTTTTTTAAATGAAATATGCATATTATTTTTAATGATTACATCAATTTTTTTAATGAAAATTACAAGCCTCATGATTAATTTTTTACAGTGTATGTCTGTTATGTACTGTACAACATATTCAGCATATACCTGTGAGGTGGTAAAGCTACCATTCGGCGACATCATTATAATAATATTTATTAATTACATTGTCACCTAAAACCATCTACTGCATCTGTACTGTAGGATTAATGTGACGCAGGCAACTGGCACGGTAGCTTAGTGATTAGCGCTGTCGCATTGCACCTCCAGGGTTTGGGTTCGATTCCCCCCTCGGGTCTGCAGACGTGCATGACATGTTCTCCCAGTGCTTGGTGTGTTTCTCTCCGTGTACTCCGGTTTCCTCCAGCAGGCTTCTGGTCCCCCGTGTACAGGATGAAGCGGTATGGACGATGAGTCAGTGAGTGAAATTATAATTCAAATCCATGCAAAATTATAACCCAAGGGTGAAGTGCGGGGAGCAAGAAGAGTTGAACAATGATAAATCATAATTACAAATGAGCGTTTAATATTAAGAAATATTTAAATCCTATAAATCAAGACTAGGAGTAAATAATAAATTGACAATCTAATCTGAACTGAACACAGAACAGGAGAACACGATGCGGGAAATAAATTGCGCACCATGGAGCTCTGCAGCACGTTGTCTTACTCATGACTTCCCAATTCCATTTCAATTCTATTTTATTTGTATAATTTATACATAGAAAAATAATAAAATTGTACTATAATATTTTTTTACAGCTACAGTTTCTATATTTCTGTATTTAATTTTTTTTTTCTATTTCATACTTTATATTCTTATTTGAAAACTCTTATCTTTCTTATTTTTAGCTCATCAGCGGTTGTACTGTATAAGCATTTAACTTCATATCATACTGTGTATGTGACAAAGTTTTAATTAGAATTTAAAAATGCATGAATAAATAAATAAATAAACAAATAAGTAAGATTGACCAGACAGACATTAAAATAATGTATATGAATAATAATAGGAATATGAAATTACCACAGACAAATTTTTATATTTTGCCCGGTATTGAACAGCATATTAATGGTTTTACAGCAAAACACGATAAACTGCATTTTTAGACCCTTTTTGGCAAATGTATTTTCCCTTGTGAACAAGGTTGTCTATATCAAACTGCCTTGGGTTTCCACAGGTGGCGCAGTGGGTAGCACTTTGGCCTGGCACCACCAGGGTTGAGGGTTTGATTCCCGCCTCAGGTCTGTGTGTGGCATTTGCATGGCCGGTGCATGTCATGGTTTGGAAGATCATTCCATGTGGAAGATCATTTTTGATACCGTTTATCCTGTACAGGGTCAAGAAGCACAAGGTGGGGTACAACCTGGATAGGGTACTAATGCATACAATTGGGCAAACACACTCACACACTACATGCAATTTTGGAATGCCAATTAGCCCTATCTTTGAACTGTGGGAGGAAACCAAAGTACCTGGAAGAAACCCACAAAGCACAGGGAGAACATGTGAACATGAGAGGACTCCAAGAACATGTTGAACAAGCAGCTTCCATGGGAAAACATGGATTCAAAGTGCCTCAAAAGGACATCACTTTTTGCGTTTGGCAAGTAATCAGTGCTGACATTATACTGGCTAATTACCCTGATCCCACTGAGAAAAGGTCAGCAGAGTGGAGGAAGCAAAAGTGCAACAAACCTGAGGTTTTAGAGCCCGCATGCCACTGCAGAAAGGTATAGATTTAATATTACATCACTCAAAGAAATGGTGGAGTGAAGCTGGAGGACCTGGAAAATGAACTGTTACCCCACTGATAGCAAGGTCACCCAACAGTCTGTGAGGAAACCATATCTACACATAATTGCGAGATACTCTTTAAAGAATAGAAGTGCCGACAGTGTCCTGCCTGTAAGGTCTGCTGTTTATTACATGCTGAAGTGAAGAAAGTGTGACTTGTTTGACCAGGAAGCACATGTCTGTGTTTACTGTAGATTCTGCTCTTTCTTGTAGTATGTGTTTTATACCCATTAATCTACAATAATTCAAATGCAAACAATGAGTGTCACACAGTCTTGTTGATCAGCTTGTGAAAGTTCACATCATACGCGTAACATCTCACCACGGTGAAGACATCCAGAGAAATTCTACATGAGAAAAAGGCTGGATACACCGTCCATCTATCGTGGTTAAACACCATGCACACTTACGGTATGTACATTGTACTGTACATATGGCTTAGTTTATGTATATACAGTATTTAGCAAGTATGTGGATACCTGACCGCCACGCCCATGTGTGCTTCCTCCTTAAAATGTTGCCACAAAGTTGAAAGCACAGAAATTGTCTGGAACACATTTTTATGCTATAGCGTTACCTTTTTTCAGTTCACTGGAACTAACATGTGCAAACCAGTTCCAGCAACATGAGGTTCATAAAGACATGGTTTACTAGGATTATCGCTCAAGAACATAATAAATGAACGAATAAATGAATGAATAAATTCATTAATGAAATCTTTTAAAAATCTGATTTTGATTTATACTCTTTTCATTTGCAACATGTATCTATGAATTGTGAAACCTACTGTAATAGTTTACCTTCAGGTCTAATAACTTAAAAATGGTTCGAATGGAACTCAACAATGCAGAAGAAGGCTGCTAGGGCCAGGGGTAGCTCAGTGGTTAAGGCATTGGACTACGGTTCGGAAGATCCCAGGTTCAAACCCCAAAACCACCAAGTTGCCACTGTTGGGCCCTTGAGCAAGGCCCTTAACCCTCAACTGCTCAGATGTATAATGAGATAAAAATGTAAGTCGCTCTGGATAAGAAGAAGAATCACAGTCGGCTCACGTCATGCGCTCTATATCCTTTATAATGAAATCATGGGATGTTGACTTGCTTATCAAACGAGTTAAAGTTCACATTTTCAAGTGAATTGCAGACCAACAATATAACCCACCATTGTACCAACTGCTAGAAAAATAAACAACATTGCTTTTATTGAATGGATCTTTTTGATTGTAACCAAGTTTAACATTTCCATAGCAGCATTTACACCAATTATAAACCTATATGGAGCTCAACTACAATGTGTTTACATCTCAGGTTGATTTATTCATAAAAGCCACACTGCCTTGGTTTTCTCGGCTATCACATTTTTATTTATTTATTTTGGTTAATGCAGTTCATATTGCGGAACCTTTGCATTAAAAAACAATCTTCCATTCCGGAGTTGCATTAACAAGTAATCAATCCCACTTTGTGCATTGTAGGGGTTCTCAAATATTTTTGTACAAGGCCAACTTTAATGTCTTTTCTCTCTCTCTCGCTCCCTTTTTTTTTTATTTTTTTTTTACACATTTAATAATGCCTTTATGAGTAGCTGTCTTCAAGAGTGTAGCAACAATTGCTGCTGTAGGCACTCTGTGTGTAATGCTGCTCTACTGAATTGCCAGTGATGCGTGATGCAGTGAGGGGGTTTATGGGTAAGTGTTTCAAGCAGAAGCTCGCCGATAGTCAGATGTGCAACCATCGAAAAAATCCTAACAGCACATTATGTGTATCGGTGGTTTTAAAGATGCCTCTTTCCTGAGAGTACTTCCCTCCAAACCTAATGTTTTACATATTCAAAGCTGTAATTTATTAGTGCTTTATAAAAACTATATGGTCGACTTTATGGTGATGTTTTTACTCCAGTCATTTTAAAGGCTTGAGTTGTGAAGCAATAATGGATGCATGAATGTATGTTTGAACCTGTACACCATTCCAACAGTGCTGACGTTTCTACCTTCACATTTATATTCGACATGTCTTGACCCATTTTAGATTTTGCAAAGATTTCTGGAGCATTAAACAGACACAAATACAGGTAGTGGGTTATACCTCCTGGTTTGTATGTATGTGATAATAATTCTCATCTATTGTTTGGCTTAAAGCATATGGACCTCCCCCATACAGTACACAGTATAATACACTATATCGGCAAAAGTATTTGTCCAAACCTGTTTATTATTGAATTCAGGTGTTTCAATCAATCAGGTCCTTCATCCCCAGTGAAGGGCAATCTTAAAGCTTCAGCAAACCCAGACATCTTGCTATGCTTCCAACAGTTTGGTGAAAGCCCTTTTCTATTGCAACATGACTCCGCCCCAGTGAGCGCCAGAGCAAGGACTATAAAGACACGGTGTGATGAGTTCAGTGTGGAAGAACTCGACCGGCCCGAACACCGAGCCCTGACCTCAACGACATCAAGCTCTTTTCGGATGGACCAGAGATTGTGAGCCAGGCCTTCTCGTCCAACATCATAAAGATTATACAGAATGATTGGACACGAATTCCCATAGAAACACTGCAACATCTTGTGGACGGCCATCAAAGAAGTGTGGAAGCTCAACTACTACTACTAAAGAACTCATCGCGTTATAACATAATAGATTAGGTGGAATTATAGTAATTGTAATTATTCTTGCAGCTGACATTATGTCATAGCCACGCCCAGAATGTTGTCAATGAGAAACATATTTATGACCTCCATATTAGTTTACCTAAAGTCTGATCCAGACATTCCCAAAAAGAATTGCTTGTAGTTAGAGTTTATGCTTGAAGTGTAGGTTTTTTTAATTTAATGACTTGAAATAGACCTTTAGAAATGTGACCATTCCTGTTACTTAGCAACCCATGGTCAGCAGGATAATTTAGATTTGGTGTAAAAATACACATCCCTCTCCAGACGGGAAAAATAAAAAACACACACAATCTAATCTTTCACTGGACCACCTTTAGTTTTAATTATAGCACACATTAGTAGTGGCATTGTTTCCGAAATATTTTTCATAGCAATATGGAGACTAATTTATCCATAAAATCTTCCAAAGACTGTCAAGGTCAGAGGTTAATGCCAGAGGTTGAGGTCAGGACTCGCTGGTGGCCAAATCATTTGTGAAAATGATTCCGTAGTTTTTCACCACTGAGCTTCCAGGTTTAAATAACTCCAATAATTTCAGTTTTCAGAAATACGTTATTTTCTTTGATTGACGGATGTCAACAATTTGACCCTTCTAAAACGCTATCTCATCCATGACCATGGGATACGTCTTTCAGCACGATTATTTAAGAAATAAGGAGCCACTCACTGCACCATATAAATCAACTGTTGCCAACTGAAATATCTTCATCATTGCAGTAATTATCCAATCAAATGCTCAAGTACAGTATTTGTTTATTTAAGTCCAAGTGGTGAACATGGACATTATTTATTTATTTATATGTTTATTTTTGACAGCATATATAATTATTAGATATAACAGCATGCATCAAATGTGAGTAGAATACCATGTGTGATATAAAGTGGCTCTGGCAGAAAACACATACAGTACAGTATGTAGTGTGGCTGGTAAGGTGACATTGGAAGACCTTTTAATAAATTAATTAAAAATTACAAATGCAGTTTGAGTAACTCGTCTGGGAACCCTTAATGTACTCAAGCAATTAGCATGGATGGTAGGGTTTATTTTTTTTTCTCCTCTTGTTATTTTGATGATAAACACGCAACCCTTTTAAACCTGCTACTCATTTAATAACAAAGTGCAGTGAGATTGTGTATTATGAAGTAAGTAGTGACACATTTTAGGATAGTAAGCTGCATCAATATTATTATTATTTATCTATTTGTGGACTCACCCATATCTTTGGTTGCATTGTCAAGTAGCCTATATAATATTCCAGCTTTTGGTTATTATGATTTCACCCCTACAGTGGTGCTAAGATGTCTCGACCAGATAATGACTTACCATGTAGCCATGATGACAAATTTTGTGCAGTGTCCCAAAACAAAATATTACCCTTATCTCAGCTTGTTCTTGTTTTTCCCCCCAAGGTTCACCTAAAACATCTGTCCTCTAGGAGCATGTGGCCGCTATGACATTGTTAAAAATGCATTTGCCATCTTTTCCCTGCTAATTCACCTTTTTGATTCACTACAGTATGTAAACATTTGTAATCACACGTTCCAGTAGGGAAGGCACATGTGCTCCCAGATAAGAGCTTATCATATTTCTCCATGTTGTCATGATGTGGTCTTTGCTTTTTTGGTCCAAGTCCTGTCCATTTATCTGGTCCATCTTGTCTGCCAAGAGCCCTGTCAATCTCCTCTACGGATAAGCCTCTAAAAAGAAAACAGAGAAACGTTTTCATATATGGGATAAAACCATATATTACCAATCTTAATATATGATGATGTATGATGCACTTAAATGTCAAAATTATTTGTTACCATACACATTTGTATAGGAAACAACATATATTGCTTACATATCACCAAATAATTTTTAACCAGGTGGTTTCAAGGTCATTTATACAGGACATATTTGCCAATTATACATACATACATAAATCGTAGTATGTTTTTTTTTTTTTTTTTACATTTTTTTTAATTGGGCTTCTTCCCCTTCTTGAGGTCGCCATATCAGAGCATTCAATCCAAAAGTCATTAGCACAGGTTTTACTCTGAATGCTCTTCCTACAGTATGACAACCCACCCATTTCTCCAGGTCTGGGAGTAGCATTATATATATTGCAGGGTTAAATTCCCCTCTCTCTCTGTCTCTCTCTCTCTCTCTCTCTCTCTCTCTCTCTCTCACTATACTACATGCGTACATTGATAACTTTAACATCAAAGAACATCAGTACATTAACACTGATTATAAATTATATACCAGTAACTGGTGACAGGATCATGGGCACCCAAGCACTAAAAAGACCGAAGCCCAGCCTGTCCGTGGGATCTCAGAAAAGCCAATATGGCACAAATTGCAAAAAAAAAAAAAAAGGGTTCCCCACAGCCCGCCACGTAGAGGACGTAGAAAGGAAAGAGACAAAGAGCCCCAAGGCCGCTGACCCGACCTCCGAACTCCCCAGATACAAATTTAACGAGATACTGCATATGATATACAACTATGCCCATATAAAATACCCAGCCACTGGAGATGCAGGGCATCCTCAGTGCCAAACCTCAAGGCTGGAGAGGTGTGTTTTAGCAAGAAGGGCATCCAATGTAAAACCCGCTCTATAAACTTGCAAAATGTCCAGTTTGCATTGGTGGGGGTTCCTCCGAGTTCTCTGGTTTCCTCCCACAGTGCAAAGACATGCAGATTAGACCAATTGGCATTCCCAAATTACCCCTAGTATGTGAATGTGCATGAAATGAATGAGTGGTCACACAAACTCATGTCGTGTTTAAACCCAGATGGCGTGAGCAAAGACATATCGATGTTCACATGCGTCCCATTGCAGTGGACAGACTCGTCCACATTGGAGTCAGATGTGAGGTCCTACCATACAAAATGGGAATAACTACAACGGTCACCACAGTCCATGGTTGGACTACAGAGGTTCCTAGATGGATAGATGGAAAAGTTAAAACACAACTAAGAGCTGAAGAAGATGAGGTTACCATCAGCTGTTATGTAAATATTAACTGCAAACGCCTAACCTAAGCACTGAGTGGGCATGTTTTTGGTGTGTTAATGCAGACTGGAGACCCACCTGAGCCTACATTACAATTTACATTACAAGCTACATTGCTCGATTAGGATTTTTTTGGTCAGATTGTATTTTCATGTCACATTGCACGGTCTACATCCATAGTTACAAGTCACTTTTATCTGACTCTAATGTGGACGAGTCTGTCCACTGCAATGGGACGCATGTGAATATCGATACGTCTTTGCTCTCGCCACCTGGGTTTAAACATGCTGTGAGTTCATGTGACCACTCATTCATTTCAAAACAATGTACGGAAAACATATGCTTGGGATTTTCCTCTGGAGGACGGCAAGACGTTACTCAGCTGTATTTTTTGAGGTCCAGAAGAAGAAAGAAAACCAAACAACCAGACCCTTGCTTTAGATGTTTTAACAGCTGTTGGTACCACTGCTAAGAAATCCCCGTGCTGACAGTGCTGACAGACGTCAACGAGCAACGTATATGCAGAGGTATAAAAAAAGAGTTGCATGAATCCTGATCTGCCAGTTTTCATTCCTAGTCGTATGATCACATATCAGATATATACAGTACAGTACTGTATCTGATCTAGGACCACATACAATAGGGACTCAGATCCAAGCATTTCCAGGATCAGCTTTTTTTTTTTTTTTTTTTTTAGAGCTTTTCAGACTAATTAAATAAAGGGGAAAAACTCGGAATTGAGAGTCACTTATTTTATTGTATGTCACTAAAAAGTGAATTTAGCATAAAAAGGTCCCCTATAATGTTCAATTAAGCTACGTTTACACTGACAGGTACATGTGACCCAATTCCGATTTTTTGCTCATATGGGAAACATTTCGGATATGTTCTATGTCCATCTAAACACGAAAAAAACGCATGCATTCCGATATTTTGAGATCGGTTTCAGGCCTCCTTCATATGTGGAAATAAATCGGATATGTGCTAATCTCGTGTAAACAGACAGATCGGATTTCCTGGGTCGTTATGTTCTGTACGTCATTAAAACAACGACTTCTTCACGGTTTAATGACGTAATGTTATTCTCTGGTGGAAGCGCGTGTGGAATGAAAACATCGCAGGTGACATGGAAAAGCACTCCCCCCCCCCCACACACACACACACACCGCCTTGTGTTAATGCTTATTTGGGCTAAATAACATTAAGAAAGAAATCAGTATTTGGTGAATGAAGCATATGTGCAGGCTGCAATTGTGGCGTTTTTTTCCCTCCGTTTTAAAACCAGTTTCGCGAACTTTGCATATATCGCAGAGCGTTAAGCACATTTCACCTTTGTCCATCTTGGCTAGTTTGTAGTGCAAGAACCTCCCTTTAATCATGTGCGATGTTTCAGTTGGTATGGCGAGTGTAAACACGTGTATCGGATATGAGTCATAGTTGAAAGAACGTGTAAACAGACGGTCAAAAAAATCTGATATAGGCAACAAATCGGAATTGGGAATCGAGACCTGCAGTGTAAACGGGGCTTTAGTGGCTTAGTGGTGAACACTGTCGTCTTTCACCTCCAGGATAATGATGGGAAGTTTGAATCATTTTAGTGACTCCTTTTTTTTTTTCTTTTTCATCAGAATGAACAAATCTTTTATCGAGTCATTTAGTTCATTTCGTTCTTTTGATCAGAAATAAAATAAAATGTTACATTTTCAGTAAATAGACCCCCAACACATCTACATACACACATTTTGGTTTTACTTCCAGTATTGAAACTATTACAGTGCAGCGAAGGACATTATGATTAACAGAATGAGCAGCTCACCTCTCATTTCTCCTGATCTGAGTTCGTTCTTTTGTCACGTGACTCTCATAGACAGTATGCAGTGCATTACAAAGAAAACAGAATTGAACGTTTCTTCTCATGAGGCTTCTAATCCGAGTCATGTGCTCGTTTGAATCTATTGCACTGCATACCGTCTATAGGAGTCACTGAGTGACAAAAGAACAGAATGACTCGGACTAGAAGACTCATGAGATGAACCGCTAATTTCTATTTCCTCTACATAACCTACAGAGGTTTTGCAGTGCTTCACGCATGCACGGCCAGTAGAAAATGAACAAATCACTCTCTGAGACGACTCATCCTTCTGAGTCACGTTAAAGACTCGTTAAAAAGAATGATTCGTTCATGAACGACCCATCACTACTCCAGGATTCCACAGAGACCCCGTGTGCATGGAGGTTGCATGTTTTCCCCCTTGCTTGGTGTGTTTCCTCCGGGTATTCACAGTCCAAAGACATGCAGATTAGGCTAATCAGTGTTCCCAAATTGCCCAGAGTGTGTGAATGTGTATGTGTTTGTGTGTTTTTATTGTACTGCAATGGAGTTGCGTCTCATCCAAGGTGTACCCTGCCTCAGGCCGAAGCCTCCCAGGATGGGATCCAGGCCCACTGAGACCCTGTCTACAGGATAAAGCGGTATAGATGATGATGATGATGATGATGAGGTTTAAAGTGGGTTGGAACAGGGAAACAAATAATTCAATAAGCTACAGATAGTTGTTATTAATGTTTAATCTGAAATAATTTGATGAAGCTATTGAGGTCAAATAACAAGGGCAACGTGGTTCACAGAACAAACCTATCGTAACCTGTTCGTCAATATTGTCAGAGGAATTTGACAGAGTAAGCAGTAAGACCGACTTCTGACTAATAAATACGCGCTTGCTTTTTGTTGCACCACCATGCAGTTTCTATTTTGTCTATTTAAATATCAGCGCAGAGCGTCCCCCAGAAGAGCTGACCCTAATAATACGGCTGCTCTGACATTGTGAAATCCTGTTTGCTTATTCTAGCAAAGGGACCGTGCCTTGACTACAGAGTCACAGTGTCCTCATTTTTATAAATAAAGCATATGCTTCGTTTTTATTGTATTCCTTCATAGTATATACAAATGATGCAGTTCTGTTGAATGCTGTTAGGTTTAGGAGGATTTCGCTCTCTCTCTCTTTCTCTCTCTCTCTGTGCTCTTTATCTTTTTTTGTGACGTTAATTGATGCAAAGCCTTTCTTAGTTCCCCAAAGGTTTGGAAACCAAAATTTAATTTTTTTTCAAATCTCCTTTGCCACTGTTTGTTTGCCTTAAATACAAATGTCACAGAATGCCATTGAAAATATTTCTGCACTCCACAGGATCTTTAAAAAGGTCAAGAGTCCTGATTAGATTTCACTCAATTTTTTCCCTTATCTGTTCATTTAACAACTCGTATTCAACTTCAGTTCTATTTATTTTATTTTCCTGGATCCATTTTCAATTGTACAGATATATTCTATTAACAGAGACGTTAAACAGATTCAGAGCCGGGAAAGTCATTTCCATTTCAAGAGCTATTTATAACTACCCATCTCATATTGACAGAAGTAATAAGGTAAGGGGATATTGAAATCGAAATTTAATTCAAATGTTCAGGTGCGAGCCAGGCTAGGAGGGGTGAAAGAAAATTGAAAGAAGAAGAGTGGCCTGTTGAGTTTGAGGATATGGCTTGTATTATTTCGCTTATCTGGCAAAAATAGACATTTGATTATTGGTGAGATTACATTGAATAAAAAAATAATAATAAAAAAAGCATTTCTATGCATGTTCTTATATAGATTCTTTAATACTGTAGATGACTAATTTCCCTAAAACGTCCTGAAATTACTGGATTAAAACCTGTTCAATGCATTTTTTAAAACTGTAAGGAAAGCGGTGCAAGGCGGTGTAGTGGTTAGCACTGTTGCCTTGAACCTTCAGGGTCTGGGTTCAATTCCTGTCCATATTGAGAATCCTGTAGAGGGTTGTGGGAGGCATCTAGGGTTGGGGTACATCCTGGAAGGTGTGCCAATCCATCACAGGGCACGAGCACACAGACCCAATTTGGAAACACCGCTTAGAATTATCTGCATGTTTTTGGAGCATGGGAGGAAACCAGAGTACTCGGAGGAAACCCACCAGGCATGGGGAGGACACGCTAAATCCACGAACACAGATGTGAGGCATAGTGCATAGTGTCCACTGTACAAGCCTGTATCAGCTTCGGTTGCTCAGGACGACATGATTGTACCGAATTACCAGGTTATCCGTTCAATGCCATTTTTTCCCCCTTTCTTGATAGCACAGAATTATTTCAGGTTCAAGTGCCAATATTCATAGAGACAAAATTCAAATTGTGACAAAGAGGTTCTGGAGCAAGAGGAAAAAAATTTCACCTATGAAAATGGCTAATCCAACAAACCGCATAACCTTCTTTTTTTATAGCTCCAACATCCCATCTTTTTCTAATTAGTCTCAGTAAAAAGTATTTTTCTTATGTCAACAGAGCTTTCTTTTTTAGTGTGTGTGTGTGTGTGTGTAAATGCTCTTACTTCAACTATTAAATATAGCTATGGCATCTTTTCCACAAACACAAGATGCATAATCTGAGACGGTTGTTTAAAAACTGAAAAGCTACTCACTGCATCAGTTCGGGTTAACATATTAATCACTGCAGTAATTATCCAATCAAAGGCACGCAAGTATTTGCATATTTACATCGAAAAATCGTGACCGTTTTTTTGACAGGCAGTGTATTTTTGAATAAATACATTTCAAAAAAGCACAAGTTGAGTGGGAGATGAGTAGGTTCTTTAGCTGCCTTTAAAAAAAAAAACAGAAGAGATATTCCTCCCTCAAGGAATGATTTAAAAAAAATACATACAGTATTTTCTTAACTATTGAGTCCCAGGACCTGCAAGTAGCTCCAGGCTTACATTCATCATATTAAAAAGTACATTCTTTTTCTGTTAGTCTCACTTCAGCTCCTAATTGATTTAAATAATCATTGAATAATTACTCACTCATCCCTATGAGCCTATCCCAGGAGACTTAGGGTGAGAGGCGGGGGATCACCCTAGACAGGGTGCCAATCACTACAGGCAATTTAGGAATGCCAATTAGCCTAATCTGCAGGTCTCTGGAGCATGGGAGAAAACAGAGGAGGGAATCGAACCCCGATCCTTGAGGTGCAATGTGATATTGCTAACCTCTAAGCCACTGTGCTGCCCTTCATTGTGCGTTAATATAAATAGCTTATTAATACGTCAGAATCTTAAGTAGTTAAAGCAGTTAAGTGAGAATGGCACTGATGATGATGATGATGATGATGATGAGAGATGGCTGAGAATTCCGCCTTTCATCATGTGTGTATCTTTATCCTCATAGCCCAAATACAACCCTAATATGGTGTGGGTGGCTATAAATGGATAATCATCACGTTCCTCTGTGGACTTTATTGTTGGTAAGCTGTGATGTGAGTGCTGTGGCCTAGAATTGTTTCGGTGAGGAAATGAGAAGCTTTTGTTGCAGTTTATTAGACGTGTGCCCCACTTAGATTGCGAGAGTGTGCATACATTAGGCTCAATGTCGAGCGCAAGGTGTGTGCGTATGTGTGTGTGTGTGTGTGTGCGGAGGGAGAAGGCTGATGAAATGCAAAATGGGAGGAAAATGAGAGAAGGACAGCGTGTTTCATGAGAGACAACGAGATAGAGCGATAAATAGTTACAGGATATTACAGAACTCTGCCTTATTATTTGGCCTCATCCTCACAAACACTCGACATTATTTCTGCCCTTCGATCACATACACATTGCTTTGGAGTGGGGGTGAATTTGTCTGGACAGCTGTGACAAGTGATCATGCTCAATGCTGAAGATTGTAGATTACACTCTGAAAGTAAATGTTCTTACAAATATAAAGATGAAGGTCGGCTAGGGGTGCGCTTCGTCCCGCTATGGTTATATATTTCCTGCCATGTAGGTTTATTCTATGTGTTGTTCTGTCGGGGTGGTTCAAATCTTTCAAAAACTGGAGCAAACAAGCAGGGAGATGTATTCAGCCGCCTTGGCATTGTCCATGTTTTGTTAAATAATAATCTGTAGATTAAATCTATCTAAATTTTATGTGATGGATCTGCACAAAATAGTCTAAGTTAGTGAAATGAAATGAGAAATTGATATATATATATATATATATATATATATATATATATATATATATATATATATATATATATATATATATTTTAGGGCCGGGACTCGATTAAAAAAAAATCTAATTAATTAGAGGCTTTGTAATTAATTAATCGAAATTAATCGCATTTTAATCGCATATAAATATTTGACCTGAGAACAGTGAGAAGTAAGTTTTTTCATATGGATTTTTAGTATACCATTGAATAATGACTGAATACATAAGCTTAAGCAACAAAACATTGTTTATTTCTGTTCAACCAAGTCCAACAGACCAGTGCAATATTGCCATTAATAGAATATTTAGAAATATAGTAGCCTACATTTCAGAAATTCAGGTACCTTTTTTAAAATAAAACACAATACATTCAAGTACATTCAGAACATTGGACACCCAATTCCAAAATCGGAATTGGGTCACATTCACACTCATCCATTCGTTTTTTATAACAAAATTTCTTTTTTCCACAGAGCCAACCAAAGCGGTCTCATCAGCTTCTTTGTCCATGTTCACTGTGGTTTGTTTTTGTCTGAAGCCTAGCTGGTGCTTCAGTATAATCGGTCCGCCAAAATATGCAAAAATGAAAAATCTATATATAAATATATATAAAACCCCTCAAGAGTTCAACCATTTACCTTCAGAAGTCACATAATTAGTGAAATGAAGTCCACCTGTGTGTAATCTTAAGTGTCACATGATATGTCAGTATAAACACACCTTTTTTGTAAAGCCCCAGAGGGAGTCATCACACCATGAAGACCAAAGAGCTCTCCAAACAAGTCAAGTCAGGGACAAAGTTGTTGAGAAGTACAAGTCAGGGTTGGGTTATAAATAAAATATCCAAATGTATGATGATCCCTCAGACCACCATCACATCCAGCATGGAAAGAACATGGTACCACAACAAACCTGCCAAGAGAGGACGGCCCACCAAACCTCACAGACCGGGCAAGGAAGGCATTAATCAGAGAGGCAGCACAGAGACCAAAGGTGACCCTGAATGAGCTGCAGAGTTCCGCAGCAGACACTGGTGTATCTGTGCATAGGATCACAATAAGCCGTACACTCTGTAGAGCTGGGCTTTATGGACGAGTGGCCAAAAAAAACGCCTTTACTTAGTGTTAAAAATAAGAAGGCATGTTTGAGTTTGGCAAAAGACATGTGGGCGACTTCTCAAATGTCTGCCACAAACCTGACACATCCCATCATCCCAAGAACACCCCATCCTCACAGTGAAACATGGTGGTGGCAGCATCATGCTGTGGGGATGTTTTTTTCAGCAGCTGGCACTAGGAAACTGATCCGAGTTGATGGAAAGATGGATGCTGCTAAATACAGGGACCTGCTTGAACAAGACCTGTTTCAGTTTGCCTGTGATTTGAGACTGAGGATCACCTTCCAGCAGGACAATGACCCGAAGCATACAGCTAAAACAACACTTGAGTGGTTTAAGGGGAAGCAATTAAACATGTTGGAATGGCCTAGTCAAAGCCCAGACCTCAATCTAATTGACAATCAGTGGTCAGACTTGAAGATTGCTGTTCACAATCAAAAAAATCACAGTGGCAAGATGTGGCAAGCTCTTAGAGACTTAGGCTGAATCCCATTTCTACCCCTTACCCCTACACATAGCCTTACCCCTCCGTTTGGCGCGTTCACGTGAAGGAGTAGGGGTGTCTCATTTCTCTTTTGGTTGGGGAAGGGGAAGGGGAAGGGCCAGATAGCCTTCCAAACAAAGTTTTTTCGGGACCTCACTTGAAACGAAGGGCTAAGCGAAAATTTCAACATGGCTGCTCACTCGAGCAAGCAGAACCATAAATGTTAAGTAATTTTTGCCATTAATAAAGATTTTTATGACAAGTTTTCATTATATGTATATTACCTCTAATCTTGTGTTTGTGTTTATGGTGATGTTCTGTAAAGAAACGTTTGCAAAAAAATCGCTAAAGTTTGCTTTAATTGCCCCAAAAGGTGGCTGGCTCTACAAAGTACTGGTTTTAGGGGGGTGAATAGTTATGCATGTTTTTATATTAGTTGTTTGCTTCACAATAATGATTATTTTCTTAAATCACATCTTCAAAGTTGTAGGCATCCATTTTATTTCCAGGTTTCGAGGGAACATAACATGAAAAATGGCAAGGGGGGTGGGGCGTGAATACTTTTGCAAGGCACTACACATGAGGACTAAATATTGTACTTTAAAGATACCACTTTAAATACCACTGCTGCTCATCATTTCATTTCACATTCACATACTGTACATCTCCCGTTTTGTACATTCAATATATTTTGTACAGTTTATTTATGCAGTTCATTCACATTTTTACATATTTCTACTTTATCTTATCCTATTGTAACAAATTACTATATATTGCAGATTTTATATTTTACAGCACATTCTTTTCTATTGTTTTGTCATGTAAGCATCGTCATGTCATGTAAGCATTTCGCTGCATATCATCTATGTATGGTTGTGTATGTGATGAATAAAAATTTGAATTTGAATATCAAATATTTGGAAAGAACATCATAAATGTTAATTTTTATATTGCATTATATTCTGCTTACTGTCTTTCCTACATTGCGCTGTCCTATATTTATTATTCCTCACCTGTACTCTTTGCAGTACTCCAGTGTTCTGACTGCAGGGGAAACATGAACTGTGAAAGTTCAGTGTCTTGAGACTGCCTTAGGAGGAATTATTCATAATCATATCACTAGGATAAAATATAAATATTCATATCAAATAGATTTTTAAGCACCTAAATCAACAAAATTTGATTTAATACAGACAAAAAGAATAACAACAACAACAATAAATAAACGAGTCTCTGTTAAAAGTTTGGTATATCCTAAAAATCACAATACAGCAAAGGGGTGGAGTCATAGTGCTCATCATTTATTCTCTATACTGGGAGGCTTGGAGCCTAAACCAGGGGACTAGTGCACGAGGCAGGATATACCCTGGACAGGGCACACACACTCACACACTTCCAGCAATTTGGGAACGCAAATTAACCTTACCTGCATGTGTTTGGACTGTGAGAGGGAAGTGGAATCACTGGAGAAAACCCACCACGAAGGGGCAAAACATGCAAACTCCACCCACACACAGCCCTGAGGTGGGAATCAAACCCTTGACCCTGTAGGTGTGAGGCCACAGTGCTAACTATTACACCACCGTGCTACAGCGTAATAGTGCTATAAACAACAAAATAATCCTTTTGTAAATAAATGGATAAAAAAAAATTTAATTAATAAATTTTCTAATGAATATCTATTGGTGCAGGTGTTTGTTTACATTGAGACAGTAGCGCATTAGTAGATTATTTTAAAGTAGATTATTAAATCAGACACATAAATGTTCATAACATCACTTATACGCTACATTTAGATGTCACTTACTGTATGGTGCAGATTAAACTTCAGGCTAAGAGATCTAAGGACTGCAGGAGATACAGTAAATTCTGTCCAGACAGTTTTGCTTGATGCTGTGACAAAATCTGACTGGACAGACACTGGATGGACACTGGATGGACACTGGAGGATTTCTGGTCCTCCAGTGTATGAAACATAAAGTAATCATTGAAAAATTTAGTTCATGTACAGACAAAACCTTTCTTTTGTTTTATATTTTGTAGATAATCAATTTTACAGCGATGAAGGAAGCACACGACCCCACTGTTAATTGTTTTCCCACAACAGCACCTTCCACAATGATTTAATACTTTCTTATATACAGTACATACAGTATGGATTTAGCATGATGAGTTATAAACAGTATGACTGAATAGGTTATCAAAGGTTTACACAGCACCCCTCGCATTCTCATTAAACACTCTTTTCAATCGGACTGAATCGGGTCCGACTGTTCTGATTGAGGTGTTTACATGCTGCATTTTTATTTAGATTCGGCTGTTATTCCGATTATTAGGGTCCATGTAAATACACCTACTGGTTGAAAATCATCTGTCAAATTTTTGTTATGAATTCCAAAAATGCGGGGCTGGTAAAATGTCTAATAAAGACAGGGTTGTTTAATTTAATTATGATAAAGAAGTGTTAAGGAGGCTTACAGCATAAAGAATAGACCAACTAAATAAAATAAAATCTAAAGATAATTGGTTTAATGTAGTTTTGTGTTGAAATCATCATCAACAACAACAACAACAAAAAACACATCATGGCAGCAATGATGAATTTTGTAAATTGTGTAATTGTCTTTTCCCAACTATATATATATATATATATATATATATATATATACTGTATATGGAAGAACTTGAGCGGCCCGCGCAGCGCCCCAGAGGCCTTCTAGTCCAACATCAGTGCCTGACCTCATAAACGCTCTACAGAATGAACAAGCACAAATTCGCACAGAAACACTCCACAATCTTGTGAACAGCCTTCCAAAAAGAATGGAAGCTGTTATATCTGAGAAAGGAAAGGGGGACCGACTTCATATTGAAGTCTATGTATTTGGATACACTGTCGTTGCAGGATTGGCCAAATACTTCTGTCCATATTTATATAATAGCCAGGGTGTCGACATCTCCACAAAAATGGCTAAAACTGGGAAGTCAATAGTGAACTTCTGTGGAAGATTTTTGTATACGATCTCCAGGAAGCAATCAAACAGGCATGGATTACTGAGTACTGCAGAAAGCTTTTTGACTCTATGCCCAGCTGGATCCAACAAGTTTCGAAGAATAAATGACTCCATATTTATTGTTGCAGAGCAATTTGATTGCAGAAAATAACAAATTATACTTATTATCTTAATTGTCATCATACTGTATAATCATTTTTGTGCCTTTTCTATATTCAAACCTAATGTTCATTTGTCCCTTTTTTTTTTTTTTTTTTGCATTCCAGGTGAGACAGTGAGGTGAGACGCCGTTTGTGCTTTAAGAAGCTAAAACAGGCCTTGTGACAGAAACCTACTGTATCTAGGTAAGATGTATTTATTGTATCTGAAAAACATTGGGCGGTGCGGTGGTGTAGTGGTTAGCACTGTCGCCTTGCACTTCCAGGGTCTGGGTTCGATTCCCGTCTCTGTGTGCATGGAGTTTCCTCCGGGTACTCCGGTTTCCTCCCACAGTCCAAAGACATGCAGATTAGGCTAATTGGCGTTCCCAAAAATTGACCATAGTGTGTGAATGAGTGTGTGTGTGTGTGCTCTGCGATGGATTGGCACGCTGTCCAGGGTGTCTCGTGCCCTGAGTCTCCTGGGATAGGCTCCAGGTCCCCGCGACCCTAAATACAGGATAAAGTGGTATAGAAGATGAATGAATGAATGAATGAAAAACATTGTGTTGTACACGTATAAAACATCTGTACACTGTGAAGAACATGTTGAAAAGAAAGAAAATAGATGCAGTCAGAGAAACAGGAATGAAGTTGGACTTCAGGGAAGCAAGTAGTACTAAATTGTGCCATTGTGTTTCTTTGTGCTTTCCTGCCAGCTTGAGGGAATCTGGTTGTTTTTCACACCATTCTGCGTAAAACTCTAGAGATTGTTGGGTGTGAAAATCCCCAGAGATCTGCAATTTTAGAAATATTCAAACCAGCCGATTTTGGCACCAACAACACCTCTGCATAAGCACTGTCTTACATTTTCACTATGGTAAAATTAGACGTAAGTGGTAAATAACGTTTTTCACCAGCATCTGCTTGATTTGACGAATTGTGCAGCCTTATGATTGGCTGAAGCGCGATGATCTCTAACATATTATTAAGTACAAAGGAAAATTGAGGAATTTATATAATTTTAAAAAGGCATTGTGCGGTCATAGAAAATATTGATATGATGTCACCGTTTTCAGTATTTATAATAATTCATATGATAATAAAAAATCATGTGATTCTTTTGGAGGCACATTTTCTTTTATCATTTGGATGACTTTTTCACAGTACCCTTTATTCTCCCCAGTAGCTCTGCGGTAAGACCTGGAAGCACACAGAGATGTTTGCGAAGGGAAATCTAATTTATTTTTCATATACTCTGAAATATTGAGTTCTGCATACAGTATCGCGGCACATAGCTATTTCACACCACATCACAAAAGATGAAAGAAGTGTGGTGATGAGTGTGACGTGTGAGAATATGTGCAGGAGGAGTTGTCAGGCGCAGGGGCAGCTGAGTCTGCTGCGAACAAGAACAATGCAGACAGTGTGGAATGAGTCATCTGTCTGCTGTCACTGCTGTTTCTTTTCTCATTTTTTCTTTTTCTTTTTTTTCTGACTGCTGCTCATGCAATATGACATCAGACAACACAATTACAACAATAAATGAAAAGGATTCATCTGTTTTTACGGTTCCCGTTACTGCAATCAAGCAAACAATGTACTTAATTATGTCTACAGTTTAATACATGGTTAAGTTAATTATTTATTATGTTTATCATATTAGTTGAGTGTAAATGTAACCAAAGGAAAAACAATATAACAATGTCATATTTGATGGTAATAATCAACTGTTTAAAAGCAAAAAAAAAAAAAAAACCCAAAACAATCAAAAACAAGTTTTTTTTTTTTTTTTCAATAAATAAAACTAAAATTAACCTAAGGGATCGGACCTCCTGAATGTTCTTCTTTCTTAGAGAGATGGTTCCAACAACAACTTTTCTGTAAACTGTTTTACTTTTAATGTTTTTATACTGTATGCTAAAATAAAGGAAAGGTGACTCACTAAGAATAAATGAAAAAATGAATAAAGAAATCAAGAAATGAACAGCAAGGCAAGACGAAGAACTGTCTAGCCAAAAATAGATGTTTTATTTAGTGTGTCTGGATGAGTCTCTCTAACAAGTGGCTTTCTTATGGACACGCAGCTGTTTAGTCCCAGTCCTGCGAGTTTTCATCACAAACAAAGTTCACAATTCAGCACAATTCTACAAGGTTTTATTGACGTGGCAGAGAGTTCTAAACCCAGTTTCAGGTGGTTTCTTTACTTACATTTACATTTAAGCATTTGGCAGACGCTCTTATCCAGAGCGACTTACATTTTTATCTAATTACACATCTGAGCAGTTGAGGGTTAAGGGCCTTGCTCAAGGGCCTACTTGTTGCAGGACCATAATTTGACCCTTTTTTTTGGGGGGGGGTGGGGCTAGTCAGTGTGAACTGATCAGCCATAGCATTACAACATTATGCCCAGTATTGTTTAGGTGCAGCTCTGCATGTCACAAATGGTGTCACAAAACCTCTAGGGAGGTTGGAGGTCAGGTCAGTGGTTTTGGGCTGTTTGTGGTGCATTGGGTATTCTGGTGTGTATCTACAGTATAGTGGCCAGGATTGACCGTTTTGGTGTAATTGTACTGCATTCGTTTTTCTGTGGGATAACATCAGACAGGTTGGCCTTTGCACGATCCCCATGATCGTGATCCTGTTCCCAGTATACTGGTATATACAGTATTAATAATCAATGTTAATGTGTTAATGTGTTAGTGTGTGTAAGTACTGTATGATGAATTTATTCGCTGGCTGTTACCAGAAACATGGTTTTGAATTCCAGAAATCTGTGCAAGGATCTGTCATTTTATATGACTTGGATTTACTCTTACAATTCTCTCTTTTTTTAAAATGAGAATATTGCTTCATTCAATAATTTACCCAATGCATCAACCATTTACAACGATTTATAGACTTTCTATCAAATGTGAGTCCTCTGCCCATTGAGCAGCTTCTCAACCCACTCTGAATCCGGCGAAGATATTACTGCTCTCACCTGATTCTTTGAAAAACCTGCTTCCTATTTTCACCAAATCACCTGCTCTGTTTAATCTGTTCATTAGCACACGTTAATTCAGATTTTTTTGTTGTTTCCCTCTTTTCTATTTATTTTTTTCAGATTTTTGCTGTTTTCCGTTTTTGGTTCTGCATTAGTGAAAAGTAATATAGTTCAGGTGGACTTTCCTCCCATGTGCTCATTATGCATACAGTATCATAAGAGGGCTTGGTTTGTTTGTTTGTTTGGTTGGTTGTTTGTTTGTTTTAGTACTTTAAGTAGCACTTACATTTTGTTAAGATAGTAATTTTAAATATTACTTTTACTATGTATTACTAAAAGTAGTAAATACTACGTATACTACTAAATATTACTATGACTTTTATATGAATTTATAAATACAGTATATATTTTTTATATTAAAAAACATTATAATTTAATAAGTCACACATACATATACAAATATCGTAAACACCTGTAGGAGTATAAAACACAACCCTACCTAACAAGACTCGGTCTGTGGCTGTGGGTGTGTTGTTGCTTTTCTTGTGCTCACCCTGGTCATTATTAATTACCATTCATTAAGTCATCGTTCTAGAGCAGGAACCATGAAATTTTCAGAAAAACTTGCTTGAATGTACTTTTCTTTTTAAATCAGCCAGATTCTGTGCTAATTAGATGTTGGACATGCGGGGCAGTCCATTGATTTGGTGGCTGTTTGGTGACTCTAGGACAACGCTGTTTCAGTTTTCATCCACTATTTGGCTCTGATCTTTGCTTACTGTATGTGCTTTCTGCTTTTTCTGTTCTTTCAGGTGTATCTGTCTGGGTTAGCCACTTTTGGCTAATTTCTTAAGGCCAAGGTACAGTATGTTCATCAGATTGCAGCAAAATAAGCACTTTTAAGCAGTGATGATGCTGTTAGGCTTGAGGATGTAGTGTTCAGTGGAGTGTGAAAGCTGTTTTTGAATTCCTGTTTCTCTCAAGAACAGTGCTCTGGGACTCATGTCAACTGAACCATGTTGTAGTCTGCCTCAGGTGTGAAAGATATCTGATCTCCATATCCAGAGTAACGTGATTTGCAGTGGTGTCAAAAGTATTCACATTCATTACTTGAGTAGAAGTATAGATACTAGGGTTCAAAAATACTTCTTTAGAAGTTGAAGTATCAACTCAAGCTTTTTACTTAAGTAAAAGTTTAAAAGTACTGGTTTCAAAACTACTTAAAGTATAAAAGTAAAATACCGTGAGGGGCGACAAGGGGGGGGGTAGGGGGGCGTTGTGCGCGTTCTTATCATGTGACCGGGGGGGGGGGGGGGCGTTGTGCGCGTTCTTACCATGTGACCGGGGGGCGGGGCGTTGTGCGCGTTCTGATCAAGTGAAGGGGGGGGGGGGATGTGCGTTGTGCGCGTTCTTATCATGCGACCGGGGGGGGGTTGCGTGTTCTGATCATAAAAATAGAGTAACGAGGCTATTTTTAAAATATAAGGAGTAGAAAGTACAGATAATTGCTTAAAAATGTACGGAGTAGAAGTAAAAAGTTGGCTGAAAAATAATTACTCCAGTAAAGTATAGATACCCAAAATTTCTACTTAAGTAAGTTAACGAAGTATTTGTACTTCGTTACTTGACACCTCTGGTGATTTGTGCAACCTCTCATATTACCTTCCGTTTTAAGTTTAGCAATGACAGGAAAAGGGTTGAGATGGACAGCCATATATATATATTAGGACCGGGACTCAATAAAAAAAAAATCTAATTAATTAGAGGCTTTGTAATTAATTAATCGAAATTAATCGCATTTTAATCGCATATAAATATTTGACCTGAGAACAGTGAGAAGTAAGTTTTTTCATATGGATTTTTAGTATACCGTTGAATAATGATTGAATACATAAGCTTAAGCAACAAAATATTGTTTATTTCTGTTCAACCAAGTCCAACAGACCAGTGCAATATTGCCATTAAGTGTAGCAATAGAATATTTAGAAATATAGTAGCCTACATTTCAGAAATTCAGGAACCCTATAAGTAGGTAGACCTTCTGTAAACTGTTTTTTTTAAGTAAAACACAATACTTTCAAGTACATTCAGAACATTGGAAACTCTGACTATTAAACCCTGACGCTTCCATCCATTAGTTTTTTATAACAAAATTTCCAATCCACAGGGGCAACCGAAGCGTCTCATCAGCTTCTTTGTCCATGTTCACTGTGGTTTGTTTTTGTCTGAACGCTAGTTGGTGCTCCAGTATAATCGGTCCGCCGAAACTCATCCAGTGAGAAACGTTCCGCGGTGCAAAAATACGTGCGATTAAAATGCGTTAAAAAGATTTAACGCTTTATTTTTGTGTAATTAATTAATCTAAATTAACGCGTTAAAGTCCCGGCCCTAATATAATAAACCGATTTTCATAGAATTAGACCCTGTATATTTGGCTCACGTTTGTGGTCCGAGTAAGTGTGTTACAAAAAACACATCTTGAATTGGCCTGCATGCTAAAAGAAATAAAAACACAAGCAGATGAGCCATTTTGCAAACCTGTGTGCGCAAAAGTACGCTGATGTTGTGCGAGTAGGTCTGAGATGCAGTCGATATTCCAATTCTTCCCAAAGGGGTTCACTGCAGTGGAGGTCAGGGATTCGCTTTCGCCACTCGAGTTCTTCCTGTCCAGCCAAGTCAAACCATTTCTTCACGTAGCTCAGTTTGTTTGTCATCATGCTGCAATGTGTACTTTATTCCACCATGGCCTTGAATCGAGTAAGAAGATAGATCAGGATCCCTTTTGGTGTGGACGTTGAGAATATCAGAATTTTCTGGCGTCCCATGTCAGTTTCTTACGGTGTTGATAAACTCCCGGCAATCTGCCTCGTGTTAGCATCCATAGCCCACATGGCACTCTGGGTCCAATTAGCCTTTATTGTTTTCTGCTCCAAACACCGCTGCCACCAACTGTCATGGGCTGGTCACATATCCCACAAGAAAACAGCATAAATCTGCTGAGGTTGTTGAGAAGGTTGTGTAGGTATTTATATAGAACACTTCTTGGCAGACTAAGAAGGAATCACGTATTAAAGGACTATTAAGCTTGAGATTATAACTGGCTTTGAGCTGTTATTCATTCTTTCTTTCTTTTACTATATAAACATTTACTAAGCATTTTCTGATGTTCCTTGTTCATCTCTATCTTTAAAATCCACCCACATCTGCTTATGTTTATGGTGTTTTTCTTTTCTTTTTTTTTTCCTGTTAAAGACCTATAATATATATTTATCAGAATTAGGAGAAACAGAATTAATAATATGTTATCTTTTAAATATTTTTAGGACCTAATAGTCAAATCTAAAACTAAACTATTTAAAATGATGCTAAATACAGTACCTGCTATACTGTAATGATGGTATACTGTAATGTGGTAACGCACATCAAACCTGCAGAGTTGAGAATTACTCATTTTGTGATTGTGTTAGTTGTTCTTTGCTCAAAGGATGAAACAGTAAAACTATACAAGCATGTAGCAGCATCAAGAAAATCATCAGAGCAAAAATTTATTATTTATATATGCAGTAATATACAGTAGTGTGCCAGATTTGCAATAAGAAACATAAAGACCTACAATATATCCAGATCTCTCATTCCAGACACTGGGTGTTCAATGCCACAGTGTTAAACCACTTTGTATCCACTTTGTATGTATATAACATTTATATTCAGGGCTTAATGAACCATTATGTTGTTCTTTGTTGATCAGTTTTCACAGTTTATATACCACTGAATAAATGTTTCAACACTATTAAGCAGTAATGAGATCAGGTTTATACAGTCAATTAACATTCATCTCATTTTTATATGTAGCGGAAAGCCTCAAGCCTTTTATTGTCTGTACATCAGCTATTATTATTATTATTATTACAAACCGGATTCCAAAAAAGTTGGGACACTAAACAAATTGTGAATAAAAACTGAATGCAATGATGTGGAGATGGCAAATGTCAATATTTTATTCAGAATAGAACATAGATGACAGATCAAAAGTTTAATCTGAGAAAATGTATCATTTTAAAGGAAAAATATGTTGATTCCAAATTTCACGGTGTCAACAAATCCCAAAAAAGTTGGGACAAGTAGCAATAAGAGGCTGGAAAAAGTAAATTTGAGCATAACGAAGAGCTGGAAGACCAATTAACAGTAATTAGGTTAATTGGCAACATGATTGGGTATAAAAAGAGCTTCTCAGAGTGGCAGTGTCTCTCAGAAGCCAAGATGGGTAGAGGATCACCAATTCCCACAATGTTGCGCAGAAAGATAGTGGAGCAATATCAGAAAGGTGTTACCCAGCGAAAAATTGCAAAGACTTTGCAGTTATCATCATCAACTGTGCATAATATCATCCGAAGATTCAGAGAATCTGGAACAATCTCTGTGCGTAAGGGTCAAGGGCGTAAAACCATACTGGATGGCCGTGATCTCCGGGCCCTTAAACGACACTGCACCACAAACAGGAATGCTACTGTAAAGGAAATCACAGAATGGGCTCAGGAATACTTCCAGAAACCATCGTCAGTGAACACAATCCACCGTGCCATCCGACGTCGCCAGCTGAAACTCTGCAGTGCAAAGAAGAAGCCATTTCTAAGCAAGATCCACAAGCACAGGCGTTTTCATTGGGCCATGGATCATTTAAAATGGAGTGTGGCAAAATGGAAGACTGTTCTGTGGTCAGACGAGTCACGATTCGAAGTTCTTGTTGGAAATGTGGGACGCCATGTCATCCGGACCAAAGAGGACAAGGACAACCCAAGTTGTTATCAACGCTCAGTTCAGAAGCCTGCATCTCTGATGGTATGGGGTTGGAAGAGTGAGTGTGGCATGGGCAGCTTGCATGTCTGGAAAGGCACCATCAATGCAGAAAAATATATTCAGCTTCTAGAACAACATATGCTCCCATCCAGACGTCATCTCTTTCAGGGAAGACCCTGCATTTTTCAACAAGATAATGCCAGACCACATTCTGCATCAATCACAACATCATGGCTGCGTAGGAGAAGGATCCGGGTACTGAAATGGCCAGTCTGCAGTCCAGATCTTTCCCCTATAGAGAACATTTGGCGCATCATAAAGAGGAAGGTGCGACAAAGGATGCCCAAGATGATTGAACAGTTAGAGGCCTGTATTAGACAAGAATGGGAGAGCATTCCTATTTCTAAATTTGAGAAACAGGTCTCCTCGGTTCCCAGACGTCTGTTGAGTGTTGTAAGAAGAAGGGGAGATGCCACACAGTGGTGAAAATGGTCTTGTCCCAACTTTTTTGGGATTTGTTGACACCATGACATTTTGATTCACCATATTTTTCCCTTAAAATGATACATTTTCTCAGTTTAAACTTTTCTTCCGTGATTTATGTTCTATTCTGAATAAAATATTGACATTTGCCATCTCCACATCATTACATTCAGTTTTTATTCACAATTAGTTTAGTGCCCCAAATTTTTTGGAATCCGGTTTGTATTATTATTATTATTATTATTATTAATCCTATCAGAGGATTCTGTTTACAACATACCAGGAGTTTTATTCTGAGTGATAAATATTCCATGTGAGATTTACTCGGAGAAAAGACACACCGTACGGCACTCCCGTTAAAATTAATGTAGATGCGATCATATTATTTCACCAGTTTTGACGCGTAACTTTGGTTTGAAGTTTCACTCACACAACAGACGTCCGATCTCTTTGTCTCTTGTAGTTTATTTTGTCAGCATCAAGGAATCAACACTTCATACAGTCGTCTTGAGTAAATCAACACCAGTTGATGTATTTTATACATTTCTTACGCATATAACATCACTTTTGTTGTATATATCTGCTTACGGGTAGCTTACGGTCAAAAGCTTGTGTTTCCGTAGCCTTCCGCATCTAAACTGAAACTTTCTATCATGCGATAGTCATACAAATACATGTCATAGTGGAATGACATCACAGACCAACTTACGATTGTCAAAATGGATGCTTAACAAACAAATTTAAAGCTTATGGCTTATGTAATAAACTTAATGCTTAATGCTTTACTAATGAATAGAATAAGGTAGAATAACATGAAATTAAAAACAAATAAACACAACAACAAATTCATAACAAGTACGATATGGCTCTTACAATTAACCTGCATTAGCATTAGCTAACTGTTTACTGTCGAAATATATATATATTTTTTTTATTATTATTATTATTTTTTAATCCTCAAGAGAAGCAGCAGTGATCTGGCAAGTTTTCTGTCCATGGAAATCAGCGAGACAGAAACATCAGCGTAAAACTAATATACTAGAAATGCGTCAGCAGCCATTGCATCTCTTAGAAAGGTTTATTTCAGCACAGATTTTTATGAAAACAAGAAATATTCATATGGGGATGCAGAAAAGCCAGGCAGAAACTGAAATTTGCTTTCTAATAAAAATATAATAAGCTGGCCGTTTCTCTTTGTCCCAGGGTTGTGTAAGTAACCAATTTCTTTCCAGGATTTATTTATTATTATCTTATTTCTTATCACACACACACACACACACACACACACACACACACACACACACACACACACACACACACACATCATAAAGTGTTATGGTAATTATGGATAAAAAAAATAGAATGAAATGTACTGTACCTTGAGAAATGTCTAGTTTTTGGTTAGCCAAGTAAAGACTGATTCTAAGTTTATGCTGATTTTTTTTGTCCCACTGATAATACAACTACAAATATTTGTGTAAATTGTTAAAGTGGCAAAACTTAGAAAAGAGCATTTTGGCTTGTCCTAGAACTCTGGAACCAATTTGCCAATTTGTATCTACTAAAGTTATCTATTAAAGGGTTATAAAAAAATCTCCTTCTTAACTGTGTGCCATAACCTTCACTTAACCTTAAAACATGAACATATTTATCACACTTTAGAATATAGAGTCATACAAATTTAATCCGTTCTTAAAGCAAAATTGTCGTATTGTGAAACGTGTTGTCCCATAGGAAATAATGTAAATGCAAATAATCCGTTCCAGCCACCCAAAAATATTACCAATATGACCAATTTCCAACGTTATAATCATATTTTTGCATATAAAAACAATCAAAACATTTAGAAAAGATGTGTAAATGAAGTCATATATTAGACCTCATTAAGCCTTAATTTATGATTCCTCTCAGCACTGGCTTCTTTAAAAACCAAAATGAACGCGGCTCTGTTTTCTTCTTGCTACCCATGGGGCTGTGTGTTCACTAAATCTTGCACAAAATGCAAAAAAAAAAAAAAAGTAAACTCACTTTGCTTGGTTTATCTCTGACGCAAACACGTTTTGAAGAGCTTGTTCATTTTCGTTTGCTCATATCCTGAATATGCTTCATATGCCAAGGCAAATTTCTTGCAAAATTACAGTTCTTAAGGCGAAAAATTCGTGTGGTGCGGCGTTTATATGCCAGGGTTATACTGAACTATGCCGGCCCAAAAGGAAGTAACATCATGGTAATTTTTTGAACATCATGTAAAGATCTTTTATATTTTATTCTATTAATGTTTTATTTGTTTTTTTTTTTACACAGATTATCATTTTCTTTTTTACGATTAAGTGGTATTAACAAATGAGAGAATAAAATCTAAAAGATTTTTTCCCTTTTTGGAATTCAGTAGAATTTATAGTCCTCATGTCATAAGCGTGGACGCTGTATAACCACATTTTATGCATTTTCCAATATATTCACCTCTGTTACTCGTCATTGTTAACGATTATAAAGTTGAGATCATCCTTAAATGTAGGAATCCATTGAGTAGCAGGATTAATACAGTGGGTATCTTTTATTTAGTTTCCTGAGAGACATCAGTTCACTTTTATCACATATTGCTTTTTTTTCCTTTAGATACGGGCATTAAGGGGGGAAGAAAAATCATTATTCTCCATGCACATATCTGAATTTACATGATAATGGAAACCGGAGAGCAAAAAAAATAGTGTGACTTTTTCATATAAGACCTTTATATATTTTAATATATTGTATAATTTGCTTAACAAACAAGAACTGAGCATACAGTATACACTGTCAGGGGAAAAATAGATTACAATAAGCAAATACTGTATTTAAATGGTGTTGATTGGATAACTTCTGCAGTGATTGATATGTTTTAGCTGTCAAAATGTCTGTTAAATCTAAATGATGCACTGCGAAGCTTCTCATTTCTTAAATAACAATGCGGGAAGATGCATCCCATGGCCTTGGAGAAGATTACAGCATTCAGAGTTAGATCATTTCGAGTACAAAATTACTTGTCATCCTTATGCAACGGGATAATATTACATTAGGTGTGTCTACTATACGTGTGGTGTGGTTTGAGTCTTGAAGGAAAAATAAAGTCAGCTGAATACCTGAATGCACTGAATGAACAGGGTTAGGATTAGGCTAACCCTTCTCCTATAAATTAATTTTTATTCCCTGATGCCATGGGCATGTTCTTGGAGCATGAGGAGTCAGATTCACATGTCAACCGGCCACTACAAAGACTTTGGGACTTTGCCAGGGTGCGCCACAATCGAAGTTAAAGGTGGTCCAATGAAATAACCGAGCATGAATGCTTTCCTTTTTGTGGTCCAGGCAGTGTAGAGTATAATGGTCTTTCTCTTGGACAGGCCTTTCAGTAAGCAGAAACAAGCAAATCCTGCCAAGTACACAGTCTGCAAATAAGGAGCAAGTACAAATGGTGTTGACGCAAGACAGCCTTTTCTTGCATGAGACTGTCTCAATTAAGCGACACAGTGCTGTGAAGATATTCTTGGAAGGATACTCCTCCACAGTACGTATAAGGTTTAGAAATACATAAACTACATAGCTGAAGTACTGACCACTCGCATAGATACCATTCATCCTCTAGGAATCTATTTCGTTCAACTAGGGACTGTTTGCTTTACATGAGGAAACAGAACGCTTAGCTATAAACCTTAGCTCTAGTGAAACAGCTAGTTCAGTCAAGGGAAGTTATACAGTATACAGTACTATAGTAGGCATCGGGAGGTTTAAGGTGGCAGAACTGTTAATTTGGTTACATCCTTGAATAGCAGACACACATGGTTTTTGCCTAGATGTTTTCATCCTACTGCTTGCCTCACATCTGAAAACTAAACACGATATTTTTCAACAATTTTTTTTTCTTTTTTTTGAGTGTGAAAAAAAAAAGAAAAAAACTTTTTGGCCTTTCTTGTTAACAATTGTGCCACCTTTTGTCATCTCATGCAAACCACTTCCCTGGCTGTTTCTTCCATTCAATTAGACTCGTAACAGATTCCTCCTTTTTTTTTTTTTTTTTTTTTTTTTTGGACCTCATGTGTTTGTGAGAATGAGAATCCTGCCAGTGGTAATTGTCTTCATCTGACTCTGTGAGAACGCCTGCTCGTGCTACTGAGAACATGCAGGAACGATGTTTGAGACATGAAATTGCGAGTGCATGGCTTCACTCGGATGTAAAAGTTAGTTAAAATAAGCTAGACAGTGAGTCTTGACTTCAGGCCTCTCGCTTCCCCCGCCTCTGTCACACAGATGCTCGAGGTGTCGAATGTTAGAGATGTACCAGGAGTGATGAATGGGAAGTGTTAGAGCTGGCTGATCTGCATCTTTACTGTCTGTAAAAAGGTGCTCTTGGGTTTAGCTGGCAGCCATAAATCATGGCTGTTTTAGAACACTGCAGTCTCTTTAGACAGAGCGGGCTTCTCGCTGTCTTTGTGTTAGTTTTGCAAAATAATGGACCAAACCTATACTCCATCTTCCCCCTTACTGAGAACTACATCTTTCGGGGAGTGCTGTTCTGCCGAATTCACGCCTCTCAGGAAGCTTTATTTACTCCCTGTCTCTCTGCTTTGCCCTTACGAGGCTACAATCGCTTCACGTTGAGGCCTGTCGACAGGCACTGTGTAGGATGTCGGAGCTTTGGATGATGTCTGGATGTCTGGCACTTTTGATAAGAGTAGAACCAAGGCTTCTGTTTTAGAGAAGGAGAAGAGGAAGAGGAGAACAATGAGCAACCACATCATTAACCAGGTTTTCTTTCTTTTCTGTTTTTTCAGCATCCATCCCTTTTTCAGAGTCTCAGATTTTGGTATTAATATTCAATCTCAGGCGATCGGATTAGATGTGGACAGCACCAAGTGCAGGCTTGAACGAGATCAAATGAAGCTTGTTATGAGGATTTTTAGGGTAAAAAAAAAAAATGGGATAGCATAGCAAGTCTTTTTTCTGACTAAATAAATAAATAAAGGCGTACACTCTTTCAAACCACTCAATCACACATTTGACATACATAGCAAACTTGGTCTTTATTCATATACGACTTTCAAGTCAAACCAGGACTTTTGATTGTGTAGAATAACAACACAGTTCTGGGAGTTCTCTATAGAACCCCCTGCTACACTAATGCACTTATGCCAGCCTTTCATTAGCGCTTGGACACCATCAAGGTATAAAGTTTTGTCAGTACTCCGGAGCCATGATCGAACTTCCCGATTTACATCAGAAACCCCGGCCTCCCAGGAACTCCTTTAAATGGTCCATACATTTGGAAATGGCTTGGTCAGGACTGGGTGGTGTTGGTGAATGATTGTGGTTACAGTTGACACAGACAGGTCCACCTCTTCCGCAACAGTTGACTTTCGAGGATCAGGCATACACAGGAACGACTACAGTGAGCTCCGAGCTACCTCATACAGGATCATCACTCACGGATGTACTGTATAGACTTCTTTAAAACGTTTGCACTGTTCTACTATTTTACTGTGTCTAAGAGTCTCATCACTGTACTGTGCTTAAAGTTCTGTGAATGTCATTCGGTTTTATACCTTCACTCAAACACAATGTGGCCAAACATAGATGAACGTCTGACCATCACATTCACATTTGCTTGTGAAATATGCTCTTTTAAAACCATGGGATTAATATGGAGTCGGTCATTTATGCCGCAGGTTTAACTTCAGGCAAATACCGATGTATTGCCAAAGTTTCATTAAATTCTTTCTAGCCAGTTTTGTGTGATGCTCTGACAAAATCAGCTGGACAGACATACAGACAGACAGACATACAGACAGACAGACAGACATACTCCAATGTCTGAAACATACAGTAAATATATCATTGAAAGAGCAAGTTCTGACCAATGCACAGACAAAAACGTTCTTTTATTTATATAGAATAGAAAGAAATTTCACATTATTATGACATTATGTTTCCTATAATGTTACATCTGAACATTGAAATGCATTTTGCAATGACGACTCTAATGTACGCTTTGGTACAGTAAAGGAAAAGAATGATTGTTTGGACAGTATTGTATAATTAAATCTATTGAGAAAACTAAACGCTCAGAAACCATCTAGCAACCTTTATATAAATAAATCTTTGGACTTGAGCTTAAAACTCCTCTTTCCTGCCAAAAAGAAAAAAGAAATGCAAAGCTACAGTATAGTACAGGTTTATACAGTAGCTTTGTGCATTGTAGCTGAAACACAAAGAGAATCCATACTTTATTTGGGGATTTCCTGTCCTCTTTTGTTTTTAAGTACGTGTTATGTGTGATTTTTCTCATTCCTGAAAACACAATGAGTTTGATGAGATGAGGAAGGTGCCGCAAAGACGGATGACAGTACAAGTATGGCTTTCACATATCCAACAGTTTAATTAAAAATGTTGTCTGATGGCTAAATTAAGCCTCTACATTGTTTGTTTGAGTGTGGGTATTGGTTGGTGCCTGGTTTTTGAAGTGACATGAGGATGCTTTCGGGTAGACATGACATCCCTGCTATTCATGATGTTCGGCCATAATTATTCATGTTTCAGAGAATTGAAAATGCCAGGTGTGAATGCATACTATACCTACCTGCTTTCCTGTGAATGCTGTGAATAGAAAGTGTTTCTTGAGTAATTCTATTCTTTTTAATAAAATACACACATTGCACCATCCTTCTAAGAGAAAATATAGAGATTAGAAAAAAATATAATTTGGTGGCATAATAATTTCAGAAATGTCAACATAGCATTAACATTGCTGAGCTATTTGCATTTTAAGACTTATAAATTAGTCATCATCTAACAAAAAGCATGAGCCCGGAGATCAAGTCATAACCAAATAAAGGCAGACAATTGTAGTAATTATAGGTAATGGGTTCCTAGAGTGGCACATTGTAGAGGTATTGTAGGTCTCTGATTTGTCTATATAAAGGAGTGTGATATACCTCGGGAGTTTAGGATGTGTGTGTACTGTATGTGTGTGTGTGTAAGAGCGAGACATGCCATATCTCTGTTTCTCAAGTCATGTCAATTGGTCCTGATATACCTTTCATTATTAAACTCACTGTCAGTATTTGGCAAATTTACCAACCAACAAACAAACAACTAGATGTGACCACACATTATCTACAATAGATAGAAAAACTCTACACATCACAACTCGTAAAACCCAAGCGGTACAGATATATGGCATATCAAGTTTTCATTGCTTTTATAAAGAGTAAATTTGACTATTACTGGAATATGGGAATTTTAAACCTATTATTATTATTATTATTATTATTATTATTATGTCATAGAAACACCCGAAAACAACCATAAAAACATGTGATATAACGTGTGTATCTATACTATTTCTTTGCCTATGTTTTTTGCTCAGTCATGTTTGTATACTTGGTTAAAATGAAATAAATTCAGTTCATCATATTGCTCACAGTAGGTTGTGCTGGAAGAACAAGGATACATCACTCTATACTGCACAATCCTGAGCCCTATATATGTTTATTATTATTATTTTTTTTTTTTAAAGGGCAAAAAAAAAAATAGACTAAAATGCTCTGAGCTTTAAGGGCTACAGATGCAGGTTTTTATGATACATAAAAAAAACAACTAAAACTATAAAAGTATAAATGTTTAAGATTGCGAGCTACCGAAGTAACGATGCTCAGTTTGGCCTCACAAAAATGCATACTTTTATTTATTTTACATTTTCTTTGTAAAGGATGACATGTTTGTAAGAAAAGACTCCAGTAATGAGTGCATGTCTCTCTGTGTTGGTAAGATTTTTTTATACACAACTTCTTACTTAAAACATTTGTTCCTGCTACAAATTATTTTAGCCTCTGAGCTTCTTGCTCAAAGAATAGAATGTCCATGGCTAAGCATGATGATAACAGCGTTGTGCTAAGTGGCTGCTCTGTTCCTGCTGGAAGGAGGCTCTGGGAGAGTCTAGGCCTCTGTTAGACAGCCAAAGATGAAGGAATATGAAAAAAATAATAATAATCACCTTCTTCTATGATATTCTATGATCCAAAGTACAAAAGCCAGTCAACAAAGGAATTTTGTGCTTTATTACAAGATAAAGTTAAACTGTAAGATAAAGTTAAATTAACAGAGGCTTAGTTAAGATTTGTGCAAATGTGTGAAACCAGGTTAGTATAAGTTTTATTTATTTATTTATTTATTTTACATATATATTTTTTTCCTTACTGCCCTAAAACATATGTTTGTTTTTCACCTGGACTTTTGTTGGCTTCACTGTCCAAAAAAAAAAAAAAAAAAAAAACTGAGTGAAAAGTTCAAAAGTTTAAAAAGTTGAAATGGAAAAAATAAAACTAAAAAGAGGGCAGATTGGAAGAATGTACAGTAGATACAACTTAAGCCCAAGCCATTGGCTGGTTGATTAACCCGCTGTTGAATAGAGGTGGTATCTAATTTTTTAATTAAAAAAAAAAAAAAAAAAACATCCTGCTTTCTGTGGTCAGAAATTATTTTACCCCATGTGAGATCCATTCCTTTTATGCTGCCTCCTTATATTCCATCTGCCCCACTGGGTGTTATTTGGCCTGTAAGGGCTTTTGTGAGTTACACATAAGGAAAAGCAAGGTGTCGTCCACACATTCATTACAGAGGGAAGATTGAGTGCATGTTCGTGTGCGCAAGAGTTGAAGTGATTAGCAGCAGAGAATAGCACGGCGGCTGTGGGGGGAATAGAGGTGGGAGTGAAACCTGGACGGCATGAGGGGCTTTTAATAAAGCTGACCTTTCTATGGTGGGCTTGTTATATAAAAAAATGCTGCTTGGGGGATAAAATGAAAGGGAAGGTGCAATGAAAACATGTTCATCCTCGCCCCAAGATGGGCTGATAGAATATTTGCCATGTGCTTTATCTAAGCCTGTGGTGGTTTAATAACACGATTCTTCCCTAAAGAGACTGAAGGCAGTTAATCTCAGTTAATCACTGACAGCTAGCTGGTTATTCTGAAGGATCAATAGATGTGATCCAACGATGAATTTCCAGCAGTGGTTTAGAATGATTGTAGATCATCTAAGAAAGTGGATATTTTATTATTTTTTCACCATATTTTCTTTATTAATTTTCATGTTTTAGTTCTTCTAACTAGTTTTATTTGGAAGGCACTTATCTACATCCCCTATTAACTTAAAATGATGGGACAAGTACATAAATCCTGTACTAGAGTAAAATATTACTCAAGTAAAAGTAAAAGGTCCTTGTGAACCTGAGTAAAAGTACAAAAGTGGTTACATTTTTACTTAAATATCAAATGTAGTGATCTTGTATTGCTCACTGTAGCCTTTTCATAGCAAAATCTCTCTCTCTCTCTGCTTCCTGACTGTGAACATGCTGGACAGCAGTTTATGTGTCCAAATGACTTCAGCTAAAGTCACAAGCCTCATTCAGTGCAGTGATCATCATTAATCATTAATCTACTCATCAAATTTCTCTCTGCTTCGGCTTTCAAACATCTGCAACATTACTAAGTGTGCCACAAACTAAATTAAATTATGTACACCCTGCCTTGCAAAAGTATTCATAACCCTTTTGAACTTTTCCACATTTCGTCACCATAAAACCACGAACATAAATGTACTAAGGAACGGCCCAGTCAAAGTCCAGACCTAAATCCAATTGGGAATCTGTGGCAAGATCTCCGTCCAATCTGACTGAGCTTGAGTTATTTTGCAAAGACGAATGGGCAAAGTTTCACTCTTTAGATGTGCAAACCTGGTCGAGACACAAACCCCAAAAAAGACTTGCAGCTGAAATTGCAGCGAAATGTGGTTCTACAAAGTATTTAGGCATTTAGCAGACGCTCATATCCAGAGCAACTTACATTACTATCTTATTACACATATGAGCAGTTGAGGGTTAAGGGCCTTGCTCAAGGGCCCAACAGTGGCAACTTGGTGGTTGTGGGGTTTGAACCTGGGATCTTCCGAACCATAGTCCAATGCCTTAACCACTGAGCTACGCCTGGCCTGTATTGACTCTATTGAAGTATTGACTCCGGGGGACTGAATACAAATGCATGGCAGACTTTTCAGATATTTATTGGTAAAATAATTGGAAAAACATTCATAATTTTCCTTCCACTTACCAATTATTTGCCACTTTGTGTTGGTCTATTACATAAAATCCCGATAAAATACATTTATGTTTGTGGTTGTAATGTAACAAAATGTGGTAAAGTTCAAAGGGTGTAAATATTTTCGCAAGGCTCTGTAATTGTCAGTAGGTGACAAAATTCCTGCTTCAAATACAGTACAGTACTATGCACTACTGTGGTCATGTAAAAAAAAAGTTGTGTTTGACTAATGGCACTTAGTTGTTAACCTAGTTAACCTAGTGTAAATATCTATCCAGTGATGTAAAGCACTTTTTGTAAGTCGCTCTGGATAAGAACGTGTAAAATGAAAAAGTGTTCACCAATAAAATAACAGATAATAAAGGTATGTGAAATGTGTACTTTAATACACTAATATGCATCTACTTAGTTATCTTCCACCTCTGCTGATTTCTAATAACACTTTGTATTCTAGTATAAATCACTCATAGTTTTCCACATCTGAAACAATTAATGAATTCATCAGATAATGTCAGTGAAGTGTTTTCACTTCAACGGCTTGAGTTATAAATGTTATATAAAAAAAAAAAAAAAACAAGCATACACTTTGTGCTGACAGATTATGTTTTAATGCACTGCGTAACCTAACTGTAGTTTGGAATACTACTAAGCACACACTGTAAAGAAAATCACTCGGGCAAGATATGGAAATCCTAAAAAATGTAATATTTTCAGAATGTTTTTCAAATATTGAGGTTTAGAAATCAATTTAATAAAAGTGAATAAAGCAGAATAACAAAACAAATTGGACTACTCTTATAATAAAAGTAAAGTTAATTTAAAAGTTCAGACACCACACACAAAAGATAAATATTTCCAAGCTTGGCTGATGAAATTTATGCCAAAAAGTGGACATACGGCACATCGCATACATTACTGTATGTGTGGCCTTTAAACATATACCATTTCTGCAACTGTGATATGCATTTAAAAGGGAAAAAAATATATAAAACTTTATAAAAACTAGTTTCAAATGAATAGTCTCCCAAAGTTTGCAAAGAAAAACTTCAGTAATGAGTGCAAAGCTTTCCGTCTTGGTAAGAGTTCCCTTATACAGCTAATTACAGTGGTTTGCTTGAACTTCAAAAATTAGTGCCCATTCCAGTAGCTCCTGTGTCCAACTTACTTCAGCTAAAGTCCGAAGCCTCATTGAGCGTTTTTGTCTGCAATTAAGCCGGTGATCTTTTTCTGGGAAACTCATTTTGATCACTTGCCTCTAAATTTGCTAAGGTGAAAAGATTTGAAGTCAATCAAATAGAAAGTCACTAATCACATCCTGGGTTTCTTAGGCTGAAGTTAAAGTAACTGGGAACAGATTAAATGTCTTGATATGGGCCTGATAAATATAATACACATTGCTATCGTTATACATCTGACAAGTGGATTATCTGAATTATCGTATAAACCATATTTACAGTATTTTAGTAATATTTAATAAAGCATAGGATGGAGGACTGCACAGAATATTCAAGAAAATATGAATTGTGTTTCTTTTTCACTTTGCCAAGCAACACAGCTTAATCTTTTTTTTTATCATAGTGATTATCTAGTATCTAAACCAAAACTTCGGTGCAAGTGGCTATTCAAATCAGAATTCAAGTGCTCGCTGTTGTTACCATTTTGTCCTTCGTGCAGTTGTTAGGCCAAAGTCATTGCATACTTCAATTACATGAGCTGGAAAACACCAGGTTGGCACTTTATATGGTAGACGCTTGCAATCTAAAGTACCTCCTTAAAGAGAAGTACGTAATTATGTAAATATACAAATGTTACATGTTAAGTCGAAGTAAAACCTGACAATATGAAATATAGTGTGGAGATTAGCACCGCGGCCTCGGACCTCCAGAGTCGAGTGCGCATGGAGTCGCTGCATTTCCTCCAGGTACTCTGGTTTCCTCCCACAGTCCAAAGACACGAAAAATAGAGTATTTGCTTTTCCAAATTACCTGGTGTGTGTGTGTGTGTGTGTGTGTGCCCTGCGATGGATTGACACCCTGTCCATGGTGTGCCTCGCCTCTTCATGTCTCCATGTGCCCCGCCCAAGTCTCAGTCTGTTAAGCCTGTGGTTTACTGGGTTATTGATTGGAAGGTCAGGGGTTACATGCTTCCCTTGGGTAACATCATTAGAAGACATGGGATTAGTTTCCATTGTTATGCTGATGATACCCAATTATATATCTCAACTAAACCAGACGAAATACCTAAGTTGTCTAGATTAACTGAGTGTGTCCAGGACATAAAAGATTGGATGACCAATAACTTTCTTTTATTAAATTCAGATAAGACAGAGATATTACTTATTGGCCCAAAAACCAGCACACAACAGCTTTCACAATTCAGCTTGCGCTTAGAAGGATGTACTGTTATTACCAGCTCAGCAGTAAAAGATCTGGGAGTAATATTAGACAGTAACTTGTCTTTTGAAAATCACATTTCAAATATCACAAAAACAGCCTTTTTCCATCTTCGAAATATTGCTAAACTTAGGAACATCTTATCCGTATCTGATGCAGAAAAACTAGTTCATGCATTCATGACCTCCAGACTGGACTATTGTAATGCATTACTAGGTGGTTGTCCTGCATCCTCAATAAACAAGCTTCAGTTAATCCAAAATGCAGCTGCCAGGGTTCTCACTAGATCCAGAAAATATGATCATATAACCCCAATATTATCATCCCTGCACTGGCTACCTGTTCAGTTTAGAATAAATTACAAAATAGTATTACTTACATACAAGGCCTTAAATGGTTTAGCTCCCACATACCTAACCAGTCTTCTGATACGCTACAATCCACCACGCGCCTTAAGATCACAAAACTCCGGACTTCTGGTAGTTCCCAGAATTTCAAAATCTACAAAAGGGGGTAGGGCTTTTTCATATTTAGCTCCAAAGCTTTGGAATAGCCTTCCAGACAGTGTCCGGGGAGCAGACACGGTTTCTCAGTTCAAAAGTAGACTCAAGACGCATCTTTTTAATCTGGCATACACATAACTCATCCCAGTACTCATACTCCAGTACACCTATACCGAATGGCAACTACGCTAATTCTCCCCATCTGTTCTGTATTTCTCTACCCATCCCGAGGCATCGGGAGATTTTGCCAGCTTCAGTAGACAAAGGCCGACCCTGCGAGGTTCCTGAGGCACCCAGAGAAGGACCAGCTCCAACTGGATTCAGCTTTATGATGGTTGGAGCTACACATGCTGCTCCTGTGCTTCCAGTGATCCAGACCTCATCTGCCCTCTGCACCTACTGACTCGTCCCTATGCTGAACTGGTCTTCATGACCATTTAAATAATTTCTGTCATATTGATTTTTCACCTGCACAACACAAGATGTTATATCATTTCTATCTGTTATCGCCCAAATGAGGATGGGTTCCCTGTTGAGTCTGGTTCCTCTCAAGGTTTCTTCCTAATGCCATCTCAGGGAGTTTTTCCTTGCCACCGTCGCCGTCACCCTTGGCTTGCTCATCAGAGACATTTCATTCATTCATCTCATTATTATCTGCACATTTTTCTCACACATCCACAATTCCAATTATTTTCTTTTCTATAATTATTATTATTATTATTTGTTTTTATTTATTTATTTTCTATTATAATTTTATTTATTTACTTATTACTTTATATATAATTATTCTATATATATATATATATATAAAATTTTTTTTTTTTTTTTTTTTTTTTTCTTAAAAAAAACTTATTACTTTATATATAATTATTCTATATATATATATATATATATAAAATTTTTTTTTTTTTTTTTTTTTTTTTTTTTTTTTTTTTTCTTAAATTTCTTAAATTTTTGTGAAGCTGCTTTGAGACAATGACCATTGTTAAAAGCGCTATATAAATAAAATTGAATTGAATTGAATTGAATTCGAGCACTGCCAAGTTCAAGACCCTTAACCCGATCTGCACCAAGGGCACTATATCCTGGCTGACCCTGTGCTCTGACCCCAGGTTTCAAACTGGGATATAAAAATCATAAATAATAAATTCATCATTTTACTGTGCTATAAGGTACACATGACAAGTAACTGAATCATTATTTTATATCAAATATTTAATTATTGACAAACTCTACATGAATTAATGACTATGTTTATCTTAGCTGTCTTTTGCGATTAAATAATTGCACAGGTCCACATTGTGATTTCTATTTTTGTGTAGTTAATTGTGTAGCTCTACAGTATATATCAAACAAGGCATACAGACTAATAATCAGTTTGTAGGGTAGTGTGATGTGGCATGACGTGACATGCAGTCGATATTCAATAACCATACAACCCCATGTTTTTTTTTAAGGAATATAATAACAACACAATATTAATGAATTCATATTTATTTTATATTAGTTTATGGAGCAGTTTTTCTTTCTGAAGTTCCTGTTATCACTTAAACTATAGCAGCTACCGTAGACAGTCGTTTCTTTAGCAGTCTCATCTTCAGCAGCAACGCATTTCAGTGCAGTGATTCATGATGTGCTTATTCTTGACCTGGCGATGTGACTACAGTATCATGTGCCCTGCTTTATATGGTCTGCTCTGCTGAAGCTTGTATCTCAATCACAACAGTATTTTAAGGTTCTGCTGAGTTGGTCACAAAGACACAATAATTCATCGGGTTTTTTTTCCCCCTCGTGTCAATTCTATAAATGTGTCCTTTATTGCTGTATTCTATGCTTGATTTGACCTTCCCTTGCTCCTTAGCCATTATTATTTTATTATCAGGCTGAAATTAATTACCTGATGGATTACACCTTTGTCAATGTGATGACATAACAGCAGCTGTGATCCACAAAAAAAATGCCCAGCTGCATATTTTCACTCTCTTCTCTTACTATTTTTAGCATCGGGTTCTTTTTCTCATTATTTCTCCAGAGGCATTGCAAACTCTCTATAGATGTATGACTGTACGAGAGTTCATTGCAAAAGCACAATTCTGATTATGATAGTTGTATACTGTAATACAACAACGCAGTAAATAGCAGTTTATCTTCATATAAAGAAATGCGACTATGGTGCAATATAATGAGTGTTTCCGAAGCCATTTGAATTAACGCGTGTAATGCATTTTTAAAAACTGAAATAATGAACAGGTATGCAAACCTAGAGCAGACTTGAATCTAACTTACTAGTGCTTCTGAACTTGAACTGAACCCATTTTTTTTTACACAATACCAGCTTAAGTCAGAAGCAATACAATAAGCAACACTGGCTGACCTTTTGTAATGCTGAAATTTATATTTTTTGATTGTAAATATGTTTGGGTTGGGTTGTAAATACACAAAAATGCGCATGGAGTTTGCATGTGCTTGGTGGGTTTCCTCGGGGTACTTCAGTTTTCTTCCAAAGTCCAAAGACATGAAGATTAGACTAGTGTGCCCTGCAATGGATAGGGGTTCCCGCCTTAGGGCGTGCGATGGGGTACACCGTGGACAGGGTGCCAATCCATCGCATGGCACACACACACAAACACATACTACAGGCAATTTGGGGACGCCAATGATCCCAATCTGCATGTCTTTGTACTGTGGAAGGAAACCGGAGTACCCAGAGGAAAACCCACCAAGGACAAGGAGAACTTGCGAACTCCATGCACACCGAGGCAGGAATCGACCCTAGCTGGGAATCGAACCTGGTGCCTGGAGGTGCATGGTGACAGTGCTAACCACTAAGCCCACCCAGTTCCATTATTATTCCAAATTTATTTGCTTCATGTTGTGTGTGTTGTCATCATCTCTGGAACAAATTCCTTGAATGCGCCGACACTCTTGGCAATAAAGCTCTTTCTGATTATGATTCTCTTATTCTGATTACATCCCACATAAATCTATACATATTTATTTATACATAAGCTACTGTACTATTAGGACTAAACTATACTGGCAAAATATACTGATCAGTCATAACATTATATATTATGTTATGTTAGATTATTACTAATTAACAATTATATACCAGTAATCTGGTGACAGGATGAAAGAAAGAATGTTATGATATTTTCCATCAATAGCCCATGGATCATACGGTCTTGTTTCTCAGCATCAGACGTGCTTATTATATTGTACGTATATATGTACTCCAAACAATGCTCTAATAGACTTAAAAAAACATTTGAAGGTAAATTAAGATTGTAAAGTGTTCCTTTAATGGCTGTGCCATAAGTTGATTGGATTGGAATAAACATTGACAGGCAGTTATGAGAGAATATCCAGTGCAGTAAAGGACGCAGAGAGGCACGGACCAGCTAAAGGGCATGCTTGTGCTGCATTCGACCTAATCAGGTTCCAGCTGTCAAAAATGACTTATATCCGTAGCAGCAAGCGCGCTTCCAATGATTGTGCACTACGTGAAGGAGTTTGAGTTCAATATCAGGGAAATGCAATTGAATGTAAATATAAAACCATGAGATGTAATTATTAAAATTGATGAACTCCTCCCCCCAAAAAACTGATATTGCATTGTACTGTATGTGTTTTAATGTATTTCAGCCTAGATTTTCTTTTTATGTTTATTAGCGTTATTATCTCTTTCCTTCTTTTTTCCTTCTCTTTTCTTTGTGCCAGAGCAGGGCTCATCCTCTCGCGCGCGTTCTCATCTCCTGATTTTACTGACATGGCAAAATGCAATGAGATTATTTAAAAAATAATGTTTCTCAGATGCTCAGTTTGTGAGAATAAATTATATGAGTCACTCATGCTGTGTGAAATCATGTGTCTGTCACAATAACTGACGCATCTTGTTAGGCGACACAATGCTGTTGTATCTGTGATGTGCTAGAGGGTCACAGTGCACCAATGAAAGGTACAATTATGCACTGAATATCCTTGAATATTAAATAAAGATTGATGGAGTACCACATTAATGAAGAGTTTATGTCAGTGCAGCATCAACCATAATGCAGTTTAAATAAATGTAATTTGTGAAGCGCTTTAACAATGGATAGTGACACAAAACGGGTTTACAGAAACCTGAATGCAGATTTAAATCCCGAATGGGCAAGATGGATGCGTCAGTGGTATGAACAACTTCCTGAAATGACATGAGGAGGACACGTTGAGAGGAACCAGAGTTATTAATTTGTTATTATTTTTAGGGCATAAACACTATGACAGCAGCCCTATGATGCCTTGAAGGGCCCGATTGTTCTTTTTATTAAAGCATACAGGGATATTTAGGCATCTTAACCTGCCCAAAATGCAGTGGTGTCAAAAGTATTCACATTCATTACTTGAGTAGAAGTATAGATACTAGGGTTTAAAAAGACTTTAGAAGTTGAAGTATCAACGCGAGCTTTTTTCTCAAGTAAAAGTGTAAAAGTACTGGTTTCAAAACTACTTAAAGTATAAAAGTAAAAGTAACGTGAGGGGGAAAAAAGCATTAAGGATAAAAGCTTAGGCTGTGCCACGGGCCTGTATACTACTGTACACTAACACCTCATAAAAAAAAAAAAAAAAGAAAAATGTGTTGTTTTTTGTTGTATTTTTTAACAGCCATAGTGATTTGGGATACTGTATGTCGCAATTGAAAAATAATGCATGTTAGTACAATGCAAATACATTAAAGAACCATATATGCGTACTACTGAGCATTAACATGTTTTATGGAGTATAAGATATGATAACTAGTTGCCTATAAGTATTTTAATGGTGCAAAAAGTCCAACTTCAGATGCATGTCAGCAGTAACCTTTATTGGAATGTACATCCGAGCTTAGCTGCAGGAATCTGTGATGGCAACATACAAGAAAATTAGTGTACGCAGGGCAGGCTTAGTAACAATTACCCTTGTATGGTTGTCTGCAATAAACATTAGTGCTGTCAGAATGAAGGATTCATCGAAGTGACTAATAAAAAAAAAATAAATTATATATAAAAATAAAATTATATACAAACCGGATTCCAAAAAAGTTGGGACACTAAACAAATTGTGAATAAAAACTGAATGCAATGATGTGGAGATGGCAAATGTCAATATTTTATTCAGAATAGAACATAAATCACGGAACAAAAGTTTAAACTGAGAAAATGTATCATTTTAAGGGAAAAATATGGTGAATCAAAATGTCATGGTGTCAACAAATCCCCAAAAAGTTGGGACAAGGCCATTTTCACCACTGTGTGGCATCTCCCCTTCTTCTTACAACACTCACCACACGTCTGGGGACCGAGGAGACCAGTTTCTCATGTTTAGAAATAGGAATGCTCTCCCATTCTTGTCTAATACAGGCCTCTAACTGTTCAATCGTCTTGGGCCTTCTTTGTCGCACCTTCCTCTTTATGATGCGCCAAATGTTCTCTATAGGGGAAAGATCTGGACTGCAGACTGGCCATTTCAGTACCCGGATCCTTCTCCTACGCAGCCATGATGTTGTGATTGATGCAGAATGTGGTCTGGCATTATCTTGTTGAAAAATGCAGGGTCTTCCCTGAAAGAGATGACGTCTGGATGGGAGCATATGTTGTTCTAGAACCTGAATATATTTTTCTGCATTGATGGTGCCTTTCCAGACATGCAAGCTGCCCATGCCACACGCACTCATGCAACCCCATACCATCAGAGATGCAGGCTTCTGAACTGAGCGTTGATAACAACTTGGGTTGTCCTTGTCCTCTTTGGTCCGGATGACATGGCGTCCCACATTTCCAACAAGAACTTCGAATCGTGACTCGTCTGACCACAGAACAGTCTTCCATTTTGCCACACTCCATTTTAAATGATCCCTGGCCCAATGAAAACGCCTGTGCTTGTGGATCTTGCTTAGAAATGGCTTCTTCTTGGCACTGTAGAGTTTCAGCTGGCAATGGCGGATGGCACGGTGAATTGTGTTCACTGACGATGGTTTCTGGAAGTATTCCTGAGCCCATTCTGTGATTTCCTTTACAGTAGCATTCCTGTTTGTGGTGCAGTGTCGTTTAAGGGTCCGGAGATCACGGGCATCCAGTATGGTTTTACGCCCTTGACCCTTACGCCCAGAGATTGTTCCAGATTCTCTGAATCTTCGGATGATATTATGCACAGTTGATGATGATAACTGCAAAGTCTTTGCAATTTTTCGCTGGGTAACACCTTTCTGATATTGCTCCACTATCTTTCTGCACAACATTGTGGGAATTGGTGATCCTCTACCCATCTTGGCTTCTGAGAGACACTGCCACCCTGAGAAGCTCTTTTTATACCCAATCATGTTGCCAATTAACCTAATTACTGTTAATTGGTCTTCCAGCTCTTCGTTATGCTCAAATGTACTTTTTCCAGCCTCTTATTGCTTCTTGTCCCAACTTTTTAAAAATTATGCATTTTCTCGGATTAAACTTTTGATCTGTCATCTATGTTCTATTCTGAATAGAATATTGACATTTGCCATCTCCACTTCATTGCATTCAGTTTTTATTCACAATTTCTTTAGTGTCCCAACTTTTTTGGAATCCGGTTTGTATATATATATATATATATATATATATATATATATATATATATATATATATTTCGCTCGAATCTTGAGTCTCTATCATGGACATCTTCGTGTACTTATCACAACCTTATCAACCGAAAATGTTAATTTATTCAAATGTCCTTGTGGAGTGTGTGACATGACGTCATGTGCAGGTGCGATGGATCGTGTACACACATCGTTCTACTTAAGTAAGGTAACGAAGTATTTGTACTTCGTTACTTGACACCTCTGCCAAAATATCAGATATGATGGATTCTGCTGCCATTAGGATGTCTTTGCGGTTGTGCTCTGGGCGTGGCATGGGGCCTGAACACGAAATTTTGCTGCATATCTCAAACCTCCAAAACCTCAACTACCTCAGCACCAAAATATATTAAATATTAAATAAAAGTTATAAAACATTTTTAATATTTAATAGTTCTATTATACAGTGGCTTGCAAAAGTATTCGGCCCCCTTGAACTTTTCCACATTTGTCACATTACAGCCACAAACATGAATCAATTTTATTGGAATTCCACGTGAAAGACCAATACAAAGTGGTGTACATGTGAGAAGTGGGATGAAAATCATACATGATTCCAAACATTTTTTACAAATAAATAACTGCAAAGTGGGGTGTGCGTAATTATTCAGCCCCCTGAGTCAATTCTTTCTAGAACCACCTTTTGCTGCAATTACAGCTACCAGTCTTTTAGGGTATGTCTCTACCAGCTTTGCACATCTAGAGACTGAAATCCTCGCCCATTCTTCTTTGCAAAACAGCTCCAGCTCAGTCAGATTAGATGGACCGCGTTTGTGAACAGCAGTTTTCTTCCAAGATTGCCCTGTATTTGGCTCCATCCATCTTCCCATCAACTCTGACCAGCTTCCCTGTCCCTGCTGAAGAGAAGCACCCCCAGAGCATGATGCTGCCACCACCATATTTGACAGTGGGGATGGTGTGTTCAGAGTGATGTGCAGTGTTAGTTTTCCGCCACACATAGCGTTTTGCATTTTGGCCAAAAAGTTCCATTTTGGTCTCATCTGACCAGAGCACCTTCTTCCACATGTTTACTGTGCAAACGGGACTTCTTATGGTTTTCTGTTAACAATGGCTTTCTTCTTGCCACTCTTCCATAAAGGCCAACTTTGTGCAGTGCACGACTAATAGTTGTCCTATGGACAGATTCCCCCACCTGAGCTGTAGATCTCTGCAGCTCGTCCAGAGTCACCATGGGCCTCTCGGCTGCATTTCTGATCAGCGCTCTCCTTGTTCGGCCTGTGAGTTTAGGTGGACGGCCTTGTCTTGGTAGGTTTACAGTTGTGCCATACTCCTTCCATTTCTGAATGATCACTTGAACAGTGGCTCCGTGGGATGTTCAAGGCTTTAGAAATCTTTTTGTAGCCTAAGCCTGCTTTAAATTTCTCAATAACTTTATCCCTGCCCGGTTTGGTGTGTTCTTTGGACTTCATGGTGTTGTTGCTCCCAATATCCTCTTAGACAACCTCTGAGGCCGTCACAGAGCAGCTGTATTTGTACTGACATTACCTGTAGATTACACACAGATGCACTCTATTTAGTCATTAGCACTCATCAGACAATGTCTACGGGCAACTGACTGCACTCAGACCAAAGGGGGCTGAATAATTACACACATAACTTTGCAGTTATTTATTTGTAAAAAAATGTTTGGAATCATGTATGATTTTCGTTCCACTTCTCACGTGTACACCACTTTGTATTGGTCTTTCACGTGGAATTCCAATAAAATTGATTCATGTTTGTGGCTGTAATGTGACAAAATGTGGAAAAGTTCAAGGGGCCCGAATACTGTTGCAAGACACTGTAGATATAGTATGTGAAAACCAGTACACATTTTAGATCTCATTGAGCTGAACAACTTTCGCTGTGCATGTCATGAGCTCAACTCAACAGGAAGTAAGTTGTTTTTGGTTGTTTACAAAACACACCAATGGAATTATATACACCTCCTAGGGGAGTCATATGATTTTGGAGGTCTTATATATTATTCAAAAAGCATGCAGGTTGTGTGGTGTGCCTGGGCAGCAATGAAGCAGGTGTTTGGGCCCGATAACCACTGGTTGCAGCTATTATTATTATTATTATTATTATTATTATTATTATTTATAACATCAGCTCATTTCAAAGAGGGCCTTTATATTATAATTTAAACCTTCTTAAAAATAGTCTTGTATGACTAAGCAGCTTTACTGGAAGTGTGCCTCTTTGTCAATCTCTTTTTGCTTCGTGGTAATTTTATTATGTCCATTGATGAATCCTGAACACGAGTAACTGCGCCACATCAATACCCAGGAGGCATGTTGATTTTATTCCACTTTCCCTTCGATTTGTGCGCCATGACCACAAGACTAAGCTGCCAAATCAGGAGCTGGGGTGACTGACACCTGTAGTCCTGAGGGGTAGACTGTGCCAAGTTGCAGTGTGTAGCAAAAATAGGCACACTTGCCCTGATGTTCACGAGGCTAAATGAATCTGTAAATAAAACATGGAATGTTTTTTGGAATGGTGTTCTAGTTTTGGTGTTTTTGAAAGGACATCATTTGACATGTCACATCATAGTATAGAAATCACACACACACACACACACACACACACACACACACACACACACACACACACACACACATATCTATATATATGTAGGATTCTTTATTCCCTTGGCTTTAGGTCAATTAAAGTCTAGTTAAATATACTATTTTATTCTTTAGCAATAGCATTGTGGGATATTCTTCATTTTTTTTTTTTATTGTGATTAACTGGGGTTACAGCTTTTTTTTAAAATACTGTAACTTAGTACCTTTAGTACGTTGCCCCCTAAAATTGCACATACCTGCATACTATTTCAATGTGTATAGTCTAAAGCGCAGCATCTTTTTTTACTGCAGCAGTAATGTAACTTCAAAATGACACACACAAAAAACGTCACTCATAATTATGAGTTATTGTAAACCCACTATGTGCATTCAAAAGGTAATAGGTGATGGCTGTGGGATCAAGATTAATGCCTTTTGTTTCCTCTCTACTGGGATTTCTGAGTCATCAGAGCAGTCCCCCTGCATCTTCAATCCTGTTTGTTATTAAAGAATCATTCCAGTGGAAAGCTGATTAAAATTGATTTAGGGTTTGGGCATAACTGAATTTAATGATAAAAATGTCCGGGGGAATCATTGGATGTTATCTAAAGGTGAGACTGCACGTATATTTTCTTAACGTAAAGAGAAGATGGGATTGGGGGGAGGGGGTGTGTGTAGTTGTTATTCACATGAAGATACTGTACAGATAGTAATAACCTCAAACTCCTGTGACACCCCTAACCTCCAGAAAGATAAAATTTTCTAGTAGTGTTCTAATATTCAGACATTGGAGAATGAAGGATGAGGTTCTGAAATCAAGCAAGAAAGAAGGAGAGGTCTAAGAGCTGGAATGCCTGGTGGTTTCTTGGGTATAAAAAAAAAAAATCGCATTAAGCATGAAATAACAATAATAATAATAACATCAAGTTCATTTGCTGACATTTATCAAAGAAGGTTTTTTTTTCCCGCCCTTAAGCTTATAGATCTGCTTTTGAGTTCTAATCAAATTTGTATAATAGGAAAAAAAAGTCTAGCTGTTAATTATAGGGATCCCTCAGGGATAACTTAAATTAGAGTTCCACATATAGTTTTGTTAAAATTCACTAAAACATGTAAAGTAATTATATCTGACTTAAATGGTTGAAGATACATTGTCAGTGATTTTATTATATTTTCAACAAAACTCTCCCACCAGACAGTAAATCGTCCAAAATATATCCTATACGATGAAAATGACACCTCTATGGGGTGTCTATTGTTTCCTACTGTGAAAAAGAGTCAGGTGCATACACATGCTCACTATAATCCATAAGCATAACTGATTTGGTTCTATTTCAAATCTGTCAGTCTTTAACAGATGGGCTTTGCAGAGATATTGACCCAGAATGTAATTGCTGTGTTTTTAAGGGCAGTCTAACCTGTTCTTGCTTTTTTGCCTTTTCAGGCCTTTGTACATGATCTACCATGGCCAAAGTGTTCTGCAGTCTCCTGCTTCTGGGAACTACAGTGATGACAGCCGCTGCATGCCCCAAGTACTGTGTCTGCCAGAACCTGTCTGAGTCTCTAGGCACCCTGTGTCCTTCTAAGGGCCTGCTCTTTGTCCCACCTGACATTGACCGTCGGACTGTCGAGCTGCGGCTGGGAGGGAATTATATTATCAGGATTACGCAGCAGGATTTTGTCAATATGACAAGTCTTGTGGACTTGACACTTTCCCGGAACACAATAAGCTCCATCCAGCCTTTCTCTTTTGTGGATCTTGAGACCCTACGCTCACTCCATCTGGACAGCAACCGCCTAACCGAGCTTGGCTCAGATGCTCTGAGAGGTTTGGTTAACTTGCAGCACCTCATTCTCAATAACAACCAGCTGGGTCACATCTCCAGGGAGACCTTTGACGACCTGCTTCTAACACTGGAGGATTTGGACCTGTCCTACAACAACCTGCGGAGTGTACCCTGGGAGGCCGTCCGCAAGATGCTCAACTTGCACCAGCTCAGCCTTGACCACAATCTCATCAATCACATTTCGGAGGGTACTTTCACAGACTTAGACAAGTTGGCCAGGCTTGACCTAACGTCAAATCGGCTCCAGAAGCTTCCACCAGATCCGATATTTGCACGTTCTCAGAGCAATGTGTTACTGAGTACACCGTATGCCCCTGTGCTGTCTCTAAGTTTCAGTGGAAATCCTCTACATTGTAATTGTGAAATTTTGTGGTTGCGGCGGCTCGAGCGTGAGGATGACATGGAGACTTGCGCGTCTCCTCCGAATCTAAAGGGGCGTTACTTTTGGTATGTGCGTGAGGAGGAGTTTATCTGTGAGCCGCCTTTGATTACTCAGCATACTCACAAACTTCTGGTGCTTGAAGGCCAGACAGCCAGTCTACGCTGCAAGGCAGTGGGTGACCCCATGCCTTATATACACTGGGTGGCTCCTGATGACCGACTTATAAGTAACTCATCACGAGCCACTATTTATGAGAATGGCACCCTGGACATCATGGTCACTTCAGCCAAGGATTATGGCACTTTCACTTGCATTGCCTCTAACGCTGCAGGAGAATCCACAGCCTCAATTGAACTCTCCATCATTCAGCTGCCTCATCTCAGCAACGGTACGAACCGTACCTCACAGCCCAAGTCCAGGCTGTCTGACATCACCAGCTCAACAAAAACCAGCAAAGGGGAGACCAAACCCCAGCCAGAACAGGTGGTATCTGTGTCAGAGGTCACATCTGTCTCTGCCCTGGTTAAGTGGACAGTGAGCAAAACAGCTCCCAAGGTGAAAATGTACCAGCTCCAGTACAACTGCTCAGATGATGAGGTCCTGATTTACAGGTAACCGTTCGTCTTTGCCCTCTTATGAGTCTTATGAATACTAATCAGTTTGAAAGTCTTCTTCATCCCTCTCTGTCTCCTCCACTCTAATTTAGACTAAAACCCTAAAATAATTTCCATTTACCTGTAGCTATTTTCTGTTTTTGAATGCATGTTTGGTAATTCTCAAAACAATGCTTTGCATGACGTAATGATAGGTCAGCATCATGTAATACAAAAACAATAGAACATTTTATTTACAATCCTCTATCTGTACTTACTGTATCACCATGCATTCACACAATTGTGCTTTTGTCTTTTTTGCACTGTCCAACATTTCTTTCCTTAGAAACCGTATTAGCCAAAATGTATAGCCTACGCACTTATCCAGAGTGACTTTCAATACTAAATTTACTATATTTGCTGCTTTATACTAGCTTTTTTGGCAGAATAGCAAAAAGGCTCTTCTAATGGCACAAATAGTACAAATTCACTGGAAGAACCGATAATTTATGCTACTTACTTCCAAGCTACATATGATTTTCCCGTTATATATTTGTTCACAATTCATCTTATACTGTATCTAGATAAGAGGTAATCACAGTTTGTCTTTTTTTTTTTTTTTGGTCAAGCAGTTGTTTCTCAAGGAAAAAAAATTGTAAGTAGGAACTAAATTTGTGATTAGGGAACTTGATAAATGTAAAACAATGGGTGTTCAAGTCAAAACTGAGACTTTTATAATAAAAAATAAAAGTCAACAGAATAACAGAAGACATTTCTGCACGTATGTCAGTGTTTTATTAGTGCTTGGATACCATCAAGGTAGAACGTTTTCTCACTACACCAGAGGCATGATCGGACTGCCTGCTTCATGTCTGAAATGAGAACATGTCTATATACAGTATAATCATGTCATTATATTATAAACGTATTCTTTTTTCTAAATTATATTGACAATCAGTCACCTACAGTATCAACAGTGCGCTCTTGTCTAATCTATATTTAACTGGTAGAGTGGGAGTGGGTGGTGGAGGATGTTTACGTTGAGTGTTATATAAATCACAGGGCCTACCGTATGAGGAGTGTGTGGGAATAGCAAAAGATGAGATACTGTGAAGTATACATATGTTTCTGTATGTCTGGGTCATAAACTGCAGAAAACATATCAGTGAACCCTTTTATCTGTTAATTCTGATATACTTGTCACAGTAATATACTACATCAAAGCAATATACTACATATTAGTAACTGCAGAGTTTTCTCACCAGCTGTTATTCTTTTGAATAATACTAATACTTGAATCTTCTCTGTTTTTATTTGCATGAATCAGTTTGTCAGCTTGTGCTTGTAGCATTCCGCAGTATGGAGCTAACTGCTTGATTAATGCGTATTGCTCATTACATATGCTCTTTCATTTTTGGGGTATAATTAATTACCAGTCTTTTCTTCCTACAAGAATAATGAAGGTAACGACTCTTCCCGTTAGTCATCTAAAAGCCTATTTTAATAGCTTAATGCTGCAGTGATACAGCATTAATGTTAACAAATAGCTTTTTTGTTTGTTTGTTTGTTTGTTAGTTTTTTCATTAAATAATTTTTTTTTCTAACAACGTCTGGGTGAGTCAAAGAAGTTACACGGAAGAAAATAATACAAATATATTGAGCAAAATAAAAAAAGAAAGAATACAAAATGGTATTGTGCCATGGCAAATACGAAGGTCGTTCAAGTGAAACCGGGACCTGCGATCAGACTCTAAGCTGCAGTAAAACATTTGAACAGTACAAACATTTTAAAGAAGACCGTACCTCTGTGAATGGCAAACCAGGCCGAGGTGGCGCAGAACCCACTGCAGTCGTTCCTATGAACATTAAATGTCTGATTCTTTCAAATCGACAGATTACCTTTTGCCAGCTTGCAGACAAGACGCATCTGTCTGTGGGAATTGTATAGACCAGCATCACTTTGCGCATTACAGGAACTTGACTGAAATCTATTGCTACAGTTCTGACCTCGCTTCACATTTCCACATCTTTGGGGCATTAAAGGAGTTCCTGGGAGGCCAGCGTTTCAGATGTGAATCACACAGGCAGTTCGATTATGGGTCCAGCACCCATACAAAACTTTCTACCTTAATGGTATCCAGGCACTAATGAAACACTGGGATAAGTTCATTAGTGTAGCCAGGGATTATATAGAGAAATAAACAGTAACTCATGGAACCGATGTTATCATCAATCAAAACTCCCAGTTTGACTTGAACACCCCTCGAAACAGCTCAAGTCAAGATAACATTCCAAACTTATCAGGAATCTAATCATGGAGAAGAAGCAATATTGCATAGGACATGATGTGTTTAAGTCAATTCACTTAAGACATTCAGTCACACTATTCAGGTCAGACTGTCACTCTAAACTTAGTGAACTAGAAAGGCACTTGTTAAAACGCTGCTGTGTGGCCACCTGTCACTTTGACTGAACAACGGTGATATTCATGGATCCACCCACCTCAGTCTGTCAGGAAGAGATTTATGAGGACATGTTAAATGGTAAAGTCCATGATGGCACAATTAGAAGAAGACTGAAAAAGTACAGTTTGTTTGGGGGGTTTGCAAGTTTTGCAATTGAACAAATCACAAGGCTTCTGGAACAATGTTCTATGGAGAGATAAGGAGGCGCTAACTTTTACAAATGACTGTATTTCAAATTATCCAATGTATTGCACTGTAGGAACACACTTTTTGGGCGGCATGGTGTTGTAGTGGTTAGAATTGTAGTGGCCTTGCACCTGCAGGGTTCCCGGCCAGGCTCGATTCCCGTCCCTGTATGCATGGAGTTTGCATGTTCTCCCCGTGGTTGGTAGGTTTCCTCCGGGTGCTCTGGTTTACTCTCACAGCCCAAAGACATGCAGATTAGGCTAATTGGCATTCTCAAATTGCCAGTAGTGTGTGAATGAATGTGTGTATGTGTGTGTGCCCTGCAATGTCCTGTCCAGGGTGTCCCCCTCCTCATGCCCCAAGCTTCCTGGGTTAGGCTTCAGGCCCCCCGCGATCCTGAATACAGGATAAAGCAGTATATTCAATTCAATTCAGTTTTATTTGTATAACGCTTTTAACAATTGACATTGTCTCAAAGCAGCTTTACACAATCAAAAGAATTATTTAAGTTTGTGTGGAATGTGAATGTGTATTAATCAAAATGGTCAGATAGTCCCTGGTGAGCAAGCCGCGGGCGACAGTGGCAAGGAAAAACTCCCTGAGATGGTAATAGGAAGAAACCTTGAGAGGAACCAGACTCAACAGGGAACCCATCCTCATCTGGGTGAAACAGGAAATGATCTGCAATTATACTGTGTGTTAGGTGGCAGGCAGTTCCGCTATAATAGTTAATGTTAGTTGATGTTAAAATGGAGTCCAGGTAGTTATTGGAGACTCAGGTAGAAAGTTCCAGTCCTGAACTATTGAATTTGTCAAGTCCTCAGAGAAACAACTGCCAACACCAGTCGAGGCCAGAACCGTCTTCTAGGTAGAGAGAATCATCCCCAGACACCAGACGCATCCCAAAGAGACACACGGGGCATCCATGCGACGAGACCTCCAACCAGAAGTGGGGCACCAGGATGGGTCAGACAGGTCCGGAGGGCAGAGGGAGTCTGGGTCACTGGCAGCTCAGGAATGACATGTGTAGCTCGACAGAGAGAGAAAGAGTGAAAGGGGAGACAGGGGGAGAGAGGGAAGAGAAAGAGGGGGAGAAAGAGAAGAAGAGGAGAGATGGCGGTTAGGTATGGTCACAGTCACATAATGTATAATGTGAATGTATATTTACTGTAGAGTGCAAGCAGGGACTCCGGCAAGACTAACTATGACAGCATAACTAAAAGGGAGCGCCAGAAGGAAAGACAAATATGAGGGGTCCTTGAGATGTAAAGCAAACAATCACCTCACCGTCAACAAACCTGAGTGATCAAATGAGAGTGAGGAAGACAGCATCTAAACATACCAGTTCACCGTAATACTCTACGTCCATGAGTCCCCCAGATCTGCTCCTGCTTTATATGTCAAGAGTAGTATTTTAAAATCATTGCGAAATTTCACAGGGAGCCAATGCAGTGAAGATAACATACGTAGGGGTGATGTACTCATATCTTCTGGTTCTAGTGAGGACTTCGCTGCTGCATTCTGGACTAGCTGAAGCTTGTTAATGCACCTAGCTGAACAACCAGACAGTAAGGTATTACAATAGTCCAACCTAGAGGTGATTAAAGCATGAACTAGTTTTTCTACATTGTTTAGAGACAATATATTTCTTATCTTGGCAATATTTCTGTGGTGAAAGAATGCTATCCTGGTAATACTATCTACATGAGCTTCAAATGAAAGGCTGGAATCTATAATCACGCCGAGGTCTTTTACTGTTGCACTTGATGGATCAGAAAGGCCATCTAAAGTTACGGTGTGATCTAAAATTTTACTCCTAGCTGTATGCGGTCCTATGACTAGAACTTCGGTCTTATCCGGATTAAGCAGAAGGAAGTTAATTAGCATCCAATTTCTTATGTCCTGCACACATTGCTCAACTTTAGTAAGCTGGTTTTTCTCATCAGGTTTTGCTGAGACATATAACTGTGTGTCGTCAGCATAACAATGAAAACTAATACCATGCTTACGGATTATGTTGCCCAGAGGAAGCATGTAAAGGGAAAAAAGCAGTGGGCCTAAAACTGAACCCTGCGGAACGCCAAACTCCACTAGAGAACATGCAGAATAATCACCATTTAAGTCTACATGCTGATAACGATCAGTCAGATAGGATCTGAGCCAGGAGAGGGCTGTACCCTGTATTTCTGGTTAATTTGGCTACGGTATTAAATAAAAATCTAGGATTATTTTTGTTATTTTCTATAAGAGTGGAGAGATACGTTGATCTAGCTACACTAAGAGCTTTCCTATAGTTCAGGATGCTCTCTTTCCATGCTATTTGATATACTAACAATTTAGTTTGACGCCATTTACGTTCTAATTTCGGAGCGCGCGTGTTTTAAAGTGCGCGTGTGTTCGTTATACCAGGGAGCGTGTTTCTTATCTCTAATAATTTTTCTTTTAACTGGAGCTACAGTGGTGTGAAAAACTATTTGCCCCCCTCCTGATTTCTTATTCTTTTGCATGTTTGTCACACAAAATGTTTCTGATCATCAAACACATTTAACTATTAGTCAAAGATAACACAAGTAAACACAAAATGCAGTTTTTAAATGAGGGGTTTTATTATTTAGGGAGAAAAAAAATCCAAACCTACATGGCCCTGTGTGAAAAAGTAATTGCCCCCTGAACCTAATAACTGGTTGGCCCACCCTTAGCAGCAATAACTGCAATCAAGCATTTGCGATAACTTGCAACGAGTCTTTTACAACGCTCTGGAGGAATTTTGGCCCACTCATCTTTGCAGAATTGTTGTAATTCAGCTTTATTTGAGGGTTTTCTAGCATGAACCGCCTTTTTAAGTTCATGCCACAACATCTCAATAGGATTCAGGTCAGGACTTTGACTAGGCCACTCCAAAGTCTTCATTTTGTTTTTCTTCAGCCATTCAGAGGTGGATTTGCTGGTGTGTTTTGGGTCATTGTCCTGCTGCAGCACCCAAGATCGCTTCAGCTTGAGTTGACGAACAGATGGCCGGACATTCTCCTTCAGTATTTTTTGGTAGACAGTAGAATTCATGGTTCCATCTATCACAGCAAGCCTTCCAGGTCCTGAAGCAGCAAAACAACCCCAGACCATCACACTACCACCACCATATTTTACTGTTGGTATGATGTTCTTTTTCTGAAATGCTGTGTTACTTTTACGCCAGATGTAACGGGACACGCACCTTCCAAAAAGTTCAACTTTTGTCTCGTCGGTCCACAAGGTATTTTCCCAAAAGTCTTGGCAATCATTGAGATATTTTTTAGCAAAATTGAAACGAGCCTTAATGTTCTTTTTGCTTAAAAGTGGTTTGCGCCTTGGAAATCTGCCATGCAGGCCGTTTTTGCCCAGTCTCTTTCTTATGGTGGAGTCGTGAACACTTACCTTAATTGAGGCAAGTGAGGCCTGCAGTTCTTTAGATGTTGTCCTGGGGTCTTTTGTGGCCTCTCGGATGAGTCGTCTCTGCGCTCTTGGGGTAATTTTGGTCGGCCGGCCACTCCTGGGAAGGTTCACCACTGTTCCATGTTTTTGCCATTTGTGGATAATGGCTCTCACTGTGGTTCGCTGGAGTCCCAAAGCTTTAGAAATGGCTTTATAACCTTTACCAGACTGATAGATCTCAATTACTTTTGTTCTCATTTGTTCCTGAATTTCTTTGGATCTTGGCATGATGTCTAGCTTTTGAGGTGCTTTTGGTCTACTTCTCTGTGTCAGGTAGCTCCTATTTAAGTGATTTCTTGATTGAAACAGGTGTGGCAGTAATCAGGCCTGGGGGTGACTACAGAAATTTAACTCAGGTGTGATAAACCACAGTTAAGTTATTTTTTAACAAGGGGGGCAATCACTTTTTCACACAGGGCCATGTAGATTTGGAATTTCTTTTCTCCCTTAATAACGTAAACCTTCATTTAAAAACTGCATTTTGTGTTCAATTATGTTATCTTTGACTAATAGTTAACGGTTTTTGATGAGCAGAAACATTTAAGTGTGACAAACATGCAAAAGAATAAGAACTCAGGAAGGGGGCAAATAGTTTTTCACACCACTGTACATTATCCAAGGTACAACGACATGTCGACTCTAAATATTCAGTCGCCTGATCGAGTTCTGTGGGGTCAGACGGTGAGTATAGATGATGAACACCTTTTGATTAGTCTAAGAAATTATAGCAAATTGCTGTAAAAGAAAGCTTTTTTAGCATTTTGTCTGCAAACATAACTTTTTCAAGAAATTCTAAACCCAATTAGTGATAGTTGACTAGTTCACTCAAAGTACTGTAATGAATAAAATAAATACAACAGTGAATGTATTTTTTTTTCTCTTTGCAAAACATTAGAAGACAATCTGACATAGCCTCGTTCTAGATTAGGATATATATGAAATACAATTATTAGAATCAGTCTCATAATTTTTTTTCTGCAGATGATATCTCACAAACTTGATGCTTTCTGTTATGACAGATGTATCACCTTAATAATTCTAACCCATTTTTTTAAATAGAAGGTTAGTACCTCTGGCTCATAGAGAAGTATTGAAGCATCAGTCAAAATTATTGAGCCACCCTTCATGTTTTCATATTGTATTTAAATGATGTAGATTAAATTCAAGAAATGGGAACCAAGGTTTGCCTAAAGATACAATTTAAAAACTGGTCGTTTATGTAACAACTTCAGCAGCGACCTCATTTCCCCTCTCGTCTGTTCCAACCACTCAGCATTCTAATCTCATCTGTAGCTGTTTCTAACTCGTTCATGCATTAAGTTACATGATTTGCAATGCTTGAATTAGTCATAATTCACTGTCTGGTGTACAAACAAACAAAAACAAAACAAGAAACTGCTCAGGTCTGGGGACAGTACTGAAAATGAGAGACAAAAAAGTCATTCAGGAAGCCTGGAAAACTATTCCTCACAACTATATTTAAAATACAAGAATATCCGGCTCGTTCGAAACAAAATGTGAAGACGTGAGGGGTGGGTCAAGAGTTTTGAACAGTACTGTGGATTGTGGATGTTTTTACATAATAGATGTTATACTGTTATCTAACAGACTACAGTTCAATACATTCATGTTTACATATTCCAATGGATTTTTGTTTTGATTTCTTAGTTATTTATGACATTACATGTGGGACATGAGAACCCAAAATAAGTGCAAACCAGTATAAATCCAAGAGATGGGTACATTTATCTGGGATAAACATGTAATAAACCTTGTTTTAAAAAAGTATACTGTGTTCCACTTAGTTTAGTAATTTGCTAGTTTTAAAGAAACTATACCATTCATTCATTCATCTTCTATACCGCTTAATCCTGTGTTCAGGGTCGCGGGTGACCTGGAGCCTATCCCAGGAGACTTCGCGCACTGGGCAGGGTACACCCTGGACAGGGTGCCAATCCATCACAAGGCACACACACATACTGTACACACACACTACGGGCAATTTAGGAACTCCAATTAGCCTAATCTGCATGTCTTTGGACTGTGGGAGGAAACCGGAGTACCCGGACGAAACCCACCAAGCACGGGGAGAACATGCAAACTCCATGCACACAGAGATGGGAATCGAGCCTGGCCGGGGAATCGAACCCAGACCCTGGAGGTGCAAGGCGACAGTGCTAACCACTACACCACCGCGCCGCCCGAAACTATACCAATCAAACTTAAATACATTTTTCATACACTGAGGTCGTGAAACTTCTGTAGTGAGATTTCAAAATTGGCACACACTCCGATTCCATAATTAACAGCACTTTTTTTTCTTCTTTTTTTCATGAAGCACAAGATTTGTTTATTTATTTATTTATTTTTTTTTACAGATTTTATTATAGTCACCTCAATACATTGTGGAAAATGAATGAACCATACCCAAAACACTACTGGCTTCCAGATAATATTAAAAAGGTGGATGAAAGCCTTTAGATTATTCACGGATTAGTGGTTATTTTTAAGTAGACAATTAGATGGTAGGTTTGTTATCTTGGTCTTCACTGAGAAAATTTTATTCTGATCAAAAAATTCCTACTAATACCAGGTTTAGTGCACATTTACAGTATTTATGTGTAAGAAAAGTAGTTTGGGGGTAATGCCTCCTAGACTGTACAGTGTAAAGGGCGTGGAATATTTTTTAAATAAACAAATAAATAATGCTACAGTATTACATGCTGCTCTCATGTAAAAGAAAAAAACATAAAGGGTTCTTTTCATAATTTCTATTTTATACACTCCAGTGATGGAATTGTGATTTTGGATAAATAATGGACTTCTGTAGAACGGGTGTGTATGGTGCAGTCAATGTGTCACACTGCTGATACGGCAGGAGTACGCTGTTGACCGAAGGATAAATCACTTCCACGGGCTTGAAAAAGATAAGATCTAAAAAGTATGCGGTTGGAGAGTCCCTGGCAGTTCCAGTGCAATCATTAAAAAAATAAGATTGTTTCTAACAGGGCCTATACAGTATATTAGATAAATTTGTTTGTCTATTTATTTTAATATGTAATAACAGAAAGTGTTCATAAGAATTAACAATTTACAGCAATCATTTATGTAAATTAATGTGACAGAAGGACAGTTATTAAATTTGTTGAAAACCAGTACTGCTACTGTAGTTTGAAGGCAAAATTTTATATATATATGTTTAATGATGTTAATTATGCCTTATGCATTTCAAGTATAATGCATGAGTAGCATTACAGCTACTTATGCATTATACTGTCAGTATAATGCGGTAGCATTTAAAAGGAATTCTTTTATCTTATCCACAACTAATTATATGTTAGATTCTAAGATATATGTTGTCTGGACAAAAAAGTTGCACACTTTAATATTTAATTCTGACTTCATTTTATTGCCCCATAACATTGCTGAGTCTCGACCTGAGCAACTGATCAACCCCAGATCATAACACTGTCTCTAGAGGACGTGTACAGTGGACACTATACATGATGGTGCATCACTTCATGTCCTTCCCTTCTTACCCTGACACGCCCATCACTCTGGAATAGACTCAATCTGGACTCATCAGGTCACATGACCTTTTTCCATCACTCCAAAGTCTAATCTTTATGCTCCCTAACAAACAGAATTTTTGCCTTATTTTTTCTGATGAGTCTCACTAACAAGTGTTTGTTTATGGACACAGTTGATTAATCCCAATCCTGTAAATTATTATTCTGGAAATGCTCTTACTTTCACGGATTAACACTGCTGTGATTTCTACTTTAATTTCTGATAAACTTTCATCTTATGATAAGTCCAAACAATTTCACACTTCAGCACTATCCTTACAGGTTATTGTTTAATCTTTTTATTTTTAACATTATATGTGAGCATTCCTCTATTATTATTATTATTATTATTATTATTATTATTATTATTAGAAAATCACTTGCAACATCCAAGTCACTGCCTGCACAATCCATCTGTGTAACGATCTATCTGCCTGTGCACACAAATTAGTATTTATCACTTTTTAATCATTGTAATTCAGAGCATAAATGTTAACTGGAGCTTCAAACCCTTCAGCAGCCCTACTTTAACCAGACTACTGATGCATGTATTTAGTGTTGCTTTTCATTCTTTCTTTTATCTGTGCATCTTGATTCACCTTTAAAAAAAAATAAAAAATCACAGCACCACCTGGAAATTGAGGCAAAATGCATTCGTGTAATTGTTTTGTTTGTGTGTAGAGCTCTCAGAAGGGCACAGTTGTCTAATCTTTTATGCTTTAATTAAAAACCTGTTTATATCTCACCAGCCAGGAATCTTCAAAGACACATCACATGGCAATATATATGCCAGAAGAATGCAAAGCTGTTGTTGAAACTGCTGAACTACCCATTACCTTTATGATTTAATTGGCCTCATGATAACCGGCCCTTTTTTTAATTAATTTTTGTTTATCATTGCTTTGCAATTCTGTATGTTTTTCTTTATTTAATTATAAGAAATTCAAAGAGTGCACAAAGGAGTACTGACATCTACAGTACCACTGGTTCTTTATCATGGCTACGATATAAGCTGTATACAAACAAGCTAAAGGCAATAACAGAACCGTAAATACTAGCAAAATACCTTTTTTGTTCAAAATCCATAATTATTAATTGATGCTTTACTGTAATCTGAGTCAATAAGTTTGAGAGTGCCATTGGCATGTTGCCCAAGAAAGGGTTTTTTTATGGCGTAGTCTTTGTTAGATTTTTTTATTTCAGGGGTACTGGGATTTTTCGGTACTGATGACTTTTAAAACTTATTTATTTTTTTAATTCTGCGACTATATCAACTTTTGCAAATGAACAAAATGCATTTATTATTGTTATTAGTAGTAGGGGTAGGAGTAGTATTAGTACTGTAGTAGTCGTAGAGTTTGCATGTTCTCCCCGTGCTTGGTGGGTTTCCTCCAGGTTCTCCAGTTTCATCCCACAGTCCAAAGATCTGTCTGTATAATTAAGGGTTTTTTAATTTTTTATTATTATTTTGAAGAGGTTTTACTTGCGACAAGGTCTGTTTGTATAATTCTCTACAATATTATAAAGCAGAGGGACAAAACCAGAAATACATATTTAAAAACTTTTTTTGCTTGAGCATTTCTATTTGCTAAATTTTGTAATTAAAGCAAAATTATGTAGAATCAAAATTTTGCAAAAGATTTTAAACTAGTTTCTTACATAATGTTTATTTTTTTCATTTGAACATAAAACTTTAAATAAAGAAAGCACTACAAATATCACTGTCAATAAAGCAATTAACAGCCAAACAATTAATAATGAATAGTATTTGCATCATACTGTAATTGCAATTTTGTTGGTTAGTTTGTTGAGGTTGTTTATAATGTTTGTATATTGTTTATATATTTTTTTTATTTGGTCTCTTCACCTTAAAGCTTTTATTCTTTTTTATTCTTGTTTGCAGGATGATACCGTTTGCCAGCAGAGCCTTTGTGGTCAACAACCTGATGCCGGGGATGCAGTACGACCTGTGTGTGCTCGCCATCTGGGACGACACTGCCACCACCCTGACCGCCACCAACATAGTGGGCTGCGTTCAGTTTGTGACTCGTGACGACTATCCTCGCTGCCAGTCCCTTCACAGGCAGTTCCTCGGGGGGACTATGATCTTGGTGATCGGCGGTGTGATCGTGGCGACTCTACTGGTCTTCATTGTCATCCTCATGGTGCGCTACAAAGTGAGTAGCTCTTCCCAAGTCGCCAAGCTTGTATCAGTCAGCAACACTTACTCTCAAACCAATGGTGGAATGCAGGCAGCGCAGTTGGTCAATGGGGCTCCTCTACCTCCGGCCCCTAAAGCCATAGTTGTGATGCATGATGAGGTAGTAGAGTTTAAGTGTGGCTCTTTGCAAAGCAGCCTCTCTTCCACTTCCTCAACAGACACGATCGGCTGCGAGAAGGTGGGGCGGTACGACCCGTGTGCCGAGTCCAGCACTGGAGCTCACAGATGGAAGCACGCTCCAGCTAAAACAAGGGCAAATCTAGACCACCTGCTTGGAGCTTTTGCCTCTCTGGACATAAAAGCTCCAGCCAGAGATCCAGGTAACCGTTCCTCTACAGGGGCCATCATGGCCGACATTCTTTCAGACAAGGAGCCACTGCTGGGCCGTGGGGACTCCAGGCTGGGCCGGTTACTCAGGCTGCCACTGGAGAACAAGCCCAAGCGCAGTCACTCCTTTGACATGGGTGATGTTGGTGCTTCGCAGTGCCTTAGCTACCCACAGCGTATCAGCAACATCTGGACTAAAAGGAGCCTGTCAGTGAATGGCATGCTGCTGCAGTGCGACGAGAGCGAGGGGGAAGGAGATAAAGGGACACTTGACAGCTCTGAATGGGTCATGGAGAGTACAGTCTGATTAATGGCCAAGACTTCTGACTCATCTTTTGTCAGAAAAGGCCAGACTTTTGGCATCTATTTGGAGAAAATCAAATTAGCTGAATTTTCAAAAGAAGAAGAACTCGTAGGACCGGATTGATAGGATATGTACTGCATGAACTCCCATGTTAATGACTTTGTCATTCTGTCCATTTGATCAAAATACAAACTCCGGGTTGACATTATGAGCATATGAATGAGGGACCTCGCCGCCATCGTTGGAGCCTGAACCTGAGGCTCTCACTGAATGCGTTTGCAATTTGAGAACAGATGTGGATTGGATTTTATATCTGATCATGAATGATGTATGAGAATCTCAGAGAAAATAATTTTTTTTCTTTCTCAAGTAAGTTGATGTGCACAAATTACACGAAAGACTAAATGTGTGCATTTCATTTGATGAAAAACAAATTTGTATGAAAAAGACATGAAAAAAAGAAATGTGAATGTATAATAAACAGTATTTTTTACTTTTTTTGTCAAATCACTTTTCTTCTTTTTTTTTTTTTGCCCAATTTATTTTTTCTTTCTTTGTAATAAATCAGATTACCCATAGTGTTCAGATATAATGGCTATAAACAAGCCGAACGAATATATTAAAAATGGCATGTTAATGATGTCGGCTAAAGGAGCTACAGTAGATGTCTGATGAATGATGAAGTTTCATCCTTTTTTTTATTTTTTTTTTACTTTAAATCTTTTAATGGATCATTAGAAAATAATGGATTTGTTCTACCACTGACTTGTCCTAAGGTACAGGTTTGGTAATATTGGCTCCTTCAGTTCCTGTTTTTGTTGGTTCATCATTCTGTCAGTTTCTTTCCAATAAAATCCGTCAATGATTTCTGTGGAATTTCTAACATTTTCTACGAAATACAGAAATGAACAGTTTCTGCCTCTGATACAGTAAGTTGTAAATGTGATGATAAGAGGTTTCCATTTCAGATGTATTCATATGTATTTTTTCTTATTTGGAAAACATTTATTTTTATATGTGCATAGAATTATTAGTTTATTGCCTTTAATACATACCATCAATCAATAATTATTTTGAATTATTTAAAGAAAATACGTAAATGATTTCATTTCCATTTCAGTTACATTTTCATGTAATGTTTTTTTCTTACTGCGTTTGTGTAATAACTTTTTTGTTTTGTTTTGTTACTCGTTTTGATTATTTCTGTTATTTTTTGTACAACTATGTATGAAAGCAAGGTGTACAGTGATGCTTTTATTTTCCTGGTCAGCGTCGATAAGAAGGTGCATCAATGTGTGTATGTGTTGTTACATAGACAGATTTCTTTTCCCCTTGGGTTGTAAAAATTAAGAAAAAAAGTCTTATGTGAAATATTTCTGTGATTAAAAGCTTTTGTTACAAGAAAAAAAATATAAATATATAAACATAAATTCCTGAAGTCATGCAGTGCACTTTCTTTTCTTTTTTTTTTATTATTCAGTAATACGATTATGCTGGTGTCTTTATTTAAAACCTCTCGGTGTCTGTGTTTAAAGCTGCAGGAGAGCTGACTCTGGGACTGAGGATACAGCCGAGGCCTAACAGACAAGATTAGACTGTAATTTAAGCAAGTCTAAATATTTCCAGTACATCGCTCTGTAACCGTTAAAGCACTCATGGGACAGGCCTAAATCAGAATATGTTAAATGGATGCATTAATAAAGTATTAAATACTTCTTTAGGGTAATTACACGATCGAGGTGCCCTTTGGGTCCTAATGTTGTTATTTTTACCACTATTTATTTATTTAATGTAATGGCAGGTTATATTAAAACATGTAAAGTGTTTGTCACAACAACCACTGTGTTCATTAAAACATCAATGAACATTAGGATTTATTTAAAAAGCATCATAAATCATATTTATTTAGTTGGACTTTTCATTTTTTATTTAAAGCTTTTATTATTAAGGTTTTTATTTCATTAACTATTTATTTTTATTTTCAGGAAAATATACTGAAACAGGAAGTTGCATCATCAACATTGAAGAAAAATGAGATTTTCCCCCTTTTTAACATAACTGATTATGCAACTTTTTACAATAATAATAATAATAATAATAATAATAATAAAATGTTAAATGTCATTACTGTCCTATCACTATTTAATAATTTCCTTTAAAATATGCAACCAATTTAATAATTAAAAATATAGCCATTGTATTTAAAGTAACCATGTAAAAGAATGAGATGTTTTATCTGAGATAACAATATTCATGAGACATTACTGAATTGATGAGAAGCTTTATAATAGTTTTATAATTTATATAATTTATAGTTATAATTCATGTTTTCCTCGATCCAGAATCACTCCTTTAATATTTAATTTGCTTATATTCAACATTATTGCATAACATTCTCTAAGCTGACTCAAGAATCATCAGTTTGCACATTTACATAATGTCTGTTTAATTGACCGGACCATGAATCCCGTTACTGCTGAACCATGAAAAACATCTTGAAACGCCACCTAGCTGTGTTTACATGACCTTTATCTTTTTTTCAGGCAGGTCATTTTGTTTGGCACATTCATGAAATTAAAGGGGATAATACTCTAACTCTCATGTATTTTTACTACCTGTGATTAGTGCTCATCAGGGCGTAATCAGGGTCCTCGGCACAAGCTCACCTCAGTGCTGTCCTTATTAAATCAAGGAGACATGCTGTGCGTTTCCAGACCATAAAATAAGCCTGCTATTAATCCCAAGATGGTTTTATTGTTATGTTGTAGAAATGAAATTTCACAAACTGCAGTTCAATTTTATTCTACAACCACAACCCCGGGAGTTTCTCATTAATCAACGGTCTCTGTACAGAGTTACTGTACCTGTGCAGAAACCAGTAATGATAGAAATCACATGTAAATGGATTATGAGGACCTCCCATCAGAGCAATCGTTCATTTTTGTGCTTTCAACACCGTGCACACATGTGACACAGACGTAATGAAAACGTTTGTAAAATGGATTCCTAAAGATTTGATGACTTGCTTGAAAATTTAGCGCACACAGCTTTGGGGAGGAAAAATGATTTTAAGGATGGCAGAAAGCTCTTTGCCGAGAGTGATGTGTTATCGGTCAGTTTTGTTTGCTGAGTGCAATTTTAGTTGATCTTTGCCATCAAGTCGCCCCAACAACAGCATCACTGTGAATGTAAGGCACATTTCAACATTTCAACCAACACAGAGCCAAATAATTACATCTTATATACATTTATATTCCATCCATACATCTAGGAACCTCCAACTTGGGACCGTTTTATCTATTCATTCCCATTGCAGGACCTCTGGTCGACATTCACACACTCCTTCACTCACTAATATGCAATAGGTTAAACACGCAGCCATGAAATCACTTTGTTAAAGGAGAGTTGTTTACCTTGTATGCTAATCTGTGGGTGTTCCTTTATGCAAATCTGTGTAACTGAGATTACACAGGGAGAGACTTATGAAAGTCAGTACTGCTGTACTAAATGGCAAATTTGTAGTGCATAATACTGTAATATGCCCTTCCTAGAACTACCCCAATCAGCCATAACATTGTGACCACTAACAGGTTCACGTGAACTAAATTGATAGACTAATAAACTGGAGACATGATCATGGACACTCAAGGCTCAGCCATGCCCATGGGGACCAAAGGGCAGCCTGTCAGGTCTGATCCCACAGAAAAGTCAATGCTGGCTTTGATAGAAAGGCAAGAGATCACCACATGTGGCCCAGCAAGGGAAGTCCTCAAAATTCCAAATCCAATGCCTCCAAGAACCCAGGGGATGGTCCAGACACACCAATCCAATACACAGAGGTCCCTCCCCACAAACCACAGTACTCAAAGGAATTGCTGCCAACATCCTGGTGCCAGATATCACAGCACCCCCCCCCCCCCCCCCCAGAGGTCTTGTGGAGTCACGGTCTAGGGGGCCAGAGCCGCCCTGGTGGCCCTTTACCATACTACTAATCCATGGACGAATGTGTTCCATCTTTTTTGCTTATACCACAGTTCTTCTGCGAACAGTGATAATTCTTCTGAGGAACTCATGCATGCATGCTTTATAGTTAGTACGAAGCATTAATATCCAATTTTATTGATTTATACTCTGATAGTTATTCTCTGGTAATAAACCTGTCATTTCACTTGAATTACTGTATACAGACACTAAACAGCAAACATGCGCTAAGAGGAATTATTGTATCTCAGAGGAGATGATGATTCTTTAACTGAGAAGTTAGCTGTTGTTTTTTCATTGCCTTATATCTTGTTGTTTCTGTTCGTGTGTTGACAATATGTGACAGTATTTTCCTTCTATGTTTTCCTGTAAAGATATTGTTGGTGATGATGAATTGGCTCGAACCTAAAGCTGAGCAACCTAACAAGAAATAAGACAGTTGTGAACATACTGTAGTTTTAACTTTAGTCTCTCTCTTTTTCACCCTAAATTCTGATGGGAGGGTTCTGCACATAAGGTTTATAAATCATTAAAAATATACCTTGTTATTTACCTGCGAGGATCCATTTAGTCGAAGCAGTTTCCAGTGTGGGCGCTTTATAGAAAGTCTTCAGGTCAGAGAAGTTTGTATTGTACTTTCCGGTTTCCCCATAATGTGGTAAGCTGCATGTCGTTTTAGTGCATTCGCTTATGCACAGCTCGGTCTGGACTTTGACTAGGCCATTCCAAAACCTTGATTCTTTTATTTTTCAGCCTTTCGCTTGTAGATTTACCAATCTGTTACAGTATGCTTCAGGTCACTGTCCTGTTGCATGACAAAATTTTGAACAAGCTTTAACTGTCGGATAGATAGCCTTACATTTGCCTCTGGGATGCAGAGGAGTTCATGGTCGACTCCAAGTTGCCCAGGTCCTGTGGCTGCAAAAACAAGCCCAAATCATCACCCCTCCACTGCCAGGCTTAAAAGTGGGTATGAGGTGTTTCTGCTGAAATGCTGTTTGGTTTTCAACAAACATGGCAGTGGACATTATGGTCAAACAACTTTTCTTTGGTCTCATCTGTCCAGAGAATATTGTTCCAGAAGCCTTACGATTTGGTCAGATGCCTTTTCGCGACCCTCAGTCATGCTTCCATGTTCTTTTTAGACAGAAGTTGCATACATACTGTAGACAATAATGTGAATACAGATGCATATTCAGTGGACAGATTGAGATGTGCAGCTGAGATACAGTATAGCAAAAGCAGTGTTAAAGCAGTGTATGGCCCTGGAAACAAAGGATTCTATATAATAGAAGTCTGCCACTGCACATGCTCTTTTGCTTGCCCAAGTCTCCATACAGTACGTTGGGTGACTGGTGTTGGACATGGTGGGCAGTATAATGTTCAAGGGCCTCATTTCCAGCACCAGCTCCAACAAGTCTAGCTTAAAGTCAACTACAGGTTCCTACCCACATTGTTCCATCATAAATAGGGTGAAGAGGGTGCATAGAACTTTGCACCAAGTTTATGTTTATTTGGATGATCTGGTCCAAAATTGATCAAATTAGCTTAACTTTATCAAGAAATCAAATAAAACAAAATTCTACTCATAATTATGTAGCAAATATTATTTGCTCCCAAGTGGCAGTTCAGTTAAAGAGTGCAAATGGGAAGTTGCTCATGTCCTGTGCACATGTGATCACATCCCTCACATTCAAGCAACCACTATATTATATGTTCTCAAGGGACAATACAATAGAAATTAAAATTGTACCCACATTAGAGAAGTCAATGTGCAGCTTGTTATATCAGTACAGATTTACTGTCCTCTAACAATAACTCAACATGCAGACTATATTGTCTAAATAACCGGCAACGAAAATGAGTAGACCCAAAGTGAACATGTGAAAACTAACTATTGACTCCAAAGTGTCAGTATTCTGTCTGAACACCATCGTTATCATGCACGGCCTTAATCCTCCTCGGCTTGGAATTCCCAAGGCTTCACATATTGTTACTCTTCCACTCCTCCATAATGACATCACGGAGCTTCTGGATGTTAGACACGCTTTAGGACGTCCGCTTTAGGACGGCCCCACAGGTCCGCAGTAGGGTTCAGGTCAGGAGACAAACTCGGCCACACATGGACATGATGAATAGGTCATGGTTAAAGATGTACAGCTGTTATCACTTAGGGTGTTGGTCACTTTTTTTGCCAGATATTTTGACAATAATGGCTATACTGTATGTTAAGTTAATTCAAGAGGACAGTAAACCTATACTGTTATACATGCTGCACATTGACGACTCTAATACGTATATATCCAAGTTTCATTTCTATAGTATTGTCCTTTAGGAAGATATGCTGAAATGTTTGATGGCGTGTGTGTGTATATGTATACTACATACTTCCATATACAGTATATATATATATACACACTACCGTTCAAAAGTTTTAGAACACTTTCTAACTCCATGATTGTTCCTGATTTTTATTTCTTTCTACATTGTAAAGTTTTGCTGAAGGCGTCCAAAAACTGCATGAATCTCCTTTGAACAGTTGATATTGAGATGTTTCTGCTACTTCTGCTCTGTAAAGACTTCATAACGCCTCTAATCTGAGCTGCTGTTAATTGGTCATTTTTCAGGCTGATAACTCTAAATGAACTTCTCGTCTGCAGCAGAGGGAGGTTTTGGTCTCGTCCTCCTGGGACGGCCTTCATGAGAGACAGTTTCATTATGGTGCTGGACGGATTTTGCAAATGCACTTGACAATAATGTTCTTGCAAGAACTATTACAGAAAGGCCGACCTCTGTGTCTTAAAATAACAACTAACTGGTGTTTTTGTTGTTGTTACGTAATTACCTAATTCCATATGTGTTATTTTATAGTTTTGAAATCCACAGTATTGTTGTAGAATGTAGAAAAAAATCACTAAACAAAAACAAAGAAAGTTGTAAGTGAGCCCAAACCTTTTAGTGTATATGTGTGTGTGTATATATATATATATATATATACAGTGGTGTGAAAAACTATTTGCCCCCTTCCTGATTTCTTTTTTTTTTTGCATGTTTGTCACACAAAATGTTTCTGATCATCAAACACATTTAACTATTAGTCAAAGATAACGTAATTGAACACAAAATGCAGTTTTTAAATGAGGGGTTTTATTATTTAGGGAGAAAAAAAATCCAAACCTACATGGCCCTGTGTGAAAAAGTAATTGCCCCCTGAACCTAATAACTGGTTGGGCCACCCTTAGCAGCAATAACTGCAATCAAGCGTTTGCGATAACTTGCAACGAGTCTTTTACAGCGCTCTGGAGGAATTTTGGCCCACTCATCTTTGCAGAATTGTTGTAATTCAGCTTTATTTGAGGGTTTTCTAGCATGAACCGCCTTTTTAAGGTCATGCCACAACATCTCAATAGGATTCAGGTCAGGACTTTGACTAGGCCACTCCAAAGTCTTCATTTTGTTTTTCTTCAGCCATTCAGAGGTGGATTTGCTGGTGTGTTTTGGGTCATTGTCCTGCTGCAGCACCCAAGATCGCTTCAGCTTGAGTTGACGAACAGATGGCCGGACATTCTCCTTCAGGATTTTTTGGTAGACAGTAGAATTCATGGTTCCATCTATCACAGCAAGCCTTCCAGGTCCTGAAGCAGCAAAACAACCCCAGACCATCACACTACCACCACCATATTTTACTGTTGGTATGATGTTCTTTTTCTGAAATGCTGTGTTACTTTTACGCCAGATGTAACGGGACACGCACCTTCCAAAAAGTTCAACTTTTGTCTCATCGGTCCACAAGGTATTTTCCCAAAAGTCTTGGCAATCATTGAGATGTTTTTTAGCAAAATTGAGACGAGCCTTAATGTTCTTTTTGCTTAAAAGTGGTTTGCGCCTTGGAAATCTGCCATGCAGGCCGTTTTTGCCCAGTCTCTTTCTTATGGTGGAGTCGTGAACACTGACCTTAATTGAGGCAAGTGAGGCCTGCAGTTCTTTAGATGTTGTCCTGGGGTCTTTTGTGGCCTCTCGGATGAGTCGTCTCTGCGCTCTTGGGGTAATTTTGGTCGGCCGGCCACTCCTGGGAAGGTTCACCACTGTTCCATGTTTTTGCCATTTGTGGATAATGGCTCTCACTGTGGTTCGCTGGAGTCCCAAAGCTTTAGAAATGGCTTTATAACCTTTACCAGACTGATAGATCTCAATTACTTTTGTTCTCATTTGTTCCTGAATTTCTTTGGATCTTGGCATGATGTCTAGCTTTTGAGGTGTTTTTGGTCTACTTCTCTGTGTCAGGTAGCTCCTATTTAAGTGATATCTTGATTGAAACAGGTGTGGCAGTAATCAGGCCTGGGGGTGACTACAGAAATTGAACTCAGGTGTGATAAACCACAGTTAAGTTATTTTTTAACAAGGGGGGCAATCACTTTTTCACACAGGGCCATGTAGATTTGGAGTTTTTTTTCTCCCTTAATAACGTAAACCTTCATTTAAAAACTGCATTTTGTGTTCAATTATGTTATCTTTGACTAATAGTTAACGGTTTTTGATGAGCAGAAACATTTAAGTGTGACAAACATGCAAAAGAATAAGAAATCAGGAAGGGGGAAAATAGTTTTTCACACCACTGTATATCCATCCATCCATCCATCCATTTTCTTCCGCTTATCCGAGGTATATATATATAATGAAACTGTGGCCTTTTCACATCTTTATTTACAGCCTCATGTGTTTGAACAAGGACACATTTTTTTTCCCACAATCACCACAATGGATTTGTAATTAAATAGCTGCTATGTGATTAAAATGTACTTTCAGCCTTAATTCAAGGTATTTTACAAGAATACTGCGTTATCCTTTCAGGAATGATAGCCATTTCTATAAATGTATTTTAATTTTTTATTTCATTTTATTCTTGCAAAGTCCTTTTATTCTCACAAGCTCAAAAGTTGTTGTAAAAGTGTTTATATTTTCTTTCATCTGCAGGGACCTACATACCGTAATAGCTTTTTGCTTTTGCTGACAGAAACATTTTCTGTGGAAATGTAATTAGAAAAAAAAAATACATTAGCACTGATTTTAAAAATCATATACGTTATTGTGCGTTTAAATTACAGTCCGGGCAGAAAAATAAAACAAAGTAAATAAATAAATACATAAAGATACTCCTGCTAATGAGATTTAATGGTATCAGTGTAACATTGCTTTTATGATACTTATTATTTTTAGACACATTTTTTAACACTCTTTATTATGAGCATCAGTTCTGCATTACATTTCTTAAAGAATAATTTTATAATAATAATTTTACACAAGTTTAAACAGTGAAGGTGACACCCTCTTGAGTGTATTTAAATGATCATTATAACATATGTTTATTCATTCATTCATTCATCTTCTACATCCGACATGTGTTTATTCACTGTATTATATGAGTTGTATCAGGGGGGATATCATGCAACGAAAACGGAGATGTCGAAAAAGTTAATCCCCAGTGAATTTCATGTGGAATAAAATTCTCCTAGCATTGTGCGCACAGTGTGTCATCATTATGCAGGTTCAGTTTTAGAGCCTCGAAGCAAATCCAAGTCAAATTATCATGCATCGGGGTTTCTGGATGTCAGCGATCGATATTTGAGAACGACTGCCGTGCTGCTCGCTGTCTTGTACAGTCAGACTAGTAATGAGTCTCGGCAAGAAGTCGAAAATTAATCTGAAAACTGCTCTGCTTCCATATTGCCTAACCCTTAGGAGTTCTTTTTGAAATATCAGCAACAAATCCGTGTAACTCTTATCAGTTAAATGTCTAAAATCTGCCATGCTTTTAGTAGGAAGAAAAGTCAAGTCAATCTAAAATCCAAACTATACATGGATGAGTTCTCTTTTCTTCCCAGATTCAATGCAGGATTTCTTAACCTTACTATGACAATCACGCCATGGGATGCTTTGCATTATTTATGAGCAAAAGTCAGAAGAGATGAAGAAAAAAATAATCATATACGGCCCTTCTAGTAGTATGCTTATGGACATGAATACCTGAGCACTTCTAGAACCTTCTAGTTTATGCTTCAGGACAGACAAGTGCTGGTTCCCTGATTGACAACAACACTTCACTCTCATTTCAAGGGTGCCAATATTTCCTATAATCACAATAGGATGAATCACTCTGCTCACCCGTGTTTGACGTGTAAAATTCCACTTTCTAGTTCAAAATGGTTCAGCAGACATGGCAAACAATACATTTGGCTGAAAACACAAACACTTCTCAGATGAAGACGTACGTTTGTTCGAAGGGAATTTTTTTTTCTTCTTTTTTACCAAAAAAAAAAACACATTTAACATGGATATACAAATCCACCTCAGCTAATTATCACATTAGCCAACATAGTATAACAGAGCAACCATAAATAAAACTCTTGCTCATATTGTGTTCAAAATGTCCCTTACTTTCTGTAAAAAGTATTTATGTTTACAAAACTGTTATATAAAAGTGACATTGCTCTGCCAATTACTGTATGTGATTATACTGAATATCAGCATGGCTGTGATTAGTTATGGTAACATGTTATATGCACAGTGCTGATTATAATAACTACTATAATAACCACACACATGCTTATTGCCATGTCAGAAAGTGCATTATTTGCTTACTAGCGATGCTGATAACGTAAGTACCCGTTGTTAACAGTTAAAGAGTTTGCAGAAATAGTTAAAAGGTTAAACAATTATCTGGTCCATTCATATTGTGGAATATATTAATAAATATAAGCATTAGTTTCCTATATATGGAATTTATTATTTAATATATTGCCATATTTTTTCCCCGCAAGATATGATTGGATGTAATATCTTGGTTTGCTTTTATCTTACTTATTAAAGCCACTGAATGATGTGTTTAACTAATTGTTAAGTCTCCTCAGTTGCAGGCTTGGTTGATTAAAAACAAAACATTAATTTCATTTAGCCATTACTCTTTCTAATGGGGTTCACTGTGACCCAACTTTAGCCCCAACACCACGCTTAACTGCGTTTCAAATGTGGACAGGAACTTATTTTATAGTGGTGTTGCCATTTACCATAATTATCATGCAATAAGGGGGTTTAGTACAAGTATGAAGGATTTTGTGTGGATTAAAAATTGCAATGCTTTTGATTGGACCTGTTGCTCCGAACGTCCAATGAGAAAGATCACTGTCTTGTCTCTTGTTAATTTTGGAACAAAATATCATTACATATCTCCAAATGAAATATCTATGCATGCATGTACAGTATATGTGTGCGAGTGTGTGTATGGGTGCAGACAAGAGTCTGCTGTGAAACAAAGCGTAGATCTAAAGGTCTGAATGATACAACGTTTCTTTCATTTCTTTCTGGTTCTCTGAATTAAGGTGCTTTTATTGAAAGAGATCTGCCTGATGAATCCCATGGAGATCAATTCGATGACTTGTTAGCTTTCTACCCTGCATCATTGTATGCTTGACCACTTTGATATCCACACCACAAGTCATTTCACACCTCAAGAACACACTTCTTTTTTTCTTCTTCTTTTTTTGCTACATGTGAGAAAAGATCCTTCTCGCTAATGGTGCCTCTTCTGACCTCTGCCATACTTTCTTTTTTTGCTTCTATGCACTGCCACATTTTCTTTGATCCTTGCTTGTGTAGCTTATGTTCAGTTCATCTGGTTTGGATGCCAGTATATTATGTCAATCATGGATAAGTCAGGAAATGACCTTGGAAAGCTTGTTTGAAAAAATGTCACGGTTAGGATTCGCAGATTTTAACAATACATAAGATGACAAAGGATGTGAGTGGCTATTAATATCATTCACAACTGATTTCAAGGTAGCATTAAGCGTGTAGGAAACTTCAGGAATATTTACAATTATGTATGACACTGCAATAGGGACGTTTTTAATCTCTAAAAATTATTGATGTAAAACCCGTCTCTCTCTCTCTCTCTCTCTCTCTCTCTCTCTATCTATCTCTCTCTGTGTTTCTGTGTAAATCCCTGTGTAATGTGGTACTGAACACTTCACTGAATCATGCTGATGAACAAAGTGAAGTATTTTATTCATCCGATAACCATGAGTAATTTCAAATACTAAATCAGTGGCATTAAAAAAAACAATAATGAATACAAAGAGAAGGATAAATTAATCCAATAGCATTTGAGTTTAATTTTGAGAATCGGTTTAATCCTTTAGAGGAAATCTGAAAACACTACACTCATCAGCCACTTCATTAGGTACAGGTTCTTTATGGTATAGATTCAACAAGGTGCTGGAAACGTTAGAGATTTTTGTCCATATTGGCATGAACGCATCACATTTGTCAGATTTGGACCGTGGAGGGCATTTGAGTACACTGTCATGCAGAAGAAATCAGTTTGAGATGATTTTGCTTTGTGGTATTACATGTTATCCTGTGCTCGTAATGGGATGGACTCAGTGAGCAACAATACTTAGGTATCGTGTGGTGTTTAAACTTGGTACACTCCCCCACACCATTACACCACCATCACCAGTATGAATCACTGATACAAACAGGGATGGATCCATGCTTACTTGACGTTCCTGCTAAATTCTGCGTGACCAGACCATCCAAAGGTCACAGCAGAAATCTTCTTTTGTCCAATTTTGGTGAAAACATGTGAACTGTAGCCTCAGTTTCCTGTTCTTAAGTGACCAGGGTGACACCCAGTGTGGTCTTTTGCTGCTTCAAGGTTTGATATGTTGTGTGATGTTCTTCAGCAGACCTCAGATGTAGTGAGATATTATTTGAGTTTCTATCAGCTCAAACCAGTGTCATTAACCTCTGTATTCAACAAGGTGCTTTCACCCAGAGAACTGCCCTCACCAGTTGTGCATAAAAATCCCTGTAGATCAGCAGTTTTAGAAATACTCAGACCATCTCATCTGGCACCAACAAACAAGCCATGCTCAAAGTCACTTACAGTAAATCGTCTCGGGTTACTTCGCTGTAACAGTGTTCACTGAAAAGGCGGGAACGAGATGCTGCGTGAAAACGCTATGGGAAACATCTTGTCATGTTGCCGGTTGAGAAGCATGTGTGTATCAAACACGCCAAATTTTGGCTTATATAACCTCGGTCAGAGGTCCACCTCTGCTGGCTGAAATCTCTCCCAGATTGACTGACTACTTCGGGGTGGGGTTTCCAATCCCCGTGTGCCAGAGATTGACTGGACAGTACAACTGCTCCCACATTTATCCGCCCTGGAATGTAAATCACCCTGAGGGAGAGGAACCTCGAACCAATCAATCCTGGAACCAAAGATGAGCTAGGACGCCATGCTGATGTCGAATCGCTAGCTACTGAGACTGGGCCAGCCAGTCGTCTATGTAATTCAATACATCCATGTGCGGGTGTAGAGAGCTTGACCAAATGGAAGGACCCGATACTGGTAAGCTTTGCCCCCGAAAGCGAACCTCAGGTCTTTTCCTGTGTTGTGGCACTATTTTTATATGAAAGTAAGGGTCCTTCAATCGATTGTCACAAATCAATCGCTCGGTAGGATTTGAGAGCAATCACTTTGACATTTAAATTTTTTTTAAACTGTATTTATTTATTTTAGATAGCGGTACAGCCCACGAAATCTAAAAATTGGACGCAGCCCCCCGTTCCTCTGGGAACCAAGCAATACCGACTGTAGTAGCCTGATTCCCTGTCTGGTAGGGGAACATGTTCCATGGCCCCATTCCCAAGCAACTTCTGTCATGGGTTGTGCACTTTCCGGTTTCATGGAAGTGGAAACCACGCCATTTTGAAACGCGGAGGTGATGTGAGAACTGAATCCTGTAGTTTCTCTACAGTGCTTATTACCCAAGGAGATATACTACTTCCACGCTGCCAGTTTCTCAGAAAAGGGCACAGTTTCGGTGGCTTGGTTAATGTGGGCGGGGGGGGGGGGGGGTTGTTAGTGGTTTGGCGTCCTGGAATATGGCAGGATCTGACCGAATGACTAACGTGACGTCGGAGACCGGTGTCATCCGAAACACCAAAGGCGGCGGAAACTGAACACCGATCCCCTGGGGTGCCCGGGAGGGTATGCTCTTATAGGAAACAACGTTATGTGCCCCTCCCCAGGGGCATACGCCTTCAGGACTTCTTCTTGGAACATAAGACGATGCGGCGATCTGGTCCTCTAGAGGCGGCCTGTGAGGGGCGGCGAGCCGTACCCCAGTCCTTACGATGTGGTGCCCGGCTATTGACGCTCTGCTTTTGCGCTTCTCGCCTGGCGAAAATCAGATCTGGTCGAGGCTGGGTGGCCGACGGCCTCGACTCCTGAGCATGGCGTTGGAGGAATTTCCCAAAAGCCTGTTCATATAGCCTGGCCTCTCAAAACCTGGTGGCAACGGAATTAACAGCGTCGCCAAATAGGCCTGAGGGTGAGACGGGGGCATCAAGGAGAAATGATCGATCCTTGTCTTTGATGCCTGTCAGATTTAGCCATAGGTGTCTTTCTGCGGACACCAAGGATGCCATAGAACAGCCGATAGCACAGGCTGTCTGCTTAGTCGCACGCAGGGACAAATCAGTAGCCCGGCGTAATTCTGTGAATGCCTCCTGATTCACAGTGCTGCTCATGCTCAAATCATTCAGCAGATCAGCCTGGTATGCCTGCAAAACCGCCATGTGCAAGGAAGCTCCAGCTGCTGCTTGGAACGCCTTCCCTACCAGCGTAGAAGAAGTTCTACACAGCTTGGAGGAAGGTTTGGCTTCTTTAATGATGATGATGTTCCAAGAGAGAGATAGCCAGCCAGCGTCTGCTCTATCTGGGGCATCATCACATAACCTCATGCTTTTGCATCAACGATGTTCGAATAGAACGAAGTCGATGGTACAAAAATACGGGAAGAGAAAGGTTTATTCCATGGACGAAATAATTAATTGTGGAGGTCATCAAAAAAGGGGAGAGAGCGGCGTTGTGGCTCCATCTCCTGGCCACCCGACAGAAATCTGTCGTCTAATTTTGTCGTCCGTTTGAGGTGAGCTTGCTCCTGTGGCCAATCAATGTGTAGTCGTTCGACTGCACGTGTTATGACTTCAAGCAACTCCTCATACTCTCTATCATCTTTAGAAGATCGTTCTGAGGTAGCTACTTCTACATCTAGCTCTAGACTCCGCCATTATTCTGGTGATTTTTATGCTTTCTTTCTCTGTTTTAAATGTATTTTATGCTTGTTGCACACGCGCTTTCACAATGTCGGTGAAGACAAATGATCTGAGGAATGTTTCCGAGTCACTACTATTTATAACCTGCAGAAGCGTCTAAATCAGATGACGTCACCTGGACGAGGTTATATAAGCCAAATTTTTGTGTGTTTGATACACACATGCTTCACAACCAGCAACATGACAAGATGTTTCCCATAGCGTTTTCACGCAGCATCGAGTGTAGCATTTGAAAGGGAACACCTTTCATCCCCATTCTTATACTGGTTTGAACTGCAGCAGATCGTCTTGACCATGCCTACCTGCCAAAATGCATGTGATCGGCTGAATAGATATTTGTATTCAAGAGAAGTTGAACAGTTGAACCTAATGAAGTGGTTGGTGATTGTCTATGGCCAAAAGTAGGTGATCATGATGACCCAAATGTGAACAAACTGTTGTACAAACACAGAGCCTCGACCTCAACCCACTGAACACCTTTGGGACTAAGTGGAGCACTGACTGTGCACCTCAAGTCCTCTATACAGTATCATCAGGTCTTGACATCAGCCAAACTCCAAAGTGTAGTGAAAGGCCTTTGCAGAAGAACAGAGTTTACATATGGAGGTAATAGTAATGGCGGTGAACAAATGTTTAACCATATTTAAGGAGACTAACTGTACTGTACATTTGTAAGACTATTGTTTTGAACAATTCACTTTATATTTTAGTCTGTGGAATGTGATGTATAAGTTAAGAGAGGAAATAAGTTAAATGCCATAATTATGGTTTATGCTGGTTTATGTAACTTACTACAAAAATATTTATAATAACATAAGACAATAACAAATATCATCCTTTTTGATCTCCGGTTTCCTCCCACAGTCCAAAGATATGCAGGTTAGGCTAATTGGCGTTCCTAAATTGCCCGTAGTGTGTGATTGGGTGTGTGTGTGTGTATGTGTGTCTGCCCTGCGATGGATTGGCACCCTGTCCAGGGTGTACCCCGCCTAGTGCCCGAAGTCTCCTGGGATAGGCTCCAGGTCCCGCGCGACCCTGAACACAGGATTAAGCGGTATAGAAAATGAATGAATGAATGAATCCTTTTTGATCAGATTATAATCAGATCATCAAACCCAAAGAACTGTTTTTTTTAATGATGATATTGAATAATAATTAATTATCTTATTAAAATTGTATGAATTTCACATGGGCCTTTAGCAGTTCTCAGTATCCTGAAACGTTTTGGACTGATGGTAATGCAGTGCTATTCTTTAATGTACTGCCTCTTTCACACACTATATGAGCCTATAAATAGTACATGTTCTGGTGCAATCCACCGCGGAAAAGACAGGCTGTCTCTGCACTCCAGGATTTCATGTAACCTCCTGCTGCACAGGTGCAAGTTGCTTCTCCACTGCTGTGATTTGAGACATTAGGAAAAAAAATACGAGCTGCTTGGCCATCGTTTGAGTGCCAGAGGGGCTTCCACTGGCAGCTTTAACAAAAAACTGCTGCTGATTTCTTTCACTATACTGAACAGTTGGTGATCTCTCTGCACAGGTCATCATCAGCCTCCATAGTAGGCTGGAGAATGATACCTTGGGCTAATAATCCACCTGAACTCTGTCACACTCTCTGCATGGTTCTCTTTCTTTTTGTCTCTTTCTCTCTGTATCCCTCTGTTTCCACATTTCATTTCTCATGGGTAAAGGTAGATAATCAATAGCAATGGCTCAGCATCCCAGGCCATATTAACTTGACTTTTAGAAAAACTCCATAAAGAGTCAGTTGGGAAATATGTCGCACCCTACCAGTTCCCTTCTTTTCCCTTCACAGAAAATGTACCTGACCAAAGGAACTTGCTTATAGATACACAGATAGTTTTACTTTTAGTCCCTGACCTAGTGAATCAGTTCAATCAGCGACTGTACCTTCACATCAATGCCCAACTCACAGGCACACAGAAGATTACCCAAAATAGGATAAATGTTAGCATTCTGCTTCATATACTGTATTAAATGCCCTGAGCTTATTCCAAATAAATCAGTCTTCTCCATCCTTTTTCTGGATCCTGCTATTGTTTTATGCATCCAGTTGAGGACTGATTGTGTAGGTGCATCCTCAGGCACTTGTACATCTCCACCTCCTCCACATCCTCTCCGGCTGGGAAACAGGTGCCTGCGTCCTCCATCACCACCTCATTTTAGTCTTTGCTCATATTACTCTTTTTAGTTTTTTTTTTTTCCTTACACCAATCCACACCACAATGGCATCATTCACAGTCCTGTACATAAAATGTGTACATTGAAATTCACATTCTCACCAGCTGATTCTAAACCGAGTACATACCGTACAGTAAATACACAAACTGGGTTCTGGTAGTTTATGATCTGGTAGTTTATGTTCCAAGAGGTAGTCAAACTACAGTCATGGTTGACTGTGTTGTCCAAATAAAAGTGGATGCTCTGGAGTATACAGATGATCGCACACTGACATAGTTTCATTACACAGCGTAATATATTTGGGTTATTGATCTGTAGTCATTAGTATAAGCAATGGGGCATCATTTTGTTGTCACTGAATCCAGGCAGGAATGAACCCTGATTTTCCTCTTTGGCTTAGGTTGTACAGGCACTATATTAATTTGCAACAAGCCTGAGAGACGATCAGTTTGATGCTTGTTTTAACAAACACATTTGTCCTCATGCCTATGCGAGGAGTGCTACCTGGAGCACTAACCCTGTACACAATGTGCAGACATTATTGTTTAAGTAATTTTGGCCAGTTTTTATGTCGCCGATGGCTTGGCGTACAGTAGGTTAATTAGAGGTTTATGGTGGTGCTTTATCTGTAACCAGCAAACAAAACCTGAATCAATCCACCTCTCTCTCTCTCTCGATGAATAATTCTACAGTATGTGTGTGCGTAGAGTCTTGGCATTAAAGTTAATGTACACGCCGGTGGGCGGTTCTTGTGCGTACTATGAAATATATGCCTGCCGGTGCCAAGCAGGTGTTATTTTCTGCCTGCGAGGTAATGGTATACAGTACCAGCTATACAGTATTTCTGCTGAAGGCTAGAGTAAACACAGCACAGCGAAAGTGGAACTGGGAGCTACTGATCCCACAGAGTTTTTAACAGAACAGCAAGGGAAAAGGGAAAAGGGAAGATGGAGTGAAATTCTTAGGGCTGCAGAAGACGTGTAGTATGGTGGACTCTCTGAGAAAAAATACTGTAGCTTAAGACAGAACGGTGGCTCAGTAGAAGATCTAGTCGGTCCAGTGTTGAACATCATCCCAGTGATGTTTCTCATAACACCGTGATCATCCATAGCACAATATTACGGTAACTTTTCCTCTTTGAAGAAGTCCTTGCTTTCCTTTTCTCCTTCCCTTGTGTGTTTGCACCTCATTTCCTTTAAATCCCTTAAAAGCCCTTTCCTTATTGTTCACAACTACCTTCAGGCTGCTTGTAATCCATGGTTTATTGTTTGGAAAGCAGAAGACTACCCTCCTGGGGATGGTGTTCACGATGCATAAGTGAATGTAGTCTGTGATACAGATGTTCATGGTGCTAATGTCTTCTCACGGAGATCATCTCATTTTTTTCAGCCACACAGAGTCCCAACAGCTTCATGAGACCATTTCCTCACTGTTATTGTGACACCTAGTTGCTGGCAGCCAGCTGGAGCGTAGCAGAGAGTGAGAAAAGGAGAACAACACATTTCTCCCCAACGACTGAAGGGTGAAATGAATTGAACCAATATTTCTTTGTTCTCCGTTTCACCCTACAGACTGTATTTGGGACTGTAAGCTGTTTACATACAACAAAGCCAATTAGAACTTAAACCTTAAATGTGAAAATAATCAAATTAGCATACTGTACATCTTATGGGACAAACATTATGGTAAAGAAATGCTACACTCTCTATACAGCTGCTGTAGCTTTAAAGATATGGAAAAAAAAACATGCTTAACCTGCGACAGCCATCTGCCACTATGCTCATGTCAAGGTAGGTATTAAAAGTCACACTAATTGGTTTTGTGCTATGGCCAACAGTATACGGTGAGATGTGTTAAATTTTCATTTCAGAAAAAAAAATCTAATCTTCCTGATCCTTCAGTAGAATTGAGAAATGTTTAATCCTATACATTGTTTTAAAGCACTTTAATGAACACTATCCAAAAAGAAAAAGCATGATTTTATTATTATTATTATTATTTTTTTTTTTTTTTTTTATATAAACCTGCTGTGCTGGTGAAGTTAGTTTTAGGGGTAGCAGGGAATTTCTAAAGATTAAGAATGAGGCTGAGAGTTCATGTCACAGAATCCCCATTTTAAAACTTTAAATATTGGATTTCAAATTAAATAAAAATTTTATTTGTCACATACAAAGTCAAACACAGTATGATATGAAGAGAAATGCTTGTACGACCGCATAGATGACCTAAAGATTGGTTAAAATAGAGTAAATACAATAAAGAATATGAAATAAGAATATAATAAAAAAAGAAAAAGAGGATTAAAAAGAAAAATTCAAATAAAGAATATAAAATATGAAATAGGAATATAGTAATAAAAAATACAAATATCAAAAACATACAGTAGAAGACTTTTAACTGTAAATATTTACACTTTGTACAAGTAATAAAATAGAATTGAAATGGAAAAGCAATGTCCAGTCATGAGCAGAACAGTGTGCAATGTAGACCATGTTCAAATGTGTGTTAAATGTGCAATTGTGCATTAATGTGCAGTGTGTTGAGGGGTGTATTGATTGATGTTTTTAAGGTCCTCCTCAATAAAAAATTAAAAATAAAAACTTACCCAGGGAATCTCATCATCTCAGGATCAGGACATGATACAGTAATAAACTTGGTATTATTAGGTCAGGATTCTGAAAATATGCATAACTCATTCATTCATCTTCTATACCGCTTTATCCTGTATTTAGGGTCGCGGGGGACCTGGAGCCTATCCCAGGAGACTCAGGGCACGAGGCAGGGTACACCCTGGACAGCGTGCCAATCCATCGCAGAGCACACACACACACACACACACACACACTCATTCACACACTATGGTCAATTTGGGAACACCAATTACCCTAACCTGCATATCTTTGGACTGTGGGAGGAAACCGGAGTACCCGGAGGGAACCCACCAAGCATGGGGAGAACATGCAAACTCCATGCACACAGAGACGGGAATCGAGCCTGGCCGGGGAATCGAACCCAGACCCTGGAGGTGCAAGGCGACAGTGCTAACCACTACACCACCGCGCTGCCATGCATAACTCAAATCATGCAAAATAACTTAATACCCGATTTGATGTGATTGATTACATTTAACATCAAATAAAGGAAGCAATTCGTCTGACTGTCAAAGGGACACATAATCTAGGATTATATTTTTTGTGTAATCGTCATCTTTGTCATCATTACCTTATTTATTTTTTTTATTATTATTATTATTATTATTAGGGATAAAGTGGTTACTGAGGGATAAATTATTGTTTTATCAAGCATTTGATTCAACATTTCAAATATATTGCACACGGTAACTTAATGGCAGCTGTTTGAACTTAAATGAAAATGAAAATTATTTTGCCTTTGATGCATTAACATTGTTTTAATCCTCTCCAAATGCTAATTTGGGATAAAATAAGTTTTTCCCACTTCATGTAAGGAATATTATTAAAATAACTTTAATGGCAAACGCTAATTATGTCTAAAGCTTGGTCAGAACAACTGTTTACTCCAATTTAGAAGAAAAACTCGAGCTTCTCAGCTTCACAGTTTATCAGGCAGGTGAATTTGAAAGGTTGAATGTACATTAATTTGTGCCTAATTTGGACCAGGCAGTCTTTTCCTTCTTTTTTACTGATAGCTTGACAGATAATTTGACAGAGGTGAAGGTGTGATGATGTGTATACTACTAAAATTTCATGTTTAGGAGTTGAAGAAAAAAAGTGTTTACATCATTAGCGCAGTATCGTGATGTTAATGTTGTAATGCCTGATAAATGTTCCTGTAAGGGAGCTGCTCCAGTTATCATGTGGCTCTGGTTCATATTGGATTGTCTACTAGAAAATGTTAATGTTAAAGATAAACAATAACCCTAAAAGGTTGCGATAAAGTACTATTATTAAGTGCATTTAGAAGATATGAAAAAGTTTTAGCTTAAGCTTGGGAAAAAAATTGCATGCACAAAATTCCAGACTGTACATGAGTTATGAATATGTATGATCCATAATATTATATGCATCATTTTTCAATACCCTAATTTACATGACTTTACATAACCTGGCTCTTCAAAAAGCATTTTATCTCTTGCTGCCACTCAAAGGACTAACTGTAATTAATTCTGATGTGCATCGATTTATCATTGATCCGAGCCCAATTCTGTGCTTGCAACTTTAAATTACCCAAAGGAACCAGGTATAATATTTATGCAGAGTGAGCAATTTCACATGTTGAACAAGCACTTCTTATGAAGCAGGTGTGTGAGTCAGATAACAGCACTACTGTACTCTGGGTTTATTTGCCTGTGTTATTGTTTGACACCTGGAGGTCCAGAGTGTTTAATCATTGCTAACCCTTATCCTTTCTTACATCTGTTATTGAAATACATAAGTGCCTATTATGCTTGTAATTTCATTATGAACTGCTGAGCTCCAAAAAAAAAAATAAAAAAAAAAAAAATATATATATATATATATATATATATATATATATATATATATATATATATATATAGAACTAAAGAACATACTTTTCTTCCTTTCTCCTTCCATCTATTGCTTAAAAGAGGATTAAATAATTAACAAAGAAATATAGAGAACCGATTTTATTATATATACAGATCAGCCATAACAATAAAATAATCTACATAATATTGTGCAGGTCCCTCTTGTATCACCGAACCATCAACAGAACGGACTTCTCTAAAGACCTGTGAGTTGTAAGGTACAGTAGATCAGACTTGTTAATCCAGCACATCCCATAGACGCTCAATCAGAGTGAGAGCTTGGGAGTCAATACCTTAAACTCTTTGTTATGTTTCTCAAGCCATTGCCATCAGGGAATACTTGGTCCGCAACATTTATTATGTTCGGTGTTGCGTGTCAAAGTAACATCCACATAAATACAAGGACCCAGGGATTTTCATCAGACCATTGCCCAGAGCATCACACTGTCTTTGCCCTCACGCTCACACTCTTCCCATGGTGCTTCCCGGAGACATCTATTACCCAGGTAAGTGAGGCATACACACCACGCCATCCACATGACATAAAAGAAAATGTGATTCATCAAACAAGGCCACCTTCTTCCATTGTTCCATGGTCCAGTTGTGATGTTCACCTGCCCATTGTAGCAGCTTTCAGCACTGCACAGGGGTCAGCATGGGCACTCTGACCAGACTGTGGCTATGCAGCTTCATACATACAGTAGTGAGTTGCAATGCACTGTGGGTCCCGACACCTTCCCATTATAGACAGAAATAACTTCTTATTTTATCCCAGCTTCAAATTGTGGTATAGTAGGTCTTCTGTGGGATTGATCCAAACAGTTTAGCCTTCGGTTTCATCAATGGACATAACTCTCACCAGTTTATGATTTGGCCATCATACTGTAGGTCCAGTAGGAGTCACTGCATACAAGAATACCTGATGTTTCAACCTTTCTTAGCTATCACAATGTAGCCCTTGTTAAGGTCTCTCACATGCTTACCCATTTCTTTCTGTATCTATCGCATCAACTTTGAGAAATGATTGTTTGCTTGCTGCCTAATACTGTATATCCCCTCCCCTTATAAGTCAGCATAAGGAGGTCGTCATTGTTATTCACTTCACCTGTCAAAGCTTTTACATTTACAGCATTTGGCAGGCATTCTTTTCCAGATTTTTTTTTTTTTATCTCAATAACATTTTCAATCTCAATAAACATTTGAGCTATTGAAGGTTAAAGGCCTTGCTCAAGGGCCCACCACTTGGTGGTGCTGGGGTTTGAACCCAGGACCTTATAATCAGTCTTCCAGGGACTAGTCCCTGCCCACTACATATGATTTTATTGTCATGGCCGATTTGTGTATAAGAAAAGAATCATAATTAATAATAATAATAATAATAATAATAATAATAATAATAATAAAACACACACACACACAACAATACTTTTTTAATCCTTGGGATTATGGCTCATTAACCAGTAATTTTATTAACGCTAAAATAAATAAATAGTCATTCTTATTTGTGATTATTTTCTTCCCTCTTTCCTGAGGATAATTAAAAATAGATAAATAAATAAAAAGTTTTAACTTTTAAAGAGACATAAAATATCACCCGAAGCACTGCCAAATAATGAAATAATGCTTGAAATGAAGACGGCCGTGATTTGTGCTACCTGCCAAAAGAAATGCCCGATGTAAATTTGTGTGAATGTAATATAAATAATAATAAATCTCCCAGTCAGAGTATGCTTTTATTTCTAACCAACTACCCCACGGGTGGTTATGCGTGCGCAAGATGCACATTATAAATTACAGCCGCCTTAGCTTGTGCACTTTTCTCACTTCCATTATACTGCAGACTCTGCATCCACTATAGCTATGATTTCTAACAATTTTAGTGATTGACAAAAATCAGGAGGTCTCTACTTGTGGCAAAACGTAAATTTTATTGTGTTCTACAATATATATATATATATATATATATATATATATATTCCCATGCCACTTCCCTGTGGCACGAAATGTTTTATATATATATATATATATATATATATATATATATATATATATATATATATAGTGCTTTTCAATAGAACATGATGTCATGTTTTTCAGTCTTCAGTGGTGCACAAAATTGCTGGATGAGGAGCATTAATTCCCTTCACCCACATATTTTCAAGACTTTTTCATATTCTTAACTGATTGGAACCACAATATTACTTTTTATTACTTCTGTCCTCCCCAAGCTCAGCCAGCTTTGAACTTGGGTTTTAGTTAGATTTGTGCTTACCATTTTCATAAAGACTGGAAGCAGAATTAGATATAAAATTTTCAATAGAGGTTGCAGAGTGGCATAGCTCCAGGGTCCCCAGTTTGAGTCTCCATTCAGAATTATTGTCTGTATTGTTTCAACTTTTCTCCCTTATTTGTGTTTCCTCTAGGTGCTACATTTCAAGCACATGTAGGTAGGTGCAGGTAACCGCGATATATTCAGAGTGTCAAAAATTAGCAAATTGACGATAGTATCATTTAGGTGACTCGGTTCTTTGAATCTTCATCAAAATGAACAAATTTTTGAGTCATTTAGTTCATTTCATTCTTTTGATCAGAAATAATGTTAAATTTTCAATGTCTCAAAGTTTGGCTATACAGTAGTTCAAGTAATGAAAAAATTACAAAGCAGCTAAGTTATAATAAACAGAATGAGTAGCTCACCTCTTATATCTTCTGGTCCGAATCGTTCCTTCTTTTGAATCTATAGCACCGCATAGTGTCTATTGGAGTCAAATGACAAAAGAAAAAACGACTCAGACTTGAAGACTCAAAGGTAACTATTCATTTCTGTTTCCTGTACATAATATATGGAGGTTTTGCAATGCTTTGCGCATGCGCGCTCAGAAGAAAATGATCGAATCCCTCTCTGAAATTCCAGAGTCACATTAAAGACTTGTTCAAAAAGAACGAATTGTTCATGAACGACCCATCACTAATTGACGATGGGTGGTTGAATTTCCAGTACAGTGAAACCTAGGATTACGAGTAACGCGGTTTGCGAGTGTTCCACAAGACGGGCAAAGGTTTTTAATATATTTTGACTTGAAAAATGAGCAAGTCTTGGTTTACGAGTACCGAGTATCTTGTATATTTTATTTAAGGAAGTCAAATTATGCATGTCTAATTTAAAATTAATAGTTCAGGCTCCTGAGTGGTTGAAGCTCTGGGTTCCTGATTGAAGATTTCAGTATCTGTTCCCTGCCACTGTATGGTCACCATTAATGGGTCCTTAACCTACAGCAACCTACAGCCAGTGAATGCAGGTCCGGTCCAAAGCCCTTTTCAAAAATGGGAGGGTCACAATCCGCTGTTAATCCATTGCCACAACCCAAGAATAAAAAGGGACAAAGCCAAAGGAAAAAAAAAAGTTTAGTCTCCTGATGGTGCAATGGAAGTGTTTTCACCCTATTACCTGAAGATAGCAAAATTCTATTCCTCGGTGATGCAACAGCCAGCTGTAGCCAGGAGTCTAGGATTGCAAGTTGAGCAAATTGACCGTGCTCTCTTGTGGGGGGGAAGGGAAGGCACACCTGCGCTCTCACATCAGTCAAGGGAACCCGAGCCAATCATGGATGCCTGTGAGCTCATGTAAGAGGAGAAGGTAGAGACTGCATTCCTCTGAGGCTGTTATGCCACTTCCCAAGATTGCTTGCACATCAGTTTTGAAAATATACGGTCGGCTGATGTCACATGTCTTGGAGGAAGCACTTGATTTTTTTTTGCCCTCCCTGGTTGGTGCTCTAGTTGTTACGTTGATGGGAGGATGCTGTAAGTGAGAAATAGCTATGAGAAAACTCAGAGAAAATCCCCTTGACAAAAAACTAAATAATAATTAAAAAAAAATAATAATAATAAGAAAAAGTTGTTCTGAATGTTTTAATTCTTCTTCTTTTTTTTTTTTTACTTTTTTTTCTCTTCATTTTGTTTTTAAAGTTACAGGTGGGATGAGAGGTTAAGGCGTTGGACTACTGACCAGAAAGTCCCAGGTTCAAACCTCAGCACCACCAAATTGCCACTATTGGGCCCTTGATCAAGGCCCTTAACCCTCAATTGGTCATATTTAAAAAGTGATATAAAAATGTAAGTCGCTCTGGATAAGAGCATCTGCCAAATGCCTAAATGTAAATGTAAATGTAAATAAGGGTGTCTGCAAAATGGTAAAATGTAAATATAATAGTTTGGTGGCACGTTGGCTTAATGGTTAGCATTATCGCCTTGTACTTGCAGGTACTGTACAAGGTACTTCGATTCCTGCCTTGTGGTCTGTGTGCATGGAGTTTGCATGTTCTCCCTGTGCTTGATGGGTTTCCCCTGGATACTCTGGTTTCCTCCCACAGTCCAAAGACATGCCGATAAGGCTAATTGGCATTCCCAAATTACCCATAGTATGTGAATGAGTGTGTGTATGTGTGTGTGCCCTGCGGAGGATTGGCATCCCGCCCAGGGTTGCCATCCCGCCTTGTTCCCTAAGTCTCCTGGGATAGGCTCCAGGCCCCCTACGACCCTGAATACAGGATAAAGCGGTGTAGACAATGAGTGAGTGACGGTGAGTGATGTAATAGTTTCCATATTTTGCAGAAAAAAGATTTAGAGTAAGAAATAGTTTTATATCACCTTTAATCAGAGCATATTATTGAGTTAGTCACTTATATAATTATTAAAACTATAATGTATGTCTGAGCTTTCTGTGTGAAACAGTAATACAGTTTCATGCATACTCGTTAATATGACTTAAAGATACATTAAGCCTTTGCAAGTCTGGTTTTGTTTTAGGGCATTTTACTGAAACACGAGAAAACAGTGCATGACCTCTCTCCCTCTCTTTTTTTACAGCAGACTCTGGACTTCTTCTCCAAGGTCAGTATGACACTATACGTGTAATGCATCGCATCACTGTGACGGCTAGAATTTTAAACAACTGCAAATCAGAGCTTACTATTGAGGTGGCATTGTGAAAAGCTGTCCATTCTGAACATCTTGCCAAGCCATGAATTTAGAAGGCTTTCAAAGTGTAATGCATGCTTGAGAGGATGCTCATACTCACCAGGCTGCTCACGCTCCACATTTGCTCTTATAAAACTTCCAACTATGAACAATTTAAAAAAAAAAAATGTCTGAGCAAATGCTCAAGAGTGATTGATGGTTGAGTATATGCTTCAGCATGCAGTAAACGCTTTCACCCTGACGATTCAGGTCGAGTATTACAATAAGTGGAATGCACATGAATATTACCTCCCTGACATTCCGCGTTCAATCTTGGAGTAAGTTTTAAAATGGCAGATTTTCACGTAAGTGAATGATTCTGTCTGCCATAGACTGTGCTATTAACATGGACGCGGTCTCATGCTAACAAGGAGCGGGAAAAAAAGGGGGTTACAAAAGGAAAGAGTGATGATCAGGATTTGAGAGTACAAACAAACAAACATTTCATTTGGATAGTCCGAATCCAACAGAGATGAACTGTAGGCAAAAACGCAAATAAAACTAGAAAATGAACAACTTCAGCAAAGTAAACTTAAAATTGGACTGGATTACTGAACAGTGTCACCTATTTCTTTGTTCTTTTCTATTGCAGCCTCTTCGATATGCATCAATCCATCTAAGAACCTCTGTAGTCCAACTACTATAGGGACAATGAAGGATAATGGTAATTACTATTCTATATATTACCATTTTTACAACCGTGGTAGGACCTCAGGTGAACATTCACATGGGCATTCACACACAATGGTCAATTTGGGGACGCCAATTAGCCTAATCTACATGCCATTGAACTGTGGGAGGAAACTGAAGAACACAGCGGAAATCCACCAAGCACGGCTCAAGGGAATCGAACCCTTGACCACAAAGCCACCATGCCGCTCTTTGGTATGTGAATTAAGTGCTCTGTTATTATTATTTTTGAAAAATTATCCTTTTGGATTTGTAAGAATGGTAAAATTTGGGCATTTAGCCTGATTTTAGACCTGAATCAGTTTTTACAATCAGTCCAAATTTGGGCCTGATCAGTTGTCTCAGGGCTTGATTAACGATCCGGCTCCCAAAAGATTGGATGGATTTGTGCCAGAAATTTTGATTGGCTCTCTTGCAGTGTCAGCAGGCGCACAGAGAAATTTTCCACAGTTCTGAATTAATTCAGCTCCATGCCTCGGTGCACGTACTTCCAATTCGTACACAGACACAGTTTGGGGGGTTCTGGGTAAATGTGTGATCACTCAGGTGGTGCATGGTTTCTCAACCTTACAGTGAAAGAGGAGAGGACGCAGCTTCAGGGCATGCAAGGCCAATTAAAACATATAATGTGAGTTAAAACATTGAACACAATGAAAACAACCAGTGTCTGCACAGCTATAGCATTTGGAGTCAAAGAGATTTGATTTACAAGATAAATAGTCTCAAACTGTGCTTTTGGTGCATTTAATAGCAAAAAATAAAAGTACACCAGAGAATTTTAATTTTTACTTGGAAATTGCTATTTGAAATTGGTATAAGGATATTTCCTGACATATAATACTGTACTGTGCAAAAATCTTGAGCCCCCTCATTTCTTTATACTTTACTTCCAAAGAGCTTCAAAATTAATAAAAAATTTTTTTAAGGAGTAGTTCTTCAGAATTCCTCAAGGTCTTTTTTTTTTCATCTAATTTTTGACCAGTTTTTGTCTCTCATTTTCAGTCCAGTCCCTGAGTGTTTTCAGAGGATTGTGTTTTGCTTGTTAAGCCACACAGTGAATTGTAAACCATTCAAGCATGAACCATCTCACTTACTGTAAGGCATGAACCAGTGAGAAACAGGTGCAGATATGATGACAGATGATCAGGCCATTGATTAGTATAGTGCTGATGCTGAATGCTGAGTGGTTGGAACAGACGAGAGGGGAAATGAGGTCGCTGCTGAAATGTTTTTAATAAAAACAAACAGGTTTTTAATTGTATTTTTAGGCACTTTGCATTTTCTTTCATTTCATTTACAGAATTTAAGTAAGTTTGATATGAAAAATGGAGTGTGACTCATGACTTGCACAGCTGTAGGTACCTAATACAAAGTTGTTAAAAGCTTAACACATTCTGCAGTAAACATATCACTTTTAAACCAAACGCCCCATGATTAACTCCCGATCACCGGTGGATGGTACTGTATGGATTAACATAACACATTAACATAACACAGATTCTGTACTGTCATGTAGCTCGTTTCATTCACATGTTTTGAACTCTACAAATCTGAAGCAATCGTGGCACACCAATTAATCATTCTGTAAGATTAAGAATTACTGCACATTTAATTAGTTTTGCAGGTTTGTCCAATGAGCACATTTCTATTGACTTCTCAATTAATGCCATGCAATTATTATAAATGGTCCCTGGCCCAGTTTCTCGAAAGCTTCTTATCGCTAAGTAGTTCTTAAGTTGTACCTTAACCTCTCTTAACGTTATGCCGCATTTCCCGAAACGTTTGTACGCTAAGTATCTCTTAGGTAAGTCACACATTCGTAAGGTTGGTCCGGACCAACCTTAACTAATTCTTAGCGTAGTTTCAGCTCGAGACGCTAGTCGCCGCCACTGAGCAGCAGTCTTTATAAACCAGCGGTGTATGCAAACACATTATGGCACGTTATCAAAGTCGTATTAATGATGGAATATACTGTAGGCCTGTTTAAGAATGTTATTTTATATCAGAACTAATAGAGTGACTTTTAATTAGCCTATTTCATAATGTGACTAATGCATTAAAATTGGCAATCACTTTTAATATTAAAAGTGCGATTGCCCGCCGACGTTCCGCTAACGTTCCGCGAAGATCTGCAAGGTCCGCGAGCTTCCGCATGTTAAACACCAGAACTCGCGCTGAATCATGATGAACCACACTTACGGCCCCTGCTCGAAACCGCGTAGGAGAGATAGGGGTATTAAACCTCTACTCTATCATCTCATCGTATTCATTCCATAAGTGCACTATACAGTACAACCCCAAGAACTGAACATACTTCACATTGTTTCTGAAACTGGTGAAGAGTGTTATCAGCTGTTTGTCCATCAACTATGATTGTAAACCCGGTTCGTTTCACCGCCACAGGTTACATGAAAATATTAGCAACAGTTTGGTGATTTAATTTATATATTTGTCTAGTATGGCATGCTATTGATAAGTTAACCCATGTTGAAATAAACGTTATTAAAATAATTTAGTGCAATGTTTAATTTGCATAGAAAGTGCCGTCTTTCTTAACGCTGTCATGCAAAAGGAGTCAAAAATCAATTCCTGAGCCACCGATGTCCGCTAATTCAGGACCTTCACTGTAGACAGCGCCTTGTAATGTCGGACGTAATAGGCAGCGACTTAAGAAGACTCCTAAGGGACAGTTCGAGAAATACACTTAGAAAAGTTACCACTTAACGATATATCTTCAGAGTCTTCTTAGCGGGCGAATAGTGTGCGTTATCGAGAAACCGGCCCCTGATTATTGTCTCTTGCATTATTGCAATACACAGCATACAGTCTTGATCAAATCTGCTTTACAAGACCCCATCTTCTTTTTACATTTTGGCCAGTTCTACTAATCTGTCGAAAAACTGAAGTAGGTGGGGGAATAAATTTTGCATGAGAAGGATTGGGCAGAGAGAAAAAAAAAGGAATGAAGTTAATTGGGCTTGACATTTGTTAGATCTTAAGCAGCCAAGCAGGTCAGGTTATTGCAATTGATTTAATCATAAGCGAACATAAATTCTTTACGCTCGCCCTACTGAGAATAGTTTTTTAGTGTTTTTTTTTTTTTTTTTACAGGTCACTTGTACTTTTTCAACTCATCAATCATATTCAGTCATATCCAATTAAATTTGTATTTGGATACTGAAATTACATTTTTATGATTTCTTGTCAGATTTGCATGAAAACATGAACTGCTCAAACTTAAGTTAAGGTAGTTTCTTTTAAAACAACAACCGCTTTGTTGAAACTTTTCTCTACTGTGACCTCATTTTTTTCCCTTTTTCTGCCTGAATTATCTGTGAGTAAAGTGGAGACTTCTCACTGTTAATTGACTCCCTTGGGCTTGTGTTAAATAAGGGATAGTAAAAAGAACAATATGTAATTAGCTCTCCAAAAAAGTTTTTTTTTTTTTTTTTTTTTAAACAATAAATAACAGCTATTTTTAGTTTCTGTACTGTGTATGTGTGTGATGTTCTGACAAATCCACTGCTGCTCAGACTGTGATGTTTATCTATCTACAGTTCTTATATTGGGACTGGGAATATTGCTAATATTTAAAGCCTCTGCTTGGTTTTAATTCATACAAATAATAGGTAAGAAAATACACATTACTGGAATTTCAAATAAATGCTGAAGGATGTACAATGTGGCTTTCATAATCCAGGATCCATCACCCCAACCCCAAGCCAAAACCCACCTGAAGTTTGAACCCCTATTTGATGTTAATGTTTAATCAAGTTGTATTCAAGGGCATTGCTCATTTTGTTTAAACAACACATTTCTGAGAGTTGATCCATGTTTGTTTTGCTGGTTTTACACATTTGCTTTCTCTGTGTTTTGCATTGCCAGCATTTGTCCAATTGCTTTCTTGTCTCATGTCTGTTTAAACTGGTGATTTGGATTGAAGATAACCCTGTTGTGCTTACATCCTCCTAACATCATTATTTTAACTAATCTAGTGCTTTTCTTTTTTACATTGGGTAATACTCTGGGTATAATCTAATCAATAATGATATTTATGCATATAATACACCAATGGTTAAAGCTCTAGGTTACTGATCTGGACACACACACACACACACACACACACACACACACACACACACACACACACACACGAACTAAATAACATCAGGACTGAACTGATCAACACACACATGCACAATCACCCTGATCTACAACCATCTCACAATTGTTCATACCTACCTACCTGAACTCAATGTTTACTGTTTCTCTTCCCACTACCTCAACTAATACCTCATCACTAACAAAAAAGGAAAAAAGGTACTGTAATGTGTTACGTTGACGTGTTACGTTGTTCTGTAGCTCTTTCTTTGCACATTTTCATGTGAACTTTGTTGTCTGTTGTCTAGTGTTGTCTCTTTTTTGTATAGAAATAGATAGTTTTAGGTTAACTTAAAAATGTAAATATGTCATACTGTATCTGAGCTATTCAGCTAATTAGATCTCTTAGTTATCTAGCCGGTTCCGGTAAAGTGTGTTGTTAATTTATGTTGTTGCATGTATGTAGCATCTTGTTCCTGGAGGAATATTGTTTCATTTCACTGTCTACTGAACTGTATATGGTTGGAATGACTATAAAAGCCTACTTGACTTGACTTGAGAAGGTCGGAGGTTCACGCCCCCAGCATGGGCAAGTGGCCACTGTTGGGGCTTTGGGTTGCTCCAGGATTGACCTGCAATTTGACCGCTGCTTTCTAACAAGCTTGGATATATGAAGAAAGAATTTCACTGTGCTGTAATTTATATGTGATTATATAAAAAGCCTTTTAATCTCACACACACACACACACACACACTGTCACGCTCTCAGTGCCTTCGCGCTGATCAGAAACCTTTTGACATTTCCTTTCCCACGCTGTCAGACTCTCATCACATGATCATGCTTTCCCACGCTGTCATCGCTCCTCCCGGACCGCCCCGCCGGCACACCGGTTTCTCATCTGGCGCTGATTTCACCCAGCTTATAAGGAAGCGCAGCGCGCTGCCTCGCGCTGGATTATTGTGTGTTTTTTTGGCCATAGTTTTCTCGCGTTTCTGTTCATGACTTTTCACGTTGCCGACTTCGCTTGCTTCTCGTTTTCCCCCTCGCCTCCCGATTTGGATTATTGCCACGCTTGGATTTAACGGCTTTGAACTTTCGCTTTCGTTTCTCGACCACGGCTCAGCTTCACGTTTTTTGCTCGACGCCCTCGCTGACTGATCACACGGCTTTGATCTCTTGCTCTCCTCCTCGACCACGGCTCAGCTTCACGTTTTTGCTCGACGCCCTCGCTGACTGATCACACGGCTTTGATCTCTTGCTCTCCTCCTCGACCACGGCTCAGCTTCACGTTTTTGCTCGACGCCCTCGCTGACTGATCACACGGCTCTTATCTCTCGCTCTCTACCTGCAACTGGGTCCACTTTCACAGTCCACGTTCTGCATCACGACAGAATAATCCAGCCAGCACTATGGACCCAGCAGGGTTAGACGGAATGCGACGGGCACTGGAGACCCAAAGTGTGCTCCTCGGAAAGAACCAGGAGGAACTCATCGCCACGAGACAAACTCTAGCTGACGTCATCTCCCAAATACAACGGCTCCAGGTACCTACAGCTCAGACCTCACACTCCGGAACACCACGAGAGCCACGCCTACCAGCCCCTCCCACCTATGGGGGAGAACCAGGAACTTGCAGGTCCTTCCTCTCACAATGCTCACTGATTTTCGAGCTTCAAACCTCCTCCTTCTCATCAGAACGTTCCCGGGTGGCCTACATCATCACGCTACTAACTGATAGAGCCAGGGAGTGGAGTACAGCCCTCTGGGAGGCTCGCGACCCATGCTGCGAGAACTTCGACAACTTCTCCAAGGAGATGAGGAGGGTCTTTGATCGCTCATTCGCCGGCAGGGAGGCGGGAACAAGGTTATTAAGACTTCATCAGGGATCCCGCTCTGCTTACGACTATGCCATCGAGTTCCGCACCCTAGCCGCTTCTAGTGGATGGAATGACAGAGCCCTAGCGGATGTCTTTCTGGAAGGGCTATCAGAAGATCTTAAGGATGAGCTCATCTCCCGCGAAACCCCCACGGACCTCCACGAACTCATGGATCTCGCCGGGCGGGTCGACTCACGTCTCCAGTTAAGACGGCACCCCAGAATAGGGCACGCGCCTCCTGCCCTGCAGCAAACCAATCAGGAGGAGCCCATGCAGCTAGGCAGGACCCGCATCTCTGACGAGGAGAGACGCCGACGCCGCCTACAAGGGGCTTGTTTTTACTGTGGAGCTTCAGGACACAGGCTTAAAGACTGCTCATTAAAAGGGAGGCCCCCCCTAGTCAGACTGGGAACACTAGAAGGCTCCCCTCCTGATAGATTTCCACAATCACGTCCCCTACTTCCCGTAAACCTAATCATCGGTGGTCAGGCTCACCCAATTCAGGCACTAATTGACTCCGGCTCCGATCGAAATTTGATCAGCGCGAATACGGTGAGAGCATTAAAGATCCCTGGCTTACCACTAGACACTCCGCTCGCCGTTCAGGCCTTGGATGGGAGCCGGCTTCCACCCATCATACTTAGAACCCCACCGTTAACCTTAAGAACGTCAGGGAACCACTCTGAGGAGATCTCCCTCTTCATTATGGAGAAATCACACGCCGCCTTGGTCCTCGGACTTCCCTGGCTAGCCCTCCATGGACCCCAGATCGATTGGAACAAGCAAGTCATCACGGGTTGGAGTCCCTCATGCTCCACGACATGCCTGCACTCAGCACTCCCTCCAACTCCTATCCTGGCCACGCCCCATGAAACCCCGGACATCTCCAGCGTACCCACCGAATACCATGATCTTGGGCAGGTCTTCAATAAGACCCGAGCCATGTCACTTCCGCCGCACCGACCATACGACTGTCCCATTGATCTTCTCCCGGGCACCTCTCCTCCGAAAGGCAGACTTTACTCTCTGGCACACCAAGAAAGAGAGGCCATGAATAAGTATATCACAGATTCCCTCGCCGCCGGAATTATTCGTCCATCCTCCTCGCCCGCTGGGGCAGGATTTTTCTTCGTCAAGAAAAAAGACAAGTCCCTTCGTCCATGCATTGATTACAGAGGGCTTAACGAGATAACCGTCAGGAACCGCTACCCGTTACCTCTCATGGCCACCGCCTTCGAACTTCTCCAAGGGGCGGACATTTTCACCAAGCTCGACCTACGAAACGCTTATCACCTCGTCCGCATCCGGGAGGGCGACGAGTGGAAAACTGCCTTCAACACACCCACTGGGCATTACGAGTATCTGGTGGTTCCGTTCGGACTGACCAACGCCCCTGCCGTATTCCAGGCCCTCATTAATGACGTTCTCCGTGACTTCTTGAATTCCTTCGTGTTCGTGTATTTGGACGACATTTTGATTTTCTCTCGAGGCCTGGAGGAGCACCGGCACCACGTTCGCCAAGTTCTGCAGAGGCTCCTAGAGAACAATCTCTTTGTTAAAGCCGAGAAATGTGAGTTCCATACAACTTCCACAACGTTCCTAGGGTTTGTCATCTCTCCCTCCAGACTGGAGATGGAACCCGCCAAGGTCCAGGCCGTCTCCAACTGGCCCACGCCAGCCTCTCGACGTGACCTCCAACGGTTCCTGGGGTTCGCGAACTTCTATCGCCGCTTCATCCGGGGTTACAGTTCTGTCGCCGCCCCCCTCACCTCCCTGACTTCCCCCAAGACACAGTTCTGCTGGAACAACGAGGCAGACAAGGCCTTCACGGACCTCAAGAAGCGGTTCACCTCAGCCCCCATACTCACCATACCCGATCCATCTCGCCAGTTTGTGGTAGAAGTGGACGCCTCCAACACTGGCGTTGGGGGAATTCTCTCCCAAAGATCCCCGCGAGACAACAAGCTGCACCCCTGCTCATTCTACTCCCGCCGTCTATCTCCAGCTGAGAGGAATTATGACGTAGGCGACCGAGAGCTCCTGGCCATCAAGTTAGCACTAGAGGAGTGGAGACATTGGCTGGAGGGGACCGAGCTTCCCTTCATAGTGTGGACCGATCACAGGAACTTAGAGTACCTGCGCACCGCCAAAAGACTCAATGCCCGCCAAGCTCGGTGGTCGCTGTTCTTCTCAAGATTCAATTCCAAGCTGTCCTGTCACCCAGGCTCTGCCCGAACGCTATTTATCATACAACAGCGTTTCTGGTGGTCCACGATGGGGAGGGATGTCTCCAGCTTTGTGGCAGCCTGCGACATTTGCACCCGCTGCAAACCCAACAACCGTCCTCCGGCTGGCCTCCTCAGACCCTTACCCATACCTCACCGTCCCTGGTCGCATATTTCGCTGGACTTTGTAACAGGGCTACCCTCATCTGACGGAAACACTTGCATCCTGACCATTGTTGACCGCTTCTCCAAGTCCGTCCACCTAGTCCCGCTCCCCAAGCTCCCGTCCGCCAAAGAGACCGCAGAGCAATTGATATTTCATGTTTTTCGTCTTCACGGCCTCCCCACCGACATAGTTTCAGACCGTGGCCCTCAATTCACCTCACGCTTCTGGGGGGCCTTTTGTAAACTCATCGGAGCCTCTCCTAGCCTATCTTCTGGTTTTCATCCCCAATCCAACGGCCAAACAGAACGAAAAAACCAAGCAATGGAAGTCTCCCTCCGGTGTATGACTACTCGTGATGCCACCACCTGGAGTAAGTTTCTCCCGTGGGTCGAGTACGCTCACAACTCCCTGCCATCTGCCTCAACGGGCCTCTCTCCGTTCCAGTGCTGCCTGGGCTACCAACCACCACTGTTCCCCACTCAAGAGGAGGAGGTAGAGGTCCCCTCGGCACAACACTTTATCCGCCGCTGCAAAAGTACATGGTTACGAGCCAGACGATCCCTGCTGCAAGCATCCCGCTTATACAAGAGACAGGCGGACCGTCATCGCTCCAAGACTCCCAGGTATCACATAGGAGACAGAGTCATGCTCGCCACCAGAGACATCCCCCTAAAGACACTTTCCCGCAAGCTCTCTCCCCGTTTCATCGGACCCTTCACAATAACCAGGATAATCAACCCGTGCGCTGTCCGTCTCCTACTCCCATCGTCTATGCGACGCATCCACCCCACCTTCCATGTGTCCCAGCTACGACGCATTGTAAACTGTTCTCTAAGTCCACCCTCCCACCCTCATCCTCCTCCCCGTATCATCGATGGCAGTGAGGCGTACACAGTCAGAAAACTCCTGAAGGCCCGCCGGCGAGGCAGAGGAATCCAGTTTTTGGTGGATTGGGAGGGCTACGGCCCTGAGGAGAGAAGCTGGATCCCAGCCAGATTCATCCTCGACCGAACCCTGATCACGGACTTCTACAGACGCTGCCCCAACGCACCCCGCGTAACGCCTGGAGGCGTTCGTTAGAGGAGGGGTACTGTCACGCTCTCAGTGCCTTCGCGCTGATCAGAAACCTTTTGACATTTCCTTTCCCACGCTGTCAGACTCTCATCACATGATCATGCTTTCCCACGCTGTCATCGCTCCTCCCGGACCGCCCCGCCGGCACACCGGTTTCTCATCTGGCGCTGATTTCACCCAGCTTATAAGGAAGCGCAGCGCGCTGCCTCGCGCTGGATTATTGTGTGTTTTTTTGGCCATAGTTTTCTCGCGTTTCTGTTCATGACTTTTCACGTTGCCGACTTCGCTTGCTTCTCGTTTTCCCCCTCGCCTCCCGATTTGGATTATTGCCACGCTTGGATTTAACGGCTTTGAACTTTCGCTTTCGTTTCTCGACCACGGCTCAGCTTCACGTTTTTTGCTCGACGCCCTCGCTGACTGATCACACGGCTTTGATCTCTTGCTCTCCTCCTCGACCACGGCTCAGCTTCACGTTTTTGCTCGACGCCCTCGCTGACTGATCACACGGCTTTGATCTCTTGCTCTCCTCCTCGACCACGGCTCAGCTTCACGTTTTTGCTCGACGCCCTCGCTGACTGATCACACGGCTCTTATCTCTCGCTCTCTACCTGCAACTGGGTCCACTTTCACAGTCCACGTTCTGCATCACGACACACACACACATTACACATTATGGGCACGAACTCTAAAGCAGAATAAGACGATATACTCCGCTATTCTGTTATCTTACGTTTTCATGGTTGCTTAGGGATTTGTGGAATGACACAGCAGAATGGAAATAAAGTTCTGATACTTAATCAAAGACACGGACTAGGCACAAGGGAATGCCCCCAAATGTCCTTTTTAAAATTTCTAGTGAAAATTTATTGTGTGCCAAAAAGCATTAATAAGGATGATCTGGGCATTAAACACGATTTAGGAAAAAGAAGAGGAAAAATGGAAATGCTGAGTAGTTTATGATTTTGAGTCATGAAATGTGGTGTAAATTTAAGAAGGATATTCCTCCGAGGATGTTGCATCAACTAAATTGAGATATCCTTCACATTGTCTGCTGTGGCAAATGTCTTAGGAACATACCATATTTCAGCTCATTACTTCTTCTGTAAAGAGTTGCATACTATACTACTGTACACTTTGCACTATTATGGTTTTATGGCATAATTGGTATAATTAAGGACTTTTATTTTTATTTTGATTATTTTTGATTATCCGATTTTTCATTGTGTGTCTGTTTTTCTAAGAGGCCATATGTATACCTATCCAGGCTGGAGAATATTTTTTATGATATGTATTTATCAATAGTTATACTTTTACCCTTTGCAACTGAAGCAACCCCAGATCACAACACTGCCTCCAGAGGCTTGGACAGTGGACAATATGCATGAGTGGAGCATCGCTTCATTCGCTTCCCTTTTTACCCTGACACGCCCATCGTTCTGGAATAGGATCATCAGACCACATGACCTTTTTCCATCGCTCCAAAATCCAATTTTTATGCTCCCTTGCAAACTCAAGGCTTTTTTTCTGATGAGTCTCACTATAGTAGAAGTGGTTTTCTTATGGACACACAGATGGTTAGTCCCAATCCTGTGCATTCTCATCATACTGTGTGTGTGCAGTATGATGAGACACAGCTCTGGTTTTTAACTCTTGATTTTTATTTATTTTTTTACTATGCAACTTCAACAAGCGATTAGGTGATCACCTTACATGATTATTTTTATATTGATGGTTCAACATTATCCGTCCATGTTTTGATAATGTGTCGAAGGGTTTTTAACCCAGTTCCATAATTTAAATTGTTACACCAATGCTAAAATCTAAATTACATTGGATTACCACAGGTATAAAAATATTCAGTAAGTCCCCTACTTACAAACATTTGAGTCATGTACTTTTCGAAGATATGAACATTCGCAATTGCGCAAGTTCAATCGCGGAAATTAGATCATATCCATTGTCATGTACTTACATTGTCAAGTGCAGTACAAGTCCATGATGTCTGGAAGCACGCATAAAAGCAGCGGCGATGAGAGCTAAGAAGCGCCAAATAATAACGGTGGAGAAAATAATTGAGAGAATGGAGCGATGGCAGACACTTCTTCTCGTTCAACCATCGGCACGATTCTAAAGAACACTGTTCTGTAATATACAATGTTTAGTATCAATGTTAGTATTCCAGTACCTAGACAATGCTTGTTGAACTTACGAACAAATTGGACTTATGAATAAGCTCTCTGGACAGAACTTAAGGTTGTCATAAGTATACTGTATAAACATACGTCCTTTACACTATGTCAGACAACTTAAAGAGATTACATCATGTACATATTTTCATATGAATTGTTCACTTGAAATCATGAAATATAAGAGCATGTCCACTTTCTGAACTTACAACAAAACAAATGTCAAACTCAGAACCTTTCCTCTTTATGGTCATCCTGTGTTGGTTCACTCTTCATCCTTTTCAATCATCACATTAGTGATCCATGGTGGGCGGGAAATCAATAATAATACATATCCTGTCAGTTCTGCCAGTGGGGAAGGGACTCTGAGTGATTGTTGTATAAAGTAGAGAAGACGAATTGTCTGTTTGGATTAGGGTGTGATGGTAGACCAATATAATGTTAAAACACGATATAAAAACCCACAGGGTGGTAAAATACTGTTACTTTTACAACAATGTAATATAATCTCTAACTAGCAAAAAAAATTAATCTTAGAATGAGGTATACAATACTGCAAATAATATTACAACGAGGTAAACTGTATAATCTCATGATAACATTCAATATCAGAATACAGGACGCTTTCTATAATTTTAAAAGTATTATATACTGCATTGTTACGACCCCCGGTCTAGGGTCCAGGGACGAAACAAAGAAAATAATAATAACTAAATAAATAAACGGTGTAACCAAAGTACAGTGCGTGGATTTTTTTTTTATACACACACACACACACACACACACACACACACACACACACACACACACACACACACACACAGGAAGCTCTAGGCTTCAGGGTTGAGCCAAGGCCAAAACAATAAACAAAACCCCACCCCTGTCTCCTCCCTCCAAACTAACTAAACTACCAAAGAAAAGATTATAAATCAAAATACAAAGACTAAACTAACTACCAATACAAGAACACAGGAGAAAACGGGGGAGAACAAAAATGTCACCCAACCCCTACTGCTTCCTTGAACTATATACAAAAACAACGAAAAAAAGAATTAATAATATATACAATATTTACACAAAAGAAAACTATATACACTCGCGGGAGGAACACTTCCATCCACGCGTACAAAAAATACTAAACAGAAAATCAACAAAAGAAAATGAGAGAGCACAGGGCACGACACAACAGTCTCTCTCTCCAAACACACAATAATTCACACACCGACAATCACTCCAGCACACAACCAATCAACCAAGCAATCAATCCACAAACAATCTTTTTGAGCACGTAAGTCACACACAAATGTATAAGTCGCGCACTTCCGGCTTTCATCTGCCAGCTTAAATGGATGTGCTGCTCCAGGGCCAACCAATCCTGGCGCACGTCACGGCACGTTCAATCGGGGCGGGGCCACCTGTGAGAGGAAAAGCGAGAGAGAGAGAGAAAAAAAGGGGGAGAGATCGCATCACATACGTGCACTACACACACACACCTGCACGTAACAGTATACACACATCTAAAAAAAAAAAGGTACTGTACACACTGTACACAGTAATTCAGGAATGAGGTAAAATCTATAACCTCAGAAGGCCAAATGTGTCACCTCAAAAATGATTTCATATAATACATTTGATAATGATTGGTGATGATTGTGCAGAATATGTTTGTTGTATATTTTAATCTGTTACTCTGAGCCTTTGTTAAAAAAAAAAACACTAAAAAAAACTCTGATTAGAAACATTGAGATTTAAAAATATACGTATACTCACCTCTGGAAACCTACAGTACTGGCATACACAAACTCACACACCTTCATGTAAGATTCGAACCCTCACCTCCGGTGGGGCAAGGTCAGAGTGAAGCAGGAAGTCACCATTAATATCTTATTAATAAGCTACATATGGTTATTTTTTTAATTCTATAAATCAATTCTATTATATATGAAATGTCTGAGCTAGTGGAGATCTGTAAATAATGATGCAAGCATCTCATTGTCCATTCTCTCCGTGCCTGCAGGGTGCCTTTGGAAATCTGGTCTCTGAACATTTTTGTTTGTTTATTTCCTTGTTTGTTTGTTTGTTTCCTCCAGCTTTAATGCATACAGTGACGTTAGAAGTCATCATGAACATGCATGCCATTGCAATATTGGGCTTTAAATTAATGTTTGAACTGATCTTTGTCTGTGGCAAAAAACGACAATACAACATAAATCTTTAATAGGAACAAACCCTGAGAATCTGTGTTGATTTTGGAGCGGCAGCTTCTTTCTTGGATGGCAGCATTTTAGTCACCAGGAATGTAAAACTTGCTTGAATGTAAACACTGACACTGGTGTTCCAGAAGCTTTTAGTTCATGGCAGGATTGGTGGTTTTGGGGTTGTTTATGATCATCCAGCTCTCTCTCCTTGGTCCACTGCAAAATTGTAAAATGGCTGGGCAAATAATTTGCATATTCTAAGATTTCATTCAATCACTTCCTGGAATAGGCCATGCCATCACTGAAAAAAAAAATACTGTGTGATTCAGTACATTCAGTGCGTCAGGTGACTTAATTTTATTGCCACATAACATTGCTGAGTCTCGACCTGAGCAACTGAAGCAACCCCAGATCATAACACTGTCTCCAGAGGCTTGTACAGTGGAAACTATGCATGATGGCGCATCGCCTCATGTACTTCCCTTCTTATCCTGACATGCCTATTTAGTCCCAATCTTAAGAGTTATTATCACAATGTATGTAATTGCTCTTACAGTACTTTCACTATTAAACATAGCTCTGTGTTTTTACTGTTGATTTCTTTTTACCTTGCAACTTCGCCAAGTGTTTAAGTGATCTCCATTCAGCACTATCCTTCCAGGTTTTGATAGTGATGAAGTGAGGCAGTAAATTTTAATTGTGAAAATGGGAAGTTACGTAACTTGAGTGGAAAAGCAGCTTACTCACAGAGCAGAGCTTTCACTGTCTTTTAGTTCAGTGTTGCTTAAGAGTCTGTTTCTCTCGGGAATAACTGCCAATCGCAACCAGAAATGTCTAAAGGTGGCAGGAGTGGAACCAAAAGAGATATCCTGGCACAGATTAGGCTGAAGGGGAGAAATCTAATCAATACCGGTCAAAACAGTTTGCGAGAGAAGTCTATTTGTATGCATGTCCTCATTAAAACAGGCTTGATTGCATCTGAGCTGGAACTCCTTGTCTCACAACGAGAGCTGTAATCAATAAATAAGTACTTAACCTAGAAAAATCTGAGGTAGGAGATTGTCAACAACTGGAAAATCTTGACCTTAAGTCACAATGCTCTTTAATTAGTTTAATAATAATAATTTGTCTAGCAATATATTAATAGTAATTCATTAACTGCGGACACTGAATGAATATGTTGTAGAATTAAATAACTGTGGACTAATTGTGGTTTTTAAGGTGGCACATTTACATAAGCATCTGACACATGGATTACACAACAAGCAATTAAAGGACAAACAATGTTAGAGCTAATTATAGTATAAGTTATTATCTCGTGGTTGTTTGCCGATAATTGATATCAAGAGTATCAAAGGTTTTATTAACTGAAGGACATTTTGGAGTAGACTTTTACACATCAAAGCAAACAAGTTCTTATACTATGCACAAGAACCACAAGTTGAGGCTAAAACATTGGCCACAAGTCTGTTGTACTGTATGTATTTGCTTAACGTCAGTCATGTGTTTTTGTGTGAAAATGTTAACCATCAAAGTGTTTTTCTAGTGGAGCACATTTAAATACACAGATTTAGTTCATGGAAAATTTCAAGCAGGTTTTCCGGAGACAAGAATACCATCTTGGGATACTGTGTGCAAGATTTAGTAAATAAATACATACTGTACAGTAAGTGAGAATAATAATGAGTTTCATTAAACAAATAACCATAACCTATTCTACACAGTCACTGCGAAGGGACTTTCTGAACGCACATTATGAGCTAAAAAAAAAAATCCATAGCACCACAACTTTGCAACCTGGTCGAAGACGAAGCCTAGCTCCCAAGTCGAGTCCCACCCTGGCTTCTATACCAAGCATGTCTAGTTCTAAGCCAGATCTTATGCCATGCTCTCACTTCAATGATTTCTGAGGCTGGTGACTCTAAATGAACTTCTCCTCTGCAGCAGAGGTAAGTTTTGGTCATCCTTTTCTGGAATGGTCTTCATGAGAGACAGTTTCATCATGGAGTTTGATGGGTTTGTAAATGTACTTTTCTAATACTGTTCTTGCACAAACTGTTCCAGAACAGCTGACCCTTGTGTCTTAAAATAATAATTGACTTTTGTTGTTGTTACTTAATTACCTAATGTCATATGTGTTATTTTATGGTTTTGAAAAGAATCCAGCATTTTTTTAGAGTGTAGAAAATAAATTCAAACTTGTATTTAAATTTTTGACTGGTACTGTACATTAAACATGCTTTTATTGAAATTCCATATTTTCTTCCATCAGCATCTTGTATTTGTTATCTTTACTAAGCTGTTTGGTTTGTGCACATTTACAATATCTTCAGCAGTCACAGTTTAAACTCTTGTTCCTGTTTCTGCTTTATTTCTTCCTCTTTCCTATTTCTTTTCTTTAATAAAGAAAAGTGTGTGCTTGCATGCTCATTTTATACAAACCCTGACACAAGATGGGGAATAAAATGTGACCTCAGTGACTTTCACCAGTGCGTTATTGTTGTTACCAGATGGACCAAGTTGAGTATTTCAAAAGCTGCTGATCTCATGCGGTTTTTGTGCAGAAATCTATTTAAAGTTTACACAGAATAGTTAAAAAAAAAAAAAACACATGATCAGGAGGAAATGTCTGTTTGGTAAGAGAGGCCATAGGTAAACTGCCAGACTTCTTCAAGCTGACACAAAGGGTTCTTTTTTTTTTCAACTGTCTAGTTTTAGATAATTGACCTTACACAGATAAAACATTGAGTCCTACAAGGTTGTATCCTAAGTCCCTTGTTGTTTGACTTCAAAATGTTCATTTTCTCACACAAAGATTAAAAGGCTTAGCCCTCTCCATACTATAATTAATCCCCTAACAATTTATAATCCACCTCATCCACTAAGAACAGGTGTCCCTTCACTACAGTTCTGTCTGTCCTTTTTTCTTAGGTGTTGCATCTATAATGGCAAACCCGCCCTGAGGCACACAAGCTGCTACTCCAATTTGCTTTCTACTCCTGCCATCATTTGGCCAAAAAAGTCCCTGTTCTTATTCACACTGTTACACACTTCTGCTCCACCTTCCTTAATTAACTGGTGACTATGACCAATAGGCCTGTTTTATTTACAGTACAATTACCCCAGTGACAACCGGTATGTTGGTATCATCATTGGTATAATTAACCATGTGCAATTAACATTTATTAAGACATTTTCAATCACAATAAACTATGTGTTATCTTATTTGGCAAATGTTAATTTATAAACAATTACTTTTTTTATCTCTTGTAGGAGTCTCCATTTGCTTGCTAGTTGAAGGTTAAGCCATGGAATACTGCAGTACTGCAACAACCTGGATTTCTTTTCTTCTATATTGTCTTTAAAAAAAACTCTTAGTTTTTCATTCTTTCTGTATACTTCTTTTCATGTACAGGGTCACAAGAGGCCTGGTGTCTATCCCAGGAGACCAGTGGCACAAGTTGGGATACCCCCTTGATGGGAAGCCAGGGCACCTACACTTATACCCCTCCTTGCACACTCTGAAATGTGTCCAACTCTGCATGTCTGAATGTACCTGATTCAACCACAGGAAGAAGATCAAAACACCTTGCATGAGGGAATCAAATCCTTGACCCTTGAGATGCGAGCACACACTGCTAATGACTATGCCACCACACCGCCTTAATCAAAACTATCCATCAAAATATAATTTTAATAAGCCTGTTGTATTAAACAAAAAGTGTTAAATGATATTTAGAAATTCTCCTAAATATAATGATGCTGTTATAGTGTTTTTGTGATGGGAAAGGTGATATTGGATTGAGTATTTGTCTCTACCATGATGTTGTTTATGTGCTTTGAGGGAGAAATTAAGATGGCATTTTTACATTTGTGAGTCATAACTCATAATATTATAGTATTCATATTTACCTACGGTGCAGTACCAGTCAAAAGATTGGACACACTTTCTAATCCCATGGTCGTTCCTGATTGTCATTTCTTTCTACACTGTAAAGCAATACTGAAGGCGTTTATTCAAAATACACAATAATTCCTTTCAACCTTTTATATTGAGATATACATTGGGGAAAAAAAAATTTACTCAGCCACCAATTGTGCAAGTTCTCCCACTTAAAATAATAAGAGAGGCCTGTAATTTTCATCAAAAAAACAAATCCAGAAAATTACACTGTAGGATTTTTAAAGAATTTATTTACAAATGATGGTAGAAAATAAGTATTTGGTCAATAATAAAATTTCATGTAAATACTTGTTATATATCCTATGTTGGCAATGACTGAGGTAAAATGTTTTCTGTAAGTCTTCAAAAGGTTTTCACACACTGTTATTAGTATTTTGGTCCACTCCTCCATGCAGATCTCCTCTAGACCAGTGATGTTTTGTGGCTGTTGCTGGGCAACACAGACTTTCAACTCCCTCTGAAGATTTTCTATGGGGTTGAGATCTGGAGACTGGCTAGGCCACTCCAGGACTTTGAAAGCTTTTTACGAAGCCACTCCTTCGTTGCCCGGGTGGTGTGTTTGGGATCATTGTCATGCTGAAAGACTCAGTTTCAGCCATGTTTCATCTTCAATGCGCTTGCTAATAGAAGGAGGCTTTCACTCAAAATCTCACCATACATGGCCCCATTCATTCATTACACGGATCAGTCGTCCTGGTCCCTTTGCAGAAAAACAGCCCCAAAGCATTTTTCAAAGTTTCCACCCCCATACTTCACAGTAGGTATGGTGTTCTTTGGATGCAACTTAGCATTCTTTCTCCTCCAAACACAACAAGTTAAGTTTTTACCAAAAATTTCTATTTTGGTTTCATCTGACCATATGACATTCTCCCAATCCTCTTCTGGATCATCTAAATGCTCTCCAGCAAACTTCAGACGGGCCTGGACATGTACTAGCTAAAGCAGGGGGACACGTCTGGCACTGCAGGAAAGGTAGCCTTTGTTACATTGGTCCCAGCTCTCTGCAGGTCATTCACTAGGTCCCCTGTGGTTCTGGGATTTTTGTTCACAGTTCTTGTGATCATTTTGACCCCACTGGGTGAGATCTTGCATAGAGCCCCAGATTGAGGGATATTATAAGTGGCCTTGAATGTCTTCCATTTTCTAATAATTGTTCCCACAGTTGATTTCTTCACACCAAGCAGATTACGTATTGCAGATTCAGTCTTCCCTCTTAAAGAAAAAGTTGCAGGTCTGTGAGAGACAGAAATCTTGCTTGCTTGTAGGTGACCAAATACTTATTTTCCCGAGGAATTTACCAATTAATTAATAAAAAATCCTACAATGCGATTTTTTGGATTTCTTTTCTTATTTTGTCTCTCATAGTTGAGGTATACCTACTGATGCCGCCATTAAAAACGCATGTTTCGAGAAAAGGGATCCCGTGACTTGCCGCGGCTTTGCGCAGCTGCACGCGGCAAGCTGTGAGAAACGCCCTTCATTACTGTAGGGGGCAGTCGTGTTTCAGTCTGAAGTATTGTGTGTTTACTGAAGCTGAAAATTTCTAATTAAACCGCGCATGCGTTTTTGGAGACGCTGTGCCCGCGCTGTGGATCAGTCGGTTGTGGATCATCACGGAGGTACTACACGGCGTGGCTGGAGCTGGAGTTTGCCGTGTTCGAGGTAAGTTTACCTTTATGTTTTGGATGTGATTCTCGCTTTCATGACTCCCAATTAATGTTCATCTTAATCTCAGGACGTACAATTAGCAATATTTCCATTTTTAATAGTGTGGATATTCACAAAACACCGTTTTTTTGTGTAAAAACCTGAACCTACGGAGCCCCCGAGGGGTCCTGTGGTAAATAAATAAATAAAATAATACCGAACCGAGCGCGCGGATTAATACACCGAGATGTGTGTTTCTTACCCCCACAACTCGTGAAAATGGCGTGTTCAGACAAAGGCTCGCCAGTGAGATGCCATTTCTGAACAAACTGAGTCGTGTGTGTTAAAGCGACCAGGGGTAGCTCAGTGGTTAAGGCATTGGACTATGGTTCGGAAGATCCCAGGTTCAAACCCCACAACCACCAAGTTGCCACTGTTGGGCCCTTGAGCAAGGCCCTTAACCCTAAAACTGCTCAGATGTGTACGGAGATAAAAAATGTAAGTCGCTCTGGATAAGAGCGTCTGCCAAAATGCCTAAATGTAAAGCATTAAATTTTAAAAGAGCACTAGCAATAAACGTTTTTTTTCTGAAGCCGAACTTTATTAATGAGTTACGAGTAAAGAACCTGTACATATGTTCATACAGTATTGACAGCAGCTCTGTTGTTGTTGGTCTTTCGGCTGCTCCCGGCAAGGGGTCGCCACAGCAGAATATCCAGTCCGCACTACAACTTGGCACAGGTTTTTTTTTTTACGCCGGATGCCCTTCCTGATGCAACCCTCCCATTTTATCCGGGCTTGGGACCGGCACTGTATCCAGTGGCTGGGGTGTGGGCACTGGCTGGAATCGAACCCGGGCCTTCCGCATGGCAGGCGAAACACCTACCACTGAGCCACCAGTGCCCTATTGACAGCAGCTCTAATTTGTCTAAATCGCATTGCAGACAATAAAAAGAAGTCGAGTCATCCTGTGACCTTGCATGCTTAATCTTTCCACACATGATTCTTGCTTCTCACTTTTTCCTTAATCCCTCACTGATCTATCTTGTATTTTTCTAACGGTGTCAGAAACTTTGTGTTAGTAGCACTGCTTGACATGCTTGATGCCTTCCTCTTTTGTAATTTGTTTTGAATGAAGGCAAACTTACAAAAGATGAAGAAATGACTAAATGTAGTTGTACGAATAAAAGATTATGTAATGATACAATGTAAATATTTTCACAGAAACAAAGCGTAAAGATGAGACGTGAATCTGAAGAGGATCTCTTTGATGATTGCCTGGTAAAGCATTGTTTTCTTATTAATTATACAATCTATGAATACCTTGAATATAGTGTTTGTTGCATTGGACAGATCCATATAAATGCAAATGAATATATAAATCTGAGTAATTATTGAACGAATTTTCATGTTTGGACTAACCCTTTAAATACGAATGCAGCATTCATCATAGGATTTCCTGACACTGTAAAGGTGCAGAGTAATCTATGGAGTGTAGCCATCTCATGCCATGTTTTACAATGTTTTACTGATGCAAGATTATTGCTAAAGCAATTTAACCAAAGTTTAACAATCTGAAGTATATGAAGTGATGGTAATTGTTTATTATCAATTATTTTTATTATTATTTTTTTCTCTGTGAAATGAAGTCAGCCCAGGTTGAAGCAATTCAGATTTTTTTGTTTCTCAAAATAAATAATTTATTTTCTTGTAAATTGTATGCAGGAGGACAGACGAAGTGATGCCAGTTTGCACATTCTTAAAATCCTTGTTGTCCGTGCTGTTGAAGGGGAAGAATCGGTTGGTGTATCCATAATCCTTGAAGGAAAGGGAATTTTGCAAGAATGTGGCAATAGCCTCGAGCACTGCGCTACACATTTGAGCTATTTCAGAAGGTTCTTCTAGAACTTGATGGGATTAAGCTATCACCAAAAGATAATAATAATAATAATAATATCTCACTTTTATATAGCGCCTTTCAAAATACCCAAGGTCGCTTTACAGTATGAGGCGAAAGATGAAGTTATCATCTTAAAACATTTGATATGGCTTGACTACAAGTCTTTACATGTTCAGTGTTTACATGTTCAGCTTAAAATGTGTTAATGCGTTAAGGTTTCAATTACATACTTTTAAGTGCACTAGTCCAGAGTGCTGATTTGAATGTTGCAACTTCACTGCTTCAGAGGGCTATTAAGTTTTAAAGTTTATTCTACAGTTTGTTTAATGTATTTTCTGCTGTACTTATTTTATTTCTATACGAATGCTGTATTTTTATTTATTTATTTATTTATTTATTATTATTTTACACAATTTTGTTTAAAACAAGTATTTCAGGCCCTGGTGCCGTGCAGTTGTTTCTATGGATGCAAAATTTAGCTGAATGCACTTTTATTAAAAAGACAACCTGTATCTGTGAATTTCACAAATATTTGGTAATGTTGGTGAATAAACTGTTTAATTATATTTTAGTTGTGTGATTTATGAAAGATATAGATGAAATAATTAAGTTTCTTTCCAAAACATAAATTAGCAATGTTTACATTATTATAGGGAGTAATATAAATTAATAAAACCAAGTAAGGGAAAATCTCACAAAACAAAATGATAGTAAGATTTACTTAATAATTTCATAAAATCAAGGTTCCTGCTGATACAACAATGAATTAACTTTACTTGATTATTTTAAATAAATAAAATTTGTGCATTAAATATAAGTATGTAACTTTTACTTGATTTCTTTGATTGTTAATTTAATTAAGTAGATTTTACCTGACAATTACGGGTGAGTTTTACTTAATATTGGAGCAATAACATTTACCTCACCTATGTTTGCCTATTTGGCCAAAAATTATAATAATTGAACTGTAGATGCGGACATATTATTTCACTAGTTTTGACGCGTATCTTTAATTTGATGTTTCACTCACACAACAGAAGTCCGATGATCTCTTTGTCTCTTGTAGTTTATTCTGTCAGCATCAAAGAATCAACACTTCATACAGTCATCTTGAGTAAATCCACTCCAATTACAACACCAGTTGCTGTATCTTATAAATTTCTTGGATTGCGATTAGCTTACGCATATAACAACACTTTTGTTGTATATATCTGCTTACGGGTAGCTTACGGTCAAAAGCTTGTGTAGCCTTCCGCATCTAGACTGAAACTTTCTATCATGCGATAGTCACACAAATACATGTCATAGTGGAATGACATCACAGACCAACTTACGATTGTCAAAATGGATGCTTAACTAACACATTTAAAGCTTATGGCTTATGTAATAAACTTAATGCTTAATGCTTTACTAATTAATAGAATAAGGTAAAATAACATGAAATAAAAACAAATAAACACAACAACAAATTCATAACAAGTATGATATGGCTCTTACATTCCAGCCCCTAATTGACAGGCATGGAGACTGTCAATTAGAATTTTGTGGGTTTTTTTTTTTTTGATAAAGCCATGAAAGCAAACATTCTTAACCTTCTAAGACGTTTTAAATCTTTTAAATGTATAATATATATCTCAGGTGTTTATATTTGCATATCAAATTTCATAACAGATTAGCAGACATTTCAGTCCATTTCACATATGAGGCATAGCTTGTCGATGGGTCTTTCCAGAGTGTTGGTCCCCTTTTGTCGGGGAACACTTTCGTGATTCTTCCCATGACCCATGAATTTCTTGGAGAAGACTCATCAATTATTAAAACTATGTCTCCAATCGAAAGGTTTTCTCTGTCTTGAAAAATTTTTTGACGTTCCTGAAGCAAGGGAAAGTATTCACGCACCCATCGCTTCCAGAACAGGTCTGATAGGTACTGAATCTGCTTCCACCTGCGACGTGCATAGATGTTTTCCTTTTTGAAAAGTCCAGGGGGAGGTTTGGCTGTTTTTTCATCAGCAGCAGGTGGTTAGGCGTCAGGGGTTCCAGATCTGTGGGATCAGAGGTATAAGACAACTCCGTATCCTTTTTCACTCGCATCCGAGAAGTGGTGGAGTTGCGCTGTGGATGTACCTCCGAAAGTAAGCTGGTTTTATGCATCTTGCTACGCTGAACTCGGACAGTTGGTGCAGCTCTTGCAGCCAGGTTTTCCATGCCTTTGCAAACTGCTCGGGAATGTCGTCATCCCAGGCTAGTTTTTCTTTGCATAACTGCTGCATTAAAATTTTAGCTGGCAGTATGACAGGTGCGAGAAAACCTAAAGGGTCGTAGATTGAGCTAGTGATTGACAGGATTCCTCATCTAGTCACAGGTCGTTCTTTTAAACTAATCTTAAACTTGAACATGTCTGAATCAATGCACCACAGCACCCCCAGAGCTCTCTCAATGGGCAGTGCATCTTTACTCAAGTCTAAGTCTCTCATGTCTTTGATCATTTCGCTTTCGGGTATGGAAGTCAGTAGGGCATGGCTGTTGCTTGCCCCCTTAGTGAGGTTGAACCCTCCACTTGCACAGAGGCTTGTGAGATCAGTGCGACTGCTTGATCATGGGTTGCAACAGACGTCAAGCAGTCGTCGACGTAAAAGTTTTTAAGTACTGTTTTAACTGCCACGGCAGGTGCATTACTGCGGTTTTCTTCCGCTGTCTTTCTAAGGGCGAAGTTAGCAACGCTAGGAGACGATTTTCCACCGAACAAGTGAACTACCATCTTATACTCAACAAAATCTTGGTTCACGTCTCCGTTCGGCCACATAGGAAGTGCAGCAGATCTGTATCCTTCTCGGGGACTCTCACTTGATACATGGCTTCTACATCTGCCATCATGGCAATTTCTTCTTGTCTAAAGTGTGTGAGCATGCCAATGAGTGAGTGTGTTAAGTCTGGTCCTTGTAGGAGCTCACTATTTAGTGACACTCCTTGATAACTGGCAGCACAGTCAAAAACCACCCTCAGTTTATTCCTTTGAGGATGATAGACGCCATGATGCGGTATGTATCACACATGACCGTCTTGGCGGTTTACGTGATGTGTAGGGCCCCTGACTGCATGACCCTTTTTTAGCATGTCATTCATGAAGTTTGTGTACTCCTCGTGAAAGGAGCTGTTGCTGCTAAGTTTTCGTTTAAGGTTTAATGCACGTTGGATAGCTGCACTTTGGTTATTTGGCATTTGAATGACTGCCTTTTTTAGTGAAAGGCCGATGTGGTAGTGATTATTTATGAACTGCAATGAGTTATTCACGGAGTCTAAAAACTGATAGTCTTCCTGTGACCACTCGGCCTTATCTTCACTTGTTTCGTTCCGTCCCGATTTTCGTTCGGGAAAATCATGGTTGAACTGCTGTATCAGCATTTGTTCTACACTTTCAATGGAGGTCCTGTTAACTGTAACGCTCACTGGCCCATCATGCCTGCTGTTGATTACTCGCCGTGGTTCTAGGAGTTTCTGCTCTTTATTTCCTATGAGAATTTCGATTCCAGCGCTAATCTGGGGCAACTTTACATCGCTAAGGTAGGACCACTGGTCGATGTCGTGCTGTTGTGGAATACTTTCCACTGTAGCTGGGATATTCTTTTGTGTAAACACGTTGGGAAGTTCAATAAAGGTGTTTTCTTCCAGGCTACTAATCTCCAAATCATTGAGCATGTAACTTTCTACAAGTTTTGTGGAGTTCATGGTGCTCAGCAGTATTTTAACTTTTCTGCCTTGTACATTTAATCGCCTTGCTAACGACTCTGTACAGAATGTGGTGGAACTACCTTGGTCTATAAATGCATACACTTCTGCAATTTTGTCACCTTTCTTGGACTTATTTTAACAGGTACTATGGGGAGGATGCAATTACCTCACTGCAGGTGGTGTATTTTTTGTGTTACATTCAGTTTCATTTTCGTTGGCGCTTGTGGCTAACTGTGCCGTGTCTTGCACTGCTATGTGTAGCATGCGAGGATGTGGCTTTGAACACAATGAACATATAATTTTTCTGGTACAGTCTTTCCACAAATGACCCTTTCTTAAACATCCGAAACAGAATCCATTAATTTTTAAGCATTCTACTTTGTCTTTGTGTGTCTGATCGTTAAATTTTATGCACTTGTCTAAGATTTGGCCCTTTTTACAATATGCGCACGGCTTAGGGTAAGCGGTAACAGCTAATGTACCGGCATTCTTCATTGTACTCGAGTCTTTGTGAATTTTACCAACATGTCTGACCTCGGTTGCAAAGCTGACCCTAGTTTTTCCTTCCCTTTTTTGTTTGTGTCCTTGAAGGGATGTGCGACCGTGTTTCTTATCGCTGTTCATGGCATCCAGGTCGGCAAAGAGCGGGTCGGAGTACAGTCTGGCTTGTTGATTTATGAAGTCCACCAGCTGGGCGAACTTGGCTCTCGTCCCGTAGCGCTCGTAGTGCTAGTGTGCGCACAACTTCCACCTGTCGATCAGCTTGCGCGGCAGTTTCGTAAGAATGGTGTTCATGCACTCGCTGCTGTTCAACTCGTCCATAGATTCACAGTTTGTTGTTGCGTTTTGTCAAGGTGTTTTGTCAAGAAACAGGAGAGGGCACTTAACGCCCTTCCGTCGTCTGTCTTTATGTCTGGCCAATTAATTGCCTTTTGCTTATAAGCCGCTGCAATTCTCAGCTCGTTTCCGAACCTGTCACGTAGCAGTTTCTTTGCTCTTGCATACCCATCTTTCATGTGCATGCAGCTCGTTACATGGTCATTGTCAGTTTTGGATTCAACAAAACGTTCAAATGATAACATGAAGGATTAAGGTCGTGCCGAGGCAGAGAGGACAGCAATTGGCTCCACGCGAGCATTTCTGTGAGTTCTGCCTGACGTTGCAGTTGGTACTGCACTGTGTCAAGTCCATGACGTAGGTAATCATTATCTCGAGTGTCCGTTAAGGAGCTTGTCATTTGTGTGTTTGCGCTTACGGGCATGCCTGAGTAGGCTGCCCCGGAGAGATCAGCTTATACAAATACATGTCATAGTGGAATGAATGTTCATCCGCGTCGTTACATTCATCGTTGTACTTGGTCCGGATTTTAGATAAAGTCCTTCCATGCGCCATCTAGCGGATATTCAGTGAAGCACAACACACTTATTTTAAATTCCCAAATGTTGCCTCCGGCAAGTCGCGGCACGCTGTGCTCTAAATTGCGGTCTCTCACGGGAAAACACGCACAGTCTTAATGGCGACATCTGTATGATGAAAATTACAGTCCTCTCTCATCTTTTTAAGTGGGAGAACTTGCACAATTGGTGGCTGACTAAATACTTTTTTGCCCCCCCCCCCCACCCCACTGTATCTGCTACTTCTGCTCTGTAAATCCTTCATAACGGTTCTAATCTGAGGTGCTATTTGTTAATTGGTGATTTCTGAGGCTGGTGAACTTCTCCTCTGCAACAGACGAAAGTTTTGGTCTTGCTCTCCTAAGAAGGTCTTCATGTGAGACATTTTCTTCATGGTGTTTGATGGGTTTTACAAACGCACTCGACACAATACTGTTCTTGCAAGAACTGTTCCAGAACAGCTGACCTTCATGACCTTAAGTTTTGGAAAAATAATAAAAATCCAGTACTGTTCTAGAATGTAGGAAATAAATCCTGTGTCCAAAAATTTCACTGGTACTGCATATAAATTTGGCATTTACAAAAAGAGACATTACAGAAACATACAGATATCCATCTGAATAATTTCCTGTCTGCAGAAAACTGTGAATACCCAGCCAACAGCAGTTTGATATTAATTTACCTGATTTTCTGCTTTGGTTTTGCTTTTTGTATCTAATGCAGTATTTTCTGAGGCCTATTCAGAGATTAAGTAAGCAACCAGGAAAGGAAAATCCATGCTGTGAAAGAGGACTTTACCATATCATTATTTCCCTTCCATCCTAACTCCCTCTGGTACCCATCCTATTACAATGGCAATAGGATGTGGTGTGTTTATTATTGATGTTGTCTTCAGCACTGTAGTGGTCTGCTGATAGTCCTTGCTCATGCTGCTCTACTACCTCGTGGCTTGTTGGATTGGCCTACAGATTTATAGAGCTGCAGGTAAGTAAAGATTCTATTAATGGTAATGGGAAGTCATTTCTTTTCAGAATACTTACTTATTTATCCCTCACAATGCTAATCTGGCATTCTTAATGTTAAAAATAATGATTAATTGAAGTAGTGGAGAATTCCTGGCTATACAGATTTTATCAGCTATAAACAGTCATTTTCACATCAGGTTCTTTTTTTTTTTACTTTCTTAAATGCCGTTATTGTCATGCACACTCGGTCCGCGACCGGCACAGCACGACGCTCAGTCATTGAGTTCACCCGATGTCGTTTCGGAATCGTTCGCCAAATCGTGAGTACTCACTTTCTTTGTCTTGCTTCCTGATTGAGGGTGTGTTTATAGGACACGGGTTAGATTTGTCTTTCCCTTGCTCTTTCTTCCGTGAGAGTCCTTAGACTAAATAGCGTGATTATCCTGCCTATTCGTGCTCTTTCGCGTTTGGGTTCACCATTCACGCAACAAAGGGCTAACCGCTAAGCTACGTCTTCTGCTCATCTCCAGTTAGTCCGTGACAGAATGACTGAGCCTGCAGTTAACCCAGCAGATTACGCTCACTTCTGTGACGTGGTAGATGGACACGCTAGGTTGATTGATCAGCTGAACAGTGAGATCGCGTCTCTCTGTAGTAGCGGCCAAGACCTCGCAGCCTTGTGGCGCGAGGTGGCGGAGCTACAGCGCGAGGTCGGGGATCTTTGTTGCGAGGCTGTCAGTCCTCCGGCTGGTCTATCATCTGTTGCAGTTGCTGCCGTGCCACCATATTCACCTTCACCTGATGTTTGTTTATCACTACCGGACAAATGGGATAGCACAGATGGGAGATGTAGCGTTTTTCTAACCGCACTGGATCTTGTGTTTGAGTTTAATTCCACCAGATACTCCACAGACCGGCTGCGCACCGCTCTTCTCGTCTCATTGCTATCCGGGCTGGCAGCTGAGTGGGCCACGGCGGTTCTTCGCCCCGATTCAGACACTGCACATTCATATAATGAATTCACTAAACAACTGAGACTCACCTTCGAACATCCAGCAGGTGAGGTGGAGACCGACACTAAGCTATACCATCTGCGGCAGGCAGGTTCGTCCGAGAGCCGTTACACAGCGGGACTGGGACACATGTTGGACTGGCGTCACACATCAAAGATGAGCTCGTGGAACGAGAGCTACCTGCGACACTGGAAGATCTCGTTCAGCTAGCTCTCCGGATCGACCAACCCCGGCTCTCTCGCCCTAAACCAGCCCCTCGAAACCTGCCGCCTGCCGTATCATCTACTTCATATACCACATCACGACCATCCTCCATCCTTTCTCACGTTCCTGCACCTGAAGCACGACCTGCATTCAATCCCACTGTCTCTGGTACTGTCGGATCTCCACCACCCGCCGTGGTTAACACGGGAGCCGGGGAACCCATGCAATTAGGGCGCGCCTCCTTGACCACTGCAGAACGGGAGCGACGATTTAAGGAGGGGCTCTGTGCGTACTGTGCGTCCAGCGCGCATCAACAAGCCATCTGCCCTCTTCGCCCGGGAAACGCTCAGACCCGGTGAGGAATGAGGGCAACTCATCGGGTCATCTCCAACTCTCCTCAGTCACCACCCATACCTTCCATCTCGCGGTCCAAGTAAATCGCCAGTTTGGCCACAAACGAGTCAGAAGTACTACGTTTATCGATTCCGGTGCCGCAGGCAATTTCATTGACTCCACTCATGGCCAATAAATTGGGGATAAAACTCGAGGCGTTATCCCAGCCGGATCAGATCACCTCTGTTGACGGTCGGCCCTTAGCCTCCAGCCCCATCACCAATCAGACCCAGCCCATCACCTTAATCATCAATAACCATCAGGAACAGATCCAACTTCATCTCACCTCCATCGCATCACCACCCATCATCCTCGGGTACCCATGGCTGCTCCAGCATGACCCCCTCATATCCTGGGCCCAGAACCAGATCCTTCAGTGGGGACCGACCTGTTCCGAGCTCTGCTTACAAGCCCCGGCTGGGACGTGCTCCAGGGAGTCCAAGGCCCCCGACGTCGACACCAACACCATTCCTACCATGTACCGGGTTCTGGCTGAAGTGTTTTGCAGAAAACGCGCCACACACCTTCCACCTCATCACCTGATCTGGCCCCCCAGTAGCTCCTCTACATCCTACATCTCTACATCTCAGGCACCCGACGCTCTCTCCAATTCATCAAGCTAGCTTTCTGGTGGCCCTCCATGGCCCGGGACATCGACGAGTTCGTTCAGGTGTGCCCAGTGTGCGCCAGGGCTAAGAACACCAATCAGCTGACCCCGGGGGAACTCCAACCACTCCCTATCCCTCGTCGGCCCTGGTAGCACATTGCCATCGATTTCATCATGGGCCTGCCGGATTCAGAAGGAAAGACCACCATATTGACTATCATCGATCGTCAGCCAAGGACACCGCGGAACTGATATTAGAGCACGTAGTCCGCCTGCATGGGTTCCCCAAAGACATCGTCTCGGACAGGGGGCCCCAGTTCACTGCCCGGTTCTGGAAGGCCTTCTGCCGTCTGATCAATTCCACCTGCAGCCTATCTTCTGGGTACCATCCTCAGACCAATGGTCAGGCAGAGCGGGCCAACCAACAACTGGAGCGCTATTTGAGATGCTTCGTTGCTGATCGCCAGCGCTCCTGGGCTCGCTATCTCCTATGGGCTGAGTTGTCTCACAACCTACATGTCTCATCTGCCACCAATCTCAGTCCGTTCAAGGTATGCCACGGTTTCCAACCTCCAATGTTCGAACACCAAGAACCGGAGGTTGACATACCCTCAAACCAACAGTTGGTCCGCAGGTGTCGGCGGCTGTGGACACAAGCCAACCAAGCCATCCAACAAGCCAACAGCCGCTATGCTGCTCAACATCGCCGCCGACGATGTATACGTTTGTATAACGTAGGTGACAAGGTGTGGCTATCTACAAGAAATCTTCATTTACACACCGAATCAAAAATGCTATCACCCAGGTTCATCGGACCATATCGCATCCACCTCAGAATCAACCCTGTCACCTACCGGCTCCAGCTGCCTGCGGCACTCCGAATTCATCCGGTATTTCACACATCACTGCTCAAACCCTTCACTACATCACCTATGGTTCCACCCACACCCCCTGCTCATCCTTCCCGAATCATCAACGGTGGTCCTGCCTATACCCAACGCAGGATCCTGGATTCGCGACCTCGGGGCAGAGGCATCCAATATCTAGTCGACTGGGAGGGTTACGGCCCCGAAGAGCGATCCTGGATTCCGGGCCGGTTCATCCTCGACCCCGAACTCATCAGAGACTACCGTCATAGGGTATCCTCCACCTCAGGACCGTCTGGAGCCGGTCCTGGACAGGGAGGTACTGTCATGCACACTCGGTCCGCGACCGGCACTAGGACCCAGAAATAATGCGGTCGTGAACCAGGAAGTATAAAAGGAGTAAACAAACCACAGCACGACGCTCAGTCATTGAGTTCGCCCGATGTCGTTTCGGAATCGTTCGCCAAACCGTGAGTACTCACTTTCTTGGTCTTGCTTCCTGATTGAGTGTGTATTTATAGGACGCGGGTTAGATTTGTGTCTTTCCCTTGCTCTTTCTTTCGTGAGAGTCCTTAGACTAAATAGCGTCGTCTTCTGCTCATCTCCGGTTAGTTCGTGACAGTTATTATTGTAGATGCAACTTCAGCTCATGAAAGTGGAAATTTTAAAAACAATAATGAAAATTATGATGTATCCGGGGACAAAATAATTATTTCAGAATCTCCATTGTACAAATTTTTTTTTTCTGATTTTGTTTTTAAGAATCAACTTCATGAATGTGCTCTTCTGCATAAGCTGCCACTTCATTCCCTTGCAATGATAAGGTTCTGGCTGCATTCTGAGCTGTTTTGTATATTGAGCTTCAAAGTTTTGTAAATCCAGATAGCAAAATGTCTCGGGTTTACTGTAACCCTGTTCCCTGAAAAAGCGGGAACAAGATGCTGTGTGAAAACGCTATGGGAACTCTCTCCCCGTGACCGGTTGTTGAAACATGTGAGTCAAACACGCCAAAGATTTTGGCATATATAACCTCGGGCAGGTGACGTCATTTGATTAGGTGCACCTGGAGGTTATAAATAGGCATGAACCGGAAACATCCTCAGGTCAATTTTGTCTGAAAGGTCGTCCAGTGACGCTCGCAGTGCGGCACTGGAGCGCAGCATCTCGTTCCTGCTTTTTCAGGGAACAGGGTTACAGCAAAGTAACCCGAGATGTTCCCTTTCAAAAGCTACACTCGATGCTATGTGAAATCTCTATGGGAACAAGAATACCGCACTGCAAGTGTCTAGACCCCCAAGGTTGTGTAGTGTGCGCACAATAGCCAAGGCGCCTTGTAGGCAGGCGCAATAACATCTCTCACCCAATGTTCCAATATTTGGACGGCCACCCTTCGGCTGCGCCCCATAACATCTAAGAACCTGCTCTGATCTACGCCACTGGCTATCGCGGTGGATGTACTGTAAATCTGAAGGGCACGAGGTGGACACAGTAAGTGAAGTCTTTCCTGCTCCGGAGCTGTAAATGGAGGACAGAGGCTTCGAGTGCATAGTCGAGAATGGACTCTTCGGAAGATAGTTAGGGTGACGATGCAGAATAGCTTTGACTAGCCCAGGGGCAAAGTCTAAGCAAGATGGAAAGGCTGACCAAGGCTGCAACGCCATGAGAAAAACCATCTTAAGTGTTCGAAGCCTGACAGGCGCTGTCTTTAGTGGTTCAAAAGGGGGTGCTTTCCACAAAAACCCCACCAGTCAAAACATTACAAGCCGAAATAGCGGCTACGTATGTTCTGAGAATACTAGGGCATAAGCCAGAGGTAAATTTTCTTGCAGCAACTCCAGCACTGAAACAATTCGGCAGTGGACTGGGTCTACATGTTTTACTATGCACCAATTTTCATTACACTCCATTTGAGCGCATAAGTTTGATTACACTCCATTTGAGCGCATAAGGGAGCTACGTCTGACTACTTCAGGGTGGGGTTTCCAAACCCCGTTTGTCACAGCTTGCCTGAACAGCAAATCTGCTCCCATATTCACATGTCCTGGAATGTAAATCGTCCTGAGGGACAGGATCTTGTCCTATGTCCCAAAGCAGAATCTGGTGCGCTAGCTATTCCCAGCGGCGCAAGCACAATCTGTCCAGGCGATTATTTACGAGACTACTCTCAGCTGCTGGAGGGAGTATTTCAGGGACATCGTTTCGAGGCAATTGATGCGCCACGCGAGAAGATGACCTCTCCAGATCCCTTGGGCTGGACGGCCATTTAAGACCAGACCCCAGCCCGTGAGGGAAGCGTCTGTCGTTAGCAGTTTGTGACGACAACACGGACCTAAAGTGGCACCCAGAGTCAAAACCACATGAACCACATAGAACCACATAGAAAAGGTTCGAAGCGCTCAGCGTGTAACCCTTTTTGCCTTATTGCCTCTGAGGATTGGCCCTTGGCTGAAATCCCCTGGCTTGATCTCCTCGTGGTTTCGTTTTAAAGACAGCGAGCCGAGCGCGAGGGACTTTAATAGGGAGAAAGTCGCAGTACTCACATGCTCCCTCAAGCCAGAGGATAGCGTGCTCTTCCCCCAAACACTGAAAAGAGAAAGCGTGGAGATCGTCCTCAGCGGACTCCTGTCTAACTCTGCCATCTTCCTGGTGAGTAATAAGACACTTTCTTTTTTTGTTTTCTTTTGAAAAAGTCCTTGCACACACACATTTACATTTAGGCACTTGGCAGACGCTCTTATCCAGAGCGACTTACATGCAGTCCTTGAAGATAAAAAGAGCTGAGGATGTTTCCGGTTCATGCCTATTTATAACCTCCAGGTGCACCTAATCAAATGACGTCACCTGACCGAGGTTATATATGCCAAAATCTTTGGCGTGTTTGACACACATGCATCAACAACCGGTCACGTTCCCATAGCATTATCACGCAGCATTGAGTGTAGCTTTTGAAAGGGAACTGGGTTGTGGCATCTGTCCAAAAAATGCGCAGAAAAAAACTGTTAATATGTTGTTGCATAAAAAGAAAATGTGCATAACTCAATTTTGCCAAAAAAAAGACAGAAAGAGAGAGAAAAAGTCTCTAGAAAAAGGCTAGTCAAACCGGTGACTTGGTTATGCCTCTACTGTATATAACATCGGCTCATACATATGATGAACATAGAAGAGAAAACAAAGAAGCATGCATTTCTATTTCAAACTCTACATGCTATGCAAACACTACAGCACCATAGCACCAAGGCAGGAGGTTGTATCACAAAAAAAACAGATGTCAGGCATTCAGCCTTGTTTTTAATTTAACTAACAGAGACACCAAATATGAACCTGGAAACCAAACAAGCAAGCAAGGTTGTAAGGAAAAACATGAATAAATAAATAAATCCATAATAAATACATAAATTATTACTATTATTACAATGGATAGTTAAAGGTTTGTTCCATTTCACAGTCAAACTAGCTGTTTTCTTATGATATTATTGGAGTGAAGTATTGAAGAAATGAGAGAAAGAGAGACAACAAATAGGAAATGGAAAAAGTAAAGCAATGACAAAAGTGCAGATAAATGACTCTTTAAACCCCTCTTTATTATTGAGAATTGAGAATCAGTGATTGAGAGAAAGAACCCTCGAGATGATTAATTAGTATCATACCACAGTCCTGTTGCTTAATCAACTCTCTTTGTTCAAAAGATGTCAGTTAAATTAAATTTAATGCCAGTTTATCTGAACACACAATGTCTTATATGATATCGCTGCTAGACTAAATAACTTTATAGCAGAGACTTGGAAAAATGGATTTAAAATGTGTATAATCTTTGATATGATAATGTTTCTCTGGGAAGTTATTTATTTAACATTTTTGGAGCGAGTCTCCATTATCACTCTGCCCTTTTGGTCTGTAGCTGCAGAGCTATTGTGACATCTGTGCCACCACAGTCCGGGGGATTAAGATCTGGGTCTCCGGACTACTGAGCCGACACTTTGTCCCCACCTAGTGTGTCAGTGTTGGTATGTCATCCAAAATCACAAATCACGTACACCTGTGTCTCATCCCCGTGTGTCTCTATTTAAGCCAGCCGAAGCCGCGGCTTCTTGTCCGTTCACTGTAGTGTTTCACCCTTGTTTGTGTGTGTGTGTGTGTGTGTGTGTGTGTGTGTGTGTGTGTGTGTGTGTGTGTGTGTGTTTGTCTCACTGTGGAATTACCTGTGCATGTCTCCTCCTTAGAACTAAGCAGCAGCAGGGTCGGATCGAGGACTGAAACCAAAGTGATTTCTGTTTTATTCAAGTTCAAGTTGAAACGCCAGCCTCTCGTGAGGCAAACCTGTCCCGGACTTCCGTGGCATGTAAGGATTATTTACAGGAGAAGAGTCGGCCGACCTGCTGAACCCACATGAGGAGACCACGTCTCACTTCAGTTTCGTTGTGATAAAGTAGTATTCATTTCAGTTTGTTTTATTTCCTTGAGTTTTTTTGTGATAAGGAGAATTTGAGTTCAAAAGAAAGGAGAAGAAAAGAAACAATTCATGTAAAGACGAGAAAACGTGTGACAAACCTACTCTTGCATCTGTATCCGCTTTCTCCACACCCACATCATGACAGATGTACGGACCGTCCAGGACGCAGCAGGAGTTCCCCTGCCAGACGAAAATGCGCGGCTGCACCGTTATCTGAGAGACAAGCAGCAAGAGATAGGGAGCCTGGCACGAGCTGTTCATGATCTGGCATGCAGCGTCAGCCAGCTAGCCACATCCCGGCTACCCCCGACTGCTCCCCCATCTCCAGTCCCGCCGCCAGCTCCTCGCCCCACACCGCCGGAGAGGTATGGAGGTGATCCGGAAGGATGTCGACGATTTCTTCTTGCATGTGAATTATACTTGACGGACTTTCCCAATATGACGGAACATCAAAAGGTGAGCTTTGTCACCCAACGTCTCACAGGAAGAGCTCTAGACTGGGCTACGGCGGTGTGGAGCGCTGGAGGAGCTACCACAGCCCGCTACCATCGCTTCATCGAGGCCCTTCGCGCCGTTTTCGATCACCCCGACCAGGGGAAGACTGGGGAACAGCAGCTGATGAGGATCCGACAAGGTAACGTTCCCGTGTCAGAATGCGCTGTCCGATTACAAGTCCTCGCCGCCAAGAGCGGATGGTGCGAGAAGAGCTTGTTGGCGAGGTTTCGAGACGGTCTGAACTCTGACATTCAGCTGGAGCTCGCATGCCGAGATGCAGAACTCTCGTTAGAAGACTGTATCGCACTCGCCATCAAGCTCGACCAGCATGTCCGCTGTCAACAACGGCACCACCAAATAAACGACCGGAGTCAAGCCGGAGAACGAATCCTCTTCAGCTGCAACCTCCAGAACGCGAAGGGTCCTCAGTGGAAGACATGGATATAGGCTCTCCTCATCTCTCCGCAGCTGAAAGGTCAAGGCGCATGACGGCTGGGTTGTGCCTGTATTGCGGGGGGGGGGGGACAAACATAAAATCAGCTCCTGTCCTCTCCTTAAAGTAACTGCTTTCACACCACCACGCACACACTCACCTTTTTGTCTACCAGCATCACTGTCATTTAATAATCATACGTTGTCTGTCTTCCCCTTAATAGATTCCAGCTCGGCTGGCAACCTCATCTCCCCCTCTCCTTTCCGCACTGCAAGCTCCAGTGTCAAAGCTTCCACACCCGATAACGGCTAAAGCTATGGATGGCCAACATATAGGACCCTCGCCACTTGAATTTATTTCTGCGTCCCTTCGGTTAATGTTCCCCGGCCACTCTGAGGAGATAAAATTTTTTGTGCTACCTCAAGCGGACCATTCCGTCGTGCTGGGCTTGCCTTGGCTCAGTTTTCATAATCCCAAATTTGATTGGGCTGATGCTCGCATCCTCTCCTGGTCCCGACGATGCGCTAAAACATGTAAACCACCCACGTTGGCGGTCCAAACCACAAACATTGAGAGTCTGGCCGATAAAGTGTCAGTTAATGTGCCTCCAGAGTATGCGACTTTTAAAGATGTGTTTAGTGCTAGGGCAGCAGCGAGACTTCCTCCCCATCGTCCGTGGGATTGTGCGATAGAGCTCCTGCCGGGGAAAGCACCGCCTTATTCACGTATTTACCCATTATCCCTGGAGGAAACCAGGGCGATGGAGGAATACGTGGAGGAGGCCCTCCGGCAGGGACTTATCAGCCGTTCCACGTCTCCCGCTTCAGCACGTTTCTTTTGTTCTTCATAGAGAAGAAAGGCGGGGGCTTACGGCCGTGCATTGATTATAGGGGTCTCAATGCCATAACAGCAAAATATAAGCACCCACTGCCATTGGTTCCGGTCGCTATCGACCAACTCCGAGGCGCCTCCATCTTCACTAAACTCGACCTCCGCAGCGCGTACAACCTCGTTCGTGTGTGTAAAGGGGATGAGTGGAAGACAGCGTTTAGCACCGCATCCGGTCACTATCAATATAATGTGATGTCGTATGGGCTGGTAAATGCTCCTGCGGTGTTTCAGGGGTTTATGAATGGCGTGTTTCGTGATATGATGAACCGTTGTCTCGTAGTATATTTAGACGATATTCTAATATACTCAAGGTCATATTACGAGCATGTCGGCCATGTAACTGCTGTCCTTCTTCGCCTACGTGCACATGGGCTCTATGCGAAGGCTGAAAAATGTGAATTCCATAAACGGGAGATTGCATTTCTCAGCTATCGCATAGGGCCACTGGGGGTAGAGATGGAGAAAGCTAAGGTGGAGCCGGTAACACAATGGCCGGAACCCCGGTCAGTAAAGGCGCTACAGAGCTTTCTCGGGTTCGCAAACTTTTATAGACGGTTTATTCTAAATTTTAGTTCAGTAGCTGCGCCCCTCACCACGATGTTGAAGGGGAAACCGAAAATGGCTTTCGACACGGGACCTTCACCTTCACCTACCTTGTCGTAAGCTGTCCCCCAAATATATTGGGCCCTTTGTTATTGTAGCACAAGTCAACCCTGTGTCATTTAAACTTCAACTACCGTCACACCTTCCCTTCTAAGGCCAGTGATCCGAGGGCCCCTAGACGAGGGCACCGCAGAACCCTCGTTCCCTGGGGCCGTGGAGATAGAGGGCACCCCGGCGTATAAGGTAACTAGGTTGCTGGATTCCCGGAGGAGAGGAGGGTCCCTCCAATATCTCGTGGATTGGGAGGGGTACGGTCCGGAGGGGAGGAGTTGGGTCCCAGCCAAATACATCTTAAGCCCCAAATTAATCACCACTTTTCATCTAGATCGGCCGGAGCGCCCGGCTCCTCGACCTCCGGGGCGAGGCCACTTGTCGGCCGGTCCACTCCGGTCGCGAGTCCCGACCTCCTCAGGTAAGACGTTGGGGCCTCCCAAGGGAGGCCGGTCCTGAAGGGGGGGTACTGTGACATCTGTGCCACCACGGTCTGGGGGATTAAGATCTGGGTCTCCGGACTACTGCGCCGCCACTTTGTCCCCACCTAGTGTGTCAGTGTTGGTATGTCATCCAAAATCACAAATCACGTACACCTGTGTCTCATCCCCGTGTGTCTCTATTTAAGCCAGCCGAAGCCGCGGCTTATTGCCCGTTCACTGTAGTGTTTCACCTTGTTTGTGTGTGTGTGTCTCTCACTGTGGAATTACCTGTGCATGTCTCCTCCTTAGAACTAAGCAGCAGCAGGGTCGGATCGAGGACTGAAACCAAAGTGATTTCTGTTTTATTCAAGTTCAAGTTGAAATGCCAGCCTCTCGTGAGGCAAACCTGTCCCGGACTTCCGTGGCATGTAAGGATTATTTACAGGAGAAGAGTTGGCCGACCTGCTGAACCCACATGAGGAGACCATGTCTCACTTCAGTTTCGTTGTGATAATTTAGTATTCGTTTCAGTTTGTTTTATTTCCTTGAGTTTTTTTGTGATAAGGAGAATTTGAGTTCAAAAGAAAGGAGAAGAAAAGAAACAATTCAAATAAAGACGAGAAAACGTGTGACAAACCTACTCCTGCATCTTTGTCCGCTTTCTCCACACCCACATCATGACAGCTATTTCTTTTCTCTCCTTGTTTGAACATTATATTTATACTCCCATTGCTCACTGAGAAGAAGAATCAAAAAATCTCCAGAAGGAATTTAAAATCACCCCAGGCTACAAGCAGAGCAAATTTCCCCATCTCCAACTGTGATATGAATATTTTTAAGAAATAACTTGTATACCCATTATTTACCTTTAAACTGATTCCAACATCATTTTTATTCTTTGATCCATTCTAATATCCATCCAATCTTCTCATTCTTTCCGTTGGTAGTATTTGCACATTCTTTTAGACATGCAGTATAATATAAAGTGCAAGATATACAACTGGCCACTTCATTAGGAACGCATTGCTAGGCACGTTCGGCTTCGGGACAGATGGATCCATGCTTTCATGTTGTTTACACCAAATTCTGACTGCAGCATTAGAAATTGAGTCTCCTCACAGCAGGCAACATTTTTTCCAATCTTGTGCAATTTTAGTAAGCTCATGTGCATAGTAGCCTCTGTTTCCTGTTCTTAGCTGACTGGAGCGGCACCCAGTGTTGTCTTCTGATGTGTTAGAAGATCTTCTTTAAGGTAGGGCAGTCAGACATGCTCTTTGGCTTACTGTGGTTTAAACAACATGTTATTTCAGTTACTTTGCCTTTTTCACAGCTCAAACCAGTCTGGCCTAACCCTACAGAACTCCCGTTTACTATATATTCTCTCTTTTTCAGAACATTCTCAGTAAACCCTGGAGATGGTTGTGCATGAAAATCCCAGTAGATCAGCAGTTTTGGAAATACTTAAAACTAAACTGGCACCAATGCCCATGTCGAAAGTCACTAAAATCACCTTTCTTCCCCATTCTGATGCTCGATTAGAACATCAGCAGATTGCCTTGACCATGTCTGCTGTCATGTGATTGTGTTTGGTGCTCTTAAAGTCCTCCACTGCAATGAGCGTAGCACCCTGGTCAGGGTCTCACTCAGCCAGCATGGACCAATGTTTCAATTATTGATAAGCGAGTGAATTGTAAACCAAAAATATATCAATTCAATTTTATTTATATAGCGCTTTTAACAATGGTCATTGTCTCAAAGCAGCTTCACAAAAATGAAAGAAAATTAATTGGAAGTGTGTATGTGAGGAAAATGTGTATAGGTAATAATGAGATGAATGAATGATGAAAGAAATGTCTCTGAATAAATAAAAAAAAATAAAATGTTGACAACAAGTGCAGACTATAAACAAAAACAAAGGTTGGAAGGAGCAGTCCAGATGCCAGCCAACCTCACCAGCCCCATCTTGCAGGAGGTAATCTGTGTTGTGTTCTCTCTATTCGTTGAGCACTTAGGCAAGTTTAAACAGTCACATTTTTAGTGAATTTTTTGGTTGACTGTATTTTGGCTTTCTGTGTCTCTAATTTTTAAGTGCAGATTTTGGCCAATCAGTAATGATGTCATGCTAAAAGAGAAACTGCTGGTGACAAAAACGTTTCCTGTTGAAAAAATATTTCAGCTTCAAGCTAGTTCTGTGCTTGGTGATTCTTAGCTGTCTGGTTGGATCTGCTTTTATCTTAGCAGATCTGTCATCATATCAAACTTGTCATCATGGATGGCAGCTCATCAGCTGAAACTAAATCTTACCAAGCTTGAGCTGCTGTACATCCTTGAAAATTTTGTAATCTCCCTGGACAGCTTGAACATTTCACCATCTGTCACTTAGGATAGTTCTGGACAATGAACTGTGCTTCACCCCTCACATTGCTAACTTGACTTGGTTACAACACTATCCGTTGAGGCCATTAAGGTGCTTGTTCATTCTCTTGTCATCTTGAGACTATAGTGCAAATCACTCCTGTCTGCATCTGCAGCGATTTTCCCTCCACTGGCTTCCCGTAGCTGCTTGCATCAGATTTTAAACTCTAATGCTTCTATACAAAGCCAAATCTGTACTACTGCCAACAAAATCTTAAGCTATTTATCAAACTCTGCTCTGCACAACTCTCCAAGCATATAGCAATGGCTTGACTGTACCAACCATCTTTCGAAATATAAAGAAGACATGCATCACTTCTTTCCTCTGTTCTGGCAGCCAGGTGGTCCAATAAACTCCTCCTGGCCTTCTGAACAGCTGGGTCACTGACTGTCTTCCAATATTGACTGAATACCTCTTCACCATTCTGGTTAAGATAAACCTTGTATGTTGTGTTTAGAAGCTTTATGGGGTGAGTGTCTTGATGTTATACATTTTAAAAACTGGTGCTACTGATATTGATTGTGCGTGCATGTGTGTGTTAATTTTGTGTCTAATGTAAATTTTTTGGCATCATATATTTTTTTTTTATATTCTTCCATACATTTGACAAACCTGGCGTTTGCTCTCTTTGATTTATGCCACTGACACAACAAGCCTGCCGTTAATTTGTTTTTAGACATCTAGAGTGGTAACACACTCTTCTACAGATATCCTTATAAACAACAAGGTTTTATGAGCAACGGGTTTTCCCGGGACTGCTGAGATACTCATTAATGCAAATTATTTTTCCATGCCATATCATCATGCTAATGAAGCTGGAGCTGGAGTTAAATGCTTGCGTGGTTGGTTCTCATGTTGAATAGGGTAGACGTGTTGTTAAAAGCCTGTACAAGGTCTTAAAATGATACTAAATCTGGATGCAGGCATGCAGGCAAATTAGAGAAGTGTGTGTATACGTATGTGTATGGCATTTATATTTTATATGTGAACCACTTTTCATCCTAAATGTAAGATTTTTTCCAGTATACATGCTTTATTAAATTTACTACTACAGTACACTTCTTTATCTGGTAAACAGTTTGATCCAGTGAATGATATTTAACCTGTTATCACAACCTATTTGAAGGTCAAGGTCATGTACTAAATAGACCTACAGTAGTTGATGCTGTTTAGGACTTCATATAGCGCAAAGATTCCATTAGTTTAAAGGGATTTAAATTACCCATCCATTTTCAATTTCATTTAATAGAGGTTCACTCCCCCCCCCCCCCCCCCTTCCGCCCCTCACTATCTCCATGGAAACCCAGGGAGAAGTTCTGAGGTTCTCTGTTTCTTTAATTGGATGTCTCAATCAAACTAAATTTTTTGTTTCTGCTCAATTAGAAGTTACCTATAAATTAGTGCTGCTGTTCAGGATGGACGAAAATTAAAGAACTGCAAGCAACCTGAAAACTGCATGCAAAAAAAAGAATGTGGTTTAAATTCATAATTTCTCTCTGAGCGTAGCAAATCCTCCAAGCTGTTACTGTACATTCTTAATTCCTGCTAATGAATTGTAAGGCAAGGCAGCGCGGTGGTGTAGTGGTTAGCAATTCAATTCAATTCAATTTTATTTATATAGCGCTTTTAACAATGGTCATTGTCTCAAAGCAGCTTCACAAAAATTTAAGAAATTTAATTTAACAAAAAAAAAAAAAAAAACCAATTTTATATATATATATATATATATATATATAGAATAATTATATATAAAGTAATAAGTAAATAAATAAAATTATAATAGAAAATAAATAAATAAAAACAAATAATAATAATAATTATAGAAAAGAAAATAATTGGAATTGTGGATGTGTGAGAAAAATGTGCAGATAATAATGAGATGAATGAATGAAATGTCTCTGATGAGCAAGCCAAGGGTGACGGCGACGGTGGCAAGGAAAAACTCCCTGAGATGGCATTAGGAAGAAACCTTGAGAGGAACCAGACTCAACAGGGAACCCATCCTCATTTGGGCGATAACAGATAGAAATGATATAACATCTTGTGTTGTGCAGGTGAAAAATCAATATGACAGAAATTATTTAAATGGTCATGAAGACCAGTTCAGCATAGGGACGAGTCAGTAGGTGCAGAGGGCAGATGAGGTCTGGATCACTGGAAGCACAGGAGCAGCATGTGTAGCTCCAACCATCATAAAGCTGAATCCAGTTGGAGCTGGTCCTTCTCTGGGTGCCTCAGGAACCTCGCAGGGTCGGCCTTTGTCTACTGAAGCTGGCAAAATCTCCCGATGCCTCGGGATGGGTAGAGAAATACAGAACAGATGGGGAGAATTAGCGTAGTTGCCATTCGGTATAGGTGTACTGGAGTATGAGATTATGGGATGAGTTATGTGTATGCCAGATTAAAAAGATGCGTCTTGAGTCTACTTTTGAACTGAGAAACCGTGTCTGCTCCCCGGACACTGTCTGGAAGGCTATTCCAAAGCTTTGGAGCTAAATATGAAAAAGCCCTACCCCCTTTTGTAGATTTTGAAATTCTGGGAACTACCAGAAGTCCGGAGTTTTGTGATCTTAAGGCGCGTGGTGGATTGTAGCGTATCAGAAGACTGGTTAGGTATGTGGGAGCTAAACCATTTAAGGCCTTGTATGTAAGTAATACTATTTTGTAATTTATTCTAAACTGAACAGGTAGCCAGTGCAGGGATGATAATATTGGGGTTATATGATCATATTTTCTGGATCTAGTGAGAACCCTGGCAGCTGCATTTTGGATTAACTGAAGCTTGTTTATTGAGGATGCAGGACAACCACCTAGTAATGCATTACAATAGTCCAGTCTGGAGGTCATGAATGCATGAACTAGTTTTTCTGCATCAGATACGGATAAGATGTTCCTAAGTTTAGCAATATTTCGAAGATGGAAAAAGGCTGTTTTTGTGATATTTGAAATGTGATTTTCAAAAGACAAGTTACTGTCTAATATTACTCCCAGATCTTTTACTGCTGAGCTGGTAATAACAGTACATCCTTCTAAGCGCAAGCTGAATTGTGAAAGCTGTTGTGTGCTGGTTTTTGGGCCAATAAGTAATATCTCTGTCTTATCTGAATTTAATAAAAGAAAGTTATTGGTCATCCAATCTTTTATGTCCTGGACACACTCAGTTAATCTAGACAACTTAGGTATTTCGTCTGGTTTAGTTGAGATATATAATTGGGTATCATCAGCATAACAATGGAAACTAATCCCATGTCTTCTAATGATGTTACCCAAGGGAAGCATGTATATTGAGAACAACAGAGGTCCTAAAACTGACCCTTGTGGGACCCCATATTTCACTGGCATTATACCAGACGGTTCTCCATTTAGATCTACAAAATGGTAGCGATCAGACAGGTAAGATCTAAACCATTTTAGTGCCTGTCCCTTAATGCCTATATAATTTTGTAAGCGATCTATGAGAATATTATGATCTATAGTGTCGAATGCAGCACTAAGATCGAGCAGGACTAGCAATGAGATGCAGCCTTGGTCTGAAGCTAAAAACAAGTCATTTGTAATCTTAACTAGTGCAGTTTCTGTGCTATGATGGGGCCTGAAACCTGACTGAAATTCTTCAAGGATGTTGTTATCCTGCAAGAATGTGCAAATTTGAGCTGATACTACTTTTTCTAGTATTTTTGATATGAACGGGAGGTTTGAGATCGGTCTGTAATTTTTTATTTCATTCGCGTCCAAATTAGATTTTTTAAGAAGCGGCTTAATAACTGCTAACTTGAAAGGTTTAGGGACGTGACCTAGATGTAATGAAGAATTAATAATGTTTAGGAGTGGCTCTCCAACCGTAAGCATCACTTCTTTTAAAAATCTGGTTGGGATTGGGTCTAACAGGCACGTTGTTGATTTAGCCGAGGTGATGAGTTTATACAGCTCTTCCTGTCCTATACCTGTAAAGCAGTGAAAATCTAAATGTGAAGCTATAGGCTGAACTGGATCGTGAGATACTATTAGAGGTTGAACCTCCATTATTTTCTTCCTGATATTATTGATTTTTTCATTAAAGAAGTCCATAAAGTCTTCACTTCTAAACTGTGATGGGATACTCTCTGCGGGCATCTTAGGTTTTGTTAAGCGAGCCACTGTACTAAATAAGAACCTGGGATTGTTTTGGTTTCTTGCTATCAGTTGGCTAAGATGCTCGGTCCTAGCAGTTTTTAGAGCCTGTCTATAGCTCTAAGACAGTTAGCACTGTCGCCTTGCACCTCCAGGGTCTGGGTTCGATTCCCCGGCCAGGCTCGATTCCCATCTCTGTGTGCATGGAGTTTGCATGTTCTACCCGTGCTTGGTGGGTTTCCTCCGGGTACTCCGGTTTCCTAATTGGCGTTCCTAAATTGCTCGTAGTGTGTGATTGGGTGTGTGAGTGTGTGTATGTGTGTGTGCCCTGCGATAGTGCCCGAAGTCTCCTGGGATAGGCTCCAGGTCCCCCGCGACCCTGAACACAGGATTAAGCGGTATAGAAAATGAATGAATGAATGAATGAATTGTAAGGCTCAAGCATTCATCTGTAAACAAGTAGTACTTGGAAACTTTTCTCAAATGAAAAAAAAAATTATTAGGAATAAAAAAAAATGTATTAGTATCATGGACAAGATTTAACATTCCACACTTTATTATAGTCAATGAACTTTGAAATTGTATACTGCAGCTTTATGATAGCTTTATGAAATATGAATATAATACATCCTGGGTAAATTTTTCTTCATAATAATAATGATGATGATGATGATGATAAAAATATAACTACAACAACAACAACAAAATAATAATATTATTATTATTATTATTATTATTATTAACATTAACACAGCTCATCCCCCCCCCACCTTCCTTACAACATTTCACCACTGAGAATAAACTGTCGTGATTTAGAAGGTGGCTTCTCTGTTGTGACATTACGATAGATCATAGCTTAAATATCATAGAATAAGTGCTAGGTTTGATTTGTATGGATAGCAGCTTTGCCCATATTACCTGTATTATTTCTGCATGTAGAGTCCATACATTGGCCACAGTGATGCTTATTTCTGAAAATTGTTTAAAACTACAGTAGAAGCGCTGCGCCTGTGTAACCTACTTTTAACGTGGTTCACCGGTCATTTTGACCGCCTGTGGTTTTGAATGGGAAGCTGTTGCTGACACACAATGATCGCTAGATGGTGCTTTCACCCAAAGCAAATAGTTTATCTACAAGATCAACTTGCACTTGGACAATGCGCCATTCATTCCCGCGTTGATAATCAGCAATATTTTTTTTTCATATTCAACTGAGAAAACCTACTACAGAGTCTCTAAGGGGACAAAGGAAGAGAAAAATAACAGCAGAAGAAAAAAAAACACCATGTTTTGCATTATAACCCAAAACTTTTGCGATATAACCCAAATCTTTTTTTTTCCAAAAAAAAGCTGTATTTTGTTTGTCTGTTTATATTTAGAATTTTTATAACAGTACAAGAAGATGGTCTGTGCAGTTAGTGGCCTTGTAGAGAATAAATAAATATTGGATAAAAGATTTCCTTGATGAAATATGAATCAGGCAGGCTCTGACAGACAAGTAGCCAACGATTAAGTAATTATCACTAAGTATCCTACCATCAGCTGAACTAATTCTATACATGTAACAGAAAATGTAGATGCAGATTGCAAATATATAAATATGCATGCTATTTTTAATAATGTATGTTGCAATCGATTTTGTCAACAAAGCTTTGCGGCTGTATTCAGTAAAGGGAGCCACCTGGCGCTGGCCTGTGGCTGTGTTTTACAACCTCCTAGACCTGGTGGCAATTAATGCACATAATCTATATAAACGGTGCATGAATGTGACCATAAGTAGGAGGAGATTTATTCTGGAGTTGGTAATGGAGCTATGTGCGCACCAGAAAACGGCAAAGGCAGCAGGGCCAATGGCATGCAAGCGACCTTTACCTGAAACTCCTTCTCCAGCTGCGAAAAGGAGCCAGTGTCAAATTGGCAGATGTGCTGGGAACAAAACCTCTTATATCTGCCAGACTTGTAAGTTGCTTTTCTCTGGCAAATGCTCAAAGAATGCACCAAGGCTATGCTTGGACTTATGGCATCTGCTAGAAATGTAAACAAAATGAATTGTAAGCCTTTTAATGGCGATAAAAATATAGTACTTGCAAAGCATCAGGATACATTGAAGGGAACTTCTGAGGTGGTCAGACCAAGTGATTCATAGCACGGTCGTTAGGAGGGGGTTGCGATCATACCAATAGTAGGCTTTTGTTCTAGGCTGTCGGTCAAATATGTCTCCACTTGAAATGGAAGCACAAAAAACATGCATATTTATACATTTGGAATCTGCATCTACATTTTCTGTTACATATATAGAATTAGTTTAGTGTTAGGGTACTTAGTGATAATTAGTTTCAGCCAAAACATTAAAACTAACAATGGACTATGGCACTCTCTTGAGAGGGGGTTGGAAGTTGTTACTCATTTCTTTATTCTCTACAAGGGCACTAACTGTATAGACCAAACTGTTATCTTTTTGTACTGTTATAAAAATTGTAAATATAAACAAACAAAATACAGCTTTTTTTCTCAGAGGTAAACGGAAAAGTGAACTTGTTCAGCTGTTTATTATCACTATGCAGATGTTACACCCCGTGTAGTTACCGAAATCTTTGGTTTAGTTCTCGTTGAGTGGCCACACATCACTTCCACAGTTCCCTCGCTTTTATTACATGATTCTTATGTGAGAATAAACAGTGAAACATTCCGCAGCTTTATAATACACCACGGCTAAGTGCACCACGTTCCCGCCGATTAGGCGCGTGGTCCGTCGCCTAGCAACACTGAACGAAACGAGGCATAATCGTGGTGTTTGCTTCGGTTATGACATAGCATAGTCTATTATCTGCTGTGGTAGATCTGATTTATTCGAACACAATAATAAAGCTTTATATCCTCAGGAGGGGTCATGACATTGTTTTAGCGATAATTTCACGGAAGCGAGTTCAGAACTAAATCGCTGCTCCCAATCCATCTAAAGCACTGTCACACTAAAAAAACATCCGAAAAGTTCAGAAGCTTCAAATAGAATGAACAAACTAATGAATTTTCTCAAAACGTTATAAAATTAAGTAGAGCTAAATCCCTAAATCTCCTTATAAAATATCGCTGATTATCAACGCGGGAATGAATGGCGAATTGTCGATATTTCATGGAAGCACATATATATATATATATATATATATATAACTGCATATATGGAATGAAACCTGAGATAGTTACATATACGCACACTGAATGACGCATAGCTAGTATGCGTGATCCCTTGCACCATCTGCTGAGAAGAATGAGAATCGCAGGTTGGAAAAAAGTAGGAAATGGCAGGAAACGGCATGGCGCCGTGCAGCTGTCAGAAATTTCACGTAAATAAGAACAAAATAGCTTTATACTGGCTTTTACTGGTGAGATTTTGAAAATGTAAGCATGATGGGTGATTAAGCTCACAGATCTAGGAAAAGTCATGAAAGAAGGGCCCTGGAATTTGATCAAGTGTGAAGTATTTAAAAATTTTTCCCCATTGCGGTCAAATGACCAGTCTTCAATCGCCGCTTCTAGTGTTAATTGTATAATTATCTGGTCAGATATTTCAAGAACTGTGCAGTAGGTTGGGTCTGTTTATGAGTATTGTTTCTGTATATCCGGACTTTATATTAGTGTATCTTATCGCCTTATTACTGTGGTGTGTATTGTGCTAATTATACCAGGCCTTATTGGGCATGTTCCTCTTCCTACAGAATGCCATATTATAGGAATAAAAAGTCATGTAAAACAGTTTGTCATTCGGTGCACGAACACACACACACACACACACACACACACACACACACACACACACACACACACACACACCTCAGGACACAAGTGCTCAGCTGACATAAGTAATAATAGTAATAATAATAATAATAATAATAATGGGTGGGATTGTGGCATTGTGGTTAGCACTGTTGAAAGTAAAAAAAAAAATAGATGACGAATCTAATACGGAATTGCATCATACTGTATGACTGTCATCAGGTGGGGACAATGCAAAGCAAATGTAGGCTATGTTTTACCTGATGGCGTACATGTTGCTGTTGAGGGATTACTGCTGCTCCTGTTGCTGATAGTGCTGGAGGGCAGCGCTGTGTTGTTCTGTTCTGTTTTTTTTTTTATATCATAAATATAATAATCCATAATTATGTAGATATCCATATTAGATCATTTTTAGTGAAATAAAAGCCCTACAGAAAAGAAGGGAAAAGTCCTGTAACTTACTTTAAAACAAAACATGTTCCCTAAAACGGTGGACACAGAGCTACAGACCCCCCTGTAACCCCCTTACCCAGTTAGCTAGCAGTTAATGACCACCACTACTTGTGCAGTTCATAAAGGGACAGGTAATGTTTGTCGCGCTGTTTCACAAACAGCACGCTCATTTATTTCAATTCATTTGTTGTTATAGACTATAGTGTGCGCTGTACACCCTATTTACTGTTTTGTTGCTGCACCTTCCAATTAATTTGCCTGCTTCTCCTCCAGCTCCGCACCGCCCAGCCTGCAGAAAATGCGCGTGCACTTTGCGAGCTCGTACCCGGCTCGTAACGAGCGCGCTCTGCCCTCAAGGGTGAGCATTGGCTAATGGCAGGCATGTGACTGATGCAAGCCAGATCCTTTTATTTAGCAAAATTGAGATTAATAGTTACATTTTATTGTTGAGGGGCAAAGACAGGGCTCTATACGCACATACACATAAAAAAAAAAAAAAAAAACAACAACAAAAAACCCAAGAAAAGGGCACTTGAGGCATCCTGGAGGAAAGGGCGGGTGCACCTCCCCCCCACCTCTGCATGTGCCTGCAGAAATGTATTAATGTTTGTGTCTTTATCTGACCCTTCAAAGAAAGATATTCATTAGCCAGTAAAATAAACAAATCAGTAAATATAATGTGTTTTTTCATTCATTCATCTTCCATACCGCTTTATCCTGTATTTAGGGTCGCGGGGACCTGGAGCCTATCCCAGCAGACTCTGGGCACGAGGCAGGGTACACCCTGGACAGTGTAGGAAACCCACCAAGCACGGGGAGAACATGCAAACTCCATGCACACAGAGACGAGAATCGAGCCTGGCCGGGAATCGAACCCGGACCCTGGAGGTGCAAGGCGACAGTGCTTAATATGTGTTTTAAATGATCGAATTCAATTCAACACTTATACCACTTTGTCCAGCTCTAATGTGAAAGACTGAGCAGGTTGTTTTGGAACCATGTGCACAAGATTTTATTTCCAGATTTAATTAAAGCTAATAAAACAAAAGCAAAGCAACGACTTTTGTCTAAAAAAGGTATTATGCTAGGAACAAGAGGGTGACAAAACCCTTCACAAAAGCTTGACTCCTGAGATGAGATAAGGTCATAAAGGGGGTCCTGGACCCCTAGGCAGAGCATCCACAAGGTGCATGGTGACATGCGCTGTTCTGTTTTTGCCTAAAAGGGGAAAAGCCCTCCACTAAGAGGACGGGATGAGTCATAGCGAGGACAATATCTGGCATGAAGGTGGAACAACGTTGCAGTACTTGCAAAGAATAAAAATGGCATGAAACACAAAATGATTGAAACATAATTTCAAAATGAACCACTGATTAGACTTTCTTTTACAGTTGTAAGCGAAATGTCACAGAGAACAAAAATATATATAAACTCAGCATGAATCATTTAAGAACAAGTGCCATATGGCTCCGACTGAGCAATATTGTTTTATTTTTATTTGATGTTTTTTTTTGTACCAGAATTGAAACTGCATCAAATCACAATAATTTTCCATCTGTGTTGATCCATGTCCCCTTTTTCCTCTAAGTCATCATCTAACAACATGCTGTCTACAACAGCGCTAAAGATGTTGTCAGGGATTCACACAAGAGGAAATGTCAGCGGCAAGTGGAAAGGGCATGTTGGGAAAAAAAAATAGCTAAAAATTTACGTCTGCTTCATGGTGACTCTAGAAATAGAAACCATATACCTATTCATCATCCTGATTCAGTATTTAGACTACAACCGGATAAATGCCACAATGTCTGATGTGATGCCCGCGCCAAATCCTGGCACACTTCTACTACGGTGCCTCGTCAGCAACAAAAACAATTGTTAAATCTTAAGATGGAACTAATAAACATCCTATATATACCAACACACTCTCAAAGAGAAAAAAAACATTGCTATGTAAAATTTTATATTGACATTCTGCTCAGTGGTAGGTGTTTCGCCTGCCATGCGGACGGCCCGGGTTCGATTCCAGCCAGTGCCCGCACCCCAGCCACTGGATACAGTGCCGGTCCCAAGCCCGGATAAAATGGGAGGGTTGCGTCAGGAAGGGCATCCGGCGTAAAACCTGTGCCAAGTTGTAGTGCGGACTGGATAGTCCCCCCCCCCCCATAAATAATAATAATAATAATAATAATAATATATCTTTATTTGTTTTGATCAGAGTTCTGAGCAGCAGCTCTTCACTGGGAACCAGAGAAACTATGGCCAAGTTTGTGCGTGTAACCATAGCAACAAAGCAATAACAGAACGATATTGTCAGTTATAAAAAAAAATAAATAAAAACATCCCCAAATCTATACAATAAATCTATACAATAAGTCTTGCTTTATCATTGCTGGAGAGGAGACGAGAGGAGGTTGCAGAAAGACAGCAGTCACCAGGAACTGTAAATGAATCGAGTGTGTGGAGTATATTTCTATTTTACTGTGAGGTTACCTGAGAGGCCAAAGCAAATGAATAGCAACGCAGCATTTATTGATATAAAAACCTCATGCACAGAAAACCACTTCCATTTGGAAATCAGCAGCGTAGACAGAGAGCTGAACAGAACAACTACTGCTTGTCATGAGAAAGTAGAATAATGACTAAATAATCCGTTCACATGAGTGCAGCTTTTTGGCACAAACACATTTAAAACATAAGGGAGCGCACGAACAAACAGCCTCCAGTACCTTGACAAGGTAGAAATAAATGATTAACTCAATGATCTACATGGATTTTATTATGCAAATGGTGTTTTCAGTTTTATTCAAAACTGTGATTAAGAGGACAAGGGCAATTTGAGTAGATGCCGATGTGACCTAGTGTGTACCAACAGTGGAGTAAATGTGGTGCGAATGCTCTTACGGACACACATCCGTGGAGGTAATCCTGTTCTTTTGTTTTAGATTGTATTTTTAGATTAAGACCCAAGACCACTACCACAAAACACGATTTTATACAGTTTTAGTTTAAATTGCAGTATTTTGTTATTTTAAATTGCCTCTATTGGCTTTAGAGAACAATATCATTTTTACTTTTGGTATTTTTTCATTATTATTCTTTATTTTGTTTAAACAAACCCTGTAGCCTCAGATTCCTGTTAGCCGTTAGCCATTAGCTGACCCGGTGTGGTTTTCTGCTGCTGTAGCCCATCTGCTTCAGAGGTCAACCTATTGTGCATTCAGGGATGTGCTTCAGCAAATCGCGGTTATAATGAGATGTTATTTGAGTTACTGTTGCCTTTCTATCAGCTGGAACCAGTCCGGCCATTTTCCACTGTCCTCTGACATCAACAAGGCGTTTCTTACCCTTTTTCAGACCATTCTCTGTAAACCCTAGGGATGGTTGTGTGTGACAATCCCAGTAGATTATCAGTTTCAGAAATACTCAGACCAGCCCATCTCGCACCAACCATGCCACGCTCAAAGTCACTTTAAGTGACCTTTCTTCTCCATTCTGATGCTCGGGTTTAATTTCAGCATATCATCTTGACCATGTCTACATGCCTCAACACACTGAATTGCTTCCATGTAATTTGCTTGATTATGTATATGTATTAATGGGTTAAAATGGCCAGTGAGTGTATATTGCATGTATTTTATTATATTACATATAAATCTTATATAAATAGTATAGTGTTATAAGTCAGTGATTAAAATACACACTTAGTACGCTACTGCTTTATTCTACTGTAATTATACTGTATATTGTACTGATTTTTATAATGCACTGTCTTATGTCATAGATAAAATAGAGGAAATATGATACAAGTTAGAAAGAAAGAAATAATGGCATTAGGTATACATTAGCCAACAAACTAATTAAAATTCAATTAGCTTAAATCAGCAGTCATGTGAAAGACAAATTAGTTCAGGCTGGCTGGTTCTTTCTCTCATGAGGAGGGATCTGTGCTGCCTTCCAAATTAAAACTTGTGCAATCAAATAAATTAGAGGGATTGAAAGACACTTTCCATGTGACTCTATATAATTATAAGGTTATTGTAATTATAATACAAAACTATATCATAAATTATTGAATTATTAATTTAAATTTCCCACTCTCACATATTAATAGTTAAATTGAATATCAGAATTGTAAAAAGTTGTGATTATACCACAGTGCTGAAAAGTTCTTGGATGTAAAAGGTTAGAAGCGGTCACAAACTCTGACAATACGTAGCTCAAATCACAGGTTTGCAATGCGTTTATTTGATTTGTTAAATATTCCAACTCATGAAGAGATGTGTATGTCATTAAAAAAAAAAAGTGATAAGTTTAAGGAACTTAAGGGATTAAGGAAATTTTTTTTTTTTTTAAATAAATAAATAAACGGTTCATTTATTTATTTTTAGGAGCATCTTGTCATAAATGCAAGTCAGATGTAAAGCTTTTCTTTTCTGGTTATTATTACAGGCTTTTGTCTTATTAACTTAAAAAAAAAGTCACAAGAAAGAAGAAAAGCTTTCTAAGGGACTGTCTATACATACAAGGTACTGTATAATATATAATTTCATAAATATTAGCACTGGCAAGCGTTATTGTATTTTACTTTGTCAGTGGCTGGCTGCTATCGCCCTCCATCAGCCCCGGCCTGTACCTTGACGACATTGTCCAGTGTTTTGGCCCCCTTGATTAAAACTGAATTTGTGCTTCTTGGTGATCTAAACTGGGATATGACTAAACCACCCGATAAAGTCATTCAACAATTTGATGCACTAAATTTACATCAAATTATCTGCTCCCCCACTAGGTATGATGCCAAATCTATAGACAAGGCTACGTACATTGATTGATATCATTTTAACAAACTCTCCTCATAAGTATTACTCTGGGGTATTTTGTTCTGATATTAGTGATCACTGTTTTACTGCATGTGTTCGAAATGGCTGCTCCATCAAGAAACCGACTCGATTCTGTTGTAAAGGGTTTTTTTTAAATTTTGATCATCAAGCTTTTCTTCACGACATGGCAGATGTTAACTGGTCTCGAATCAGTCTGGTTCCAACTGTAGACGAGGCTTGGTATTTATTTTATACGTTTTTTAGGGCTGTTGTTGACAAACATGCCCCGATGAAAAGACTCAGAGTAAAGGATCGACATACAGTAGTCCTTGGTTTACCCCGGAGCTTACTATGCTTTTACAACAAAAAAAACAGTCTTTGGCGCAAGGCTCGACAATCTAGATCCCCAGTAGATATTTTGGTTTTCAAGCAACTTAGAAATAAATCTTTACAAGCCGTTCGCAAGGCTAAAACAGACTATTTTAAGAAGCAGTTTTCTCTTAGTAGCTCTGATCCTAAAAATTTCTGGAATACGGTAAAGGAGATGGAAAATAAACCATCTTGTAAGCTACCTCCTTCACTCTATTTAGAGAACACCGTAGTATCTGACAAGAAGCATATGTTGGAGCTTCTCAATAAGCATTTTATAACTTCTGGTTTAACCCTTGATTCTTCTAATTCTACTTCATCACCTATAAATCCTATTAATTGCTCTACTGCATCTCCTCCAACTCTCCCTCATCCTACACTACCTCCTTCCACCTCCTATAGTTTCATTTTGCGGTCCTTTTCAGAGGAGGAGGTTCTGGATGAACTGCTCAGGCTAGATTCCAATAAATCTGCTGGGTCTGATGAGGTGGATCCTGTCTTTTATAAAATTGCTGCCTCTATTATTGCCGTCCCCATCACAGATATATTCAATTTATCTTTATACACAGGGCAAATCCCTTGCGCTTGGAAGTCAGCATTAGTGTTTCCTCTTTTTAAGGGTGGCGATTGGTCAGATCCCAATTGTTACAGGCCTATTTCTGTTTTGCCATGTATCTCTAAGGTTTTGGAAAAACTTGTAAAGGGTCAACTCACTGAATACTTAGAAGCTCACAACATCTTATCACCTGCTCAATCAGGATTTAGAACTGGGTTTGGGTGTCTAACAGCAACTCTTAAAGTCTTAAATGATATATATTCTGCATTGGACTCTAAATTGTACTGTGCTGCTATTTTTATTGACTTGGCCAAGGCCTTTGATTCTGTCAGTCATAAACGTCTTATTGATAGGCATTATGATACTGGCTTCTCTGACCAATCCTTGTCTTGGTTTTCAAATTATCTAAGTGATAGAGTGCAGTCTGTGAAATCTGAACAACTTCTTTCCCAACCTCTCCCAGTCACCAATGGTGTCCCACAGGGATCAATACTTGGACCTACACTTTTTTCTATTTATATTAATAATGTAGCTAATTCTGTTACAGACTAATTTATCCATCTTTATGCCGATGATACAATTCTTTACTCTACAGGTCCTTCTCCAGCTGCAGTTTTGCAGCAACTTCAACTCAATTTTAATAGATTGCAAAAGACCTTTTCCAATTTGCATCTCCAGCTAAATACTTCCAAAACTAAAGTCATGTGGTTTGGAAAAAAAGGTCACATTTCATCTAGCTTTCCAAGTATCTGCTCCCTTGATGGGACACCATTGGAACAGACTACTGAATACAAATATCTGGGTATTTGGCTAGATAACACCCTGTCTTTTTCAAAACACATTGATAATTTGAAGACCAAGATCAAATCAAAACTTGGGTTCCTTTATAGAATGTGTTCTGCATTTACATTATCTGCTAGGAAAACTCTGGTGCAAATGACCATTCTCCCCATGTTTGATTATGGGGACGTTATTTATAGATCAGCATCCAAAGGCCTGCTTCAAAAGCTTGATGTTCTCTACCACTCTGCCATCCGGTTTATATCTAATGCTCCTTTCAAAACACATCACTGTACCCTGTATTCTTCTCTCAACTGGTCTTCATTGTATACCCGTCATAAGATCCATTGGTATATGGTCATTTACAATACTCTCCTCGGTTTGTACCCTCCTTACCTACAAGAACTGTTACACTCCTTTTCTTCTGGGTATAACACCCGTTCTGCTAACCTGATTCAGCTGACAGTTCCTAAGGCTTCTTCTGCATTCGGCCTGTCATCTTTTCAGAACGCTGCTGCTAGAGATTGGAATGATCTGCAAAAAGCGTTAAAACTGGACAATCTCATTCCTAAGTCTGTTTTTCATTCACGGATTTCAGCCCACTTCAAAGACGTCTGTAGCTGTTATTTAGACTCGCTGCTCTTATTTATTGCTGCTCCACTCTTCACATGTCTATATGTGTATGTATGTATGTGTGTATATGTATGTATATGCATATGCTTGTACATATGTGTGTATATATATGTGCATGTGTGCCTATGTATTTGTGTGTGTATATATATGTATTTAAATTATTATTATTATTTTTTCGTAATTTCGTTTATATTTCTTAAAATGTTTTATTTTTTATCAGTTCCCCTACTTTCCCCAAAAGGCTCAGCCTTTGCCAGGCCACAGTTGTAAATAAGAAACCTGTTCTTAATCTGTCTTGCCTGGTTAAATAAAGGTAAATAAAAATAAAATAAATAAATTGTAGTACCCTCTGTGAAATGGGTAAATGGAGCTGCCGTTTCACTGCCCGTCTCTGAGCCAGATAATAACTTTTAACAAATAACATTAATTTTTTAATTTAACATTAATGATATGTTTTTTTACATACAAAAATACAAATACACATTTTACACATTACAACCATATCATTCCATACATATGCATTTTAACATTGAATATGTTGCACATTTTAAGTTTTTTTTTGCTTTTCACTAGATAAATAAACTCAATAAAAATTTACAGTACAGTGTATTATATATAATATTTCGAATTTCGTTATCTTTGTCTTGTCTTTTATGTCTAGTATATATATATATACACAGTATAATATAATTCTATGACCACCACATTATTCTGTTCTGGTGTAAACGGAGTAAAGTGAACTTTAGGATGGTACCAGGAACTCCTGGTGGAAAAATGGAACCATTTTTGCATCAGTGATTATTTTCAGCATGTCCTGAAATATTCATTTCTTACATAATCCACATCAGTGTAGCATAAATGCTGCATTAACAAGTATTCTTAAAGGCTGTAAAATAGAACTAACAGATCGAGAGATAATAAATATTACAAGACGTTAAAGTAATTTTTTACATTCTCGAGTTTACTCTTCTACACCAGTATACAGTAATAATAAACACTATCTGGTGTCACCTAGAAGTGCATGCACTGTAAATCCAAATTTGCATTCTCCATCCATCCATCTAGGAACCTCTGTAGTCCAACTAGGGATTGTGGAGGCCAATGGTCATTAACATTGTATTTATTGTCATTTTTACCACCATGGTAGGACCTCTGGTTAACATTCAAACAGGCAAATTTGGGAACGCCAATTAGCCTAATCTGCATGTCTTTGGACTGTGGGAGTAAACTGGGGTAACCAGAGGAAGCTTACAAAGCACGTGGAGAACAAGCAAACTCCATGCACTCAGACCCTGAGGTGGGAATAGAACTCAGACCCTGGTGGTGCAAGGCAACAGTACTAACCTCTACGCCACCGTGTCACCAAATTTTTATAATATTTTTATAATTAAAGTTTTTTTCTTTAATAAAAGAGCTTGCAGTCAAAACATTAAATACAATAACATGAAATTTACTACTACATCTGACACAAAGTTATTATGTCCCAGTATCCTCAAAATGTACATGTATATTAGGGCAACAAAAATTTTTAAATTACACAATTAAATAAATTGTATTGCGTAGTTACCACTAGGTGTGGCATGGTGCCTTAGTGGTTAGCACTGTTGCCTTGAACATAATAATAGTTATAATAATTATAAATCATTAGTTATAGTTATTAGTATAATTTATCGTTGTTGGTTTGAAACTTGCTTTGATCTATGTTTGCACTGTAGCTTGTCCAAGTGTGTGCTTGTGCCCTGCAATGAGTTGGCAACCCATGATCCAACACAGGATAATCATGGTGGATAAAATTTAAGTATGTGTCTATTTTATATCATGTAGATGTTTTTTCTGCTTCTATTTTATTGTGTGACTAATAATTATTTGTTGACCTATGTATACATTATGAGAGGTATTGGACATAATATCTTTAAGTCAGGAGTGCTAATAAATTTCATGTTGACGTATTAAAAGATAAAAATATAATTACAAAAGTATGAACTTTGAACTTCCATTCTCATGTTTTTGTCTTCTGTAAAATAAATGTCTTAGTTTGAGTAATTCATTTACCCTGCTTTAAACTGACACACACACACACACACACACACACACACACACACACACACACAATATACTGTATATAAAACGAAACATCTGATACATAGTGAGATCACATAATCAATCAGCACATGGAAACTAAAAAAAAACATAAAAATAAAAATCTAACTAGAAATGGAAATTACTCCCAGCGCTCGCACACATGAAAGCGACTCATGGTGAAACTTGTGAAACAGGAATGTGGGCTATTTTAAAATTGCTGCTTTGCCACAGCAGGGGTGCCAGTCTGGAACATTCATTACACACAAGGCCAGTCAAAAGTGAGAAAAAAACAAGCTCTATGGAGCAGGTTGCACTTTTTGAGACCAGCGCAGACTACCGGACTCCTCCAGTCATCACACAGACATTCTGTAGGACAAAAAGAAGAATAAAGGACCAGACATTTCAAATTCAGTTGAGGAAAGTCTCTCATCTCAGTGCCCTAAGGTTCTTTGGCAGGTAAAAAAAAATGCATGTAGAATCGAATTGTGCAGAATAACAGAACACAGTTCGGAGGGTAAAAACTCTCTTTATATTTCTCTTTAATCCCCTGATACACTAATGCACTTATCCCAGTAAATTGGAACTCCTTTAATACCCCAAACATGTAGAAATGGTTTGGAGCGAGGTCATGACCGTACAGAGGATGTGGCGATAACTCCCAGTCGAGTTCCTGTATAGTAATTTATACATCTATAAAGAAATTTTGAAATAAAGTTGTCTAGAAAGTTCTTGCCCTAAAACCTTACCTAGAAGACGGTTCTGGCCTCGACTGGTGTTGGCAGCTGTTTCTCTGAGGACTTGACAATTCGATAGTTCAGGACTGGAACTTTCTACAACTCTATCTGAGTCTCCAATAACTACCTGGACTCCATTGTAACATCAATTAACATCAACTATTATAGCTGAACTGCCTGCCACCTAACACACTGTATAAATGCAGATCATTTCCTGCTATCTGTTTCACCCAGATGATCAACACATATACCACCACACCTGGACGAACTAAATAACCGCAACTGGCGAAGCTGGTGACGAACAGCTAGCGAGCGACAGTTAGTGTAATTAACAGGGGTGAAAGTAGTTTTAAATTCTTACCACTACTATGTGTCCAAAAAGTGAGGAAAATAAACCATGGAGGAGGTGGACAGTCCTGAGAAACTTTATGATATTTACTTCATATTTCCACATATACTGCTTTAGAATATCAGCTAATGTTCAGGGTTCCCAAATAGCGTTAAATTAAAAGCTAGTGCACAATCCCATGTTCCACACACCAAGTAGTGTTCTTGAGCAGGGCTTAGAGAGGGATTAGGGATTCAGCCTTGTGTTAGAAGTTAGTTAGCTTTGTAGCTTGTATAATCCATCAACACAACAACATGGACAGGTCAGAGGCAATTTGGAATAACTTTAACTTTATAATGACGTTATTAAGGAAACAACATGCTGTTTAAGATGACATAATGTTATCAGATGTGTTTTTTTTTCTGAAACTGCTTCTGTGACTAGTTTTGAATGTGGGTTTTGGCAGGCAGCTGCTCTCCACTCTTTCCAATACTGGGGCTCGTACAGATCTACTTTCACCCATGCTAATAACTGAGAGTTGGTGTAATTAATGGCTATTAGAATACCTTTCATACATACAGTTAAACATCCCAGCGCTGTTACCGTATCACCCCTCGTTGCAAGCCTCTCATCCAATCAGATTATTCAGTTAACTAACTGTTGAATAATTCCAATTATTTATCCTTAATTGACCCAAAATGTAAAGTTTTTGAGCATGCAATGTATAATATTCTTACTCTGTGTATTCCTACCCTGCACCGATTATAAATAGTTCCTCTGTTTTCATGCTCCACCTCTATACACATTTGGCATACACTTGTATATTAAAAGTTCAATGAAACACTGCCTCTGAAACCATTAACACTCTCTTCATAATGAAATATTCACATGAAAATGCTAGACCTAGTAATCAAATACATTTCTACAAGAAATGTATTGTAGTTCACACGCCACTGATAAAATAAAATCATTTGTGTGTGTCTGAGTGTTTGGCGTTGTATTGCACATGTACACTTTACTTTAAATAAAGGCAATGTTTCCGATGGAAATATATACACACATTCATATAAATATTTAAACACGTATTCATATAAATAAATAAATAAAAAGATATTTTAGAGAACTGACAGTGCAAAGAAATCAGGAAACCAGTGAGGAAAAACCAAACAATATTATTTACTTGCACATCTACACACTTTCACATTAGAGATGCAATACAAGTAGTTAGTTGGTTTAATCCTTTTGTGTGTGTGTGTGTGTGTGTGTGTGTGCGCACGCTCATTTCTATACATTATACATAAGCCTATTTAAACCACCAACCTCATATGGTAAAACTATAGAAAGGTTTACATGGATACCTATGAATACCTTGACATGTTCATGTTAATGAATTTGGTTTTTGTTTGTTTTACCGGCTTCATCCTGATTGCTTCCCTGCACCTACAAGCTTATTGTAAACATCAAGGACATATAACCAGCAACATTAAAGGAAACAGTGAGCCAAATAGAAGAGAAACCTAACCATGAACATTTAAGGAGTTTAACTATCGACACAAATCACATCTTTCGTGTTTTTTTTAGATAAACATGAAAAAAAATCCTTATCAGTTTGCATATTTTTTCTCAAAACTTTAAACATGGATTTATCTCATTTTGCTGTGAAGCTCACTGTCAAATTTAACTCAGGTTTAAATATAGTATATTTAAACTTCAGTTACAGTCATCAAACTAACATTGGAAACCTATGAACTTTTTGTCACAATGTTCACATTTGCATCTGAAAATGTTGTTTTCAATAAATTACTTGTGACTAAATGATATTTGGTTTGTTTAGTAGTTTGTTAAACTACATATACTTTCCAATGAAAATAGACCTTTATTTATGAGAGTTGCAATTAGCTTGTGCTGTGTCTCCATAGAAGTTTCATGGGCCTTGTACAGTACAAGTCTCTTCAAAACATTCCAATTCACCTCATCCCAGAGCAGATCAACTGGGTTAAAACCAGGTCAGTGAGCAGCAATTTCATTACAGACATCACTGCCCTCCTTCCTTTCCAAATATCTTTGACACAGCTTTGATGTGCATGTGTGTGTGTGTGTGCTTGGGAATGTTAAAATTTTAAGCCACTTTCTGTGGAAATATCTTGTCATGTCTGCGTTAACGATGTTATGCTCCTGTTCCCTACTAGAGAAACTACTATTGGTTATTACAGTATGATATAGAACACGCATAAACAATTTATTCTCTTCATTGACAATACGATTAGAAATAGGTTTTTATAGAAATAGATTTTAGACACTGGCACTAGAAAAATGTGAGTCAGATTTGATGCTAATGGCAGTTAATTTGAGATTTAATCAACACTTTCCTGGTAGATGTTGCTGTAATTAAGAAAAATGTTGAATGTGAATTTAATGAGATGTTATTGGTTCTGAATTACTTTCTAAAATAATACAAAGATAAATGGTTTGAACATATTGACATATGCATAACAGCATATCGTTGCATGTGCAGAGTTTTTTTTTTATTTTTTATTTAATTTGGGTGAACAGTGTACAAATTCCAACACTTTCTAAGTATAGTTAATTTGGGCCCTTGAGCAAGGCCCTTAAGCATATCTGCTCCTGGGGGCGCTGTATCCTGGCTGACCCTGCGCTCTGATCCCAGCTATGCTAGGATATGCGAAGAAAGAATTGTGTAGTTATGAATATGTGACAACTTAATTAAATATAAAAATTTTTATTACTTGATTTGCAATAAAACTTTATTCAAGCTTTTTCTCCAGAATTCACTGAAGTGTTTTCTATGCATAGTTTTCAGCTCTTTTGAAATGGTCTCTTTTCACTGCTAACGTTGCACTTTTTTCTGTGGACATTCTGTAATTTATTTTCCAGGTACAGGTCAGAGTAGGTTATTTTTTTTTACTTGCCCTTTAGCTAACTGTTTTAACAAATGAAGCAAAGGGAAATATATATATAATGTGTTCTAAGAGACCAGCCTGTCTGTAAGTTGGATTTGTCCCTGGGGCCTGACTTTGAAACCCACGGACTGGTGCTTGAAAAAAATATGTGGACTCACCACAATATCAACCACTTACTGTAATTTATTGCAATTTTCTTTATATATATATGGAGCATGCATATTAAATAATGAAGTAATGATCACCTGGAGATTGTAGATTTGCCTGGTGTAAGATAAATAAGTACATTTTCTGCATTACTGTACAATTTGCACGTATTTGCACTTTACGTCAGTACTTTTATTAGTAGGTTTTTGCACTTTTACTCCACTACGTCCTACAGAAAATATCTGCAGCACTTGAAGCGGCTGTTATACGTAATTTCGTGGTTTGTCTTCTCTCTGTAAAATGTTTTAATCATAAAGCAGATGTTTTAAAACACAAGTGGAGGCAGTTTTAGACAGCATTAACAGCTTAGTCTGGAAGCAGAGAGAGAGAGAAAGAAGGAGGTAGAGAAAGAGAGACACTTTTACTATGACTTAAAGGCACTGTGAGTTAATACAAGCTACAAGCATTTTGTTGATCATGGTGGTGAGTTTCCTGCAGGTACTCTGGTTTCCTCCAAAAGTCTGAAAAACAGCTGTGTTGGCATTTCCAAATTTCCCATGGAATGCTTGTGCTCTGCGATGGCTGGAAACCCCAATCAGCCTTGTTGGATGGACAGATAGTTGGATAGTGTTGTAGAAGAGGAATCACTTATCTGGTTGAGAAAGAAGACGATGAGTTCTATTTTGAGTCTGGTTTCTTTCAAAGGGTCTTTCTCTATTCATCTCATGAAGTTTTTAAATAAATAAATAAATTAGTTAGTTCATTTATTTTACTGTAACCTTGTTGCAGATGGCTTGTTTAATAGGGATCTAAATATTTAACTTTTCACTTTAATCTTTTGGCAGTTTTACATTTTCAAGGTTGGTTTTTGCTGATGTAATGCCAGATTACATGGAAGATGGTTAATAATCTATTCAAAAGGTGTAGTTTAAACTTGACTTACCACTGAAACATTTAATCTCTTATCGAAGTAGCAAACGTTGATTTAACATCAGTTCGCTATCTCAGTGACTCTTGAACCGTCACTCATCAAGGATTAATCTTATGAAAGCTTAACATGTCTGCATACCTCTGTGCACTGAGCTTTTCATAAATTATTAAATCCCAGAGATGGAGAACAATGCTATTGTAGAATGTGAGTCTGTTTACGTAGTCCTTTTGTATTCATTGGGCTCTTGATGCTGAGCAAACATGGTGATATGCCTGCAAAAATAATATTAGGTCATTTGTATGCGTATGGCACTATGTCTGCATGGATGCCCAGAACACGCTACAATAGATGCCAAACATGGAAAACTGAAAACAAGCACAGAGTCTGTGCAGTGACTGAGTTTGCCATTATTTCTCTGATAACAGTGTTTTCTTCGAACTGCCTTTACCAGCCTGATGTGCAGAAACACTGCATCGTCTTAACAAGCAGAGCTGCTTGATTTTGAAATGGTCAGTACAACTGCAGTAATATGTTTGATTTTTTTTTTTGCAATTGTCCTGAAGCCAACCCAATATTTTATTTAATTCAAAGAACACATTTTCATAAATACAATCTTCACAATGGAGGGTTGAGGTTGGGGGTTATCAGTAAAGCTGCTTTCCCATTTTATAAGTTTAAAGGTTTCCATTGCCAGCTCCACAAATATTGAGAAATGTACTACTGACTCTTATGGATTATGGATGTGCTGCTTTAAAATAGTACAGAAATTTGTAAAGTAAGATAAATGTGCAAAAAAAAAAAATGTTGGTTCTAGTTCTAAAATAGCTGGAATTTTGCCACTTCTTGTTCTATTTATTCGAACAGAAACATTATGTAAATATGCCGATTCCTATTTGTGAAAAGGCTAGATAACAAAATAATGTAGGTGGCAAAGAAATAAGATTTAAAAAAATGACATTAATGTGGATATAAAATCACTTGTGCTGGTACTGGAGGTAGTGACTGAAAAAAAAAATTCTCAAGACTCTCCAGAAGTTGAAGATGGAATCGCTGATGAGGAGATTATAAATTACAAAGAAAGAATTGATTCTACTAAGGACCGATTTACTGATGAGTGGCTCTGTATTTTCCTGTATTACGTTTTTTTTTTCTTTAGAAAGTGGAAAGGAATCAAGTCCATACATATTTGTACACATACCCCATAGATAATTACAGTATATGCACAGTTGATTCACATGCAAAGATAATTTTAAGCCACACATGTACAGTATCTAATGTTTGCTGCTGGAGGCATGACTCCACAAGACTTCTGGGGTATGCTGTGGTGTCTGGCATCAGGACATCCATTGGGTGCTGTGGGTTGTAGGGTGGGGCCTCCATTGATTGAACTTGTTTGTCCATTGCATCTCATGAATACAAATTGCGGCCTTTGGCTGCTGGATCAACAAACTTGAACTCTGCCAAGCCCCGGAAAGCTGTGATGCACTGGGAGTCCTGATACCTTTCTATTCTATTGACATACATTTTTTTTTAGAAGTTTTGCTACTTTAGTTTTTCTGTGAGATAGGATGAGACAGGCTATCCTTTGGTCCCCACAGACATAATAAGCCTTGGTGGCCCTTGATCCTATCACCAGTTTCATCATCATCACCATCATCCCATGGTTGTAACCATTGGGGCTACTCACTGGTTCTTGTTGTTGTTTTCTATTGGTTCCAATTTTGGCCTCGGTTCACTGCATTTGCACCTGTGAGTGATGTCATCCATTCAGTCATATGGGGGCTGGCCTTATTTGTTTAGTTTTTTTCTTTTTTTTTACCCATATCTGACATTAATACATACTTGACAATCTGGTGGTTATCCATTCAGCAGATATACCCAAATGGGGCAGTAGTGGCTCTAACCATTAAGGCTGGGGGTTACTGGGCTACTGATCGGAAGATCAGGGGTTCGAGCGCTAGCACCAAGTTACCACAGTTGTCCCCTTGAGCAAGGCCCTTAACCCTATCTGCTTCAAAGGCACTGTATCCTGGTTGTCCCTGTGGGATATGTGGGGGAAAAAATCATTTAACTGTGCTGTAAGGTAAATGTGACAAACAATTGAATCTTAATCTTAATATCTTCATCTTTCGCCACCAGATCGAGTTGATCACAGTGTTCCAGGTATAAATCAGTTAAATGTATTTGAGTGACATTATCACCTGTGTTATCCAATACTGTGGTATTATTGTTGTGGCTGATCGATGTATATCACAGTGGCAACTAATGTATATTAGTTATTATATATTACTATCGGGAAATGCAGGTGGTTTTGCGTTTTCATTTGATTACAGTATTTTGTTTATGTTTTCTGAATACTCCATTGACACTAAACATTATTTTAAAAATGCTGAATTAACTCTTAGGGGTCGACGGCATCGTCAGTGATGCAAAGAGAAAAAAAGTGATTTGCAAGTGTTTTTTTCTGAAACTATATTGTAGCAACCCAGAAAAATATATGTACATAAACGTTAGATGGTTCTCTTTCCAAAAAGTTTATTGCCTATAAATGTTTGCTATTAATTTAATGTTAAAACTGTGCGTAATATTTTTGGTATTTAGGAGTTTACAGAGAAACGTATCTGTTTTGAGACACGCTTGTGTTTGAGAACGATTACATTCTTCCCTCTATTAAATACTATTATTTATAAAATATTAAATAATGCGGCGAATGCTTTGCCAATGTTTTGCTATGACATCAGAACACCTGAAAGCTTCTAAAATGCATCCATGCAATGCAGCATTAAATCAGTAAGAACATAAACATACATTTAAATATGAACACAACTAATAGACTTTAGAGTGGAAGGTTCTTAAAGGTTTATAAATATAACACCAGATAGATAACTTATAATTAAGTATCCCTATTTATTTAGGATTTCTGTCCAGTGGCTATAATTTCAGTATTGCTTTACCTTAGCTCTTAAATTATAAAGATAAATTGCATTGTTAAAACTCTGTCGTCTCTAATTCCGGAGGCTGTTCTAGTGGGGAATTATGAGTAATGTTCTTGGAGCGGCACTCTAATAATGTTTGCGAGGGCAAGCCATGATGGTGGCTAGTATGAATCCTAATTTATTTATTTTTTATTGTTTCTCATAACAAGAGATTCTGAGTGTTGTCTAATAATGGTGTTTATTAATAATGGATGCCAATTACGTCATGGCTTTTCTAAACTTTAACATCAGGACGGAGTCACAGATGTTTATTATGTGGTCTGAATTATTCTACCTGAACTAGAGCTGGATAAAATGATACTGAACAAAACATAATAGTATGAGGTGCATAATAGGGAGTATGGATGTGCTTTGTCTTGTTATCAGCATCAGTTCGTGATGGAATCAGGATAAAGAAGCCCCAGACTATCTGTGACAGGTTATTAGACCATCCTTCAAGAAGAACTGTCCCCGGTTCCTTGAGTGATGGAACTTGATGGCTACTTCACTTTCTGCTTTATAGAGCCACTTGTGCAGTTGTACAGTTTCAAAAGTTTGATCTGGATAAAGGAAAGACCACAGACAGGGTTTTTTGCCTCTTAAATATGTCAGTTTTGATATGTGATATGTGATTTCCATTCATTTATTAGGGAACCATTTAAAGGCAGTTAACTCAAACCAGCCATGGCTCAGCTCTGCATATTAAATTCAATTGTGTAGATTAAATTAAAGAAAATGGAACAAATGTTTTACTGCGACAATCTGCAAAGTGCATCAGCAGTATACTCATATCCTGATCATCGGTCATCATCTGCACATGTTTCTCACTGGTTCATGCCTTAGGTTAGATTTTTTTTTTTACTTGAATGATTCGTAGGTCACCGTGTGTCTTAACAAAAAAAAAAAAAAAACTGCCCAGGTACAGGGACTGGACTGAAAATGTTAGACAAAAAACTTGCAAAACATGAGAGCCAAAAAAGCCCTGCAGGAAGCCTGGAGAACTATTCCTCAAGACTGCATAAAAAATACAAGACCGTCTAGACCTTTGGAAGCAAAAGACTGTATGTATATACACTCACTCGGCATAAGTAAATAAATAAATAAATAAATATCACACTCTAATATATCGTTGGAGCCCCTTTTGCTGTGAACATGGATGTGCCATTGTTTCAATTACTTTATGCAACATTTATTTCAATCCAGAGTCTAATTAATTTCTCTCCCAGATCTTGTACTGATGATGGGAGAGTCGGAGCACATCCCAATGATTCTCAATGGGGTTAAGGACTCTGTGGTGGCCTATCCATGTGTCGAAAATGATCTCTCATTCTCCCTGTAACACTCTTACACAATTTGAGTCTGATGAATCCTGGCATCGTCATCTTGGAATATGGCGTGTGCCATCAGAGAAGAAAAAACATAGCCATTCATTCAGTACATTCAGCTGATATAATTTTTTTTGGGAACATAATGTTGCTGAGTCTAGAAACCCCCAGAAGCCTCCGGCTTGTACTGTACAGTGGCCACGATACAGTATAATTCACCTCACTTCTCATCATGCCACGCCTATCCCTCTGAAACAGGATAAATCTGGACTCATCAGACCGCATGACCTTTCTCCAATGCTCCATAGTCCAACCAGTTTTAGTAACTTCAGCAATGTCCTTAGTTGTTTTCTTTGCTTAATGCAAGACAGCAATTTGACCCTTCTGAATTAGAAGAACATCTTTACCATGGTCACAGCATATGTCTTCTGACATGGTGGTTTAAGAAATGAGAAGCTCCTCATCAGTAAGGGTTAAATAACTTTTATTGCAGCTGAACCAAATTAATCACTGCAGCAATTATCTGACGAAAGACTCTTAAATACTTAGTTGTATAACTTTTTCATACAACAGAAAGTGATGGAGATGTCAAGCTCCATATTCCACCTGAAGCTTTTATATGCATTTGCATCTTCTTTTGCAGTTGTAGTGTAGCTCTAGTTGCTATGGCTGCTTCTGTAACTCTAAATAAAAAATGCCCTCTATTTTTGCTTCCTACTACCACTACAGGAAGCATGCTATTTGCACCATTCAAATGCTAATGCAGTTATTTACAAGCATTCTTACCTCTAAGCTGTCACTGCTCTGAGGTGCCAAGTCATTTCATCTGCTGCTTAAATAATTACCTGACATTAGCTGGGATTATTTACATTCAGCAGCAAATCAGCATTCACAGGGTTGTTAATCTCTTAATTGTTCATGGTTAATGATGAGACTCGGTGGAGGTGAAGAACTGGATCCAGGGCCGGCACCTTTCTTCCATTTATCCAAATTAAAAAGGAGCCATTAGAATGCCAACTGAGTTAAATGATGGTTCATTAAATTCATTAGGAAATACTTGTAAACTACCGCATTATAATGCAGAGATATTTTTCATGCGATGTCTGAACATTGTCCCGGATCTGCCCCAGGTAGGAGGGGTTCTGTAGAGGTCAGTGATCTCATCTTCTCACAACTTGGCTGCTTTGGGTTGTTACTGTAATATTCAGGAAGTGTAAGCAGGATGCATGTGTGTATAAGAATTATGTTGGTTATACAGTCTAATCCAATAAATATATTTGTCACACACCAATCAGGTTATATCCATTATGGAAATGGTCAACGAAAAAGAAACATTAAGATCAAGATTAACTATAAGACGACACAAGGAGACAATGTGACTTGACGAAGATATTAATAATAGAAAAGCAAGAAACAAACAAAAATGCAAAATGGGACATATTGTATACAAATGCATGAGGACACATCGCAACCAACAAAACATGATGCAATACTTTTCACACTTTAAATTACACCACATGTTGTTAGTGTAAGGGTTAACCCCTAGAGGGGGTTTATGCCACGCCACCCCCGAGTTCATGACAGTTAGGAGGAATTTGTGACCTAATTCAAATAACCATGTAAATAACTTATTATAGTATCGTGGCAAAATTTAAATCAATCAAGAAATAATTGAAAGTTATACAACACAATTTTACTTGAGTTGGTTTGTTACTGCAGTTGCAAAATAATAACAAACCGGATTCCAAAAAAGTTGGGACACTAAACAAATTGTGAATAAAAACTGAATGCAATGATGTGGAGATGGCAAATGTCAATATTTTATTCAGAATAGAACATAAATGACAGATCAAAAGTTTAATCCGAGAAAATTTATCATTTTAAAGGAAAAATATGTTGATTCCAAATTTCACGGTGTCAACAAATTCCAAAAAAGTTGGGACAAGTAGCAATAAGAGGCTGGAAAAAGTACATTTGAGCATAACGAAGAGCTGGAAGACCAATTAACAGTAATTAGGTTAATTGGCAACATGATTGGGTATAAAAAGAGCTTCTCAGAGTGGCAGTGTCTCTCAGAAGACAAGATGGGTAGAGGATCACCAATTCCCACAATGTTGCGCAGAAAGATAGTGGAGCAATATCAGAAAGGTGTTACCCAGCGAAAAATTGCAAAGACTTTGCAGTTATCATCATCAACTGTGCATAATATCATCCGAAGATTCAGAGAATCTGGAACAATCTCTGTGCGTAAGGGTCAAGGGCGTAAAACCATACTGGATGCCCGTGATCTCCGGGCCCTTAAACGACGCTGCACCACAAACAGGAATGCTACTGTAAAGGAAATCACAGAATGGGCTTAGGAATACTTCCAGAAACCATCGTCAGTGAACACAATCCACCGTGCCATCCGCCACTGCCAGTTGAAACTCTACAGTGCAAAGAAGAAGCCATTTCTAAGCAAGATCCACAAGCACAGGCGTTTTCATTGGGCCAGGGATCATTTAAAATGGAGTGTGGCAAAATGGAAGACTGTTCTGTGGTCAGACGAGTCACGATTCCAAGTTCTTGTTGGAAATGTGGGACGCCATGTCATCCGGACCAAAGAGGACAAGGACAACCCAAGTTGTTATCAACGCTCAGTTCAGAAGCCTGCATCTCTGATGGTATGGGGTTGCATGAGTGCGTGTGGCATGGGCAGCTTGCATGTCTGGAAAGGCATCATCAATGCAGAACAATATATTCAGGTTCTAGAACAACATATGCTCCCATCCAGAGGTCATCTCTTTCAGGGAAGACCCTGCATTTTTCACAACAAGATAATGCCAGACCACATTCTGCATCAATCACAACATCATGGCTGCGTAGGAGAAGGATCCGGGTACTGAAATGGCCAGTCTGCAGTCCAGATCTTTCCCCTATAGAGAACATTTGGCGCATCATAAAGAGGAAGGTGCGACAAAGAAGGCCCAAGACGATTGAACAGTTAGAGGCCTGTATTAGACAAGAATGGGAGAGCATTCCTATTTCTAAACATGAGAAACTGGTCTCCTCGGTCCCCAGACGTCTGCTGAGTGTTGTAAGAAGAAGGGGAGATGCCACACAGTGGTGAAAATGGCCTTGTCCCAACTTTTTTGGGATTTTTTGACACCATGACATTTTGATTCACCATATTTTTCCCTTAAAAAGATACATTTTCTCAGTTTAAACTTTTGTTCCATGATTTATGTTCTATTCTGAATAAAATATTGACATTTGCCATCTCCACATCATTACATTCAGTTTGTATTCACAATTTGTTTAGTGTCCCAACATTTTTGCAATCCGGTTTGTAAATTGTGGGAAGCATTTCATGTACATGAAGGAATGTTTTTTAGAAATAAATGGTGATTACTGATTGACTGAGCGAGAATATTATTAATATCATTTTAGCATTTCCTTTTGCAGTAATCAGCTTCCTCTCAGTACATTTACTAGTGTACAGAAATCAGCAGAGTAGGCAAAAAAAAAAGGCTCACACAAGTACAGATACTTTAAAATAATGACTCACAGCCATCCGAATAACCACTTAAACAAATATTCAGTGACAAAAACTTGTAAGTAGTATGTTACTCATTATGCAGGGTTTGAATTTTAAATCGGGCGATAGTGGTGAGGAGAAAAATAGTTTAAATAAATAATATAATTAAAAGAATGTATTACATAATGCAGGAGGTATGACTCAAAAGAGGATGTAGGCAGAGCCTGCTACCTACAAAAACTTTTAATAGGTTATTGTCTGTAGGAATTTAGCTAGAACCATACAAATAATTGTTACTTTTTTCATTATCAGCCCATTCAACTTTGAGACACTCCATATTGTTGGCGTGTGTAGATTTTCTTACTTTTATTGAGGCTACAATACAACTTGCATAAGATGGACCCGATGTAATGCCGTGCCCAGCCTCATTGTGCTGGGATCAATATATACTGTAGTATACTGTACACTGCATCTAGTATCTGTACTAACACACACACACACACACACACACACACACACACACACACACACACACATATATATATATATATATAATTTTTATTTATTTTTATTTTTTTTGGATGGGGCTATCATACACTGTATTCTAGATTCATTATCTGTAAAGTGACTTTTTTTTTTTTTCAAGCTTTTTCTTGAATTCCTAAGATCAATAGGATTTAAAAAACAGAAATTCTGGAAGGTTCTGTTTAAATTATGGTGCTTCTTTAGCATTAATTACTGCAACAATGTGGGTTGATACTAGGAATGCATCAGTACTAGCTTATTTCTAGAAATGCTGTGCCTGGTGGCTCTTGATGCACTGACTCCAGCCTTACTCCACTGGTTGTAAAGCTCTCACAAGCTCTTGAATCGGCTTTGCTTGACAATTTTCTCACGGCTGCAGTCATCGCTCTTGGTTGTTCATCTTCTCCTAGTAGACTTTTCCATTCCAGTCAACTTTCCATGAATATGCTTCAATACAGCAGCCTGTGAACAGCCAGCCCTTTCAGCGATGACCTTCTGTGGCTCCTGGTGAAGGGTCTCATTTATCCTTTATGTACTGAACTAGACTGAGAAATGCACTGTATTCATACTTTGTGTATAGTCATTTACTCAAAATATATTTTTTTTAATTTGTTGTATTTTGAGATACTGGATTTTGAGCAATCGAACAAAACTGTAATTAAAATAAAAACAAGGCTTGAAATGTTTGTTTATGTTTAATGAATCTAAAATATGAGAATGGGAATTTTACTTTTTCAATTTAATTATAAAAGAAAGTTTATAATTGAAACTAAAGATGTTCTAATTTTTCAAGATACACTTTATATGGGAGTCTCCAACTGGGAAGACTGGAAAGGATTGGTTTTGAAATTAACTTCTTTACAATAACTCAAAAAGCAAACTCGTATCTCACCTTATTTTGTCCTTATAACCGTAAAGCATTTTCCAAGATCAAACTACTTTCTAAACTACAAATCCTTTTCTCCTTCCTAAAGCATTCATTGAGCTCTCATGCCTTGTCGATGAAAGAGACCACTCCTTACAGGATACAAATGCTCAGTCTGAATACATTTCTATTGTTTTGTATTGACCATTTCCTCCAGGGGGAAAATGGGCTTAACTTCTTACAGCATTACCAAGATCCCTTATTTTTTCGCTTTGTTGTCTATCTGTACATCTGCAGAGGAACCCAATTACCGGCCTGAAATCCAGGTGGTTTAATGTGGTTTCTGGAAATCCAGTAACAGCCATAATCTGATTCAAGGTGTACTGTAGTTGTAGACCATGTAGTTAACATGATCACTGGAATAATGTGATAGTTCTTAAAATCTGATACAGATTATTAGTGTTCATGTAAACAGTCAGCAATATGGGTCCTTCCAGTGTTATCAATAAATAAGGTTGTATATCAAAGTGTATCTAATGAGCATTCACAGGTATCATGCTACAAATTCACTGAAATGTCAGTATCAGGAGCCATGACATTTAGACAAGTGCCTGTGTCACTGCCATTCAAGTGCATGAAAAGGACAGATGGGCATAGGAAGGGGCACTGAATTACAACCAAGTCTCGCATTCAAGTCAAACAGAGGACAAACAAAGCCATTATTTTTTAGCACCCTTCAATTTATATGTGCAGTGTAACTGTACATGTGAATTTGTCACATTTTCCCTCTCTCTACAACTTCAAGTTAGCATTTTGATTGTCTGATGTATTTACCAGTGACTTGGGTGAACAGTTTTTTGTAAATGAGGCATGTTTCGAGGGGATTCAATTGTCATGCCCTTGTTTTGCATGCCAGACATCACCAGTGTGTTTCAGAACAGCAGATTTTGAAAAAAAAATTGGCTTTTCACAATCCTGTATTTCGGTATGGCTGATATTTACAAGCACAGCCCAGTGAATGGTGATGATATTATTCCTTTTCCTATAGTGCCATCCAGTGTTCTATATAAGTAACTCTATTAAAACCTTAGATTCGATGGAAAAGGATATTGAATAGTTCATTCATTCACTCATCGTCTATACAGCTTTTTCCTGTGTTCAGTGTCACGGGAGGCCTGGAGCTTATTCCAGGAGACACCCTGAACAGGGTGAAAATTCATCAGGGCAACAGGGCACACTCACACACTTGCTCATTCACACACAATGGTCAATTTGAAAATACCGATTACCCTAATCAGTATGTCTTTGGACTGTGGGAAGAAACCGAAGCACCCAGTATAAACCTACTGGGAGAGCATGCAAACTCCATGGACACAGACCCAAGGCCGTGGGGGGCAGGTGTAGCGGTGGTTAAGGTGTTGGACTGCCCGCTTCGTGCCCCAATGCCGAATGTCTTGGACTACTAAGCAAGGTTCTTCACCCACCGCACTCAGATACAATTGAGTGTCAAACAGGCAAACCAACCCTATAAATAACTGCTACAGAATGATGGGTATTGGAATATTTGATGTAGAATTTGCAAATATAGAAATCTTTAAACCAGTCAGTGGTAATGTAAATGTTCGGGTCTAGCTGGACATTCAAATACTGGACAGGGATAATGAGCACTATTGTAAAGTTTACTCATACTACCGTTCAAAATGTTGGGGTCACTTTCTAACTCCATGATGGTTCCTGATTTTTATTTCTTTCTACATTGTAAAGCTGAAGGCGTCCAAAAACTGCATGAATCTCCTTTGAACAGTTGATATTGAGATGTTTCTGCTCCTTCTGCTCTGTAAAGACTTCATAACGCCTCTAATCTGAGCTGCTGTTAATTGGTCATTTTTCAGGCTGATAACTCTAAATGAACTTCTCGTCTGCAGCAGAGGTAGGTTTTGGTCTCGTCCTCCTGGGACGGCCTTCATGAGAGACAGTTTCATTATGGTGCTGGACGGATTTTTCAAATGCACTTGACAATACTGTTCTTGCAGGAACTATTACAGAAAGGCCGACCTCTGTGTCTTAAAATAACAACTAACTGTTGTTTTTCTTGTTGTTACGTAATTACCTAATTCCATATGTGTTATTTTATAGTTTTGAAATCCACAGTATTGTTGTAGAATGTAGAAAATAAATCACTAAACAAAAAATCACTAAACGAGTGGAAAGCCTGATCCTTAAAAATTGACTGATCTGTCTGTGTCAACTGTACAACCCCTGGCAAAAATGATGGAATCACCCCTCTCAGAAGATGTTCATTCAAATGTTTAATTGTGTAGAAAAAAAAAACAAGCACATACATGCCTCAAAACTATTTTCACTCAACAATCCAAACTTCTGGCTGTATAAAACATAAAAAAAAAAAAAAAAAAAAAAACTAAGAAAGATAACTATAGTCAATGACAACTGTTTTGACAACTCAAACAGAGGAAAAAAATATGGAATCACACAAATCTGAGGAAAAAAATATGGAATCACCATGCACTTTGCATTTCTAAAACAAATACCTGTATCTGATTACAACTGCTAATTAGTCTACAGTTAAAAAAGAGTGCTTGCACACATTAGGGATGTGTTGAACCAAGATGATTGACATAACTCATAGCTCCAACACGAGAGATGTCAGTTGAAACAAAGGAGAGAATTATCAAACTTCTTGAAGAAGGTAAATCTTCATGGAATGTTGCAAAAGATGTTGTTCCCAGTCAGCTGTGTCTAAAATCTGGTGTAAAGTACAAATCAAATGGAAAGGTTGTAAAAGGGAAGCGTACTGGTAGACCAAGAAAGACATCAAAGCGCCAAGACAGAAAACTTACAGCAATATGACTTGAAAACAGAAAATGCACAACAAAACAAATGAGGAACAAATGGGCAGAAAGTGGAGTCAATGTCTGTGAGCGGACAGTAAGAAATCGCCTAAAAGAAATGGGATTTACATCCAGAAAAGCCAAAAGAAAACCAAAAGAAAAAAACAAGGTTTCAGTGGGCTAAAGACAGACAATCTTGGACTGCGGATGACTGGATGAGAGTTAGAGTCAGTGATGAATCACGAATCTGCATTGCGCAGGGTGATGATGCTGGAACTTTTGTTTGGTGCCGTTCCAATGAAATTTATAAAGACAACTGCCTGAAGAAAACATGCAAATTTCCACAATCATTATTGATATGGGGTTGTATGTCAGGTAAAGGTATGGGGGAGACATGACAGTCATTACATCTTCTATAAATGCACAAGTTTATGTTGAGATTTTGGACACTTTTCTTATTCCATCAACTGAAAGGATGTTTGGTGATGGTAGCATCATTTTTCAGGATGATAATGCATTGTGCCATAGGGCAAAATCTGTGAAAACATTCCTACAGGAAATACATATAATGTCAATGGCATGGCCTGCAAATAGTCCGGACCTTAATCCAATTGAAAATCTGTGGTGGAAATGAAAGAAAATGGTCCAGGACGAGGCTCCAACCTGCAAAGCTGATCTGGCAACTGCAATAAGACAAAGCTGGAGACAGACTGATGAAGTATACTGTTTGACATTAGTTAAATTCAGGCCTCAGAGAATTCAAGCTGTTATAAAAGCCAGAGGTGCTGCAACAAAGTACAAGTAGTGTTTTTATTTGGTGATTCCATATTTTTTTCCTCTGTTTGAGTTGTCAAAACAGTTGTCATTGACTAGTTATCTTTCTTTTTTTTTTTTTTTTTAAGTGTTTTATACAGCCAGAGGTTTGGATTGTTGAGTGAAAATAGTTTTGTGGCATGTATGTGCTTGTTTTTTTTTTTTCTACACAATTAAACATTTGAATGAACATCTTCTGAGAGGGGTGATTCCATAATTTATGCCAGGTTTTGTACAAACAATCATTCACGACTTGCACATTACAGGAACTCGGCTTGGAGTTAATGCCACATCCACTGTACAGTTCTGACCTTGCTCTAAGCCATTTCCACATGATTGGGCCATTAAAGGAGTTCCTGAGAGTCCCGTGTCTCAGACATGAAGCAGAAGGAGTCCGAACGCTCTACCTTGATGATGTCCAAACACTAGGTAAACACTGGGATAAGTGCATTTGTGTATTATATAGAGAAATAAAGGGAGTTTTAATTCTCAGAACTGTGTTCTGTTATTCTGCACAATCAAAAGTCCTGGTTTGACTTGAACGCCCCTCATACTTCCACGAGGGCCTTTGCTTGTATCACATTATATTTTTGTATGCAGCAGATGTGCTGGCATTGTCACAAACGTCTAGACTCTGAAAGCTTGAGCGCTGCATGAATATAAAACCTGCTCACTCACACCTCAGCCTGATGCTAGTCAGAGTCAGTCCTGAACACTGTACAGTGTTGTCCTGTTCATAAAGTCTAGTCTAAGAACCTGTATATTGCAAAAGACAACATTTATATGATACAATACCATACTGAAAGAGCACCCATTCGCCAGGTCTTAAAAAAAGATTGGATGCTAAAATATTAAAAGCTAGTCGTTAACATTTACATTTAGGCGTTTGGCAGATGCTCTCATCCAGAGTGCTTTGAAGTTTCTGTCATTGAATAGATCCTTGACTGGTTACACTGGTTACTAGGTTTTTCGGAAATTCCTCCCACGCCGTGCTCAAGAGTCGAGGCCATCGGCCACCCAGCCTCGACCAGATCTGATTCTCGCCATGCGAGAGGCGCAGAAGTAGAGCGTCAGCAGCCGGGCACCCAACAGTACCAACAGTCAAACACTTTTGGGAATGTCTTATTTTATTTTATTATTATTTTTATAGTGGGGTTAACCCAAACACCCAAATTTGTCTCTTAAAGATTGCATTAAACGATTAGGGTTTGGTAACATGTTTTACTGTATATAAGGTGGGAATAATTAGAATTGGGTGCTGGAAACTATTAGAAGACTCATGTCGCGTGAAAACGCTATGGGAATATCTTTTCATGTTGCCGGTTGTGAAGCATGTGTGTATCAAACATGCCAAATTTTGGCTTATATAACCTCGGTCGGGTGACGTCATCTGATTAGACACACCTGCAGGTTATAAATAGGAGTGAACCGGAAACATTTCTCCGATCTTTGTCTTCACCGCATTGTGCGTGTGTGTGTGTCAGCAAAGCACAAAACTATCATACAAGCAAGCAGAAAAAATAAAGCATAAAACTCACCAGTATAATGGCGGAGTTAAGAGCTAGATGTCCCCCTCCTTGCGAAAATTTCCTTTCGGAGGGCAATATGCATACTTTCTGCTTCGAATGTTTGGGTGAGAAGCACGCTCTCGAAGGGCTTAATGGAGAATGCGAGCATTGTGATCTTCTTCCCATGAAAATGCTTCGTACGCACCTCGCGTTCTTTAGGGAACAACGAGCTGCGCTGCACTCATGGGGATCACAAGCTGACCTGGCCGAGACACGAGAGACACCCCGGTGCTTCTCGTGGGCGTGTTGAAGAGATTCGCTGTCCTGCTTCTGTGGAAATGGAAGTAGCTACAGTACCTCAGAACGCTCCTAGATAGAGAGATAGAGAGTATGAGGAGTTGCTCGAAGTCATAACGTGTGCAGTCGAACGACTGCATATTGACTGGCCACAGGTGCAAGGTCTCTCAAAACAATCCAAACTAGACGACAGATTTCTGTCGGGTGGCCAGGAGATGGAGCCACAACGTTTCTCTCTCCCCTTTTTTGGTGACCTCCACAAAGAAATATCTCGTTGGAGTAAACCTTTGTCTTCCCGTATTTTTGTACCATCGACTCATCGAACATCGTTGATGCAAAAACACGAGGCTATAGCATGATGCCCCAGATAGAAGAGGCTATTTCTTGGGCTATTTCTCTCCTGTGTTACATGCAGAGGTGTAGTGCACGTATGTGCGCGTGTGTGTAGTGCACGTATGTGCGCATACGTGACGGCGGGTGGCAGCGCGTGCGCGATCTCTCCCCCTTTTTCTCTCTCTTGCTCTCCTTCTCACAGGAAGCTCCGCCCCGATTGACCGTGCCGTGACGTGCACCGGGATTGGCCGGCCTTGGATCTGCACTTCCATTTAAGCTCGCGGATTCAAGTCGGAAGTGCGTGACTTTTGCCTTTTGTGTGTGTTCTGTGTTGTTTATCTTATGCGCCAAGATAAAACTGTGTTGGTTAAGTGGTTAGTGTTTATAGTGAGAGTGTTGTATAGTGTTGGTATTTTGTTGATTATTTGTGTGGTGTTGGTCTTTTCTTTTCACCTTTGTCTTTTAGTTTTTGAGTGGTGGAAGTGTTCACCCGTTAATGTATATAGCCCGGTGTTGTGTACATATTGTAAATATCTTTTCTTTTCTCCTTTTGTTGTTTTGTGTATATAGTTATTTGAGGAAGCAGTAGGGGTTGGGTACCTTTTTTTTAGATCCTTTTTCTCCTGTTTTTGTATAGGTGTTAAACCGGGGGTCGTAACACCTGGGACAACATCTTCATTAAAGGAGCCAACACTTCCCTCCAAGCTGTGTAGAACTTCTTCTATCCTGATAGGGAAGGCATTCCAAGCAGCAGGTCAGGCCGGCGCTTCTTAGCACACCATGGCGGTTTTGCAGGCGTATCAGGCTGATCTGCTGAAAGATTTGAGCACGAGCGGCACTGTGAATCAAGAAACATTTACCGAATTACGCTGGGATACTGATTTATCCATTCATGCGACTAAACAGACAGCCTGTGCTATCGGCCTTTCTATGGCCTCCTTGGGGACCGCTGAAAGGCACCTGTGGCTAAATGACAGGCATCAAGGACAAGGATCGAACATTCCTCCTTGATGCCCCTGTCTCACCTTCCAGCCTATTCGGCGACGCTGTTAATTCCGTCGCCACTAGGTTCCGAGAGGCTAGGCTGTACGAACAGGTTTTTGGGAAATTCCTACCATGCCGTGCTCAAGAGTCGAGGCCGTCGGCCACCCAGCCTCGACCAGATCTGATTCTCGCCAGGCGAGAGGCGCAGAAGGAGAGCGTCAGCAGCCGCCCCCCCCCCCCCCCCCCATAAGGACTGGGGTATGGCTCGCCGCCCCTCACAGGCCGCCTCTAAGAAATCAGATTGCGGCACTTTACAAAGAATAAGTCCTGAGAGCCTCCGCGCCCAGGACTGTGGGGGTGACACCCCCCCCCCCCGGGAATGGCACGTAACGTTCTTTCCTATAAGAATATGCCCTCCAGGGCACCCCCAGGTGGTCTGGCTTCAGTTTCCGCCGCCGCTGGTTTTTTGGATGATCTTCTCCAAAGATATGTTAGCACCTCGGCCATTTCCTGCTTTATTCCAGGATGCCAACCCACTAACACCCCTCCCCCCCTCCTGTACTAAAACTCGTACCCCTTTTGGAGAAGATGGCAGCGTGGAAGCTACTGCCAGGCATATCTCCCTGGGTGCTAAAGACTGTAGAGAAAGGCTACAGGATTCAGTTTGCACATCGCCCTCCGCGTTTCAACGGCGTGGTCTACACTTCCGTGATACCGGAAAGGGCGCATCTGCTGCACTCCGAACTCCAGGCATTGCTGGAGAAGGGAGCCATAGAACAGGTTCCTCCTCCAGACAGGGAGTCAGGCTACTACAGTTGTTATTTCTTGGTCCCCAAGAAAGGCGGGGTCTGCGTCCAATTTTGGATCTTTGCAGATTGTACCGCTATCTCAAAAAGTACAGATTCAAAATGTTAACTATCAAAATTATTGTTTCACAAATCCAAACAGAAGATTGGTTTGTGACAATAGACTTAAAGGATGCATACTTTCACATAGAAATTTTGCCACAACACAGGAAGTTCCTGAGGTTCGCTTTTGGGGGAAAAGCTTAGCAGTATCGGGTCCTTCCATTTGGTCTAGCTCTATCACCCCGCACATACACAAAATGTATGGATGCAGTCCTGGCTCCCTTGCGACTCCAGGGCATCTGTATTCTCAATTACATAGACGACCCATTCTATGTAATCCTGGCCCAGTCTCAGCAGCTAGTGCTCCGACATCACGATGTCATCCTAGCTCATCTCCATTCGCTGGGTTTGAGACTCAACGCTACCAAAAGCGTTCTATTTCCAGCTCAGAGGACAACATACTTGGGTGTCAGGAGAGGGGCAGAAGATTCGATCATTATGCAGGCACAATTGTCACCCACTCTTGTCGAATCCATCCTCCGCGCCCTCAAAGAAATCAGACTAGACCAAGAAGTGACTGTATATCACTTTCAAAAATGTTTAGGCCTCATGGCAGCTGCATCCAAGGTGAAGGCTTTGAGCCTTCTGCACATGAGAGCTTTTCAGTTGTGGCTAAGAGCCAGGGAATTTCATACAAGGGTCAATCCCCAAAGGCAAATAAGGGTTACGTGCGAAGGACTTCGTACCCTTTCTATGTGGTACAGACCCTGGTTTCTGACTTTCGGTCCTACTCTAGGTCAGTCTAGATGCTAATGACAGACGCTTCCCTTACCGGTTGGGGCGCGGTCTTGGATGGCCATCCAGCCCAAGGGCGCTGGAGAGGTCATCTTCTCGCATGACACATCAATTGCCTTGAAATGATGGCTCTATTTTTGGCCCTACAGCACTTCCTCCAGCAGCTGAGAGGCTACCACGTTCTAGTGCGGGTGGATAACACATCAGCAGTCTCCTATATAAATCACTAGGGGCGGACTGCACTCGCTCCGCTTGAACAAGCTAGCACATCAGATTCTGCTCTGGGCACAGGACAAGTTCCTGTCCCTCAGGGCGATTTACATTCCAGGGCACATGAATGTGGGAGCAGATTTACTGTCCAGACAAGCTGTGACACACAGGGAATGGAAACTCCACCCTGACGTAGTCAGCCAGATCTGGGAAAGATTCTTTACAGCAGCGGTGGACCTCTTTGCCTCCCAAGATACAGCACAATGTCCCCTCTACTACTCCCTGACCCTACTCCCCTGGGTCTGGACGCGATGGCCCATACGTGGCCCAATTTATGCCTTTATGCGTTTCCTCCGATACCTCTGCTCCTGGGAGTCCTGGCGAGGGTCCGTCAACACGGTTTGCACCTCTTACTGATAGTGCCCCGTTGGCCGGCCAGAGTATGGTTCTCGGATCTAATACCTCTCCTCAATGGCTCACCTTGGATGATTCCAGTGAGGAGGGATCTTCTGTCTCAGGCGCAGGGGACAATATTTCATCCCCCACCCGAGCTTTGGAACCTTCACGCTTGGCACCTGAATGGGACCAAGTCAAGATGGTCTTTCAGCCAGCATAATTGACACTATTCTAGCTGCTAGGACTCCCTCCACTAGAAAAGCTTATGCCCTCAAATGGAATGTATTTGAAAGTTGATGCATGACGAAGCAGGTAGATCCAGTCCATTGCAAGAAAAGTTGTCTTCAGGCTTGTGCCCTAGTACCCTCAGGACGTACGAGGCCGCTATTTCAGCCTGCTACGTTCCGATTGAAGGGCTTACTGTGGGAAAACACCCTTTAGTTGCCCGTTTTATTCGTGGAGTTAAACGGTTGAGGCCACCCACTAGAGCTACAACCCCTTCGTGGGATTTACCTATCGTGCTTGAAGGTCTAATTGACACTCCTTTCAATCCACTAGACAGGCTTCTGACTCTTAAGATGGTTTTTCTTATGGCCATTACCTCTCTCAAGAGGATTGGAGATCTGCGCGCCTTGTCAGTCTCCCCATCCTGCCTCGACTTTGCCCCTGGGCTAGTCAAGGCCATTTTGCATCCTCACCCGAACTATGTTCCGAAAGTTCCATTCTCAACCATGCACCCTGTTGTTCTTCAATTCAATTCAATTCAATTTTATTTCTATAGCGCTTTTAACAATTGACATTGTCTCAAAACAGCTTTACACAATCAAAAGAATTATTTAAGTTTGTATGGAATGTGAATGTGTATGAATCAAAATGGTCAGATAGTCCCTGGTGAGCAATTGCGCGCGATTAGCAGCCTTTTGATCAAAACGCTGCCTTTTGTAAAGTGAAAGTACAAGCTGTGGGTTTCTGCACGGCAAAGAACAGCTTTAAAAATATTCTTAAAAATATATATAAAAACATAATATGATCTGTTCTATAGCCCATCTGCTTTAACCTAGTTTTATTTTTTTATTATTCATAAGGTTAAACGTTTTTGAGAATTAGACCCTCCAGCTAAGATAAATGTTATGTCGTTGATCGATAAAATCTGGATTAAGGATATTTTATTTATTTAATTTTTAATTTTCAGTTTCCCCCCTGAGGGATTGCCACCTTATTGTGGTCAGGGGGTTTGCGTGGCTCAGTGACCTTAAGAGCTTTACCAGCAGGAGCTTAGTCTTCAAGTGGGACACCCAAGTTGGACAGGTCTGAAGGTAGAGGCCTGACAAAGTGCATTCCACTTCTCCAGGCTTTGGACGAGCTAACAACACAATTCAGCAAGGACAATACTGTTACTATAAGGACAGGGGAAAAACAGTGCTCGAACATGATGTGTACACATGATTCCCCCTTCACATTTCTCACTGCCCCCATATGTGTCTGTCTAGAACCCGCACTGGCTGTGTTTTTTTATTCATATTTATTTCTTACTATAAGATTTAATTCTCTTTTTAAGGTCACTGGCGGTCGTGTAAGCATTTCACTGCATATCGTACTGTGTATGACTGTGTATGTGACAAATAAAATTTTAATTTGAGTGCTTATGACAGACACAGGAAGACATTTCCGTTGGGAGATAGCATGGGATTATTAATTAAGAAACTTAAAAGGAAACCAAAAGAAAACTGAAAACACAAAATAACCAGAGCTCCACCGTCTACGCGAGAACGGACGGGATTCTGGAAACTAAAACAAAAAACTAAAGATGTTCTCGGGGCTTATGCCCTTACCGAGGATTTATAGTAGGAAGAGATAGAGTTTATGTTTAGTGCACTTTAACCCAAGAGCGCGCGCTAAACTGATGCGTGTCGCTCTCCCTCACTCCCTTGCCGGTGTCTTAGACAGACAGAGGCTTGGGCTTTGCCTGTGTCTTCTTCAGCGCGCTTTGTCTTTGGACCTGACACCTTTTACCGGTGCGACCGAATGATCACACGGAGTGTCGCGGTTTCACGACCCGGCTCGTTCTGAACAGTTTATGCGCAGCTCTGCCCCTCGAGCGAGCCACGTCGTTACATACAAATCCACAAGTACTTTAAGAACATACACTTATCACGAATTGCATTTTATATAAATGTCACATATGAGACCCGCGCACAAACAGATAATTATATAATATATTCACATACAAACACATACTGTATACACATAAAAACATAATATATTCAGTAAATTTGTGAATAACACTCAAAGTACTTATGAAGTCTGATTTGATTGGTACCATTAAACATTTTATTTCTATTGATTCTATGTTTTGCTGGCGAAATACATTTTAGGCAGAGACGTCTGCTCGGTCTTGTTAAATAGTTTTAAACCCCTCAATTCTGCCAATTTCCCCATCCGCGAAACCGGTTTGATAACTTCACACCTACATCAAAGGTGAGAAGAGGGACTGAGCTGTAACTGAGCGCGCTGTCACATTGTACTGTATATACTATACACACACACACATAAATATAATCATATTTTATATTTTATATATAAATATGCATCAAGGATTGGCGCTAAACCCCTTTTTTTTTGCTCTGGTGATGGACAGGATGACAGATGAGGTTAGACAGGAGTCTCCATGGACTATGATGTTTGCAGATGACATTGTGCTTTGTAGCGAGAGCAGGGAACAGGTGGAAGAAAATTTGGAGAGGTGGAGGTACGCTCTGGAAGCAAAGGAATGAAGGTTAGCCGCAGCAAAACGGAATACATGTGTGTGAATGAGAGGAACCCAAGAGGAACGGTGAGGCTACAGGGTGCAGAGGTAAAGAAGGTGCAGGACTTTAAGTACTTAGGGTGTGGAAAGAAGGTGAAGAGGCGGGTACAGGCAGGTTGGAATGGGTGGAAAAAAGTTTCAGGTGTGTTGTGCGATAAAAGAGTATCGGCGAGAATGAAAGGAAAGGTGTACAGGACAGTGGTGAGGCCAGCGATGCTTTACGGCTTAGAGACAGTGGCACTGAAGAAAAGACAGGAGGCAGAGTTGGAGGTAGCAGAGGATGGATAGGATCAAGAATGAGTTCATCAGAGGGACAACCCATGTCAGATGTTTTGGAGATAAAGTCAGAGGCCAGATTGAGGTGGTTTGGACATGTTCAGAGGAGAGATGGTGAATATATCGGTAGAAGGATGCTGAGGTTGGAACTGCCAGGCAGGTGGTCTAGAGGAAGACCAAAGAGGAGATTTATGGATGCATTGAGAGAGGACATGAAGTTAGTTGGTGTGAGAGAAGAGGATGCAGAGGATAGGGTTAGATGGAGGCAGATGATTCGCTGTGGCGACCCCTGAAAGGGAACAGCCGAAAGACAAAGAAGAAGAAATAATATATGTTGGCATATTCATGAATCAGGACATTCGCATAGTTAACACTATCAGATAGCCTACTATCAGGAAATGTAATTAATTTCAAGACCATTTAAACCGAGGCAGTGCCATGTCTTTCATTATTTTGTACCTGTTAAGACATTACAAAAACTATATAAGAAACTTTTAACGCACGCATTTGGGCATCTCATTTCATCATTATGAAAATAACATGAAGCACATATACACACGTTCATTATCAAATATCTGTTGTAAAACAAAATAAAATTCATGTTTGCTTCAGCATTGGAAACAATATTGCTTTTGATTAACTTTATTCAGTTGTACTTGGTCCGGCTTTTAGATAAAATCCTTTTTATTTATCCTATTTATTTTAAATTCCCGAATGTCACACTAAATTGCGGCATCTCGTTGGGAAAACACCCGCAGTGTTAATGGCGACATCTGTAGTGTAAACAAGGCATAAGATATTCAAACTTACAGAATTGATTGATGTATTTAATTGATTGATGTAAGTGATTTATTTGTATTAATAAGTAAGACAGAGAGTTCTGCTGTACAGAAAGACAGACAGACAGACATGTACTTCAACCTCAAATAATAATTTCACTGATTACATTAAAGATCATCAGATTATTTTTAGCTTTAACCTTTAACTATTTCTACAAACTATTTAATCATGCTAGTTAATATCCAAGACATTACAATTAAAACTGATTTTAGTTAGTCATCACTAATGTTTAGCCATGTCCCCTGCATTCCTTAAAGCATTAACTTCCTATTAAGGATTAAAATCAGTATCAGTATTGTGTGAACTTTCACTTTTAAGCATTTACTAAATTTCAGTACAGTACGAGCTCATAATTTTGTGTTACGGTTCATAGGAACCTGCAAAATACAAGGACACCAAGTAAGCTTTTAATTGTGAAAGAATGATTAATATAATGCAGGTAAGCTTAGACCTTACCTTACTAAGGACTTAATGAACTCAGGTGGGAGCAGAGAGATCATCTGTAGAAGCGAAGAGATGACAGGAAAAGGGTATAATGTATCTGATCAGGTATAAGGGCAAGAGGCAAAAGTCAGCAGCATGAGAATTGACTGAACATGCTCACTGGAACAGAGTAACAGATTTGACAGCGCAAGTCTGGTGATTAGCAGACACGTGTAACAGGGCAGCTAAGAGAGACGGGACAGAATTAACCTTTAATTGACAGGTAGTTATCCAAAAAGCTCATGCAGACAGAGAGAATCCAAATTAAATGAACAGCTCAACAGTCAGAAATCCAGTAAATATATAGACAAGCAGACAGGGTTACCGACAAGGGGCTGGTAATCTAATCTCAATTCATGCAGAAAGCTAAAGATACAGAAAACTCAGGCAGACAGACAGAATCCAAATTAAATAAATGTTCTAAATGTCAGATATCCAGTAAATCTATCTTTATATACAGTATATAATCCGGTAGACAAGCGGTAGACTAAGAACATGTCTGAAATGGACAGAATCAGATAAACAGGCTCAGATAGCATCCTAAAGATTCCCAAAGGTCTGGACTCTGTGGTGGCCAATCCACATGTGAAAATGATGTCTCATATTCCCTGGACCACTCTTTGACAATTTGAGCCCAATGGCACAGCCATATGCCAGGATTCATCAGGGAAGAGAAAAAACATGGCTATTCAGTACATTCGGGTTGTCAGCTGACCTTATTTTTATTGCCGCATAACATTGCTGAGCCCCGACCTGAGCAACTGAAGCAACCCCAAATAAGAGTCAACACTTCCTCCTGTGTGGGTTTTTTTTTTATTATTATTTGATTTCACTAAGCTATCATTTTGATTTCCTATTGGCATGTTTTTCTGACCACATTTCTTCCTCGAACATGATGGTGCTCACTATCCTTACAGGTTTTAATAATGCGTTTTTCAGTTCTTAACCCCCTTTTAGTAGTTTCAGCAATCTCCTGGTGAAAAATAGATGTTGGTTTAAGAAATGAGAATCTGTTGAACAGTGTGTGTATGTATATATATATATATATATATATATATATATATATATATATATATATATATATATATATATAGCTGAGTATTTAGGGCCACGATTTCAATCTGATTATTCACAATCTGAATCTGACTGGCCGCACAACACCCACGCAGCCCCACCACCTCTGGGCCAGCCGTTCTTCCATTTTTGCCAGTCGACTTCTGATGTCCCAGATTTCAGCATCTAGTAGCTCCTTGGAATATTCCGTAGAAGCTGCCAGTGACAAGAGAACAGCAGCTTGAAAAAAATAAGTTTATTTTTATTTTTTATAATTTTTTTATAGCATAATTTAATTATGCTATACACGAATATATAATATTTTTAATATTATATTTGAATATAATGTGCAGTACATCAATTCAACTTATCACTTTCCTTTTCACCATTCTCACTTTACCTGTAGAGGTGGATGCTGCAGGTGTCCTCTGCTTTCTCTTTTTGGTGGCTGAGGAGGGCATCTGTGTCCAGAGAAATATGAATCAGTCACACATTATGAAACACAAATAAAGATTCACAATCAAAATCTTAATACTGTATACAATATTAGCACTTAACACATCTGAACCCACACCCAAAAAAAAGGAACAATTTGCTTACCATAGCTGAAACACGTTGAGGTCTCTGCGTCTTGTAAAATGTGACTGCTTCCATTCTTAGCACTGTCAATCACCAGAATTAAGGAATCGATTTAATTCATTAAAAAATTTGTGCGCTGTTTATTTGTAACCTGGATTGCGATACTGACCAAATAGTATATGATTGATTAGCAACCTGTGAATATTTTATCCAACCATAATGAGTTAGTTGGAACACGGCCATTTGTGCACTATTAAATTTTAATGGGCATGAGACTATAGGCTTTATCTGGGAGATGTGAAATGAATGGTTAATGCGTCGCATGGTGGATGGTAGGAGTAGTCTGACTGTGCATGGGTTGATGATCTTGGATATGGTGAATGGTTCGATGAACTTGGGGGAGATCTTATGGGAGACAGTGTTAATGGGGACGTTGCGGGTGGAAAGCATGACTCTTTGCCCAAACACGGTAGTTTGGAGCAGCTGAACGTCGGCGATCTGCGTGAAGTTTGAAGAGGGATGAAATAGGGGAGGGGGGGCTGATAGCCCAGACTGCACTGGAACAGTGAGAGCCCTGTGGAGGCTGTAGGTAGCGAATTGTGTGTGTACTCAATCCATGGCAACATTTGACTCCAGGAACATGGATCTTGGGAGGTCATACAGCGAATGGCCATTTCAAGATCTTGGTTGACTCTCTCAGTCTGACCATTAGTCTGAGGGTGGTAGCCCCGACGAGTCTACAGAATGCTGTCCACAACCGGGCAGAGAACTGGGGACCACGATCAGAGACAATGTCTGTGGGCAGGCCGTGGAGGCGAAAGACATGGCATGTTGGATCCATCTCAGCCATCTCCTTGGCTGAGGGGCGCTTGGGTAGGGGAACAAAATGTGCGGCCTTAGAGAAGCGATCCACGACAGTTAGGATGCAGGTGTGACCCTCAGACTCTGGGAGTCCTGTGACAAAGTCCAACGCGATATGAGACCATGGTCTATGGGGAACTGGAAGGTTCGGAAGGCCCGCTGGTGGTTTGTTCCTTGTCTTGTTCCAAGCGCAGGTGTCAGAGGCGCTGACAAACTGGCGTGTATCTTCTCTAATGGAAGGCCACCAAAAATTTTGTCGGATGAGTGCCAAAGTCCGGGACCCACCAGGATGACAGGCCAATCGTGAGTTATGGCCCCATTCTAAGACCTGGGAGCGTACTGTGGGTGGAACAAAGAGCCGGCCTGACGGTGCCTCTGGTGCACCGGGGTCCTGATTCAATGCCTGCTTGACTTGAGTTTCGATGTCCAGGGAAGTAGCTCCAACAAGGCAGTGGGGTGGCAAAATGGTTGATATGGGGGAATCATCTGTAACCGAGGAAAATTGATGTGAGAGGGCGTTGGGCTTGGTATTTTTTTTACCTGGTCGGTAGGACAGGGAGAAATTAAAGCAGGAGAAAAACAGTGACCATCTGACTTGGCGGGAATTCAGACGCTTCGCTGATTTGAGGTACTCCAGATGGTCTGTCCAGACGAGAAACGGGATGTCGCCCCCTCAAGCCAGTGTCTCCACTCCTCTAATGCTAGTTTTACAGACAGAGGCTCCCGGTCACACATTCCATAATTTCTTTCGGGGACAGAGAGGGGACGGGAGAAGAAGCAGCAATTCATTCATTCATTCATTCATCTTCTATACCGCTTAATCCTGTGTTCAGGGTCGCGGGGGACCTGGAGCCTATCCCAGGAGACTTTCGGGCACTAGGCGGGGTACACCCTGGACAGGGTGCCAATCCATCGCAGAAGAAGCAGCAAGGATGCACTTTATCATCAGCTGCTGACCTCTGAGAGAGTCCGGCCCATATGCTGGAGTCCGAGGCGTCAACCTCCACTATGAATTGGAGGGCGTCTGTGAGGATGGGTGCTGAAGTGAATCGGTCCTTGAGTTTGAAGAAGGCCTCTTTTGCCTGGCTAGACCACTGAAAGGGGTTTTTAGAGGATGTTAGAGAAGTGAGTGGAGCAGCCACCGAACTATAGTTCCTGATGAACCTACGGTAAAAGTTAGCGAACCCAAGAAAGCGCTGAAGGTCCTTTCGGGTCCCTGGCCTAGGCCAGTCCATTACAGTCCATTACTGCCCTTACGCATGCACACACCCAAGCGACCATACACACACTCTCTGCTCTTCCCAGCTCTTGTTCATTTAAATCTGCTGCATTTAATAAAACCAGTCATCAAAAACAACTCATCTCTCTTCTACTATTGGGTCTTTCCTCCGTCCACGCACGTCCCTGACAAGAGGTGTGTCTGTGATGTGTGCGCTTCTGCATTTTTCAGTTGGCTTTAACACAAGCACATCTGCACACAGACATGTCTAACCCCCAACAGCCCCCCGCTCCAAAAAAAAAAAAAACACAGAGCAATCAGCACCATGTCATAGTGAGTGCATTCTCCATTGAGATTTCTCACCTTCCACTCCTCTTAAATTTGTCTTTCTCTGACATCTTAAAACTCCAAAACAGTTATGTATACTGAGAAAAAATAATTATGGGTCACATAAGCACAAACTAGCACAGATAGATATGATCAAGTGTTTAACTGTTGTTTTCATTTGTTTCTATGACCAATAATAATAATCTTAATAATAATTATTATTATTATCCCAATTCTTGTCTCCCAGTTTAGTTCATTGAAGTAGTTGCTTCTAATACAGTAAATGCTTTTTGTCATGCCCCTAAGATTAGCAGCAGAAGTGAAAAGATGGATCCAAGAGCAGAAGTAAAGATAGTGTGCACTTACAGTCTCTGTGAACGCGCAGAGGAGCTTCAGATGGTTCTGAGAGTGAACGTCTGTAACCCAGGCATGCAATAGCTCCACACATGCAGTAAATCCAAAACGCTAGGCAATCTCATGGTCAGTACACAACGCGGAAGTGACTGAGGTGGCGAAAGGTAAGGCACGGACTGGGGTAAGGATGGGAAGGAGTCAGGCTCATCTGTGGTGTAGATGTGGTTTAGCGGATTGTGACACTTTTTTTTAAATACCCCCAAACAATTCCCCAACAATTAAAACACGAAATCATGACTTTGATGCATGTATTCTTCAAATGTATTCAAAAGTATTGTATGTATTCTTAATGCATGTATTCTTCCAAAACTAGTCAAAGTTAAACCAGTACATAAAGTGTCAGATGTTTTGAAATTCTATGTTCAGAATATAGACCTGACCAAACATCATTCTAAAGCTGTTGCACTGTGACATCATTCCTACTACAGCTCCCTCAACAGCTTGTTCAGGCTCCTTTAGTAGCTCCAAAAGGCCAACCATCACCCATCTGACCCCCCAATCCTCCACAGTGGAGCTCTGATTACAGAGAACAGGAGAATTTAATGAAGATGAAAATAAATAAATTTTACAGAATATCTAATTGTGATAAAAATTAAATATGCTAATTTACCACAGAGTACGTAAAATAGTGTATTGAGAATTCTGGAATGTAAATAAACTGCCTGTGCTAATGTTAACCATTGAACTTTGTTAGTGTTAGCCATTGTCTGTCTGTATTATCGTGTGCATTAAATTAACTGAGAATTTACTTAAAACTCATACAAATAAGTTAAGCGATATAACACTCATATATGAGCATTAGTTCATCTCTGAAGCCAAACTATAATTTACTGAGTATTGAAACCCCCCTACTTCTTAACTACTTAACTAAGCGCTTGCAATACCGTGCAAAGTCACATCTAGCCTCAGCTTGTGTCTCTCATGGACTGCATCACATTATATTCCAGTCACAGAAATTATTATTAATAAATTAATAAAAGATGTACATTTTTAACTGCATTAATACTTGACCTTTTGTCAACGTAAACAGAAAGAAAACTGTGATTTCTATGAAGGTTTTTTGCCTAAATATGTTTAATAGTTTCTATGCTGACAGTTCACTGCTGCAGTGAAAAGCCCGATTCGGATGGGACTAGTTTTACAGGGGGTCGTTAGAGAAATGTCTGTTTCACAGACGTACTTTGTGATTTTAATCCGGTTCAAATCTGCCATGTGTCACAGTCAAACACCTGAGGGCGCCATGCTCCCGTACTCCATTATGTGTTCTTTTGTGTTACCTTTGTTTTCCTTTGAACTTCATTTCCCAGAGTGCACCTCAGTCGGGTTATGGGAGCACACCTGAACGAGGTTAGCTAATTATGTTTGTTATAAATAGTCTGCCTAAGTTGAGTTTAGTTGTCTGGCATCTGTTTAATTAAGTGGGTGTTTCTTTCCTCGTTCTTGGTGTCATGCCATTTCCCCTAGCTCCTGGTCTGTCCTATTCTTGGTTTCGTTCTGTTTGTTTCTAATTGTTTATGTCTCTCCTTGTATGTGTTAGCTCCTAGCCATGTGTTAGCTTCTAGCCATGTGTATCTCCTAGTCAGGTGTTAGCTTCTAGCCTTGTGTATGTCCTAGTCTGGTGTTATCGTCTAGCCTTGTGTATCCCCTAGTCATATCTAGCACCCAATCTTGTTTAGCTCATAACCTCGTTTTGCTGCTATTTATGTTTCGCCCCATGCTATATCTAGCTATAAGTTATGTTTAGTCTCTGTTGGAAGTTCCTGTTTTAGTTTGCCCATTTGCTTAATTTTTGTGCAGCTCCTTTTAGGACGTGGTGTCTATTTGTGTTCAGTTTTCCTTATTAAAGACTATTCACAAATGATCACCTCTGCTTATATGCCTCGTTACCCAAAGCCCACACGCAGCACCCGTTACAGAATGGCTATGATCATGACGTCGGGGCAAGCTGACCTCGTGGGTAGTATCCGACAGAACAGCGTGGAGCACGCAGGAGCAAGTGGAGCGACGCCCTGCAGTGCTCAGAGAGAGACTGGAGAGGAAGAGTGAGCAACGCAGCCAGATTGGAGAGGATTGCGGCTGGCAATACGACGCGTGCCCCAAAGGACACAGGATGACGGAGCCAGGGGTAAGGAAAAACCCCAGTCGGTGTGTCAGCAAAAGGGGCATGGCGTGGAGCACCAACAGCAGAGGCGAGTGCTCCAACAGCTGGCTGGAGAGGTCATCCAGCAGGTCAATGCGTGCCGGGCAAGCAACGATCATGAGCGCATGCAAACCCTGCTGGACCTGGGTGCACGGCTCCAGGACCAGCTCGTTCAGCTTGACAGTACAGGCCCAGAATCTCCAGTCAGCGTCAGAGGAGGCCCAGTCGTTCCAGAGAGCCCCGTGGAGGGCTCCAGTCCCCCCGAGAGCCCCGTGGAGGGCTCCAGTCCCCCCCGAGAGCCCCATGGAGGGCTCCAGTCTCCCCGAGGACCCCAAAAGGAACGAGCCAGCTCAGTTCCTGCCCTGCTTTGTCGGCCTCGATGACTTTGTGGCCTCTAGTACATCGCATTTCCATCTCTACCCTGTCTAATCGACGACGTCGAACTCCCCAATCCGCCCTGCTTCGTCGACCTTGACGATAGCTAGCCTCTGCCCTACATTGACGACGGAGAGCTTCCGCCTCCGCCGTGCTTCATTGACCTCGACGACGTACCCAAAGCCCACACACAGCACACGTTACACCATTTCTCTCACACGACCTCTGTAAAAATTCCAGAGGAAATTACCTACTGTTTTTCAGCAAACTCGGCGGTCCTCTGAGAAATCTAATCCCGTCCGAATGCGAATGTCTGTGATTGACGAATTTTCTTTTGTGTTTTGGTCAACATGAGCTACCGTACTATCTCTAGTGCATTCATTCATTCATTCATTTTCTATACCGCTTAATCCTGTGTTCAGGGTCGCGGGGGACCTGGAGCCTATCCCAGGAGACTTCGGGCACTAGGCAGGGGAAACACTGGACAGGGTGCCAATCCATCGCAGGGCACACACACATACACACACTCACACACCCAATCACACACTACGGGCAATTTTTAGGAACGCCAATTAGCCTAACCTGCATATCTTTGGACTGTGGGAGGAAACCGGAGTACCCGGAGGAAACCCACCAAGCACGGGGAGAACATGCAAACTCCATGCACACAGAGACGGGAATCCAGCCTGGCCGGGGAATCGAACCCAGACCCTGGAGGTGCAAGGCGACAGTGCTAACCACTACACCACCGCGCCGCCTGGTATTAAAGTTTGCGCACTAATAATGGATGTAGACATGGACATGTGGTCTTGTGCAACACCCACATGTAAAACACAGACACTCCTACCTCCATAATAAACACAGAGATGTTAGTCCCATCCGAATGCTTACATGAAATGAGATCATCTGAATGAAATTCAAACTCAAATGTCGTTTGGAAAACTAGTCCCGTCCAAATAGGGCTATAGACTGTTTTTTCAGTCTACAGATTTATATCATAATTATAAGATATGTGTCTTTTTCTTTGATTTTGTTTATTATTCAATTATGAATAATGCTGACTATCATTTATGAAAATATTTTTTGAGGTGAGGTTTTAAAGTGAAGCAGAAAATGTGATTAATGTATTTATGTTAAAATGAAATGGATTATTGTAATGCTTTCTCTCTCTCTCTCTTTTTTTTTTTTTACATTTTATTTAAACTGCATTCATTAGCTACTGATTTTTTTTCTCCCAGACTTTAAAACATGACACGAGACAATCTTTTAAAAAACAATTAACAATTAATACTGATACATTTATTATAATTTACGTTTAACTAATCACATTATATATTTAATTACTTTTTAATGTGTTTACTGTAACATTATTGTGTCGTAAAATTTTTATTAATTTATATTTTATTAAGTAACCTGTGTGTTATTTGAGCGTGTTAAGACCTGTCTGTGTGAGTATGAGAGTGTTAACATTTGTAACGTGTGTATGTGTGTGGTATGAGTGTTTTTGTGTGCACGTGTGTGTGTGTGTATGTGTGTGTGTGCGCGCGTGCATGAGTGTGCACAATAGGCCGCAGATGCTGGAAAAAAATTATCATCACAATGTTGTTACTCAATGTGATGTCACTGAAAGTGAATATAATGTAACTCAATATAATGCCACACCAAAAGTTATTAACCCATTTCAGCATAGGTTTAAGGCATTATCACGGCTGACCCATTTGAGATATCAAAAATACGTCTCTTCAATTTGGCATCCTCAATGTCTTTAGATCACATCGGCCCGGTTTGGTGGCGATCATATCATTTCCATAGGAGGAGTATATCAAAGTCCTTTATGTGCGTTTTTGCAAACAATCCAAAATAACTGTTTCCCTGTTAAGTTGAGCCCAGGACATTCCACTCATTAAGCTCAATGTTCGACTCAATGAGCTCTAAATGTGTACCGAGTTTCGTGTGCCTACATGCAGGTGTGTATGAGCTATGTAGCAAAATCTCATGTGGCCACTTGACTCTCAGGCATCCTAATGGCAGCAGATTCCAACCTGTCTGCCAATTTTAATGAGTTTTTGAGCATGTGAAGACCCCTAAAAAGCCCAAAAGGGGGGGTAAATTTCCTTAGGAAAACGTCTCGGGTTACTTTGCAGTAACCCTGTTCCCTGAGAGGCGGGAACGAGATGCTGCGTTAGAACGCTTATGGAAACTATCTTGTCGCATTGCCGGCCATGAAGCATGTGTGGAAAAACGCCATTATCTGGCTACATATAACCTCGGTCAGGTGACGTCATCTGATTAGATCAGGTGGAGGTTATAAATACCGGAAAGCCGGCAACAAAACCTCAGATTATTTGTCTGAATGGATGTCCGGTCACATGGTAGTGCGGCGTTCGGACGCAGCATCTCGTTCCCGCCTCTCAGGGAACAGGGTTACTGCAAAGTAACCCGAGACGTTCCCTTTTCGAGGCTTCACTCAATGCTGCGTTAGAACGCTTATGGGAACGAGAATACCAACGCCGCCGCACTACAGGTGTCTGGACCCCAAGGTTGTGTAGCGTGTGCGCACAAGGCCGAGAAGGTCTCAGATTCATGTCCGGGAAGCTGACCCGAGGACTCGAGAGCCTGGAGTGGCATGGACATCCAGACTATAAAATCTTATAAATGTGTGCGGAGAGGGCCAACCCGCTTCGTCACACACTTGTTGCAGGGGAGTACCTCTTGCAAGAGCAATAGATGAGGCGACCCCTCTGGTTGAATGAGCCCTGACTCCTAGGGGCGAAGTGAGTCCACGCGCCTCATAGGAGAGGGCAATAGCATCTCTCACCCAGTGTGACAGAGTATGTGTGGTGGCGGCCGCCCCCCGGTTGCGGCCTCCATAACATATAAAGAGTTGCTCTGACTTACGCCACTGGCTGGTGCGGTGGACATAAGCCTGAAGAGCACGTACTGGGCACAGTAGGTGAAGTTTCTCCTGCTCCGAATCCGAAAAGGGCGGACGACAGAAGGCTTCCAGGATGACAGGGTACATGGTAGAGAAAGGAACTTTCGGTAGATAGTTTGGGTGAGGATGCAGAATGGCCTTGACTAGCCCAGGGGCAAAGTCCAGGCAAGATGGGGAGACTGACAATGCACGCAGGTCTCCGATCCTCTTTAGAGAGGTGATGGCCATAAGAAGAACCATCTTGAGTGTCAGAAGCCTGTCGGGCGCTGACTCTAGCGGTTCAAAAGGAGTGTCGATCAGACCTTCGAGCACGATAGATAAATCCCAAGAGGGAGCCGTGACTCTAGTGGGTGGCCTCAACCGTTTAGCTCCACGAATGAAACGGGCAACTAAAGGGTGATTTCCTACAGTAACCCCTTCAGACAGGACGTGGCAGGCTGAAATAGCGGCCACGTACGTTCTGAGGGTACTAGGGCACAAGCCCGAGGACAATTTCTCTTGCAGGAATTCCAGCACTGAAACAATTTGGCAGTGGACTGGGTCCACCTGCTTAGCCATGCACCAGCTCTCGAATACCTTCCATTTGAAGGCATAAATCCTTCTAGTGGAGGGAGCCCTAGCACTTAGGATGGTGTCAATTACGCCGGCTGAAAGGCCGGCTTGACTCAATTGGTCCCGTTCAGGGGCCAAGCGTGAAGGTTCCAAAGCTCGGGCCGGGGATGAAATATTGTCCCCTGCGCCTGAGATAGAAGATCCCTCCTCATTGGAATCATCCAAGGTGAGCCGTCAAGGAGCGATATTATTTCTGAGAACAATACTCGGGCCGGCCAACGGGGCACTATCAAAAAGAGGCGCAAACCGTGTTGACGGACCCTCGCCAGGACTCCCGGGAGCAGAGCTATCGGAGGGTACGCATAGAGGCGTAAATTGGGCCACGTATGGGCCATCGCGTCCAGACCCAGGGGAGCTGGATGAGTCAGAGTAGAGGGGACATTGTGCAGTCTCCTGTGAGGCAAAGAGGTCCACCTCCGCTGTAGAGAATCTCTCCCAGATTTGAGTGACTACTTCGGGGTGGAGTTTCCATTCCCCGTGATTCACAGCTTGTCTGGACAGAAAGTCTGCTCCCACATTCCTGTACCCTGGAATGTGAATCGCCCTGAGGTACAGGAACTTGTCCTGAGCCCAGAGCAGAACCTGATGTGCTAGCTGGTTCAAGCGTCGCGAACGCAGGCCGCCCTGGCGATTTATGTAGGAGACTACTGATGTGCTGTCCACCCGCACTAGGACATTGTAGCCTCTCAGCTGCTGGAGGAAATGCTGTAGAGCTAAAAATAGAGCCATCATTTCGAGGCAATTGATGTGCCATGCGAAAAGGGGGCCTCTCCAGACCCCTTGGGCTGGACGGCCATCCAAGACCGCGCCCCAGCCGGTAAGGGAAGCGTCTGTCGTTAGCATTTTGCGACGACAAGACGGACCTAGAGTGGGACCCAAGGCGAGAAACCGGGGTCTGAACCACATAGAAAGGGTACGAAGTCCTTTGCGCGTAACCCTTATCCACCTTCGGGGATTTGTTCTCGTGTGAACTCCCCTGGCTCTTAACCACAGCTGAAAAGCTCTCATGTGCAGGAGACCCAAGGGTATCACCATGGACGCAGCTGCCATGAGGCCTAAACATTTTTGTAAGTGATGTACAGTCACTTCTTGGTCTAGTCTGATTTCCTTCAGAGCGTTGTTTATGGATTCGACGCGAGCAGGAGACAGATGTGCCTGCATAGCGATCGAATTCCACCTGACGCCCAAGTAGGTTGTCACTTGTGCTGGAAAGAGAACGCTTTTCGTGGCGTTGAGTCTCAATCCCAGCAAGTGAAGATGAGCTAGGACGACATCTCGGTGTCGAAGTGCTAGCTGCTGAGACTGGGCCAGTATTAGCCAGTCGTCTATGTAATTCAGAATGCGGATGCCCTGGAGTCTCAAAGGAGCCAGAACTGCATCCATGCATTTTGTATATGTGCGGGGTGATAAGGCTAGACCGAATGGAAGAACCCGAAATTGGTAGGCTTTTCCCCCAAAAGCGAACCTCAGGAACTTCCTGTGCTGTGGCAAAATTTCTATGTGGAAATATGCGTCCTTTAAATCTACTGTCACAAACCAATCCTGTGGTTGGATTTGTGAAACAATAGTCTTTATGGTCAACATTTTGAAGTTGCATTTTTTGAGATAGCGGTTCAAACCGCGAAGATCCAGAATTGGACGCAGACCCCCGTCCTTTTTGGGGACCAGGAAGTACCGACTGTAGTAACCTGACTCCATGTCTGGAGGAGGAACCTGTTCTATGGCTCCCTTCTGCAGTAATTTCTGGAGTTCGGAACTCAGAAAACGCGCCCTTTCTGGTATCATGGAAGTGGAGACCACGCCGTTGAAACGCGGAGGGCGATATGCAAACTGGATCCTGTATCCTTTCTCTACAGTCTTTAAAACCCAGGGTGATATGCCTGGCAGTAGCTTCCACGCTGCCAGCTTCTCCGAAAGGGGTGCAAGTACTTCTACTGGGCTGGGGGGTGTTAGTGGTTCGGTGTCCTGGAATATAGCAGGATGCGACCGAAGGACTAACGTGTCGGAGACCGGTGTTGTCCGAAACACCAAAGGCGGCGGAAACTGAACATCGATCTCCTGGGGGTGCCCAGGGGGGCATGCTCCTATGTGCCCGTCCCCAGGGGGGGTCACCCCCACGGTCCTGAGCTCTGCTATCAGGGACGCTTCTTCGCGAAGAAGACAGAGCGGTCTATTTTTTTGGGGGCGGTCTGAGGGGGGCGCCGAGCCGTACCCCAGTCCTTACGGGGGGGTGCGCGGCTACTGACGCTTTCCTTCTGCGCCTCTCGTCTAGCGAGACTGAGATCGGGTCGAGGTTGGGTGGCCGATGGCCTCGACACCTGGGCACGGCGTGGGATAAATTTCCCAAAAGCTTGTTCATAGAGACTGGCCTCTCTAAATCTGGTGGCGACTGTATTTACAGCTTCGCCAAATAGGCCTGAGGGTGAGATGGGAGCATCGAGAAGGAATGCCCGATCTTTGTCCTTAATGCCAGTTAGATTTAGCCAGAGGTGCCTCTCTGCAGACACCAGGGAGGCCATAGAACGGCCAATAGCACGGGCTGTCTGTTTCGTCGCACGCAGGGACAGATCAGTAGCCCGGCGTAATTCTATGAACGCTTCCTGATTCATATTGCCGCTCGTGCTCAGATCATTCAGCAGGTCGGCCTGATACGCCTGCAAAACCGCCATGGTGTGCAAGGAAGCGCCGGCCTGACCAGCTGCTTGGAACGCCTTCCCTAACAGGGTAGAAGAAGTTCTACATGCCTTAGAGGGAAGGGTTGGCTTTTTTAAAGAGGATGATGTTCCAGGAGCGAGATAGCCCGCGAGCGTCTCCTCAATCTGGGGCATCATCACATAACCCTGTGCTTTTGCATCAACAATATTCGAATAAAACGAAGTTGAAGGTACAAAAATACGTGAAGAAAAGGGACGTCTCCATGAACGAGATAACTCGTTGTGGAGATCATCAAAAAAGGGGAGAGAACGGCGTTGTGGCGCCATCTCCTGGCCACCCGACAGAAATCTGTCATCCAGTTTGGAACGTTTTGTATGAGCTTGCTCTTGTGGCCAGTCAATATGTAAACGTTCAACTGCACGTGTTATAACCTCAATTAATTCCTCATACTCTTTATCATCCCTAGAGGATCGTTCCGAGGTAGCTACATCCATTTCAACTGAAGCAAGAGAGTGAGTCTCTCCCAAACACTCCCGAGAGGCACCGAAGTGCGCTCGCGAAGTGGGGGGAGAGAGAGAGTGATCCGGGGAGGAGACGAGAGAGAGAAGGGGCTCCGTCTCTCGTGCCTCGGCCAAATCAACCTGTGAGCCCCAGGAGTGCAGAGCGGCTCGTGGCTCCCTAAAGAACGCGAGACGCGCTCGTAGCACCTTCATCTGGAGATTATCACAGTGCCCACACTCTCCTTCAAGTCCAAGGAGAGCGTGGCTTTCACCCAAACACTCAAAACAGAGATTATGGCTATCGTCTTGAGAAAGACGGTTACCGCACGGGCATGAAACACTGAACTCGGCCATTATATCTGGTGAGTTTTATTTTCTATTTATTTATTTATTTTTTTTTTCTGTTAAGAATGGTTTCTTTTTTTTTTTTTTTTTTTTAAATGCTTGCTGCACACACGCGATCACAAGTCGGCATGAAGACAAATGATCTGAGGTTTTGTTGCCGGCTTTCCGGTATTTATAACCTCCACCTGATCTAATCAGATGATGTCACCTGACCGAGGTTATATGTAGCCAGATAATGGCGTTTTTCCACACATGCTTCATGGCCGGCAATGCGACAAGATAGTTCCCATAAGCCTTCTAACGCAGCATCTCGTTCCCGCCTCGAAAAGGGAACAAGAGGGGCCTGCGCACCCTATAGTGCTTGGGCCCTAATAAAACAGTACAGGAAAAAAAAACCTGCACAAACAGGTCTGTGTTTAAGTTATTTCTGAGATTAGATTTCACACTTATTACTTAATTATTGCAATTCTTGCAAACCTTATTATAATTTAATGTTAACCTCTCTGTTGCACGCATGCATACATTTATCTTATGCCTGTTCTGCAGCATTGGTTGTAAAATTAACTTCCCCTAGATACAGTAGGATGAGACCCCGTGTGAGGGTTGCCCACGAGAGGGCAGTGTTTTTTAGTTTGTAGTTCTGTTCCTAGACTCAGTTTCCCAGAAGCCTCCTCAGTCAGGTGACGTGGATGCTCACCTGAACTGAGGAGGCTCATTAGCATTGTTATAAATACCTGTTTATTCTGGGAAACTGGGTCGAGCATTAATTTCTGTTATGTGGGTTTTGTTTCCTTGTTTTAGTTTGGTTTCATTATAGTTGGCATTTAGTTTCTGGAGCTCTTTGCTTTGATTTAGTTTATGTCTCTTTGTCTCCTAGCAGGATTAGCCTCTAGGAGAATTAGCCTTTTGTGTTTACCCTTTTGTGTAAGTAACCCCCATTGCATGTTTAGCTAGTAGTCTGTTTAAATACTAATGAGGGTGATACTAACATGTTTAGATCTTAGTCTGTCTAGTCTCCTTGTCTGCTTAGCTCTTAGTCTGTTTCATACCTAGTCTGCTGTGTACCTTGTCTGTTCATTCCCTTGGGTCTCAGGCTGCTCGCCTGTGTAGCCATTAGTCTGACTAGCTATGAGCTAGCTTAGCAGCTAATGTGCAGCACAGCCAGTAGACCTAACCAAGCCTGTCTTGTTTGTTTATCCCTTGCATGTATAGTCCCTTGTGTTTAGTCCTCTAGGCTGTTTAGTATGTCTTGTCTCGTCCAGTTTGGATCCCCATGTCTGTATTGTATATTAGTTGTGCAACCCCTAGTCTGATGTCGAAGTGTTTATGAGTTCTGTTTCTTATGCTCCAAGTTTAAGCCAACTTCCTTAGTTCATGTTTTGTTTGTTCTATCATTAAAGACTCTCTTGTTTCACTGCATCCCCTCTGCATCTATGCCTCAACACCAAGCCCACAGTCCAACATCATAACAGAACGTGACACTCTGGGGGGTGTTCCAGAAAGCTTGGTTAACTTACCATTTGGTTAATCTTAACCTCTGGGTTGATTAACCCCAAACATGCATACCGAGAGTATGTCGGTTCCAAAACACCTTATAAGATTAAGTTTAATCAACCCCCTACTGGTTACCCAGAGTTAGTGCGCATGCACGGTGCGTACATAAAGACATTTTCAATGGATCGACGATTTCACGAGTCAAAATGGAACATCAAAGTGAAAAAAGAGCGCATTACTTCAGAGGTTTTAATGCGCGCATATGAGGAATTTAAGCCAATAATAATAAATAAATAAAAAGCAATACGGCTGCATCGGCTAAAGAAAGAGAGTTGACTTGGCAAAAAATAAAAGACAGTAAATGTGTGAATGTATTAAATTGCAAATTTTACATCGCCTCTCCTTTTATTATAATGCAAAAATAATTAAACATCCCTTCGCATCCTTTTGGCTGTTAAATGAAAGCATTTACTTTTCCTGCCATTAATTTCTTTAGGTTAAAATACCAGTGTATACTGACTAGGAATGTATGGTTTCTTATTTAATAAGGTTTAATCCTTCTGGAGGCAGAAGCCAAGTGAATATGAAACACAAAAACGTTCTGCAAAAAGGTAATATCTTATTACACGATCACTGAACTATTTATTAAACACGGTTTAGTATATTCGTTCTGTCAGGTACTTATAGAAAGAAGGCTGAAGCCCATCTAACTGGCGGGGGCCCACCACCACCTCCCCTCACCCCATCTGAGGAGCGGCTCTGTCCCTTAATAAAGGGCCACCAGTGACACTAACATGGTGAAATGTAAGTTTACCACTATGGTTTGTTTTCATTATATGAATTAATAAATTACTATCTCTATCACTTAAAGGCTTTTGAACATGCTTAACGTTTTTATGTATTAACTGCCCATGATGTATACAGTAGGCTATTGTGATCTTAGCTGTATTACTTTGACATGTTTTTTCCTGCATTAGTGGTTTTTTCTTTGATAATATTGAGAATTTTATGCTGGGTTGTATTTTCTTATAGATACTGGGTTGATTAGATAAAGGGATTATATTATTGGACGCTACAGAAAGAACACAGTCTGTCACAGTTGCAAGTGTTTTGTTGTCAGGTACCTTTAGTTGCTTTTAGGTATTTTTTTTTCTTTTTTGCCAGATAACGTATACTTGCATATTTTCACTGAAGGATGAAGATGAAGAGACACATCTGCTGTGACAGAAGTGGACAATGCTGGTAGATCCACCGAGGTGGGATGCATACCATTATAATGCAGCGCCCCCTTTTTACATTAGAGTAACAAACTGTGATTGTTCTTTCACAGTACATACCTGGGGATTTCTTCATGGATGAAGGTCCTTCAACCTCAATGCACGATCTAAGCGGTGTAAGAATTTGTGTGCAGTTGTCCATATTTACATTTTATTTTCTGACAGAATCTCAGAATTTATTTAATTATTTTTGAATAATAATTAATAGTTTCCTTCCTACTGTAGTTGCCAGGAGCTGTATAAGGTCCATCTTCAAAATCAAATAAGAAAAAGTGACATGGAGATGGACCTTATACAGCTTCAAATGGAAAAGAAAAGGCTATCCATTAAAAAAGCAACACTAGAAATTTAATTACTGGAGCATCGCCTTAAGGTGAGAACTTGTGCGTATATTAATCTGTTGCATGTTGAAAGTGTTGTGTATATAAAGCTATATCATAAAAAAAACACACATTTTATTTCATTTTACTTTCATTGTTTTTCAGGAAAAAAAGACATGAACTGTACAACAGACCAGTGCAAACTATTTAATAAAAGTAATTTTGACAAATCCTGTCTCTCAAAAGTCTTCCATCTCTGTTGTGTGCAAAAATCTGTAGATGGCCCTCTTCAATATAAGGAGGGTGGCTCTCTCCTCTTATAGTGGCAATGTTGTGAAGCACAACACAAGCCATTATGATGTCACAGGCCCTCTCTGGACTGACCCAGAGCCCACACTGAGCTACACTGAAACCTAGACTTGAGGATCCCTATGGTCATCTCCACCTTGGCCCGTGTTCGACTGTGAGTCAGGTTATAGCGTGTCTATGGTCCAGGATCAGGTTCAGGGTAGGGTGGGATTAAATAGGGCAGACAAGGGTATCCCCTGTCCCCCAGCAAGTAACTACTGTACTGTCCTGTAATGATTCAAGTGTACAATACAAATATAGTAAAAAGAAAAAAAAACATTGTATGAAGAAAAACATACCCTGCTGAAATGTCTGGCATAATGATGACACAGATCCTGGCCATTTTGTCTTATCATTAGTAATGATGTGGGTTGCCTCACATATGTGTGAAAAAAGTAATGAGTTTAATGATTTTAACAAGGCAAAAAATTAAGGACGCAAAATTAAGTTGTTACCTGAACATTGATACTATGAATAGATTTCCTATTAACATCGTCTCCCTCATTTATTGAAGCTATAGCTTTAGCTTTAATAGGAATGTAGGTGCCATCAATGCACCCAATTACATTTGAAAACCCTGAAATAGAAAGTCATATATGGGAGGATCAAGTGTGTGTGTGTGTGCAGGATGAATACATGTATATAAATAGTATGACTACATATTAAATATGCGTCATCAATTTTACTACAAAGGACAAACCTGCCACTCTGTGGAATTCCTCTTTAATACCACACAGAGGTTTATGTCCAGGGACCTGCTGTACACATGTGTGTAAGAAGTGTTTAAGTGCCAGACATACAGTTGCCTTTCCCACATGCTCTGCATCACCCACGTTGTACAAAAAATGCCCTGGAAAAAACGCAGTGATATACACGGAATGTTTACTAAGCGCAGACCCGCCGTGTGTGACATTTGCAATATGCGCTTTCAAGAGATGTGTTAAATAATTTAATTCCATTGAAAACCAATAACGCTCTTTCAAATAATCATTAGAAAAAAAAAAGAAAAAAAAACATCAATACGAGGTCTTATAACTCTCTCCCGGCGAAAAAAAACCTTGTATAATTTGTGCCTCCGCGTCCACAGGATCCTCATCAAAGGGGCGTGGCCTGCTGAATAACCTTCTGAAACAAACTTACCCTGGAACATAACCTGCTGCTCATCTTCAGAGAGTAAGTTGCTATGGTTACATACATACCCAGAAAGTTACCTCCGTTTTTGGAACCGGAAGTTGAGGTTATCCACTAACTTACCCTCAAACTTATCCGGGTATGTCACATAACCTGCTTCCTGGAATACCCCCCTGGTTGAACTGGTTGAAGTTACTCACACATTTCTGCAGCTAGGGATGAGAATTGACCCACCACTGAGTGTTACTGTACAAAGCACTGGAAATTCCTTTAAAAATGTTGAATAAACCTCTCTCTACTGAGATCTTCCCCATATGTGAAAGACTACACATTTTTAAAATGTTCATGTGGAGGATCCTCTGTGCCTGTGAATGATCTGTTAGTATAGAAACATGTGATGTGCAGCTGCTTTAATGTCAGATCAGTAAGTGGGATTATAAATCATTACATTATAGAGGGCAGAAGAGTAAAGACTTACAGTGCTGAGTGTGTTAAAAGGGTGTTCAGTATGAGCACATTGTGAATACGAATCTTGAATCTTTATGGTTACAGCGGCTGTTTTTAGGTACAAATCTACAGTGTACAGCAGGTTATACAACTGGTGGCCTGCAGGCTACATATCAGTTCACTGACTCAGACTGACCTCAAGTTCTGGTTGTTAATATATTAATGAAAGGTACTTTTTAAAATGGCATCAATATTTGTCCTTTTTGTCAGAGTAAATAGAGAGAAAACTGTGATTTCTTTGCATTTAAGCTACTAAATGAAAAAAGTACTAAAAAAAACTAAAATATTGAATGTGATGCAGGGTATTTAATGTATGATCTATTATTTGTTAAACAAAACAAAAATAAATAATTAATTGAAAACAAGGATTTTTTTTAAATACAGAGCCAATGGAACAAGAAAAAAAGGAAGCAAAAAGCGCCACCAATATGCAAAATACACAAAATGTGCAAAATGAAAAGTACAAAGTTTACAGGCATTCATTTAATGCATTGACTTTATTGATTTCATTATTTAGCAAATCCAAGCTTTATTCACACTTTTTTTCTAGTTCATTCTGAGTTAGCACTTTTCTGGAATTATGGAAAACTGCTGACTGCAAAATTTCCCAGAAATGTGTGTTTGTGACTGAGTGTGGTGTTTGAAGTGTCTAAGTCTGGCAGAAGAAGTCAAATAGAAAGTAAGAAGTATCATCAAGGGTTAGTGATAATAACTTAGCGAGAAGTGAAATATAAGGAATCTACAGTATGAAGGTTTTTTGCCTATATGTGTTTAATAGTTTTTATGCTGACAGTTCACTTCTGCAGTGAAACACTGTTTTTTCATTCCCACTGGTTCAATAGATGTTGCACGGAAATGTTTTATTATACAGATTTATACTAATATAATAATAAGATTTGTGTCTTTTTCTTAAATTTAGTTTTATTATTCAATTATAAATAATGCTGTCTAGCATTTATGAAAATAGTTTTTGAGGTGAGGTTTTAAAGCAAAGCAGAAAATGTGATTAATGTTAAAATATGATGGATTATTGTAATGCTCTAATCTTATTAAAACTGCACTTATTAGATACTGACTTTCTTAGATACCCCAGTCTTTAAAAGATGACATGAGACAATCATATTTGGTACATTCATTAAAAAAAAAAAGTGAATTATATTAATAAATAATAATAAAACACATTTAGCAGTACAGTAAAAAAAAAAAACAGTAGAAACCTGAATAATATCCATGCATACCACACATGTTGGTCCCCAACAGTCATTATTACAAATACAGTAGGGTTGAGGTTGATTCCGCTTATTATTTTTAGATTTAATGATATTTTTTTATACATCAACATATAGTAACTGTTTTATCCATGCTCCTTTATAGCCTTGTTTTTTTTTTATCTTCTTATGCCTGTTCTGGCACATCGGTGGTGAAATGAACGTCCCCTAGGTACAGTAGAATGAGGCTCTAACTGGTTGAAGTTACCCAAAGGTGGTCTCTTTGATTCACACAATTCTGCAACTAGGGATGAGAATTGACCCACCACTGACCATTACAAAGCACTGGAAATTCCTTTCAAAAATGTTGAATAAATGTCTCTCTACTGAGATCATATGAAAGACTTCACATTTTTAAAATGATCATGTGGAGGATCCTCTGTGCCTGTGAATGATCTGTTAGTATAGAAACATGTGATGTGCAGCTGCTTTAATGTCAGATCAGTAAGTGGGATTATAAATCATTACATTATAGAGGGCAGAAGAGTAAAGACTTACAGTGCTGAGTGTGTTAAAAGGGTGTTCAGTATGAGCACATTGTTAATGCGAATCTTTCATCTTTATGGTTACAGCGGCTGTTTTTAGGTACAAATCTACAGTGTACAGCAGGGTTATTCAACTGGTGGCCTGCAGGCTACATATCAGTTCACTGACTCACTGACACTAAATATCTTATCAGTTCTGATTATTAATATATTAATAAAATGCATTTAAAAAATAGTATAAACACTTACCCTTTTGTCAGAGTAAATAGAGAGAAACTGATCTATAAATTGCAAATCACAATAAAAAGTAAAAAAAATAAAAACCATAAAAAGTTTTATGTGATACAGGGTAATTAATGTACAATCGATTTGTTAAACAAAATAAGATAAGTTATTAATTGAAAACAGTTATATACAGTATATAAATATATACAGTGGTGTGAAAAACTATTTGCCCCCTCCTGATTTCTTATTCTTTTGCATGTTTGTCACACAAAATGTTTCTGATCATCAAACACATTTAACTATTAGTCAAAGATAACACAAGTAAACACAAAATGCAGTTTTTAAATGAGGGGTTTTATTATTTAGGGGGGAAAAAAATCCAAACCTACATGGCCCTGTGTGAAAAAGTAAGTGCCCCCTGAACCGAATAACTGGTTGGGCCACCCTTAGCAGCAATAACTGCAATCAAGCGTTTGCGATAACTTGCAACGAGTCTTTTACAGCGCTCTGGAGGAATTTTGGCCCACTCATCTTTGCAGAATTGTTGTAATTCAGCTTTATTTGAGGGTTTTCTAGCATGAACCGCGTTTTTAAGGTCATGCCACAACATCTCAATAGGATTGAGGTCAGGACTTTGACTAGGCCACTCCAAAGTCTTCATTTTGTTTTTCTTCAGCCATTCAGAGGTGGATTTGCTGGTGTGTTTTGGGTCATTGTCCTGCTGCAGCACCCAAGATCGCTTCAGCTTGAGTTGATGAACAGATGGCTGGACATTCTCCTTCAGGATTTTTTGGTAGACAGTAGAATTCATGGTTCCATCTATCACAGCAAGCCTTCCAGGTCCTGAAGCAGCAAAACAACCCCAGACCATCACACTACCACCACCATATTTTACTGTTGGTATGATGTTCTTTTTCTGAAATGCTGTGTTACTTTTACGCCAGATGTAACGGGACACGCACCTTCCAAAAAGTTAAGCTTTTGTCTCTTCGGTCCACAAGGTATTTTCCCAAAAGTCTTGGCAATCATTGAGATGTTTTTTAGCAAAATTGAGACGAGCCTTAATGTTCTTTTTGCTTAAACGTGGTTTGCGCCTTGGAAATCTGCCATGCAGGCCGTTTCTGCCCAGTCTCTTTCTTATGGTGGAGTCGTGAACACTGACCTTAATTGAGGCAAGTGAGGCCTGCAGTTCTTTAGATGTTGTCCTGGGGTCTTTTGTGGCCTCTCGGATGAGTCGTCTCTGCGCTCTTGGGGTAATTTTGGTCGGCCGGCCACTCCTGGGAAGGTTCACCACTGTTCCATGTTTTTGCCATTTGTGGATAATGGCTCTCACTGTGGTTCGCTGGAGTTCCAAAGCTTTAGAAATGGCTTTATAACCTTTACCAGACTGATAGATCTCAATTACTTTTGTTCTCATTTGTTCCTGAATTTCTTTGGATCTTGGCATGATGTCTAGCTTTTGAGGTGCTTTTGGTCTACTTCTCTGTGTCAAGTAGCTCCTATTTAAGTGATTTCCTGACTGAAACAGGTGTGGCAGTAATCAGGCCTGGGGGTGACTACAGAAATTGAACTCAGGTGTGATAAACCACAGTTAAGTTATGTTTTAACAAGAGGGGGCAATCACTTTTTCACACAGGGCCATGTAGATTTGGAGTTTTTTTCCTCCCTTAATAACGTAAACCTTCATTTAAAAACTGCATTTTGTGTTCAATTATGTTATCTTTGACTAATAGTTAACGGTTTTTGATGAGCAGAAACATTTAACTGTGACAAACATGCAAAAGAATAAGAAATCAGGAAGGGGGCAAATAGTTTTTCACACCACTGTAATGATATATTATAAAATAATATAATATAAATATAATATTAAAAAAAAAACACACCCAGAAAAATAACCAGGCAAATACATTTTTCATAGCACTGTAAAATACACAAAATGTGCAAAGACAAACTACACAGATTACATATTTAATATGCTTACTTTTATAAATTTCATTATGTTGTTATTTAAGCTTTCTTTACACCCTCATCTTTCTGGAAGTATGGAACAGCTGACTGCGGCACTTCCCAGAAACATGTTGGTCTGGCAAAAGAAGAAAAAAAGAATTTAAGAAGTATCGGCAAGTGTTAGTGATAATAAACATGAGAAGAAGAAGTGGAATACAGAAAATCGATGTTTCTGTCCGCATGTATATTTGTGTCCTATACTGTCAGTTCACTTCTGCAGTGTAACATTTTAATTCTCATTATCACTGTTAAATCTGTATTACTTTATGAAATTACATTATTTTATTAAATAATAAGGATGAGAACACAAATAGTAAAATTCAACGGCAATTATAAGCAATACAATAAAACATAAGCAGTACAGAAAATAAACTTGTCTGCATTTAACTCATTTCTGATTTGTTATTTGAGCCTAAGTCTCACTGGATAAATATATATATTCATTCATTCATTCATCTTCTATACCGCTTAATCCTGTGTTCAGGGTCGCGGGGGACCTGGAGCCTATCCCAGGAGACTTCGGGCACTAGGCGGGGTACACCCTGGACAGGGTGCCAATCCATCGCAGGGCACACACACATACACACACTCACACACCCAATCACACACTACGGGCAATTTAGGAACGCCAATTAGCCTAACCTGCATATCTTTGGACTGTGGGAGGAAACCGGAGTACCCGGAGGAAACCCACCAAGCACGGGGAGAACATGCAAATTCCATGCACACAGAGACGGGAATCGAGCCTGGCCGGGGAATCGAACCCAGACCCTGGAGGTGCAAGGCGACAGTGCTAACCACTACACCACCGCGCCACCACATATATATATATATATATATATAAAGAATGTCAGACTATTTTAATGTAGATGAAGAACAGGTCTCCAGGCTTCCTGAATAACTTTTTGCAATTGAATTATATTATATGTATGAAAAATTAAGCTTTTTATTTTAAAATTTTAGTTTAAAACAATTTTGGCAATAAAGGCACTTTTAATTGAACATGATGTAAATGTAAATTTACTCCATTCCTGGGGGTTGTTTGTTGACCATTTTAAATTTCATTTTATAAACCCATGTGCTCTCTCTCTCTTAGTCTGTACTCGAGTGGTAATCAGTCTAACTGTGTGCTTGTTAGTTGCATAAAATGTCTTTCTACAGCACCTCTGATTTTCACTGCTGCGATTATTAATGATTTATTATCATATATATTATTTATAACAGTGCTGTTAAGTTAGATATAAATGACAGTGTATTACATAACCCTGATGTCCATTAAAATCTGCACCAATCACCACTCTCTCACCTCTGTGCATGCTCTGCATTACTCCATCTAACTCACTCCAGAATTTCTCATTTTCTTCTAACTCACATCCTACCTGTGGGACATAACCACTAACAACATTGCACATCACACCATCAATTTCCAGCTTCAAACTCATCACCCTGTCTGATACTCTTTTCACCTCTAGAACATTCCTTACAAACTCCTCCTTCAGGATAACTCCTACTCCATTTCGTTTCCTATCCTCACCATGATAAAACAACTTGAACCCTGATCCTAAGTTTCTAGCCTTGCTACCTTTCCACCTGGTCTCCTGGACACACAGTATATCTACCTTCCTTATCTGCATTATGCCAACCAACTCTCTTGCCCCAGATGTTGGGGGGGGGGTGGGGGGGAATGAAGCAAGGTACACTGATTACCTTTGGGGGATGAAGTATACAGTATATAATGGGGGATACGGACGAGAGAGTTAGTTGCTCCATTGACCAGCTCCAGCTGTTATGAATTGTAATCTTCTGAAAGTGAACCCGAGACTCTGAATGCTTTCTACAACAAAATCAAAAACATCAGATTGTCAGATTCATACAGTTATAACTCTTTTTCAGCATATTTTCACAGATTATGAATATTTTAAGGAAGTAAGTAACTTCTGCTTTTCTCTTATATAAAACTCTGTAGAGACAAGCATCATACAGATGAGACAAGATGGAGTTTCCATTCCTGATGCTGTTACTCAGCTCGGCTCTTTTTGGGCACGGCTCTGGATCACGTAAGTAATTTCCTAATAAAGTCATTTTATTAAGTTTTCTTCTACTTACCACAGCAATCTGTAAATAATTGCAATTTATTTAAATTAATTAAAAAGTGGTTTCCACACTAACTTTTTTATTTTCTTCTAGTTAATGAGATAAAAAAGAGCTGACACTGCAGAATTCATCCTTATATGTTAAATAAGTGTCTTAAAATAAAACTTTAAAACTTCAGTGGAACCTTGGATTGCGAGCAAAAATTGTTCCGGAACGGGCTCGTAAATCAATTTCTGAATTTCCGCATAAGATATAATGGAAACTCGTAATGGAAATTTGTTCCACAACCCAAAAAACTAAATCCATAAAAATAATTAATATAAAATATAAAGTAAAAATAAAACAAATTAACCTGCATTTTTCCTTTGAAAAGCACATTGTGTGTGTGTTTGTGTGCGCATGCGCTGTGTATGTGCGTGTGTGTGGGTGTGTGTATGTGTGTTTGTGCACACAGGCGCTATGTATGTGTGTGCGTGTGTTTGTGAAGCTAAAGTAAGAGGAGAGGAGGAATGACCCCCTCCCCTCTCTTTCCTCTTGTCTTACAATAACCCTTCCTCCTCTCTTATTTGAGAGGGGGAGAGGACTACTGTGTAGGACAACTTTCACACACACACATTAACAGAAACACTGCATCATTGGAGAAAAACCGTTGGCTCAGTTGTGATCACGTGACGTTCGGCGGCAAAACAAGAAGCGCATACGCACTACATGATACTCGGTACTCATAAACCAAGACTTGCGCGTTTTTCAAGTCAAAAGTTATTAAAAAATTTAGCTTGTCTTGTGGAACCCTGGCAAACCGCCTTACTCACAATCCGAGGTTCAATATATATATACACAATATATATATACACACTACCGTTCAAAAGTATGGGGTCACTTTATAACTCCATGATGGTTCCTGATTTGTATTTCTTTCTACATTATAAAGGAATGCTGAAGGCGTCCAAAAAAATGCATTAATCTCATTAATTAATTTATTAATAAATGAATATAAATTAATTTATATTGCATTAATCAGTTGATATTGAGATGTTTCTGCTACTTCTGCTCTGTAAAGACTTCATAACGCCTCTAATCTGAGCTGCTGTTAATTGGTAATTTTTCAGGGTGATAACTCTAAATGAACTTCTGGTCTGCAGCAGAGGTAGGTTTTGGTCTCGTCCTCCTGGGACGGCCTTCATGAGAGACAGTTTCATTATGGTGCTGGACGGATTTTGCAAATGCACTTGACAATACTGTTCTTGCAAGAACTATTACAGAAAGGCCGACCTCTGTGTCTTACAATAACAACTAACTGGTGTTTTTCTTGTTGTTATGTAATTACCTAATTCCATATGTGTTATTTTATACTTTTGAAATCCTCAGTATTGTTGTAGAATGTAGAAAATAAATCACTAAACAAAAACAAAGAAATTTGCAAGTGACCCCAAACTTTTGAACGGTAGTGTGTATTATGCCACTTTATTTCAGTCCCTTAAAACTAGCTGTTTCTTTAGAAACAATATTATGGAAGAACATGGGCATTAACATACAGCTGTGATTTGGGGCTGTTAAGTAAGTTACTTCTGCTTTTGTCTTATATAAAACTCTGTAGAGACAAGCATCATATAGATGAGACAAGATGGAGTTTCCATTCCTGATTCCATTCCATTCAGAGCTGCAGTCATAGAAAATTAAACAAAACCTTGTGTCTGATCACAATAAAAGTTTGACTAACTTTGGTTTAAAAATGTAACCTGGTTTTATTTTTGTAACCCATTTTAATCCAGGATTATTAATTTAAGTTTACGTTACTATTATTTGAGGTTGCTCTGCATTCAATATTAAATCTCAGACACAGGTGTAGGGGCTTTATATTGACTATATCACTATGAAGTAGTCCTTAGGTCCAGGGTTGGGGTTTATACACACACACACACACACACACACACACACACACATGTATATTCATGCGTTAATAAATTATAGCATTTATGTAGTGCATACAATATACAAGTGTTTGGTTGAACACACTTTTCACAGTTTATATAGTGGTATGCTACAATCGCTCAGTGTTAAGATGCCTCTTATAGTGAGTATGTCTCTTTTGTAGAACATCTCAACTACAGTAAATATGTTAAATATTAAATAGTGATTCTATTTTCTGATAGTCTCAACTGATTAATAAAATTTGATTAAGTGATTAATATAAATAAATTGGAGTAAATTATGATGGACTGACAAGTATAGAAATCCTTTATAAATGTGTTACTAGAGCCAGAGAAAAATAATTTCTCTTAATTTTTAGATATAACTATAAATGGATAAAATGATAGTAAAATGTAAAAAAAAAAAAAAGTAAATTGCTGTGGTTTAAAAACAATTAAACATTTCAGGATGCACTGCTATAGAAAAATAATCAGCAATAAAACAAATATTGATAAAGTATTGTCAACTCATTTTGGGGTGACTTGTTTTTGGCTTATTTTCAGGAATAAAATATAATTGATTAAATAAAAGCGGATTTATTTTTAACATTTTTAAAATGTACAATATAATTTAATTGTAATGAATTGTAAAAATAATAAAGGCAATAATTATAATTGTTTCTTATAGCTTCCTGCCGATATAACTGCAGCAACAATCTCGGTTCGTGTTCCTGCAGCAGCTTCTGTCAGTACAATGGAAACTGCTGTTATGATTATTATGGTGAGGAGAAAAATAAATGTTTGAACAAATTTTGTTATTAAAAACTATGTGTATTTTTAACTTTAAAACCACATTATTATTTATTATAAAATGTTTAAAAAAAATTTTTTACCCAAAACCTATTTCTATTTCTTTCCCTTAGTCATACAATTTACAGTTATAAACATACAGACATATTTGTGGCAGCATGAAATTAGTAGTTGTGTTTCCAAAAAAATCTGACAGTGTTGTACCTTTATATATATATATATATATATATATATATATATATATATATATATATATATATATATATATATATATATATATATATACTTTTTTTTCTTGTTTCCCTTGTAGTTTATTGTGGCAACAATCTAACATCACCCGTACCCACAGCCACAGGTAAGAATGAAACACTTTTATTTGCATCTTTCTATTTTTAGCCAAGCTGTTTTTCTTATTTATTTGGAATTACATTTTTTCTCCATTCTAAAGCTTCTTACATTCTAAATGAACATTTCCATTTAATTTATTTTGCAATATTCACATACTGTAGTGCTCAAAATATACTAGTGTTTGTATATGTGGGACACAAACAGATGTGAAAAGTTTAATGTAAATAAGAAGAACTACAATGAACTTTTATATAAGTTGCAGTCAGGATAGCATTGTTAGCATAATGATATGTTATCATAGCTCAATGTTTAAGATGTATCTTACACTCACAGTGATACCGTATGTTTGTACACACCCAGAGAGTGTGGCAGTAGTGGTGTAATTGGCATATTACAGGAAAGAACATTAAAACTACTTTCACTCCCATTAATTACACCAATAATTGTTCGTTAACTGACGGTCGTCAGCTCCCTCAGTCGCGGTTTGTTAGTTCCGCCAGACAAGGAAGGATACAGTATGTGTTGGTGCAGCAAAATAACTGGTTAAATAAATGAACAAATCGTACTCTGTTGATAATAAATGGTGTTTATGAAACTGTTGTCTGAAGGCAATATCACTTTGAGTTTGTGCTGTTGCACTGAATATCAGTACAGCTGTGATATCTTCAGCATCCAGGCTATTATTCAGTACATTAGTGCTCTCTCATGTAATATTGCTTAATGAGACTCACCAAGCCTGCTTCCAGCACTTTACCTTCCCAAAAGTTTCGAAAAACTGTTGTTGTGTGGTTTCATTATTAAACATTAAAAATTAATACTGTTCTCAGGCATTGTGACTAACTGACTAATCAAATCTGTAAAAGATTCCACCAAATTATTAACTGAAAATATATAAATAAATAAATAAATAAATAAAGTTGGGAGAAAGTATTGACAAGTAATGGTGATAAGGCCTAAAAATAAGAAAAATAAGAATCTACAGTATAAAGAATGTAAGGGATGATGTTATTTAATAATAATAATAATAATAATAATAATAATAATAATAATAATAATAACAATAGTAAATAATAATAATAAATATAATAATTTTTTTTATAAAATAATGAATTATAAATATAATAAATGAATGAATGAATGAATGAATGCCTTTATTGTCACTGTACACGCATGTACAATGAGATTAAAACAACTCCTTCAGTGCAAACATATATATTATATAGGGGGGGGGGAACAAGAATCAGTGCAAATGTAAGTTTAATGTGATTACTGCTTTTGGAAAAAAACTGTTCTTGAATCTATTTGTCCTTGCTGTGATGCACCTGTAGCGCCTCCCTGAGGGCATCAGGTCAAACAGATCGAAACCCGGGTGTGAATTGTCTTTAATGATATTTTTTGCTTTGATGAGGCAGCGGGAGGTGTAGATATCCGTCAGGGAGGGGAGAGGGCAGCCGATGATCTTCTGTGCTGTCTTTACTATTTTATGGAGCCTCGCCCTGTCTGTGCTATTGCCATACCATACTGTGATGCAGTATGTCAGCAAGCTCTCAATAATCGAGCGGTAGATGGTCAGTAGCAGCTTGGAGTCCAGATTGTACTTCTTGAGCACCCTCAGGTAGTGTAATCGCTGCTGAGCCTTCTTGATAACTGTTGTGATATTGTCTGTCCAAGAAAGGTCAGCAGAAATAAGGATACCAAGAAACCGAAAATTATGGACCATTTCCACACACTCGCCGTTTATGAACAGGGGGGCTAAATTGGTGCTGTGCCTCCTGAAATCGACTATCATCTCCTTAGTTTTCTTGGTGTTCAGAGCCAGATTGTTCTTTGAACATCAGGCTGTTAATCTCAGGACCTCCTCTCTGTACGCTGTCTCATCTCCTTTTGAGATGAGTCCAATCAATGTGGTGTCATCAGCAAACTTAACTATGATATTATTATTATGGATGGAATTACAGTCGTGGGTGTACAGACAGTACAGAAGGGGGCTCAACACACAGCCTTGTGGGGATCCGATGTTCAGTGTGCAAATGGAGGAGAGATAGGGACCAAGTCTCACAATCTGGTGCCGGTTGGTAAGAAAATCCTTTATCCAGATACATATAAAAGGGGGGAAGCCAAGAGTGACTAGTTTAGAAACAAGAATTTCAGGAATGATTGTGTTGAATGCCGAGCTATAATCCACAAAGAGCATCCGGACGTAGCTCTGCTTCTGCTCAAGATGGTTCAGCACAGAGTGGAGGGCTATAGCGATGGCATCTTCTGTAGATCTATTCGCACGATATGCGAACTGGTAGGGATCGAAAACTTCAGGGAGATAGTCCTTAATGTGCTGGAGAACCAGTCTCTCAAAGCACTTCATGATTACTGGGGTGAGAGCCACAGGGCAATAATCATTTAAGCTGGTGATGGAAGACTTCTTTGGTACTGGTATAATTATGGCTGATTTTAGGCAGGATGGAACAGCTGCCTGAGCTAAAGAGAGGTTAAAAATTTTAGTGAAGATGAGGGTGAGCTGCTGGGCACACGCTCTGAGCACCCATAAAATTACTACTACTACTACTAATAATAATAATAATAATAGACACGAGTTCAGCATTTTAAGTTGCACTGTTCTACAGAATTAATCAGTTTCAGCACAAAATACTGTCACCTCATCTTTTTTGGGGTTGTTTTGTGTGGAACATATTATTGTGTATTTAAAAATTTATATTGATATTTTATTAATTATTCATATCTAACATTATCTTCAACTACTGTAGTATAATAGTTTAAACAATTTAAAGTATTTTGATTGTTCGTAAACTGATTAGCGTGTTGTTTAATATTGTGTTGTGTAATAACCTCATTAGCTATAATTATTATTGTTTTCTGTAGATCATTACCAGCATTATTCCTGCTGGTTTAACTGCGGCTACAATTACAATTATAGACCATCTTCGATTTGTTAGTTTTATATTTTCTTAAATCTCCAACTTAGTATTTTCTCACTGTGTTTTAGAAAGATACACCGAAGAGCACACAGTCTCAGATGGACCAATCCAATGGGCAGCAGGTTCAACTACTGGGTATTATTAATGAGAAATCATATTAATCTTAGATTAAGTTATTTTTGAGTTCATCTACTAAATATCAGAAAGCGTCAGTTTTAAAACACTCGTAAATCAAACAGAATTTTCCCATAAGAAATAATGGAAACTCAAATTATTCGTTCCACAGTCCAAAAAAATAAATACATAAAAATAATTAATACAAAATATAAACTAAAAATAAAACAAATTAACCTGCACTTTACATTTGAAAAAAGTAAAAATAAATCCCGGCATATACGTTTTTCCGTTTATGCGCGCAGGTGTGTGTGTGTGTGTGTGTGTGTGTGTGTGTGTGTGTGTGTGTGTGTGTGTGAGTGTGTGTGAAGGTAAAATAAGAGGAGGAACCAGACCCTTTCCCCTCCCTCTTCTCATCTTACACTGTAACCCGTCCTTCTCTCTTATTTGAGTTTCACACACACACACACACACACACACACACACACACAAAACAGAAAGACTGTTTTATCGGAAGTAAGAGACATGCACTAAGACCCAGCAGGGGAGACGATTACCCACAATTCCGCAGTGCAAGAGAGAGAAAAAACATTGGCTCAGTTGTGATCACGCAACGCTCGGCGTCAAAACAAGAAGCGCATGCGTGATACATGATACTCGGTATTCGTAAACCAAGACTTGTTAGTTTTTCAAGTCAAAATTTATTAAAAATCATTGCTTGTCTTGTGAAAAGCGCACAAACACACACATGCGCGCGAGAGACACACACTCCGAAGAAACTTAGCTCTGTCGCAAATCTTTTCAGAGGTAAGGTGCGGTTCATTTGTTTGTTTGTTTTACCATACAGCAGTGATTCTGTTAGTCTGCACTCACACGAGTGTCATTAGTGATGTTTATTGCTAATTTCAAATAAAACAGTGTAGCGGGAGAGAGACGTTGATTTATGACCGCTGTTTACGGAAGTGTAGTCGAGTGCGGGAGATGCATTGTGGGTAATGCAGTCCGGTGTGTGTAAACGCGAATGAGATCTAAGCTAGGGTATAGAGCCTGAGTTTTGTTCTTCAGTAGTTTTTTTAGTTGGATTTAAGTGTAGGATCCACTTTGTACTATAGCCCGACAATGCAGAAAATAAAAGAACGGGCATCAACCAGTTTGTCCATCTCATCATTACACGAGCATGAATTAACAGGCTGTTACGCTGTCGCGAGCAACATTAAAATAAAGCGGAGAAGCTTTAATAATTTGGAAGAGAACAGCAGTCTTTCTGTTAATGTGTGTTTAATTCAGACTAAGAGGAGAAAATTTTACTGTGTAAGATGATTAGAGGGAGACAGGAGGGGCTGAAAGCAAGAGTCTCCACTTACTCTAGCTTCACACACACACACACACACACACACACTCACAAATGTTGCACAAACGGGAAACACTTATCTGTCGGGATTTATTTTTTACTTTTTTGAAATGTAAAGTACAGGTTAATTTGTTTTATTTTTACTTTATATTTTGTATTCATTATTTTTTTCTGCATTAATTTTTTTGGGCTGTAGAACAAAAAATTTAAGTTTCCATTATTTCTTATGGGAAAATTTAATTTGGTTTACGAGTGTTTTGGAATACGAGCACACTTCCGGAACGAATTGTGCTCGTAATCCGAGGTTCCACTGTATATACTTTTCCATCAGCAATCTCAAAGCAAACATTGCACCTACTGTATGGTGCTCTTTTCTGTCATGAAGCCAAATTGCTGCTCACAGATTGTACAGTAGCCTACAGTAGCTTTTCACCAGTTCACCATTTCTGTGGTGTGGCTCATCAGCTTTATGCCTGTAAGGCAAGGCAAGGTTATTTGTATAGCACATTTCATACACAATGGTAATTCAAAGTGCTTTACATACAAGACAAGAAAATAATCATAAAACGAAAACTTAAATTTGATTTAAAATAAAAATAAAAACAGTTTGCAATAAAACTTTAAACTAATTAAAATTACATTTAAAATAAAAATAAAACAGTTTCAAATATTAGGTAAACATAAAATAATGCAGTCGGTTCGGACGTAGCACAGTCCTCATTCAATAAATGCACGGCTAAACAGATGCGTTTTAAGTCTACATTTAGGCATTTGGCAGACGCTCTTATCCAGAGCGACTTACATTTTTATCTCATTATACATCTGAGCAGTTGAGGGTTAAGGGCCTTGCTCAAGGGCCCAACAGTGGCAACTTGGCGGTTGAACCTGGGATCTTCTGAACCGTAGGCCAATGCCTTAACCACTGAGCTAACCCTGGCCCAGGTCTATTTGAGTCTAGATTCAAATATGACTAATGTTTTAGCACATCTGATCTCTTCTGGAAGCTGGTTCCAACTGCGGGCAGCATAATAGCTAAAAGCGACTCCCCTTGTTTTGTGTGAACCCTTGGTATTTCTAACTGACTCGATACTAACGATCTGGGGTGCGTTTCCTGTACAACTATGTAGCTCTTTGCTTAACCACCATAGTACGATGCAACGTTGAAGAAAATAACTAACTAGTCACAAGTGTTTCCCAAAACCATAGTACCTGTGTCGCACTTCCATGGTTAGAACTTTGTTAGTTTGAACCGTCGTTCTTCTTCTTCTTCGATACAATGGCGGAGTAGTGCAATAGGCACATATCGCCCCCTACTGTATAGTGTGTTTATTTTTTCTCTCTCTCTCTTCGGCTCGCATTCAATACGCTTTCGCAGTGACGTAACCTAGAAGTGGTGTAATAATGTCACAAACGCAACATTTTAAATTTTTCAATATTTCATTTGAACTCATTTTTTATTTGGTATTGATACATCAGTACAATTAAAATAAAAAGAAATGATGGGTTTTGAAAACGCTGGGATTGTGTTGTGAACACCTGTTACCCATTTTGCTCAATATTATTTCCTATTAAGTCCCTTTACATACAGCCATGGTTTAATGAGAGTTGACGTGAAAAAAATGACACGAAAACCACAATTTACTAAAACAAAGAGCTTGCAGTTACAAATTCGGACAAAAAATTGGAATGAAATCGCACCAAAAATGTATGCTTCTGGGAATGGGTATGAGAGAAGCCCAGAGGAAGTCAAAAACAAGTGGAGGGACTTTGCAGGTGTGACCAACTGGTGGCTCAGCGGTAGCTGTTCTGCTTACCGTGTGGACGGCCCGGGTTCGATTCCCAGCCAGTGCCCAAACCCCAGTTTGTTGATTTATTTGTGTACATTCATTGAATATATATTGAGTAATATTTTAAATAGGCTTACACTATGGTAGTGCATAAATTTTACAATTTCTTAGTGCTTAACACTTTGTGCACTGTATATGTTGAATACGTGAACAGTACAGATAACATTCATTATAAGTGAAAACCTCTAACATACTGCTACAAATATTGTTATGAGACATTTCTCTTTGGGTATGTTTAAAGATACTCAGTTAAAAACTCACCTTTTCTTCGCACGAACGAAACCAAGGCTGTGTTCCAACCGGCATAAATAATGCTTCTGTAGGGCACTTCGAAGGGAGAATAATTGCGATGGTACCGCTGTTATATCGTTTAAATTGAATTTGTAATCAAAATAACCGAAAAATTAATAACCTAATATCTGAGCACCAAAACATTAAGTTTTCCAAATCGCTCAAAGTGGTTGGGAATTTTTTTAGAAACGAATAGGGCGTAGGGTCGTTAACTGTGAATAGAACACACCCAGCCGCGGCAAGGAACTATGCTTCTAACCACAGGTCGAAGGCTGTAGTTCCAACCACGTAAGTTTGCGACGCTGTTTGCGAATGTTCGTTTGAACTATGGTTTCGGGAAACACCTAGTTGTTGAACTATGTTGGTAACGACGGAACTTGCGACCATAGTTGGCTAACGATGCTTTTGGGAAACGCACCCCAGATTGGTCTGTTAGGTTTATATTCAATGAGCATATCTGTAATGTATTTGGGTCCTAGGCCATTAAGTGATTTATAGACAAGTAAAAGTACTTTAAAATCTATCCTAAATGTTACAGGAAGCCAGTGTAAGGACCTGAGGACAGGGTTCATGTGAACCAGATTTTCTGGTTCTAGTCAGAATTCTGGCAGTAGCATTCTGGATGAGCTGCAGCTGTCTAATGGTCTTCTTGGGAAGGCCGGTGAGGAGACCATTACAATATCACCTGGTGGTGATAAAGGCATGGACAAGTTTCTCCAAGTCTTGATTGGAAACAAAACATCTAATTCTTGCAATGTTTTTAAGATGATTGATTTAGTTACTGCTTTGACATAACTACTAAGGTCTGTCTCCAAAATCACCTGTAGCATCTTTTATCACTCTACCCTGTAGTACATCCTTCCCCACTCGGTCTCTCTGTCTGCCCAGTCAATATAAATCCTTTTCTCCATCCTTTGAGTATAGCTTCTCATACAACTCACCATACGACTGTTCCTTAGTCTTTGTCACTTCCCTCTTCATCTTCTCTCTTACTATCCCAAAGTTTTTGCAAGCATCTTTCACTTGATGTTTTCCTGTACATCCTCATTCCACCACCAAGTTTCCTTATCTTCCTTTCTCATTATTCATGTCGTGCCAAATACCTCCCTAGCTGTCTCCCTTACCACTTCTGCAGTAGCGTCCAGTCGTCCAGATGCTAATTGATCAGCATCTCTTCACCACTACCCAGTACCTGAATCACCTTCTCTCTGAATTTCACACAAAAATTTTCCTTCTTCAACTATAATTTATTCCTGGATTCAGTTCTCAATCTTTTTCTTTTTCTGTACCCCTAAAGTCATCCTGAAGACCACCATCTAGTGACCATCACCTCCTCTACCTTTTCTCTGCTTCATCATATCAGCCTGTTTCTATTTAAAAAATTTCTATTTTATCCTCTACATTTTACCTTTCCTTATTTCTCTTGCTTTAGACACTTCTGCCCCATTTCTTTCTGTTTCTTCTTTGGTCAAAAGTAGCCCAATTTCCAGAGGTAACCTACTGACCAACGTTACCTGAGGCGATCGATGTTAACCCAGGCCTCGATTGATCCAGTATGGAAATCTTTTTTACCATCCACATATTGATTTGGCACATGTTTTATGCCAGATGCCTTTATTCGGGTTTGGGACCAACACAAAGACTACAGTGGCTGAGTTCCACACTGACAAACAATATTTTACTATTTTATCATGATATACAGTAATTATGCCTCCTTCAGAGGAAGCATAAAGAAATGTCCTTTTGGGAAACATACTGTATGAAATATAATTTTTTCATCAAAGTTATAAGACCATCATGTAATTTTGTCTACATGATGAGAGTAAAAATAAAAGTAGTAATGCACTGACTATTTGTCATAGTGTTTAAACTGTTATGTTTTTCAGGTTAGCTCCATGTGGTGGAAATCTGACTCAGCCACAAGGAACATTTTTCAGCCCAAATTATCCGAATAATTATCCTGATAATGCACGCTGCACATGGAAACTGTCAGCTGGAGAAGGACAGAAAATTTTATTAACCTTCACTTTTGTCAGGTAAGAAATCACATTCCTGTTTTTCACCTGTTGGGAAATGACACCTGTCTTTGTGTAGACCTTTAAAATGTAGCATTTTGTTTTATGTCTGTAAAGCTAGGTCCATTAAAGTGTGCTAAGCTGATTCAATTTCTTTTTGCTTTACCTTAGTTTGGAGTCATCCTATGACCATATCCGTGTGTACGATGGTCCAAGTGATCAGTCAAAACTTTTGCGTCATTTGACTGGAAATCAGTTATCTTCCATCAATTCCACCAGCAGATACATGACCGTTGTTTTTAGCACTGACATCAGTGGAACTTTTCAAGGGTTTCGGGCTGAGTGGACTTTCAAATGTATGTATGTTTCTAACTTACTTCAATTAAATTTCTGTTTTTGCTTATGTGAATATTACTTATGTGACCTTGTCTGCTAATACGTTGCTACTTTCTGAGAAATATTTTGTGACATACAGTAAATAAATCCAAAGGCATTCCCTTTAAATAATAAAGAATTAACTTGAAATTAAGATTAAATGAAAGAATTAAGATTTTTAATTTAAATAATACATAAGCAAACAAACAAAGGGAAAGGAAAAGCACAAATCTGTCTATATAAGGGCTCACAGTAGATTTTGAATGACACGGTGAAAACAGATCCATGAGGTTGAGAGAATTATCTGTACAACCACAGGACAAGACTGTGTCAAGACACTTTCTTGTGTCAAGAAAATGCTCAAGAACGCAATGGCCTTTATAATTCTCAAGTGAAAAAGCTAATTCTCAAGTGGAACAATCATCAGTCTTTTTACATCTGGTTGCCCAGCCAAACTAAGGTAATGGGGTTGAAGGGCCTAAGTCAGAGAGATAACCAAGAACCCAAAGATCACTATAAATGAGATCCTGAGTTTCCTTATGTCGATGGAAGAGAATTGCAGAAGGACAACCATCACTGCAGCACGCCAGCAATTAGGCCTATATAGTACAGCAGCAAGACAGAAGCCTTTCTTCACTAAAAGTCACATGACAGCCAGCTGGGAGTTTGCTAAAAAGAACCTGAAGGACTCTTGAACCATAAGATACAAATGTTCTGGTCTGATGACTCAAAGATAAAACTATTTGGAACCAGGAAATCAAGCGCATCTCCTTATTAACTATCCCTTCAATCAAACACGGTGGTAGCAGCATCATGCTGGGATGTTTTTCTGTGACTGGGACCGGAAGATTAGTTAGTATAGAGGAAAATATTTATGCAGAAAAAAAAGAGATCCACTCAGTGAAAAACCTTCTCCAGAGTGCACAGAATATCAGGCTGGGGTAACAATTTACATTTCAACAAGATCATGACCCAAAACATAGCTCCATAATAATACTGGAGTGGCTTCAGAACAACTCTGTGAAAGTCCTGAAGCGTAGACCGGAGCATCTCCGGAGAGACCTGAAAATGGCTGTGCACTGACCCTGCCCATCCAATGAGATTGACCTTGAATTAATCTGCCAAGAAGAATGGAACAACCTTCTAAAAGAGATGTGTGCCAAGTCTGTAAGATCATTCATAAGCAGGCTTGAGGTTGTTATTGCTGCCAAAGGTGCTCTGACCAAGTGATTTACATTTACATTTAGGCATTTGGCAGACGCTCTTATCAAGAGCGACTTACAATTTTTTTTATCTCATTATACATCTGAGCAGTTGAGGGTTAAGGGCCTTGCTCAAGGGCCCAACAGTGGCAACTTGGTGGTTGTGGGGTTTGAACCTGGGATCTTCTGCTGAGTCTGAAGACTTACTGTATGTGAATTGGATATTTGGATTGTTTTTTTAAAAACACCAGTTCATACTTTTAAAACTTGGGGATTGTGCGTAGTATGATAATGAATAGCTTTGAATCCATATTATGAAACATGTGGCACGATGGTGTAGTGGTTAGCACTGACGCCTTGCACTTCCAGGGTCCGGGTTTGATTCCTGGCGAAGGGTCGATTTACGTCTGTTTGCATGTTATCCCAGTGCTTGTTGGGTTTCCTCTGGGTACTCCGGTTTCCTCCCACAGTCCAAAGACCTGCAGAGTAGGCTAATTAGTGTTCCCAAATTGCCCATAGTGTGTGAATGAGTGTGTGTGTGTATGTGTTTGTGTCCTGCGATGGATTGGCACCCTGTCCAGGGTGTACCCCGCCTCATGCCCTAAGTCTCCTGGGATAGGCTCCTGGTCCCCTGCAACCCTATGTACAGGATAAAGCGGTAACTTCACAGATCTTCATTGTAAAGGGTTTAAACAATGTTTTCCATGCATGTTCAATTAACCATAATCAATCAATTAACATGCACCTGTGGAATGGTCGTTAAGACCTTAACAGCTTACAGAAAGTAGGCATTTAAGGTCACAGTTGTAAAAACGCAGGACACTAAAGAGACTCGTCTACCGACTGTGAAAAACACCCAAAGAAAGATGCCCAGGGTCGCTGCTCATCTGCGTGAACGTGCATTAGGCATGCTGCAGGGAGGCATGAGGACTGCTGATGTGGCTATAGGGCAATAAATCGCCATGTCCGCACCGTGAGACGCCTAAGACGGCGCTACAGGGAGACAGGAAGGACAGCTGATCATCCTCGCAGTGGAAGACCACGTGTAACAACACCTGCACAGGATGGGTACATCCGAATATCACACCTGCGTGACAGGTACAGGACGGCCACAACAACTGCCCGAGTCACACCAGGAACACACAATCCCTCCATCTCACAGCAAGAACTGACAAATCTGGTCCAGTCCATGAGGAGGAGATGCACTGCAGTACTTCAAGCAGCTGGTGGCCACCAGATACTGACTGCTACTGACTGATTTTGAGCCTCCCTTCATTCAGGGACACATTGGGAAACATTTTTACTTTATGTCTTATGGTGTCGACTCTTTTAGTGTTCATACAAATATTTACACATTAAGTTTACTGAAAGGAAAAACAGTTGAAAGTCAGAAGACGTTTCTTTTTTTGCTGAGTATATTACAGTAATTTTCATAAGACCTTTTTGTCAAATGTTAGTATTGTATATTCAACTATAATTACAAGCATTTCATAAGTGTCAAAGGCTTTATTCACAATTACTTTAAGTTTATGTAAAGAGTCAATATTTGCAGTGTTGACGATTTTTTTTCAAGACCTCTGCAATTCGCCTTGGCATGCTGTCAATCAACTTCTGGGTCACATCCTGACTGATGGCAGCCTGTTCTTGTGTAATCAATGGTTGGAGTTTGTCAGAATTTGTGAGGTTTTTTTTTTCATACATTTCAAAAAGGGCGGCAAAGATGCCACTTCTCTTCAGCAAAAACATCAGGGACAGACTGATATTTTGCAAATGTTACAGGAATTAAACAGGACTGTTGAATTTTTTCTGTTAAAAACTGGTCAGTGCAAATAGCCCACAGCACATGGAGCCTGGCAGGCAAAGAGCCAAAGACATCAAAACTCTCTAGATCCCAATCTGAAACCGCACCCATAGAAACCCTCAGCACCCAAAGGATCTTTTCATATCGCTTAGTATTAGTGTGTGTATGTGTGTGTGTGTGTGTGTGTACAGCTGTTCTGATGCGTAATGGCCGTTGTGGCACTAGCAACAGCAGGTATTCCTTAACTGATCATGTGACCAAAATGGAAGATGCTGTCCTGATTATTATGGTACCTAACATGAGTATTTAATATTAAAAAAGAAATCTGTGTTTGCATGTGCGTATAGCCTCGGTAACCTGCGGGGGGAGTCTTCACGGCTCAGGCTTCTTCTCCAGCCCTTACTATCCCAGAAATTACAATAACAACGCAGATTGTGAGTGGCGGCTCTCAGCACCGACAGGACAGACCGTCTTCCTCTCCTTTTTGGACTTCGAGTAAGTCCATTTCCTGAAGTTGAATGTCACTATTTTTACTTATTCAAAAAACATCACATTTATTTATAATATACTGTATTTTCATGAATTATATTTTTATTTGCTCAGGAAGTAAATTTATTTATATCTAATATAAATTTATATTTATTTATTTATTTTTTACTTAAATTAATATAGCTAGATGGCCTCAAAATATCCATATTCTTCATGTGTCCGGACTCTTTCCTCCAAGTAAACAGGTTTCCTCTCACAGTCCAAAGGCATGTTCTGGCAATAAAGCACATTTTGCTGATTTAATTGAAATATGTAATTTATTTCAGTAAAGTTAACCATTTAAAGACAAATATAATCATTTGTTTAAACTTTTTATGAAATCCATCTCTCTATTTATCAATGTACATCTCTATACAGTGGGGGAAATAAGTATTTGATCCCCTATAGATTTTCTATGTTTGCCCACTTACAAAGAAATGAAGGGTCTATAATTTTTAGCATAGGTTTATGGTAAAGGATTGAGACAGAATATCAACCAAAAATACAGAAAAAGCACATGATACAAATGTTATGAATTTAGTTGCATTTCAATGAGGGAAATAAGTATTTGATCCCCTTTGACCAACCAACAATAATTCTGCCTCTCACAGACTGGTTATGTGCTCTTGCGGTACACACATTAATTTAAGAAGGAGCTCCTAACAACAATGTGGTTTGTGTATAAAAGCCACCTGTCCTCAAAATCTCTATCTTCCATTCAAACCTCACCACCATCGACAAGACCAATTAGCTGTCAAAGCAAGTCAGGAACAAGAGTTTAGACCTGCACAAGGCTGGGATGAACTGCAAGACCATCAGCTAGAAGCTTGGTGAGAAGGAGACGACTGCTGGAGCGATTATTTACAAATGGAAGAAATACAAAGTAACTATTAATGGCCCTGTATGCAAGATTTCACCTCATGGAGTAAGAATAATCATGAGAACAATGAGGGAGCAGCCCAGGACTACACGGGAGGAGCTTGTGGATGATCTCAAGGCAGGTGGGAGTCACAGTCACCAAACAAACCATTGGTAACACAATACGCCTGCATGGATCGAAGTCCTTCAGCGCAGCAAGGCTTCCCCTCCTCAAGAAGAGTACAGACCTGTCTGACCAATGAACAGAGAAAGACTGGCATAAACTGCTGTGGTAAGATGAGACCAAAATTGAGCTCTTTATCATCAACTCGACTTGCTGTTTTTGGAGGAAGAAAAATGCTGACTATGACACTAAGAACACCACAGTCCCTACAGTCCAGCACGGAGGTGGAAACATTATGCTTTGGGGCTTTTTCTCTGCTAAAGGCACAGATTGACTTTGCTGAACTGATGGGCCAATGGATGAGGCCATGTGTTGTAAAATTTTGGATGAGAATCTCCTGAAAGTTGGGTTGTGGATGGGTCTTCCAGCATGAAAATTACCTCAAACATACTGCCAAAACAACTATGGAGTGACTCAAGAATAAACACATTAGGGTCATGGAGTGGTCTATCCAGTCTTCAGACCTTAATCCAATAGAAAATTCATGGAGAGAGCTGTAACTTCGAGTTGCCAAGCAACAGGCAAGAAACCTTAAACATTTAGAGAAAATCTGTAAAGAATAGTAGATACTTAATACTTTAAGTTTTTCAAATACTTATTTCCCTCATTGAAATGTAACTTAATTCATAACATTTGTATCATGTGCTTTTTCTGTATTTTTGGTTGATATTCTATCTCAATCCTTTACCATAAACCTACGATAAAAATCATAGACCCTTAATTTCTTTGTAAGTGGACAAACTTACAAAATCTTTAGGGGATCAAATACTTATTTTCCCCACTGTATCTCTGTGTGTGTGTGTGTGTGCGTGTGTGTGTGTTGGTGTGTATCAATCTGTATCTATTTAGCCTGGAGCACTGCTGCAGCTGTGATTATGTGAATGTGTCTGATGGTCCTTCCAATTCCTCACCCTTAATAAGACAGCTTTGTCGCACGAGTGATAACACGAGTCACATGGAGTTCAATTCGTCCTCGTCCTACATGACCGTGCTGTTCAGAAGCAACTACAATGGAGTTGGGCGTGGATTTAAAGCCTACTTCAGCACCATACTTGACCAAAACACAGGTACACAGTCCCCTCTAAAGCTGCTGTGTTATACTCAGTCGTTTCAACAGTTGCAGGATCTGAATCTGGTGTTGAGAAATTTTCTGTTTTAACACGGATTATTTACATGTGCAAAGTCAATCCCAGAATTTTAGGTATTCTTTTAGAAAACCTTCTAAAGAAAAACCTTTGAAAGATGAGCAAAATTTTGCTGTGTTGTCAGGATGGAAGAGGCATACTCTATGTCCAGATGTCTATGGCGTCCTTCATTGGTACTGTACATGCCAAGCTGAGTGCTGTATTATTTGTTTAAAATCTCAAACTGGTCTCACTTTCATTTGAACTCCATCTTGGCTTGTAAAGTGGAGTCAGCTCAACCTTGTTTTTGGAAGCATACCCAGCCCTAGAATTGTCCGGTGATGTTTCAAAAATCAAGGTCAAGATAACTTGAAAAGCTATAAAAGCTCACACACTACCGTTCAAAAGTTTGGGGTCAATTGCAAATGTCTTTGTTTTTGTTTAGTGATTTATTTTCTACATTCTACAACAATACTGTGGATTTCAAAACTATAAAATAACACATATGGAATTAGGTAATTACGTAACACCAGTTAGTTGTTATTGTAAGACACAGAGGTCGGCCTTTCTGTAATAGTTCTTGCAAGAACAGTATTGTGTCAAGAGCATTTGCAAAATCCGTCCAGCACCATAATGAAACTGTCTCTCATGAAGGCCGTCCCAGGAGGACGAGACCAAAACCTACCTCTGCTGCAGACGAGAAGTTCATTTAGAGTTATCAGCCTGAAAAATGACCAATTAACAGCAGCTCAGATTAGAGGCGTTATGAAGTCTTTACAGAGCAGAAGTACATTTTGGGATCACATTGGTCCGGCTTGGTCACAATCGTATAAATCCCCTGAGAGAAGTATATCAAGTTCGATTGGGTGTGTTTTGCAAACAACCCAAAATAAATGACTACCTGTTGAGTAGAGTTCATGACATGCAGCGAAAGTTGTTCAGCTCAATGTTTTTTAAACATTTACCGTGTTTTGCATGCATACTTGCATGCGTCTTTGAGCTATGCAGCAAAATCTTGTGTGACAGCCCAATGCCACTTCCAATTGCCAAAAATCCCCAAATGCTTAAAAAAATTCTCAACAAGAGGGCCCTTCACACACTATGATGTAAAAAGTATGATGCCATAGAGCTTTGGCTCTAAATAATAATAATAGTAGTAGTAGTAGATTTGGGATTCCACAGTAAAATTATAAAATATAAATATGGCCTAGACCAATGGGACTTAGCATTGTTATGTAGTGAACACTAATTGCTAATTGCTTAACCTAGATGCGTATTTAGGGTTTCATGTTGAATCCCTTGCAGGCCATGTGGGTTGCTTCTCTGACAGAATGAAAATTGCCATCCGTAATTCTTATTTGGACTCGCTGGGCCTGAGCTGGCAAGACCTTTACCTGGATGATCACCGCTGCAGAGCTTCACCTGACAATAACTATGGAACCTTTAACATCCCACTCAATAGCTGTAACATCAAAAGGAAGGTAATGCTACACTTCATATAATATCTTAAAACATGCAGTGTTTTGCATGTGTTTTGTAATGTCTTGGAATGTACAATGTGAAATATTAGGTTATTTTAATAACTTGGCACCTTCATATCTTTTGGACCTACTTGATACTGTATATCCTGTTGCATGATATAAGGTCTGCTTCTGCCGTTACACTCGTTCGTCCACGTACACGGACAGTTTCTATGGGGTCTCGAGCCTTTGGTTATGCGGCACCTTTTTTATGGAACCGACTTTCTGTCGAGGTCAACAGTCCAATTCTCCCAGTTTTTAAATCTCGTCTAAAAACCTGTTTGTTTAGACAAGCTTTTATGTACAGTAATGCAGTTTCCTGTCTGTTTTGTTTTTACATTACTGTTCTTATACTTTGACTGTAAGGTGTCCTTGAGTGCCATGAAAGGCGTCATTAAATAAAATGTATTATTATTATTATTATTATTATTATTAATTACAGGCGGCGCGGTGGTGTAGTGGTTAGCACTGTCGCCTTGCACCTCCAGGGTCTGGGTTCGATTCCCCGGCCAGGCTCGATTCCCGTCTCTGTGTGCATGGAGTTTGCATGTTCTCCCCGTGCTTGGTGGGTTTCCTCCGGGTACTCCGGTTTCCTCCCACAGTCCAAAGATATGCAGGTTAGGCTAATTGGCGTTCCTAAATTGCCCGTAGTGTGTGATTGGGTGGGTGAGTGTGTGTGTGTGCCCTGCGATGGATTGGCACCCTGTCCAAGGTGTACCCCGCCTAGTGCCCGAAGTCTCCTGGGATAGGCTCCAGGTCCCCCGCGACCCTGAACACAGGATTAAGCGGTATAGAAAATGAATGAATTATTAATTACCTGCAATGCACTATATAATATACAGTATATACAGTGTAGTCAGATGCCCACAAACCTTCAGCCAAATTGCTTACCAGGCTACTGTAATAACCCTGTTAGGCAGTTTAGTACAAAAATTATAAAACACAAGTCAAGGACTGGTTGTTTTATATAACTTACAGATTTAGTATTTATTACAACAACATGTATGCAACAGATGGTTTAAATGGGTTATTATCTTGTGCTCACAATATCAAAATGCATAGTTTAATGAAAATCATGTTTAATTCGCATTCCTAACCTATAGTAGGGCAAGACAGCTTTGAGGGGATCACATACATTACTGGTAAAATGACTATGAACACATCGGCTCGTCTTACATTCTTTGACCAGTAGGGGGATTTGTGTGCAAATGAAGCCTCGAGAAATGAACCCTTTTCTGAACCAATTGGCTGGAAGGCTTCAGAGCTTTATGAAGCTTCATCTGGCCATTACTAGTCTTTGGTCCTGATACCTTGCTGGGCTACCTAACTGATCACACAAAGTGCCGAGGTATCAGGACCCTTAAATAAACACGCCGCCAGGTGCTTTCTGATTGCCTTATATCGGTGTTGCCTGGCAACCGTGTGTATACCCGCGTCGTTCCAACAACCACCATGGTTTATTCTCCTCACCTTCCTAACAATTATTTAAAACTACTTTCACCCTTGTCAATTACACTAAATGTATCGCAGAGGCAGAGTTGACAAAGTGATTCACAAAAGTCCAGTATTTAAATGAAAAGTCACTTCCGGTTGCTGTGGGTCTGACCTGCACATTATTTGAGAGGAATTTTAGCCCATTCTTCCTGGTAGAACTGCTTTGTCTCTGTCATATTCTCTGGTATCTCATGTGTGTGACTTTCTTCAAGACATTCCATGGCATTTCTATTATGTTGAGGTCTGGGCTCTGACTTGGCCACTCCAAAAAGCAGATTTTGGTTTCTGAAGCCATTCTGTTGTGGACTTACTCTGGTGTTTGGGTCATCGTCCTGTTGCATCTTCTATAGAGTTTCAGCTGATGTACAGACATTCTCACATCATCCTAAAGAATGTTTTTTGATACGCTTAATGCGAATTCATCTTCCTCTCCCCCTCTGATGCAATAAAGCAGACCCAAATCATGTTACCTCCACCATACTTTACAGTTGGGATGATGTTGTCATGATGATATACAGTGGCTCTTTTTAAACCAGATGTACAGTAGAGCTGCCTGTTCTTTTCAAATAGTTAAATTTCGGTTTCATCATTACACAAAACATTTTGCCAATACCGCTGTAGAGACTGAATGTACTCTTTCAAAAACTTGAATCAAATTTTTAATCATAGATCTACTGAAAGCTATTTTTCTGAGGCAAGATTCACGTTAGCATATTATTTTTGTTTGGAGTGGTTTTTAATCAAGCAAGTTTAGCTCCAATACACACCTCCAAACTCATTTTCTTAACCAGACTTCAGGTATGCTTAACAAGACTTCAGGTAAACACCTGACTCCATTTAGCTGTTTTGAGGTCATTAACTCAACAACTCACATACTTTTTCCACTAGCACTATGAGGTTTTTATGCTTGATTTTAATAAAGACATTAAGGATCTAGCAGGCCTGCATAGAATAAGACCAAATGTGTCAATCAAACGGGGTCAGGGGGGACCTGATGTGTATGCATTAATTTTTTTATGCACAAATTTTTGTTAACTTTCCTGCAGACCCAAGACGGACATATTATTTACACCAATATTGTGCAAGCAGCTCAGTTAACAGTAGGCGAGATCACATGGCGTGACAAACCCTTTGTGTTGTCTGTGAGCTGTGTGATGGACCGTGATTCTTCTGTTGGGATACTTTATGAAGCCAACGAGATAAAAAATGTAACCATCCATGGAACGGGCCGGTTCAACATCACCATGGCCTTTTACCAATCCAGCAGCTTTTACAACCCCATCACCAAATACCCCTATGAAGTGACCCTCAGTCAACAACTGTACGTCCAGGTGCAGCTAACCCGACCTGACTCAAGCCTCCACCTGTTCATCGACTCCTGTGTGGCCTCACCTAATCACTCTCTCAGCTACCACAACTACTATCTTATAAGCAATGGGTACAATACACACACACAAACACACAAATGCATGCACAAATATTAGAAGCTGACTGACACAAACTGCACTGGTAGTATACACATGCTTACACTCTAGCAGTTTTTCCCTACACTAGCAATGATTTCATCTATTGGCTATTGTTTAGTTTGATGTAACCTTGTTCCCTGAAAAGGCGGGAACGAGATGCTGCGTGAAAACGCTATGGGAACATCTTTTTGTGTTGCCGGTTGTGAAGCATGCACGCCAAATTTTGGCTTATATAACCTCGGTCAGGTGACGTCATCTAATGAGATGGACCTGCAGGTTATAAACAGGAGTAAACGAGAAACATTCCTCAGATCGATTTTGTCTGAAGGGACGTCCGGTCACGCATGCAGTGCGGAATTGGAGCGCAGCATTTCGTTCCTGCCTTTTCAGGGAACAGGGTTACAGTAAAGTAACCTGAGACATTCCCTTTCAAAGGCTACACTCGATGCTGCGTGAAAACGCTATGGGAACGAGAATATCAACGCCGCCGCACTGCAAATGTCTGGACCCCAAGGTTGTGTAGCGTGTGCGAACAAAGGAACTATCAGAACTATCTCTGGGAGGCTGACTCAAGGACCCGTGAGCCTGGAGTAGCATGAACATCCAGACTATAAAATCTAACAAATATGTGCAGAGAGGACCAACCTGTCACGTCACACACTTGCTGCAGGGGAATACCTCTTGCCAGCGCAATAGATGAGGCGATCCCACTGATTGAATGATCCCTACTTCCTAGAGGTGAAGCGAGAGAGGGCAATAGCATCTCTCACCCAGTGTGACCAGGTCTGTGTAGTGGCGGCCGCCCCCTGCTTGCTATGCTATGGGCCGCCCCCTATAGCATATAAAGAGCTGCTCTGACTTACGCCACTGGCTGGTGCGATGGACGTTAATTTGGAGAGCACGTACTGGACACAGTAAGTGAAGTCTCTCCTGCTCTGGAGCTGTAAAAGGCGGAGTACAGAAAGCTTCAAGAACAATAGGGTGCATGGTTGAGAATGGACCTTTCGGAAGATAGTTCGAGTAAATGGCTTTGACTAGCCAGGGGCGAAGTCTAGGCAGGATGGGGAGACTGACAAGGTGTGCAGATCTCCAATTCTCTTCAGGCCATTAAAAAAAAACATCTTAAGGGTCCGAACCCTGACAGGTGCTGACTCTAGTAGTTCGAAAGGGATGTCAATTAGACCTTTGAGCACGATAGATAAATCCCACGAAGGAACAGTGGCTCTAGTGAGTGGCCTCAACTGTTTAGCTCCACGAATGAAACGGGCAACTAAAGGGTGCTTTCCCATGGAAACCCCATCAATCAGAACGAGGCAGGCTGAAATAGCGGCTACGTACGTTCTGAGAGTACTAGGGCACAAGCCTGAGGACAACTTTTCCTGCAGAAACTCCAGCACTGAAACAATTCGGCAGTGGATTGGGTCTACGTGTTTTGTCATGCACCAACTTTCAAATACATTCCATTTGAGGGCATAAACTCTTCTAGTGGAGGGAGCCCTAGCACTTAGAATAGTCTCAATTACGCTGGCTGGAAGACCAGCTACACTTAGCTGGTCCCGTTCAGGGACCAAACGTGATGGTTTCAAAGCTCGGGCCGGGGATGAAATATGAGAGAGAAGATCCCTCCTCACTGGAATCACCGACGGTGAGCCGTCAAGGAGAGATATTATATCTAAGAACCACACTCTGGTCAGCCAACGGGGCGCTATCAGTAAGAGGCTCAAACCCTGTTGACGACCCTCGCCAAGTCTCCCGGGAGCAGAGCTAGCGGGAAAAATGCATAAAGGCGTAATCCGGGCCACGTACGGGCCAAGGTGTCCAGACCCAGGGGAGCTGGAAGAGTCAGAGAGTAGTAAAGGTGACATTTGCTGTTTCTTGCAAGGCAAAGAGGTCCACGTCTGCTACATGAAATCTCTCCCAAATTGACTGACTACTTCGGGGAACTTGTCCTGTGCCCAAAGCAGAACCAGGTACGCTAGCTTAGTCAAGCGGCGCGAGCGCAGTCTGCCCTGGCGATTAATATACGAGACTACCATAGTGTTGTCCACCCGCACTAGGACATGGTAGCCTCTCAACTGCTGCACTCTCAAGTGCTTTAGGGCCAGAAATAGAGCCATCATTTCGAGGCAATTGATGTGCCGTGTGAGAAGATGACCTCTCCAGCTCCCTTGGACTCGACGGCCATCTAAGACCATCTAAGACATCTAACACCCCAGCCCATGAGAGAAGCATCTGTCGTTAGCATCTTGCAACCCACATAGAAAGGGTATGAAGCCCCTGGCGTTTAACCCTTATTGGGGATTGGCCTTCGAGTGAAATCCCCTGATTCTTAGCCACAACTGAAATGCTCTCATGTGCAGAAGGCCCAAAGGTGTCACCGTGGATGCAGCTGCTATGAGAGCTAAGATCTCTGAAAGTGATGAACAGTCACTTTCTGGTCTAGCTTGATTTCCTTGAGGGTGTTGAGAATGGATTCGACACGACCGGGATATAGCAGTGCCCGCCTTACGATCGAATCCCATGTGACACCCAAATATGTTGTCCTCTGAACAGGAAAGAGCATGCTTTTCGTGGCGTTGGGTCTCAATCCTAAGAAACAAAGATGAGCTAGGACGACATCCTGATGTCGACGCGCTAGCTACTGAGCCTGGGCCAGCCAGTCGTCTATGTAATTCAAAACACGGATTCCCTGGAGTCGTAAGAGCCAGAACTGCATCCATGCATTTTGTGTATGTGCGGGTGAGAGAGCTAGACCAAATGGAAGCTGGTTACTGGTAAGCTTCGACCCCGAAAGTGAACCTCAGGAACCTCCTGTGTTGTGGCAATATTTCTATATGAAAGTATGCGTCCTTCAGATCGATTGTCATAAATCAATCGCTTGGTAGGGTTTGAGAACAATCACTTTGACATTCAATATTTTGAAGCTGTATTTATTTATTTTATATAGCAGTTCAGCCCGCGAAAATCTAAAAATTGGACGCAGCCCCCCGTTCCTCTTGGGAACCAAGAAATACTGACCGTAGTAGCCCAAATCGCTGTCTGGTAGGGGAACATGTTCCATGGCCCCTTTCCCCAGCAACTTCTGTCAGCAGATGCGCACATTCCGGTTTCACGGAAGTGGAGAAATGTGAGAACTGAATCCTGTAGCTTCTCTCTACAGTGCTTAGTACCCAAGGAGATATACTTGGCAGTAGCTTCCACGCTGCCAGTTTCCCCGAAAGGGGCAAAAGTCTCGGCGGCTTGGTTAAACTCGGGGGATGTTAGATGTTCGGCATCCTGAAACATGACTGGAAAAAAATTAAGAACTAACACTTTATTGGAAACCGGTGTTGCCCGAAACACCAGTGGTGGCGGAGCAAGAACCCCGACCTCCTGGGGGTGCCAAGGAGAACACTTCTCGAAAGGAATTCTATGTGCCTCTCCCCATTGGGGGGCCACCCCCATGGTCCTGGGCACATGAGCCTCAGGACTTCTTTGTGAAGAAGACAATATGCCAGTCTGACCTCTTTGAGGCGGATTGCGAAGCGGGGCCGCCGCACCCCAATCTTCACGAGGGGGTGCCTGGCTCAAAAACACTCTCCTTGTGTGTTTCACACCTCGCAAGAGTCAGACCCGGTCGAGACTGGGTAGCCGACAGTTCTGACTCTTGAGCACGGCGGGGAAAGAATTTCCCGAAGGCTTGTTCATATAACTTCGCCTCACAAACCTAGTGGCAACCGAGTTAACGACATAGCCAAACAGGCCGGAAGGTGAGATGGGGGGCATCAAGGAGGAATGCACGGTCCTTATCCTTGATGCCCCTGAGATTCAGCCACAAGTGCCTCTCCGCGGAAACCATCGCAGCCATAAAACGGCCGATAGCACGAGCCATCTGCTTTGTTGCACAAAGAGACAAGTCTGTGGCCCGGCGTAATTCCAGGTGCGTCTGATCAGATGCTATCACCTGACCGAGGTTATATAAGCCAAAACTTGGCATGTTTTATACACACATGCTTCACAACCGGCAACACAAAAAGATGTTCCCATAGAGTTTTCACGCAGCATCGAGTGTAGCCTTAGGAAGGGAACAGGAAGTTCAATCAGGAAATGTATTCCCTCAACCAGAAAGTGCACTCCTTTTCCTGCGCCTCTAAGTGGAAAAGTATCTTTTCCTACCTCTTTGCTGGCTGAATCCTTTGGCTTTTCTAAGAGAGTTTTTGGCTTACAGTAAGTGCTACACCTTGCTGTGCTCTGTTCAACGCTGAGCAGAACACTGTGTATACTATATACAATGGGATAGGCTACATCCTATCTCTGTTTTATAGGTTGTTTATAGAAAAAACTATATATTTTTTAATTATTGTTTTCTGTATTTCAGGTGTCGGAGAGACAGCAAGGTAACCAGACTCAGAAATGGAGATAGTTACTTTGCTCAGTTCAGCTTCCGTGCATTCAAGTTCCTGCACATGCACAACCAGGTGTTCCTCAGGTGTCATGTCTTTATCTGTGCTGACAATGACTACAACTCACGATGTCGCCAAGGATGCCGTAATCGCAGGAAACGAAGCTTAGGCTCTGATGACCACACTGAGGTTATTACCATTGGGCCCATCACGCTCAAAGGTCAGAGGTCAACTTATGAAATTTGTACAATTCACAAGGCAAAGTAGGAACTATTAAAAGTGAAGAAGATAATCGCAACATTCTGTTTACTGCACATTGTGGTGGATAGCAATTTTAAAGAATGTGATCTCTTAACATTTTAATAAACTGTTTTAAATGGAAAAAACAGATTTATTATGTATATAAAATATATATTTTATGTACTTTATATTTACAGGTTCAAAGGAAGCTGTGGTCCAGAGGAAGATGGAGGATGGGGAGGGAAACGTGAAATAGTGAACAGTGACTGATTGTTTAATCACAAAAGTATAGTTATCTTAATTTTTTCATTGCACTCGTAATCGCATTTCACTAATGCTGTACTATTACAATCATGTATGTGACCAATCTTGAACAATAAATGATTTTACTAACCCACTCAATTAAAGCATTCTTCAAAGACAAATGGGTGTCATGTAGTTTGTGGTAGTGTAAAAGAAACAAAAAACTTTTACCCTGTAGGTAAAACCAAAGCAATTTGGCCTTAATTTATTCTGTCAATGTGGGCTGTATTGGCTGTTCTATAGAATCGGACGGGCCGGCTGACCTTTGGTTCCTTTGGCATGAGTGAGCCCTTGGTGCCGATGATCCTATCACCAGTTTGCCAGTGAATAGTTGGTTATCAATGATATTCACTTCATCTCTAAGTTGTGTAGGATTACAAATTTATAAAATGTTAAATCTAGCTTCCAACATAATAGCATATAAACTGAAAGAGTTATGTACATTGGGTTTTACATTTTAAGGTAAAGTTGGTGACATTCTAAGAAGCTCAAGTCTGGTAGCCCAGGTGTCAGAGACATTAACCTTTTGTCTTTATGTACTTCCTGATCACTGGGTAGAGTCCCAAAATCAATGTGAAGGCTAATCTCAAGGCCAGGCTGTGCCTTTGTCTCTATGATAATGCAAAGGTTTGGGTGATACTGCCAGGCTGATTAGATTAGCACCTACAGTATGCATTTGAAAGCCACTGCTAGGGAACTTCCGTTACCAAGCCGACTCCTGTACTACACTATGCTTTGTTTAGATTGTCTCCACCTCTTTGTATCCCTTCCTCTTGTAAAATATAAACTCTCCAGAGCTGAGTTTTTAGTCAACATTTACATTTAGGCATTTGGCAGACACTCTTGTCCAGAGCGACTTACATTTTTTTTTATCTCATTACACAACTGATGGGTTAAGGTTTTAGGATTTAATGGTTAAGGGCCTTGCTCCAGAGCCCAAGAATAGCAACTGTGGTTGTGGGGTTTGAACCTGGGATCTTCCGAACCATAGTCCAATGCCTTAACCACTGAGCTACCCCTGGCCTAGTCAAGACTTGGATGACTACAGAGACGCTCGGTGAGTTCTCAATAAAGAGTAACTTCTGCTTGAATGATATCCCAACGTCTCCTGGGGCCTCATGTATCAACGCTGCGTACGCACAAAAACTTTGCTTACGCCAGTTTTCACGCTCACGGTCGGATTTACTAACAGTGAAATTAACGTGAGAATGTATATTCTTCCACGCCAACTTCCTGTCTGGCGTACGTGTATTTCTTGTGTGTGTTTGTTTTATTTCCGTTGGCGACTCCTAGAGGCAATTATGTTAAATTGCACACTATCACACCAACACATGAAAAACATTGCTATTCATTTATAATTGATAAAATGGGTAAACACAATATTTTTCTACCAATTATTTGATTTAGAACATATAAAATCATTTGCAAATGTATACAACCCTTAGTCTATGGCAATGGCAGTGTTGGCCTTATTAGAGGACATTGTCAATGGCCGAATCCGAAGGGAACGCATTTTTAGGGATCACAGTGATTTCTGGCCCATGATGATGACTGGCTTATTAGCCGTTTCAGATTTCCAAGAGCTATCCTCTTGGAGCTCTGTGCTGAGTTGGGTCCAAATTTGGAAAGAGAGACAGCGAGGAGCCACGCATTACCCGTTCCCTTACAGGTGCTGATGACGCTTTGTTTCCTGGCAACTGGTTCTTTCCAAAGGGAACTGGCAGACCGTTCGGGGTTAAGCCAGTCGTCTTTGAGCCGTGCAGTGCCAGCTGTATGGGACGGGATCACCCGCATGTCTAGCAGGTATATAAGGTTTCCATTCCATGCAGTTGACCAGCCAAACATTAAAGCGCAATTTGCAGCGATCGCCGGTTTTCCTAATGTAATCGGAGCCATCGACTGCACGCACATTGCTATAAAGGCGCCATCTGAAGACAAATTTCGGAAACATTTCCATTCAATAAATGTGCAAATAATATGTGATGCTCAAACAGGGCCGGTTCTACGGGGGGGGCAAGAGGGGGCAGCGCCCCCTCAAATAAATGCCTTGCCCCCTCAAATAAAAAATTAGAAATGTTGAGAAAGCACATGTTAATATACTCACAAAATGAATTTATAACAAGTTGATAAAATTATCTGCGTTAGCGGAAAAATCCGCCTAAAATGGGACACTACATAATACGGTATTAGATTTCACAGGCTGCAGCACGCGCAAACCCCCCATTGCATGATCTGACCACGGGCATAACCCCCCCCATCCCCCATTGCATGTTCTGACCTCGCGCACCCCGCCACCCCCCCCCCCCCATATGGTCTGGTCTAGAACCGGCCATGCTCAAATGCGCCTAAATTGTGGCAAGGAGGCCATGGGTCAGCCCATGATTCATTAATCCTCACAAACAGCATGGCTGGGATGAGGCTCCAAGGTGGCAGGGTGCTCGATGGGTGGCTTCTTGGTGGGTGATGTATTTAAAGATATTATTCCAGCTAAGTTTTTTTTTTTATTATTAATTCCGGAGGACAAACTTGCAAATAACACAGTTTTTCTCAGGTCTACCTCCGATAGGAGCACCTCCAATTCACATTCTGTGCCATTTCTCTTCTTGCTTGCTTTTGCCATTGCTTTTTTGTTTGGTTTTGCCAAAGTGGAGTCATTACCATATTTATACGGGGGAGGAGGCAGGGAGGGGTTTTGCGCTCGTGCACGTGCGCTCAATTTCACGTTAATTCGGATGTACAAAGAGAATATGCGTGGGATTCCTCGTACGCAGTGTTTCATACATTAGATTTTTTTACTGCGTACGCACATTTACAGCTTTGTCCTTACGCAATGTTTTAGTATGAATTCAACGCAAGTCTTTGTACATGAGGCCCCTGGTCTCTGAAAAAGTTCCCAACACATCCCAACACATCCCAATATAAGAGATGTGTTTAAGTTAATATTGAGCCCAGTTCATTATTGGATGCTCAGGTACAAAGCTGTAGGAAATTCCAGTCCTGAATTATTAAGCATCTGTCACTCAAAAGTCTTTAAAGAACAGCTGTCTGCATCAGCCAAGTCCGAGACCGTCTGATCACACAGGGATCCATGTGACGAGATCTCCACCCAGACGTGGAGAACCAGGATAAGTCAGACAGGTCCGGAGGGGGTCCAGATCACCGGCATGAAAATGAGATTGGAGGTGTGCATAATATTCAATTCAATTCAATTCAATTTTATTTATATAGCGCTTTTAACAATGGTCATTGTCTCAAAGCAGCTTCACAAAAATTAAAGAAATTTAACCCCAAAAAAAAAAAAAAATTATATATATATATATAGAATAATTATATATAAAATAATAAATAAATAAATAAAATTATAATAGAAAATAAATAAATAAAAACAAATAATAATAATTATAGAAAAGAAAATAATTGGAAGTGTGGATGTGTGGGAAAAATGTGCAGATAATAATGAGACGAATGAATGAAATTTCTCTGATGAGCAAGCCAAGGGTGACGGCGACGGTGGCAAGGAAAAACTCCCTGAGATGGCATTAGGAAGAAACCTTGAGAGGAACCAGACTCAACAGGGAACCCATCCTCATTTGGGCGATAACAGATAGAAATGATATAACATCTTGTGTGTTGTGCAGGTGAAAATTCAATATGACAGAAATTATTTAAATTTGTCATGAAGACCAGTTCAGCATAGGGACGAGTCAGTAGGTGCAGAGGGCAGATGAGGTCTGGATCACTGGAAGCACAGGAGCAGCATGTGTAGCTCCAACCATCATAAAGCTGAATCCAGTTGGAGCTGGTCCTTCTCTGGATGCCTCAGGAACCTCGCAGGGTCGGCCTTTGTCTACTGAAGCTGGAAAAATCTCCCGATGCCTCGGGATGGGTAGAGAAATACAGAACAGATGGGGAGAATTAGCGTAGTTGCCATTCGGTATAGGTATACTGGAGTATGAGTACTGGGATGAGTTATGTGTATGCCAGATTAAAAAGATGCGTCTTGAGTCTACTTTTGAACTGAGAAACCGTGTCTGCTCCCCGAACACTGTCTGGAAGGCTATTCCAAAGCTTTGGAGCTAAATATGAAAAAGCCCTACCCCCTTTTGTAGATTTTGAAATTCTGGGAACTACCAGAAGTCCGGAGTTTTGTGATCTTAAGGCGCGTGGTGGATTGTAGCATATCAGAAGACTGGTTAGGTATGTGGGAGCTAAACCATTTAAGGCCTTGTATGTAAGTAATACTATTTTGTAATTTATTCTAAACTGAACAGGTAGCCAGTGCAGGGATGATAATATTGGGGTTATATGATCATATTTTCTGGATCTAGTGAGAACCCTGGCAGCTGCATTTTGGATTAACTGAAGCTTGTTTATTGAGGATGCAGGACAACCACCTAGTAATGCATTACAATAGTCCAGTCTGGAGGTCATGAATGCATGAACTAGTTTTTCTGCATCAGATACGGATAAGATGTTCCTAAGTTTAGCAATATTTCGAAGATGGAAAAAGGCTGTTTTTGTGATATTTGAAATGTGATTTTCAAAAGACAAGTTACTGTCTAATATTACTCCCAGATCTTTTACTGCTGAGCTGGTAATAACAGTACATCCTTCTAAGCGCAAGCTGAATTGTGAAAGCTGTTGTGTGCTGGTTTTTGGGCCAATAAGTAATATCTCTGTCTTATCTGAATTTAATAAAAGAAAGTTATTGGTCATCCAATCTTTTATGTCCTGGACACACTCAGTTAATCTAGACAACTTAGGTATTTCGTCTGGTTTAGTTGAGATATATAATTGGGTATCATCAGCATAACAATGGAAACTAATCCCATGTCTTCTAATGATGTTACCCAAGGGAAGCATGTATATTGAGAACAACAGAGGTCCTAAAACTGACCCTTGTGGGACCCCATATTTCACTGGCATTATACCAGACGGTTCTCCATTTAGATCTACAAAATGGTAGCGATCAGACAGGTAAGATCTAAACCATTTTAGTGCCTGTCCCTGAATACCTATATAATTTTGTAAGCGATCTATGAGAATATTATGATCTATAGTGTCGAATGCAGCACTAAGATCGAGCAGGACTAGCAATGAGATGCAGCCTTGGTCTGAAGCTAAAAACAAGTCATTTGTAATCTTAACTAGTGCAGTTTCTGTGCTATGATGGGGCCTGAAACCTGACTGAAATTCTTCAAGGATGTTGTTATCCTGCAAGAATGTGCAAATTTGAGCTGATACTACTTTTTCTAGTATTTTTGATATGAACGGGAGGTTTGAGATCGGTCTGTAATTTTTTATTTCATTCGCGTCCAGATTAGATTTTTTAAGAAGCGGCTTAATAACTGCTAACTTGAAAGGTTTAGGGACGTGACCTAGATGTAATGAAGAATTAATAATGTTTAGGAGTGGCTCTCCAACCGTAAGCATCACTTCTTTTAAAAATCTGGTTGGGATTGGGTCTAACAGGTACGTTGTTGATTTAGCCGAGGTGATAAGTTTATACAGCTCTTCCTGTCCTATACCTGTAAAGCAGTGAAAATCTAAATGTGAAGCTATAGGCTGAACTGGATCGTGAGATACTATTAGAGGTTGAACCTCCATTATTTTCTTCCTGATATTATTGATTTTTTCATTAAAGAAGTCCATAAAGTCTTCACTTCTAAACTGTGATGGGATACTCTCTGCGGGCATCTTAGGTTTTGTTAGGCGAGCCACTGTACTAAATAAGAACCTGGGATTGTTTTGGTTTCTTGCTATCAGTTGGCTAAGATGCTCGGTCCTAGCAGTTTTTAGAGCCTGTCTATAGCTGCACATACTGTCTTTATACGCAATTCGAAAAACTTCTAATTTAGTTTTCCTCCATTTTCACTCGAGGTTACAGGTTGCTCTCTTTAGGGCGCGAGTATGACTGTTGTACCACGGTGCCAATGTTTTATCTCTGACTTTTTTTAATCTGATGGGAGCAACAGTGTCTAATGTACTGGTAAAAATAGTGCCCATGCTGCTAGTCACTTCATCTAGATCATCTGCATTTAGGGGTCTAATAAGAAATTGGGACAGATCCGGCAGATTACTTGTGAATCTGTCTTTAGTAGTGGGATTCATATTTCTAACAGATTGATAGCGTGGGGAGACACAGCTAATCTGTTCTACGGGTAGAGTATATGTCAGGAGGTGATGATCTGTGATATCATCACTTTGAGGTATGATCTCTATATTAGAGACATCTATACCATGGGATATAATTAAATCTAGCGTATGATTAAAGCGGTGAGTTGCTCCAATTATATTTTGCTTAACCCCAAAGGAATTTAGTAAATCCATAAATGTGAGTGCTAAAGCGTCGTTAGCATCATCTACATGAATGTTAAGGTCTCCTACTATCAATACTTTGTCAGAGTTAACCAATAGGTCTGATAGCAGATGTCCAAATTCTTTAAGAAAATCGCCATATGGCCCCGGGGGTCTGTACACGATTGCCAGGGTAAAATATAGCAAGGGTTTATTACGTATTTCATTTAGTGCAACATTAATGATAAGCACTTCAAATGAATTAAACCTGGGCCTTATTTTCTGGGTAACAGTGAGTACATCATTGTAGATAGTGGCGACACCACCACCGCGACCAATTAGACGGGGCTCGTGCTTATAGAAATATCCTGACGGAGTAGACTCATTCAGACCAAAATATTCATTTGGTTTAAGCCAGGTTTCAGTGAGACAGAGTGCGTCAAGGCAATAATCTGAGATAATTTCATTAACAATAAGTGCTTTAGGCGCAAGGGATCTAATGTTGAGTAGTCCAAACTTTAGAGGTGGATTTTGACTACTTATTTTGCCTTTTTCTGGTTTTATGGTTATCAGATTGTTTCGGGCAAATTTAACAAATTTATTCTTTTTTCTCAGTATTCGGGGAACAGACACAGTTTCTATAGGACAAGCTATGTGTGTTCGTCTATCACTACGGTGAGTTGTGATGTGTCTAATATGTTTGGAATCTACAGTATGACTTACCGCCAGTCAGATGGTTCGTAGTGTTCTGGAGATGTTGTCAGAGAGGACCGCTGCTCCAGCTCTGCTAGGGTGTAGGCCATCGGTGTGATAGAGCCTAGGACGCTCCCAGAAAACATTCCAGTTATCAACAAAGCGTAATTTCTGTTGTTGACACCAAGATTGTAACCATTCATTAAAGGCAAATAATCTACTGAACTTCTCGATTCCTCGCTGAAATGTGGGAAGCGGTCCAGATACGATGATCCTTGTCGTGGGTTAAAATATTCTTTTATGAACATTAGATTATGGTAAGCATCTAATGTACATAAAATAATGTATTTTAGAAATGAAGCTGATTACTGATTAACCCTGATGTAATGCAACTTTTTCCTTGCCACTGTCGCCGTCATCCTTGGATTGCTCATCAGGGACAATGTCAATTGTTAAAAGCACTATACAAATAAAATTTAATTGAATAGAATGTAACGCAGCTGCATCAAAAAAATAGAATATGTATTATAAATACAATCTAATATAAATAGAATAATATATTCATGATGGTGGCACGGTGGCTCAGTGGTTAGCACGGTCACCTTGCACTTCCAGGGTCTGGGTTTGATTCCTGCCACAGTGTGCATGGGGTTTGCATGTTCTTGTGAATTTACTTCTAATGAAATATTAAACTTTCTTTTCCTTCTTCTTCTTCTCCTTTGTGTATATCATGTGTATCATAATCCCTCCTCCTCTATTGTTCCCTTCTCCTCTGAAATATCAAAAATGTTTGATATACTGAGACTGATGCCAAGAGGAGTCTATTCCCTGTCTCTTCTCCTCACACACCATGCCAACTGGCCACAACGTTCTGTTTGTGTATGACTTTAAGGATGGACAAAGCGCTGTTTAAAGTCATGTATTGTATCACCAGCTTAAGTCTCACTTCTTTAAACCATCCATTTAATCTACATTTGAGATATTATGAATAAAGCTGTTGTTAGTTAGCCAAGGATAACACTTTGGAAGAAAGACATTTTCACTTGTTACAGTACATAGGTAGCTGGGTATTAGAGTCGTCAGTATTATGCTAGTTAAAATCCAAGACGTTATAATTAAAACTGATGACTAAAACTAGTTTAGCCATGTAACTTTGGATTCTTGGTGGAAGAAGCATTAACTTGTAATGGGTTTCGGAATAAAATAAGTATGTAAGTGATCGTGTGAACGTTTGCTTTTGTACTCTCATTTTCAAGCATTTACTCAATGCAAGGACACCAGGGAAGCTTTTAAGATACTTTATTGTGAAAGAACGATTAAGATGATGCAGGTAAGCTTAATCCAGAGACTAAGGACTTAATGAACTCAGGTGGGAGCAGAGAGATCATTTATAGAATCAAAGAGATGACAGGAGAAGCCCTCTGATCAGGTATAATAGCAAGAGGCAAAAGTCAGCAGCATGAGAATTGACTGAACATGCTCACTGGAACAGAGTAACAGATTTGACAGCGCAAGTCTGGTGATTAGCAGACAGATGTAGCAGGGCAGCTAAGAGAGAGACAGAATCAACCTTTAATTGACAAGTAGTTATCCAAAAGGATCATGCAGACCGAGCGAATCCAAATTAAATGAACAGTCAGACATCAAGTAAATATATAGACAGGCAGACAGGGTTACCGACAAGGGGCTGGTAATCTAATCTCAAATCATGCAGAAAGCTGAAGAATCAGAAAACTCAGGCAGACAGACAGAATGCAAATTCAATCAATGCTCTAAATGTCAGATATCCAGTAAATCTATCTATATATAATCAGGTAGACAAGGGGCAGACTAAGAACAGGTCTGACATGGGCCGAGTCAGACACACAGGGGAAAAAAAGCAGAAAGCTGGTAAGCTCCCAAATAGCACTGTTTTGTCAACGTCAACAAAATTATGGTAACCTTTTGTCAGTGCTCCGACGTCGGGCCAGAGTTGGTCCAACTTCATTTTGTCTGTGGGCCCAATGTTGGCCTATTGGTGGGCCAAAGATTGGTTGGCCCAACATTGGTTCAGTGGATAATGGCAAGGTTGAAAATTGGAAATAAAATTGTATTGCTTTAGCTTTGTGCAGCAGGCTCTCTCAATGATACCATCACATCAGGAGCTCATATGAGGGTTGGTTACCAATCTAGTACATAAATATAATTGAAAGACCTACAGTATATATATCTAACTGCTGATGTTTATGCTGGGTCAAAATTCTGGGTTATTTCGGGTACTTTAAACAGATTGTTGGTTTGCTCATATTGGGTCAAATGAGATGTAGTGAGTCACTTACAAATTAACTCCAGTTTGGGTTATTTCTCCAAAATGTTCAACTGTATTAATGTTATTGTGTCACAAAGTGTAGTTTTAAGAGTTGTTTAGGCGAGAATGCGTGTGTATACAGCTCAAAACCTCCATCGGTTATTAAAGATAGTGTCTATTTTTTTTTTTAAATGCCCCAGCGTTTTCAGAGATTTGTGCTTCAGGAAATCCCCAGGTGCTTTGCGCATAACACCGTCCCAGCCTCATCTCAGGAATAATTTCTAAATGTTTTCTAAACGTGGTCCATTGTTGTTTACTTATAATATTTGTTAATTTAATTTTAATGGGATTTGGGCTCCGGGATGTTGAGCCGTGATCTTCCTCTCTCCTACGTAGTCTAATCAGTGATCAGCCGCAAGCATAAAGTTTTCCAGAGCGCACCGGCAGAAGTAGACTAATGATGATGAATGCCAGGGAAAAACAATCTGCACCATTTATGCTAGGCTAATCGACCTGTTGCCAATGAAGACAGCAGCATACGGAGCCATAGCGAGGTTAGAACCATAGGGGCTGTTGCCATAGTAAGCATCAGAAACATTAAAGGGTTAATATACAGTACATAATGTTTTTCTTTAGGGCACTGCATTTTTGTATGTTTATGCAGTTGTAGAATATATGTACTAAGGTAGTTGGCATGCAAAACATATCATTTGACAATTTTGCTAGGTTATTTACTGTATAAATTGCTGTGTTTACTTTGTTTCATCTGGAGAAAAATGTGTGTGCTGTAAAACTGGAACTGTTGTTGACCTGAGTTGAGCCAAATGTGTAAAATGTTTGTTTTTCTCCTCATTTTGCTGGTTGAAAAGGAATATTCCAAAGAACATATTTTGAAGCGCATTTTATCGTACAATGCTCAAATTACTGATGTATTTACACAGATTAGAGACACAGTTCACCAAAGATGCTGTAATGTTGATGATGAAGATGATGATGAACTGCTGAGCTACAGTGACCTACAGTAGCTGATGGTGAAATACGGAGGTGAGTGATGATAAGGAAGATGCTTTACAGTATATGCATTTATTTTTATCCACCTTGCTGAGAGAAAAAGTGGTTGTACTCGGTGTTTATTTTGCAGTTTAAACGCATAAATGTGTTTTCTTATTATTGGCGATGATGAAAAGAGTCTAATTTAAATTCCAATTTCCAACTTTGCCACTGAACCAACATTGGGCCATCACAGGGCCAAACTTGTAATTATCTACTTAATCAGCGTTTGGACAACCTATCTTTGGCCCCACCAATGAGCCAACGTTGGGCTAATGGACAAAATAACATTGGGCCAACCACTAATGCCAACAATGACCAAACATAGGACCTCTTAACATTTAGGCACTTGGCAGACGCTCTTATCCAGAGCGACTTACATTATTATCTTATTACACTTCTGAACAGTTGAGGGTTAACGGCCTTGCTCAAGGGCCCAACAGTGGCAACTTCGTGGTTGTGGGGTTTGAATCTGGGATCTTCCGAACCATAGTCCAATGCCTTAACCACTGAGCCAACCTTGGCCCTTTAGTTCGCCCTCGTCCTGGTCCTGGTCTTAAGTTCCTAGAAGGCTTTGATTTTCCATGTGATAGACAGACATGTCATTACATCTCTGTTTGCATCCATGGTTGTTTACATTCCCTGCAATGCTAGCGGCAAGCACAACAACAGAACCGAACGTCAACATGGCTTTGCAAGCAGTTCCCCTGGTATTATCATTACTAGAAAGCATTTGAGCCGCCCACTGTCAGGATGAACTACATTTACATTTTACATTTAGGCATTTGGCAGACGCTCTTATCCAGAGCGACTTACATTCTTATCTCATTACACATCTGAGCAGTTGAGGGTTAAGGGCCTTGCTCAAGGGCCCAACAGTGGCAACTTGTTGAGTTAACCTAGTTAACCACCGAACTAACCTCGGTGACCAGAAGACGCAGCTTTAGCGGTTAGCCCAATGTAGCGTGGATGGTAAACCCAAACGCGGATGTAAGCGAGTAGGCAGGATAACCACGCAATTTATTATAAGGACTCTCACGAAAGAGGAACAAGGGAAAAACACAAATTTAACCCGCGTCCTATAAATACACACACAATATCAGGAAGCAGAACCAAAGATAGTGAGTACTCACGGTTTAGCAGACGGACAGCCGGAACCGACATGGGCCGAAACTCAATGACTGAGCGGTAAGCTAACGTTTGTTTACCTCTTTTATACTTCCTGGTTTGGCGCCCGCCTTACTTCCGGGTCCTAGTGCCGGGCGCAGATTGAGTGTGCATGACAGTACCCCCCTGTCCAGGACCGGCTCCTGCCGGTCCTGGGGTGGAGGATACCCGGCGACGGTAGTCTCGAATCAGTTCGGGGTCGAGAATGAACCGGGCCGGGATCCAAGACCGCTCCACGGGGCCGTAGCCCTCCCAGTCAACCAGGTACTGAGTACCTCTGCCCCGAGGGCGCGAGTCGAGGATTCGGTGTACGGTGTAGGTGAGACCGCCGTCGATGATCCGGGGAGGAGGAGCTGGGGGGGTGGGTGGAATCATGGGTGATGTGATGAAGGGTTTGAGTTGGGAGGTGTGGAATATGGGGTGAATCCGGAGCGCCGCAGGCAGCTGGAGCCGGTAGGTCACAGGGTTTACTCGTAGTGTGATGCGGTATGGTCCGATGAAGCGAGGTGAAAGTTTTCGAGATTCCGTGTCCAGGTGTAGGTTCTTTGTGGATAGCCATACCTTGTCACCTACGTTGTACAATCGTCCCGGAGGGTGTCGACGGCGGTGCTGAGTGATGTAACGGTTGTTGGCTCTCTGGATGGCGAGGTTGGCTTGGTTCCAGACCCCTCGACACCTTCGGACCAACTGTTGGGCCGACGGTACATCAACCTCCGGTTCTTGATGGGTGAACATCGGAGGTTGGAAACCGTAGCACACCTCAAATGGGCTTAAGTTTGTGGCAGATGAAACGTGGAGATTGTGAGACAGTTCTGCCCAGATGAGGTAGCGGGCCCAGGAGCGCTGGCGATCAGCAACGAAACATCTTAGGTAACGCTCCAGTTGTTGGTTGGTCCGTTCCGTCTGACCATTAGTCTGGGGATGGTATCCAGATGACAGACTGCTGGTGGAATTGATCAGACGGCAGAAGGCCTTCCAGAACCGGGCGGTGAACTGGGGCCCTCTGTCCGAGACGATGTCCTTGGGGAACCCATGCAGGCAGACTACGTGTTCCATTATCAGCTCAGCGGTGGTTTTAGCTGATGGGAGTCCGGTGAGGGCCACCAAGTGCACTGCCTTGGAGAACCGATCAACGAGGGTGAGGATGGTGTTTTTTCCGTCGGAAACCGGCAGGCCCGTGATGAAATCCAGGGCGATGTGCGTCCAGGGCTGTCGAGGAACTGGAAGTGGTTGGAGCTCTCCCGGAGATGGTTGATTTGTATCCTTGGCCCTGGCGCACACCGGGCACGCCTGAACGAACTCCGTGACCTCTCTTCTCATGGTAGGCCACCAGAACGCCCGTTCGACGAAGGACAGGGTTCTTCGGGCTCCCTGGTGTCCGGCGACGGTAGAAGAGTGGCCCCACTGGAGAACTTCTGGTCTTAGTCCTTGGGGTACATAAAGTCATCCAGGCGGCACGCCTGCCGGTTCTGTCTCCGCAGCCTGTGCCTGGCGGACCCTCGTCTCCAAGTCCCATTGAAGGGGTGCAATGATCCGTGAGGAGGTGATGACAGGCACGGGTTCCGCCCGGGGAAGGTCCTCATCGTGCTGTCTAGACAATGCGTCGGCCTTGGTATTCTTGGACCCCGGGCGGTATGACAGATGGAAGTCATATTGTTCGAAGAACAGTGCCCACCGTGCCTGTCGTGGGTTGAGCTGTTTGAGGTTCCTGATGGTGATGAGGTTCTGGTGGTCAGTCCAGACGATGAACGGCTCACTGGCGCCCTGGAGCCAGTGACGCCATTCCTCCAAGGCCCACTTTATGCCCAGCAGTTCGCGGTCCCCTACTCCGTATCGCTGCTGAGTGGGATTAAATTTCTTGGAGAAGAAACCACACGGGTGCAGCTTCTGGTCTGGACCTCGCTGGGAGAGAACAGCGCCGGCGCCCATATCCGACGCGTCCACCTCCACAACGAAAGGTTTGTTGGCATCGGGGTGGAGAAGGATGGGTGCGGTGGTGAAGCGATGACACAATTCTTGGAAGGCGGAGTTGGCGGCAGGGGTGAGTCGAAAAGGGTGGTGCGAGGGCCTGGTCAATGTGGTTAGTGGTGCTGCAACTGTACTGTAGCCCCGGATAAAGCGACGATAGAAATTCGCAAACCCAAGAAACCGTTGAAGCTGTTTGAGTGTCCTGGGTAGGGGCCAGTGACGTACAGCTTCGAGCTTCTGTGGGTCCATGGCCACGCCCTGGGGCGAGATGACAAAACCCAGGAACGTGGTGGAGTGCTTGTGAAAGGCACATTTTTCCAGCTTGCAGTACAGTTGGTGAGCGAGCAATCTCTTTAGGACGGCCCAAACATGTTGGATGTGTTCTTGGAGGTTGTGGGAGTAGATGAGGATGTCATCCAAGTAGACGAACACCCATCGGCCCAGCATATCCCTGAGGACGTCATTGATAAACTGTTGGAAGGCCGAGGGTGCGTTACAGAGTCCAAAGGGAATGACCAGGCTCTCGTAGTGTCCGGTGGGCGTGATGAATGCCATTTTCCACTCATCACCCTCTCTGATGCGCACCAAGTTGTAGGCGCTCCGGAGGTCCAACTTCGTGAATACGGCGGCACCAGAGAGGGCGTCCAGGGCTGAGTTGGTGAGCGGTAGCGGGTTTTTTATGGTGATCTCGTTCAGCCCCCGATAATTGACACACGGGCGAAGTTCACCCCCTTTCTTCTTAACAAAGAAGAATCCCGCGGCTGCTGGCGAGGAGGAGGGCCGGATGGTGCCATGATGAAGGGCATTGGCGACGTACTCCTCCATAGCTTGCGTCTCGGTGGTAGATAGGGAGTAAAGGTGGCCGCGGGGGGGAATGGAGCCTGGCTGGAGTTCTATCGCCAGGTCGTATGGGCGATGTGGTGGTAGGTTGGTGGCTTTCCTCTTGCAGAAGACCTCAGCCAGGTCCCTATATTCACGTGGGATGGCGTTGGTGTCGACTTTGGGGGCCTCGGACTCCTTGGAACACGTCCCAGCCTGCGCCCGTAGGCAGAGTTCGCTGCAGGTCGGCCCCCACTGGAGGATCCGGTTTTGTGCCCAGGAGATGAGAGGGTCGTGTTGTAGCAGCCAGGGATAGCCGAGTATGATGGGAGGAGACGAGATGGGGGTGAGGTAAAACTGTAGCTGTTCCTGGTGTTGGTCGATGACGAAGGTGAGTAGTTGGGTCTGGTGAGTGATGGGGCTGGTTGAGAGGGGCCGACCGTCGACTGAAGTAATGCGAAGAGGCTGGGATAACGCCTCGATATTCACCCCCATTTCGTTGGCATAGGTGGAGTCAATAAAGTTACCTGCGGCACCAGAATCGATAAACGCAGTACTTAAGACCCGTTTGTGGCCAAATTGGAGGGTTACCTGAACCGTGAGGCGAGAGGTGGTGGCATTGGTGATGGTGGAGAGGTGGATGGAGCCCGGTGAGTCTCTCCTCCTGCTCACCGGGTCTGCGCGTTTCCCGGGCGCAGTGGGCAGATTGCTCGGTGGTGAGCCGCCGACCCACAGTAGGCACACAAACCCTCTTGAAACCGGCGTTCTCGTTCCGCCACGGTCAGGGAGGCGCGCCCTAATTGCGTGGGTTCCCCGGCTCCGGTGTTAACCACGGCAGGAGGTAGAGATCCGACATGTTCAGTGGTGGCAGGAGTGAAGATGGTCGGTGGTCGAGATGGAGTGTAGACGTGGGTGGCGGTAGGCGGCAGGGTCCTCGGGGCTGGCTTCGGACGAGAGAGGAGGCGCTGGTCAATGCGGAGGGCGAGCTGGATCAGTCCCTCCAGGGTGGCTGGTAGCTCTCGTCCGGCTAGTTCGTCCTTAATCCGGGAAGCCAGTCCCTCGTAGAAGGATGTCCGGAGCGCGGTATCTCCCCAAGATGTCTGTACAGCGAGGGTGGGGAATTCTGCAGTATAACGGCTCACGGACGATCCTCCCTGCCGCAGGTGGTAATGCTTGGTGTCGGTCTCCACCTCGCCCGCAGGGTGTTCTTAAGTTGACGGGTGAACTCATTGTAGGAATGGGCGGTGTCAGAATCTGATCGAATTACTGCCGTGGCCCACTCAGCTGCCTGCCCGGATAGCAATGAGACGAGGAGAGCAATGCGTAGCCGATCGGTGGAGTACTTGGTGGAATTGAACTCAAACACTAGATTCAGTGATGTCAAAAATACACTGCATCTCCCGTCGGTGCTATCCCATTTGTCTGGAAGCGGAAGAAATACATCAGAAGGAGGGGGGGGGGCTGGTGCGGCGCCGCGGCCGCCGCGACGGGAGGCCGGTTAGCCGCGACATCTACAGCCGCGCGGAGATCCGCGTTCTCCCGCCGGAGCTCCGCGACCTCGCGGCGCACGGACGCTACGTCTTGGAGGCCCCGGCGCAGATTAGCGATCTCTCCGGTTAGCTTATCAATGAGCGCGGCGTGCCGATCTACCACGTCGCAGAAGTGCGCGTGATCCGCTGGGTTCACCGCGGATGGCTCAGTCATTCTGTCAGGATGAACTAACCTCGGTGACCAGAAGACGCAGCTTTAGCGGTTAGCCCAATGTAGCGTGGATGATAAACCCAAACGCGGATGTAAGCGAGTAGGCAGGATAACCACGCGATTTATTATAAGGACTCTCACGAAAGAGGAGCAAGGGAAAAACACAAATTTAACCCGCGTCCTATAAATACACACACAATATCAGGAAGCAGAACCAAAGATAGTGAGTACTCACGGTTTAGCAGACGGACAGCCGGAACCGACATGGGCCGAAACTCAATGACTGAGCGGTAAGCTAACGTTTGTTTACCTCTTTTATACTTCCTGGTTTGGCGCCCGCCTTACTTCCGGGTCCTAGTGCCGGGCGCAGATTGAGTGTGCATGACACCCACTGCATTTTGAGTACATTTTTAATATCCTCCAGCCCTTGACGTAAACGGTTCTTTGTTCTAGTCCAGCAAAGTATCACCATGTTACCATTTTTTTTATTGTCTGAGGGCCGGTGCTTTGGCTGTCTGAAAACGAAGAACTGGTTCGAAATTAAGCATTGGTTCCGAACTGGCTTGGCCTCTCTGCTCCCAGCACAAATGATTTAACTAAGACTCAGCTAATTAACAGACTTTCCTTAATTAAAGTGTGTGTGACGGAGTGAGGAAAACACTAATATCTGCAGGGTGAGAACCACTGCTTTAGCACTTAAGTTTAGAATTTGTCTTTAAAGTTCAGACGAGTAAAAGCACTATTACTTGAGTAAAGAAGTTCGCCTCACCCAGAGAAAAACCACCGGGCAGCAGCTGGCCTGATGAAGAAATAAAGGAAAAAGTATACACTACACAGGGAAAATGCATGGCATTTCATAGCTTCAACAACGCTGAGATGCCTGATATTCATAACACAGCATCTTTGAGTTATTAAAAAATGCAGCACAAATAAAATGCAATTTTTAAGCTTTGTCTTTATTATAACACAACAATATGTTTGTCTAATATGTATGTCTCTACTGTGTTCCCTTTTCCCTGATGGATGACAAATTACACAAAGTATACTGTCCCGCACTCAAACCACACATTTCTTCAGTCAGTGCCATGTATGAACAACTTCATTAATAAGTTATCAAGTCTCTCTGTATGCAACACTATTTTTTTTTATTCAAGTTACAAATGCTTTCACTGTGGAGCTCATGATCCAATCTGACTGAGCGTATTTTGTAATTTATTATTTACTAGCTCTGCCTGCTTTACATGGTTACACTAGAAGCACTTGAGTGTATAGTATGCATTTTTCCCCACAAATCTAAGAGAATCCTTAATTTGATTCACCTTCATCGAAAAAGATGAAAGTTATAAAGGGATAGTATGAGCTCTGGAAGGACAGCTTTTAATATAGGCTGTATCCTCAGAGACCCTGACTCTCTTGCATTACCGCCACCTTCTGGTTTGATCTCCCTCATGTTCCTTTCAGTTTAAATGAGTTTTATCTAAGATTTTCTTCCTTGTTCTCTTTATCCTTTTTTAAAAATGCTTTTAATACTTTCATTTTCTTCAAACAGAAAAAGAAAAAAAAATACAAGATGTATATCAAATGCTCTTCATATGAGGATCGTACATGGATATATACTGTAGGAAGTGTAAGCTGGGAGAAAATATGAGGACATCCAATTCTCAAGAGGAAGTGTTTACTACATGCATGCACACACAAACTAAAAAACTCTGCATTTATTTAATGCTCACATTTGTTTAACATACTCACATCTATTTTAAGAAGCATACCCCTGAAATCAGAAAACCATACCCATATCTGTATTTATATCTATTTAGATCAAACAATTTCAATATACTGTATGGGGCTTGCAAAAGTATTCGGCCCCCTTGAACTTTACCACATTTTGTCACATTACAGCCACAAACATGAATAAATTTTATTGGAATTCCACGTGAAAGACCAATACAAAGTGGTGTACACGTGAGAAGTGGAACGAAAATCATACATGATTCCAAACATTTTTTACAAATAAATAACTGCAAAGTGGGGTGTGCGTAATTATTCATCCCCAAGGGGCCGAATACTTTTTTACAAGCCACTGTATATATATATATATATATATATATATATATATATACAGTGGTGTGAAAAACTATTTGCCCCCTTCCTGATTTCTTATTCTTTTGCATGTTTGTCACACTTAAATGTTTCTGCTCATCAAAAACCATTAACTATTAGTCAAAGATAACATAATTGAACACAAAATGCAGTTTTTAAATGAAGGTTTACGTTATTAAGGGAGAAAAAAAACTCCAAATCTACATGGCCCTGTGTGAAAAAGTGATTGCCCCCCTTGTTAAACAATAACTTAACTGTGGTTTATCACACCTGAGTTCAATATCTGTAGTCACCCCCAGGCCTGATTACTGCCACACCTGTTTCAATCAAGAAATCACTTAAATAGGAGCTACCTGACACAGAGAAGTAGACCAAAAGCACCTCAAAAGCTAGACATCATGCCAAGATCCAAAGAAATTCAGGAACAAATGAGAACAAAAGTAATTGAGATCTATCAGTCTGGTAAAGGTTATAAAGCCATTTCTAAAGCTTTGGGACTCCAGCGAACCACAGTGAGAGCCATTATCCACAAATGGCAAAAACATGGAACAGTGGTGAACCTTCCCAGGAGTGGCCGGCCGACCAAAATTACCCCAAGAGCGCAGAGACGACTCATCCGAGAGGCCACAAAAGACCCCAGGACAACATCTAAAGAACTGCAGGCCTCACTTGCCTCAATTAAGGTCAGTGTTCACGACTCCACCATAACAAAGAGACTGAGCAAAAACGGCCTGCATGGCAGATTTCCAAGGCGCAAACCACTTTTAAGCAAAAAGAACATTAAGGCTCGTCTCAATTTTGCTAAAAAACATCTCAATGATTGCCAAGACTTTTGGGAAAATACCTTGTGGACAGACGAGACAAAAGTTGAACTTTTTGGAAGGTGCATGTCCTGTTACATCTGGAGTAAAAGTAACACAGCATTTCAGAAAAAGAACATCATACCAACAGTAAAATATGGTGGTGGTAGTGTGATGGTCTGGGGTTGTTTTGCTGCTTCAGGACCTGGAAGGCTTGCTGTGATAGATGGAACCATGAATTCTACTGTCTACCAAAAAATCCTGAAGGAGAATGTCCGGCCATCTGTTCGTCAACTCAAGCTGAAGCGATCTTGGGTGCTGCAGCAGGACAATGACCCAAAACACACCAGCAAATCCACCTCTGAATGGCTGAAGAAAAACAAAATGAAGACTTTGGAGTGGCCTAGTCAAAGTCCTGACCTGAATCCTATTGAGATGTTGTGGCATGACCTTAAAAAGGCGGTTCATGCTAGAAAACCCTCAAATAAAGCTGAATTACAACAATTCTGCAAAGATGAGTGGGCCAAAATTCCTCCAGAGCGCTGTAAAAGACTCGTTGCAAGTTATCGCAAACGCTTGATTGCAGTTATTGCTGCTAAGGGTGGCCCAACCAGTTATTAGGTTCAGGGGGCAATTACTTTTTCACGCAGGGCCATGTAGGTTTGGATTTTTTTTCTCCCTAAATAATAAAACCCCTCATTTAAAAACTGCATTTTGTGTTTACTTGTGTTATCTTTGACTAATAGTTAAATGTGTTTGATGATCAGAAACATTTTGTGTGACAAACATGCAAAAGAATAAGAAATCAGGAGGGGGGCAAATAGTTTTTCACACCACTGTATATATATATATATATATATATATATATATATATATATATATATATATATATATATATATATATATATATATATATATATAAATAAAACAGAATTGGGGGCTCGTCCGTTGCTTTTCCTCGCCCCGTCCCGTTTGTTTCAGTGTGCCTGTGTTTGTCTGGCGGCATTTGTCTTTGTGGTAGGGGAGTGTTTGTTCTTCTTAGATATGGCTACAAAGTTTAACTCGGACCAGTTCACCATTTGCCCCATGGTAGTGCAGTTTGAGAAGTGCCGTAAGGATGACCTATTGTTGCTTGCCGATTTCTATCAGATTTCAGTGTCATGTCACGGAGTGCTACTAAGCGCGATATAAAGAAGTTGCTGTACGCTGAGCTGTTTGAACAGCGCATTATCTGTGAGCATTCTGAGGCGGGTGATCCAGAGGATTTGGCTGCAGCGGAGGCTGGCGCCAGGCCCAAGAATCCCGCAGACTGGTAGTGATTCCCGTGAATGTTTCTATTGTCATGAATCTGGACATTTCATCGCTACCTGTCCTACGTTATCTCGTAAGAACCGTCGTAAAGCACAGAACACTAAGAGTGTGGCTTTAGTTAATGTACCACCGCAGCCAGCTGAAAGTTCAACTTCGCTTTCGTCAGTGGACGCTGCGTTTAACCTCTTACATCTCTCCTCCGTAACTCTGTGCCTTGTGTTTGGTCACCTAGTTGTGAAGCAGCGTTTGAGTCTGCTAAATCGCTTTTATGTATTGCACCTGTCCTTTTTGCTCCTGACTTTTCCAAACCTTTCAAACTTGAGGTGGATGCCAGTGGTACAGGTGCTGGTGCTGTTTTGATTCAGGAGGATGCAGATGGTATAGATCATCCCGTAAGTTACTTTTCTCATAAGTTTAACCGTCACCAGCTGAACTACAGCACTATTGAGAAGGAAGCCCTTGCGCTTTTGCTTGCACTTCAACACTTTGAGGTTTACATCGGTTCCAGCTCGGACCCCATTACAGTTTTTACAGATCATAACCCCCTCGTATTCTTGCATCGTATGTCAAACAGCAACCAACGTCTCATGCGTTGGTGTTTACTGTAATTGTGCAAGGTTTTAACCTGAATATTCGACATAAGAAAGGGTCTGAAAACGTAGTAGCTGACTCATTGTCTCGATGCCATGATTATACTTGTGAACAGGATGTTCACTCTTAAGGGAGGTGGTGTTACAATATTGGATTTATTTGTTTTTGTGTGTTTGGTTATCTCTGCTTTGTCTCCGCTGGTGGTGGGATAGGGTGTGTCTCCCCTTGTTTCAGGTTCCACCCTCTTCAGTGTGCCTGTAAATCTATTGGCTGCTGCTCTGCCTGTCCTTTGTTGGTCCCGCCTCCTCCCAGCTGATTGGTTCTCCAGGACACCCAGAGGCCTACTTAAGGCCTTCAGACCACCATGCTACAGACCTTGTTTTTGCTTACTGTTTATCTTATGCTTGTTCCTAAATGTTATTCTGTGTATGACCCTTTGCTACGTTTCTGACTACTCTTAGATTTTTCCCTTTTGATATTTGCTTGGTTTTTGATTGCCTATTCTGTGTATGACCCTTTTGCTTGTTTTGACCACGCTTTTGTGTTTGCCCTCTTTGTTTTTGTTGGTTTGATTTTAGATACGTTTGTATATATTTGTATTTACTTTATTTAGTGGCTTAGTAAGGAGTCGATGCCATTTTGTTTGCACTTTGTTTTTCTTGGTTTGTGGTTAGTTAGGGAGTTGAGGGAAGAACTTTGTTTTTCTGTTTCTTTATTTTCGGTGCAGGTTAGTTGTTTCACTTTGGTATTAGATAGAGGTAATTTTGTTTATTGTTTTGGCCTTGTCGGCTTCTGAAGCTTACAGCCACCTTTTGGGTATTTGATTATTCACATTTTGTAAATAAACACTAAGCAAACGCACTTTTGGTCTCACCCCCTTTTTCTTTTTTTTTTCACTCCTGTTACGGCCCGACCTAGACCGGGGCGAAACAGCAAGGCACTTCCTCAAAGAGGAATATAAAGAAAATGGAAGATTGATGATTGTGTAGCTAAATAAATTTGATGTGTGTATGTCGGGTGTGTTTTACGAAATTAGTTTTGGATTTGTTTGTTCTCTTTCTTTCTGTGTCTTTTTTAAAAAATGCATTTTTTTTGTTTAATACATTTTAAATTAAAATAATTTACAGAAAAAAATTGATTAAAACTAGTTTACAAATTGGTCTCAGGAACAAATTTTGGTCAGAAGCTCAAAATATCTTCAGTGCTGAGAAATGCAATACTTATAAATGTTCTTTTGGCTTCTACTACTTAATGTTCAATTCAATTCAATTCAATTTTATTTATATAGCGCTTTTAACAATGGTCATTGTCTCAAAGCAGCTTCACAAAAATTAAAGAAATTTAACAACAAAAAAAAATAAATAAAAAAAATAAAAAAATATTATATATATATATATATATATATATATATATATATATATATATATATATATATATAGAATAATTATATAATGTATAATGTATGATTTATAATGTTGATTTGACCTTGGAAACAGTTGCTTGCACAAATTTGTTCATCTTCAAAAAATTACCACCATTAAGTAAATGTAGCCATATCATTTTATGATGTTTAAACATGGATAAAATACTGAATAGGATAGATGAGGAAAATTACAGTGAGAGCAAAGCACATGCTCAAAACTGTTGAGATTTACTGATCTTCTGAATAAAAATATTATTCTAGTTTCACAATTTGGAAAATGTGATATTTTGGTGGGGGGGGGTTAAAATAATAGCTTTAAATGTATTAATAAAATGAAACTATTTTATGTGAAAATATCTGATTTCACTAAACAGCATTATAAGGTAAATATGCATGAATGATGTTCCAGCCAAACGTGGTCTAATGGCACCTCATAGTGGACAGCGATTCTGCAGATTCATGCATTTTACTTTGTGCACCGAACACACAGAAGCAATAACTTTCCTTATCATATAAACACTATATCCCATTACATCATGCCATATTGAATGGTGGCATTCAATATTTTTTGCATAACCTCTGTCATCTGTCCATCACACAGCAACCATGCATGAACAGAACGTCTATTCACTGACGAAGATTTAGAAAGGATGCTCATACTTAATTAAACCTGCACGAAATGTGCAAGTTAAAGGGACAAGATAAGTGCACCACAGTGATGCTCCAATTTTCATTCGGACTTTTCAGAAGGTGTAGTTCAAACTCCGGGTCTTTTAGGGTGAATGGAATTTGTTTATATTAATACATTTATTGTAATATTTTATCATTTACATTGTACCAGCCTCTTGAATTAGTAATGTTTTATGTATAGTAAGATATTTAACATTTAGAGAAGGAATATTCAGTGTCAAGTTTTCCAATACAGCAAAGACTTTGAAACACGAGTATTATGCGTAACATGAGTTGGTGCTTGTCCAGCTTCATTTACATTTACATTTAGGCATTTGGCAGATGCTCTTATCCAGAGCGACTTACATTTTTATCTCATTACACATCTGAGCGTTAAGGACCTTGCTCAAGGGCCCAACAGTGGCAACTTGGTGGTTGTGGGGTTTGAACCTGGGATCTTCCAAACCGTAGTCCAATGCCTTAACCACTGAGCTACCCCTGACCGAACAAGCTTCAGGGCAGAACAAGAAAGAACTGACTGTTTATTGCAGTTATTACATAAGAAAAACCTAATTGTTTTGTTGACATTACACAAGATTCAACTATTTAACTATGATTGAGTCAAATAACCTACATCTACAGTGGTGTGAAAAACTATTTGCCCCCTTCCTGATTTCTTATTCTTTTGCATGTTTGTCACACTTAAATGTTTCTGCTCATCAAAAACCATTAACTATTAGTCAAAGATAACATAATTGTGTGAAAAAGTGATTGCCCTGTGTGAAAAAGTGATTGCCCCCCTTGTTAAAAAATAACTTACCTGTGGTTTATCACACCTGAGTTCAATTTCTGTAGTCAACCCCAGGCCTGATTACTGCCACACCTGTTTCAATCAAGAAATCAATTAAATAGGAGCTACCTGACACAGAGAAGTAGACCAAAAGCACCTCAAAAGCTAGACATCATGCCAAGATCCAAAGAAATTCAGGAACAAATGAGAACAAAAGTAATTGAGATCTATCAGTCTGGTAAAGGTTATAAAGCCATTTCTAAAGCTTTGGGACTCCAGCGAACCACAGTGAGAGCCATTATCCACAAATGGCAAAAACATGGAACAGTGGTGAACCTTCCCAGGAGTGGCCGGCTGACCAAAATTACCCCAAGAGCGCAGAGACAACTCATCCGAGAGGCCACAAAAGACCCCAGGACAACATCTAAAGAACTGCAGGCCTCACTTGCCTCAATTAAGGTCAGTGTTCACGACTCCACCATAAGAAAGAGACTGGGCAAAAACGGCCTGCATGGCAGATTTCCAAGGCGCAAACCACTTTTAAGGAAAAAGAACATTAAGGCTCGTCTCAATTTTGCTAAAAAACATCTCAATGATTGCCAAGACTTTTGGGAAAATATCTTGTGGACCGACGAGACAAAAGTTGAACTTTTTGGAAGGTGCGTGTCCCGTTACATCTGGCGTAAAAGTAACACAGCATTTCAGAAAAAGAACATCATACCAACAGTAAAATATGGTGGTGGTATGTGATGGTCTGGGGTTGTTTTGCTGCTTCAGGATCTGGAAGGCTTGCTGTGATAGATGGAACCATGAATTCTACTGTCTACCAAAAAATCCTGAAGGAGAATGTCCGGCCATCTGTTCGTCAACTCAAGCTGAAGCGATCTTGGGTGCTGCAGCAGGACAATGACCCAAAACACACCAGCAAATCCACCTCTGAATGGTTGAAGAAAAACAAAATGAAGACTTGGAGTGGCCTAGTCAAAGTCCTGACCTGAATCCTATTGAGATGTTGTGGCGCATGACCTTAAAAAGACGGTTCATGCTAGAAAACCCTCAAATAAAGCTGAATTACAACAATTCTGCAAAGATGAGTGGGCCAAAATTCCTCCAGAGCGCTGTAAAAGACTCGTTGCAAGTTATCGCAAACGCTTGATTGCAGTTATTGCTGCTAAGGGTGGCCCAACCAGTTATTAGGTTCAGGGGGCAATTACTTTTTCACACAGGGCCATGTAGGTTTAGATTTTTTTTCTCCCTAAATAATAAAACCCCTCATTTAAAAACTGCATTTTGTGTTTACTTGTGTTATCTTTGAATAATGGTTAAATGTGTTTGATGATCAGAAACATTTTGTGTGACAAACATGCAAAAGAATAAGAAATCAGGAGGGGGGCAAATAGTTTTTCACACCACTGTATGTGTGTGAGATTTCGAGTGAAATTGGTTCTGGTGCATTCTTTTTCAGTGTTATCATTACAATTGATATCAAAAATAACTTGAAAACATTTACGTGCATTTCAGAATTTCTTCTTAGTATTTGGTTGGTCTTCTTATTTTTAACATTAATGAATGTGTGTGATCTGATGGCCCATATTTGCTAAAATCCATTGGTAGGTGATTTCTTGAAAGAAAACCCCAAGTCCCATGTCATGTTTTGAATGTTTTTTCCCCATTTTTTAATAATGTATTTGATAAAACGTTTGTTGAAACTTGTACGGCACTTCAGACTCCATCATACACTGCAGCACAACAGCCATCTTGTCTTAATCATGTTCACCTGTACCTCGTTAACTTTGCAGATGTAAAGTCCCTGTTGCAGTCACTTTTGGTCTTGCATCTGTTTGTTACCTGGTTATTTTGTTCTTGTTAATTTCACGGGCTTGTTATTATTTTGGTTTATTTATTTTTCTATTTATTAATAAATGCATCATCTGAGCTTACTGTATACCATACCTCCATACTGTACCAACCCGTGACATTCCGTTTCAGACTAGGGGTGAAGGTTTACCTTTCAAAAGCAGAACAAAAGTATTCTGCCCTTAGATGTACTGGAGTGGTGTGAAAAATAATATTAAGGTATTAGAAGCTTACTAACAACATGTGGAAAGACTTAACTGTTTTAAAGGAATCTTTGTTTGTTTGTTTTTGTTTTTGTTTGTTTTTATGTTTAATGTGAAAGAGCTTAAGGAATTAGGCCTAATTACTTTTGTCATAATAATAATAATAATAATTATTATTATTATTGTTTTATTATTATTATTATTATTATTATTATTAAGTCTTTATATTTTAATGTTAAATGTTTATATATTACTCTAATGTTACGATTTAACTGAGGTTGTACAGTTGTGCTAGGCAATGCACCTGTAACAGTATGCTCAGTCTTAGCAAATGTTTGTTAATTATAAATATAACATTTCCAAATGTTATTATCCTACTTTTTATGCAGTATAATATAAAGAGAATTTTTACTTAAATTATAGTATAGATTGTACTGTATTTTAATTTACCAAAACAAGGTATCAGTGCTTAAACTCTCACCTTGGTGAAAAAGTGAATTTTCAGATCATATAACGGCATTTTTCATGACATGTATTGCTTCTTATCTCCCGACCCATACGTACGTTGTTTTTTGTAAATATGCAAACATATATTTTTAGCATATAAAAAGCTACACATTTGCTAAATACAATTGGTTTAATTTCCTTTTTTCGGTGTCTGTAAGTTATTTGAATTCACATATTTCGATGATCTTAATTGTTATTCAGATGAAGCTTGGCCAATTTAGATTTCACATGAAAATCCATAAACCTGAAAAAGTGTATTATTCTAAAATGTAAAATTGTTAAGATATCACAACATGAACTCGACATGGTTACGGACAATACAGATTTTTTTTGCTTTTAAGGCTTTTACCAAATAAAAAAAACAATTTAAGCAACAATTTTACAGGTCATGTGCTAATAGAAGCTTAGATCAATTTTAGTATCAATACGTAAAAAGAAAATATTAATTATTTGTATTTAAAAGTAATGTTTGAAGCATGCCATTTTTGCGGCACAAATAAAATCATCTCTCCAAAAACAAAGTTTTAAATTTTTACAGACGCAAGATTGATCACTTCCATGTTGCAAAAACTTCAGAAGTAGCATTTTTTGGCCACACACGTTCTGTATTATATGTATAACTTAACAAAATTCAATCAGCACCAATACTGTATTTGGCTAACAGATGACTGTATGCTCACATACTGTAACAGAAAAATGATATTTTGGAGAAAGGAAATTGGATAAATCCAAATTGCATTTTCTGACGGGTATAGAACATGACACAATAGGGTATAGTGTCATTCAAATTCACAGGCTTATATTCATGTTCTCTGTCTAAAATCATAACTACTAATGTGTTGAGTCATTCGATAAGGAAATGAATACCATTTACAGAAGGAAACTTAAGCATCAGCTTCCAGAAAGGAAAAAAACCTGAGAAGGTGTTTGCAAGTTTAGATCCTGAGAATGCAACAGCCATAAACTGCTGGAAGTGTGTGAATAGCAATGCTGTCAGGATGGGAGGAGTGATATATTAGGTCTCATTATGTCAATCACAATTCCAATGCTGAACTGTGGGTATCTGTGTCCTCCTGTATGCAGACGAGGTGGGATAGCACGTTTGAGTGTATTACACTGCCATGTGATACAACACACTCAGCAGTTACAAAAAAAAAAAGGGGGGGGGGGGGGGTTGGCTGGATTCCTGCATTTCAAAGAAATCGCGTGTTAGCTTTAATTTCCCCAGGCCGCGGTATGATGATAAGGAAGAGTTCGCATGTGAGATTGTTAGTGTTAGCAAATCGCTGTTTTCGCTGTTGACAAGATGAACAAAATGGTTTGGCTCATCGCTGTTAATCAACTGCAGGATGATAACATCAGTCTGCATCACACCAGACCAGATATTTATCCGGGATTTATCTTAAAGCACATATTTCAGTAACGACAATGAATTATTCTGAAACTAGAGTGAAGCTAACAGGAAAGGTCTGTAGTCACAAGAGGAATGTATACAGTACAGTACGTCTACACCTGCTACAAATACTTTAGACATTTTAGGGATTCAATTATTCAAATATTTACTTTATTTTGTGTTTGTAAGCAGTTAAGTAAGTAACAGTAAGTTAAAATAGCTCAAAAAGTTTTATCCTTCTTTACTTAAAACTTTAGCTTCCTTTTTTATTTCAGGGCGTTAATCCATTCCAGAGTGTTAAATTGCGGCTCAAACTTTGCCCCAGACCTGGTTTACTGTAGATCCAGTTTCACTGTCACATGTGTGATGTTATGTCAGTCCAGGCGGAATATACAGTAAATTCTTTGTCTTGCCATTGTTTAGCTGTTTTTATTTGTTTTTAACTGTTTTCTGTAATGTTTTCTTTAGTTTATTGTAAATGGTGGGACATTTAGGCTTTCAAAGCATCTGCCATGTGAAAATCAGCGTCCAGTTACTGCAAACCTTTTTGGACTGTTGCCACACACCTCTTGCCATAGCTTTGATTGTTCTGCGATCACTAGAGTGGGTCTGGAAAGGAAGCATGTTTAGTAACAAAAGCACCTGGCAAGTTTAGTGACATGTGATCAATTGTTTTTCAATGATAAGGACTTTTTTTAATTAATGTGAAACCTGTAGCAATGGATCATCAAAAAGTGTTAAACCTGACCACTGTGTTCTATTATATAAAATCCATCTCTAACAAAGTACACTTCGCAGACACCCTTATTCAGAGCGACTTATTTCATGATACACAGGACAACTTGGCACTCGTAGGATTTGATCCTGGGACATTCCGAACCACAGTCCAATGCCTTAACCACTGAGCAATCCCAGTTGTCCCACAAATACAGTCAGAATGAATAGTATTACATAACACTCTAGTAAATAGATAATAAACTAAATGTTATATACTCAGCTGTATATACTGTAAGTCATACTTATATGACTTTCAACTGTTTTTACTTTCAGTAAACTTAATGTGTAAATATTTGTATGAACACTAAAAGAGTCGACACCATAAGACATAAAGTAAAAATGTTTCCCAATGTGTCCCTGAATGAAGAGAAGCTCAGAATCAGTCAGTAGCAGTCAGTATCTGGTGGCCACCAGCTGCTTGAAGTACTGCAGTGCATCTCCTCCTCATGGACTGGACCAGATTTGTCAGTTCTTGCTGTGAGATGGAGGGATTGTGTGTTCCTGGTGTGACTCGGGCAGTTGTTGTGGCCATCCTGTACCGGTCACGCAGGTGTGATATTCGGATGTACCCATCCTGTGCAGGTGTTGTTACACGTGGTCTTCCATTGCGAGGATGATCAGCTGTCCTTCCTGTCTCCCTGTAACGCCGTCTTAGGCGTCTCACGGTGCGGACATGGCGATTTATTGCCCTATAGCCACATCAGCAGTCCTCATGCCCCCCTGCAGCATGCCTAATGCACGTTCACGCAGATGAGCAGCGACCCTGGGTGTCTTTCTTTTGGTGTTTTTCACAGTCGGTAGACGAGTCTCTTTAGTGTCCTGCGTTTTTACAACTGTGACCTTAAATGCCTACTTTCTGTAAGCTGTTAAGGTCTTAACGACCATTCCACAGGTGCAGGTTAATTAATTGATTATGGTTAATTGAACATGCATGGACAACATTGTTTAAACCCTTTACAATGAAGATCTGCAAAGTTATTTGGATTTTTACAACATTATTGTCGAAATACACAGTCCTGAAAAAGGGGCGTTTCTTTTTTGCTGAATAATGCATATAAATAAAATTATATATTGTCAAATATGATTTTATTCATAAGTTTTATTTGACATTTTTATCATTATTCTAAATATTTATATACTTTCAAATATTCAAATATTACATATCATCAAAATATGATTAATGGTTGTTGTTCCACTTTTAAATGTGCACAGCAAAGCAAAGCACCTGTTTTGACTGAACAAAATCCCATAATACCTGAACACAGTTTCAAGTGAAAGAATGTTCAGTGTCATGAAATAATGTCTTATGTTTGAAAGTTTGTACCGTGGTAGCGAAAATTATTGAGATAAAAGAAAAATTCAAGGTTTTACTGACATTCTTTATTTTTTAAGGTCAAGATAAAGAGAATAATAGTATGTAATAAAATTGCTATGAAAATTATTATTCAGGCCATAATTATTATCCAAATCCTGCTGTATACGGGCTGAGCGTACACAGTTCACTTGAAAGTTTTAGCCGAGTTTTAGCCAGTGTTGTGCAGAGGTGAAAACCTTTTACACAGAAAGTAAAAGTCTTTCCACATACTTGTTCCATCCATCAACTAAACCAGCAGATTCTAATTAAGCACAACCTTTCCGACCAGATCGGCGAGAACTCATTAATGACATAATCTCTGTTTTGTGCACAGGGAGAACTATAATACATGGCACATGTTGTCTTAATACTTTTGGCCATCACTGTAGGTACAGTATTTACTCATAAATTTGTTTCCTCATGGCGCTAAAACATAGTAACATGGAGAGAAAGTTAACAACAATAGGAGAAGTGACCAAATTTGTAAAGAGGAAAACACGGAACATGTGGCACTAATCTGCAGGAAGCATAAGTGTTAACGGGAACAGGAAATAGTGGCCATGAATATATGAGGAATAAAAACATGTTGGGCCACATTATAAATATGTTCAGTATGACATTATCTGCTTGTCTAAATCTAACATGATTAAATTTTTGCCATTCATTTGTAGAGATGCATCGGTTATCATAAATCATAAGAACTTCCTTAACTCTTACAAAACTGTGTGAATTCCATCTATTGATATGATTCACACATCTACTGATGAAACTGGTTATTAGCATTCCTTTCAATGGGATTCATTTCAATTTAAAAAAAGACTTTTTGTACAGTATGTACTCTATATAGGAAAAAAAGTATGTAGACGCCTGGCCATCGCACCAGTATGTCACAGTACAGTATGTCGCAGTTTTATGAATTGATCTAGTGTACAAAATTTTCCATCATTTAAATCTAAAGGACCCAACCTGTTCCAACTTGACTATGCTATTGTGCACAAAGGACGCTTAATGAATACATGGTTTGTGAAGTTTGATGCGTAAGAATTCAAATGGCTTGTAGATTGCCCTGACCTCAACACCACTGAACCATTTTGGTATTTTCAGTCGTTTTTGCCAGACATCAGTCTCTGACCTCACTAATGCTCTTAGCACAATCCCCAGAGCCACACTGTTACAGCTAGTAGAAAACCGTCCCAGAAGACTAAATGTTTATATATACAGAGTCAGCCAAAAAAAATTATACACATTTCAGGAAAAGAAAAGCTTGTATAAATACAGTATATTAATACTAAATGTATTGCTATATCTTATATATTGATATTGAATCCTTTTTTCCTTTTATTCTGATATAATAATAATAATAATAATAATAGGCGGCGCGGTGGTGTAGTGGTTAGCACTGTCGCCTTGCACCTCCAGGGTCTGGGTTCGATTCTCCGGCCAGGCTCGATTCCCGTCTCTGTGTGCATGGAGTTTGCATGTTCTCCCCGTGCTTGGTGGGTTTCCTCCGGGTTCTCCGGTTTCCTCCCACAGTCCAAATATATGCAGGTTAGGCTAATTGGCGTTCCCAAATTGCCCGTAGTGTGTGATTGGGTGTGTAAGTGTGTGTATGTGTGTGTGCCCTGCGATGGATTGGCACCCTGTCCAGGGTGTACCCCGCCTAGTGCCCGAAGTCTCCTGGGATAGGCTCCAGGTCCCCCGCGACCCTGAACACAGGATTAAGCGGTATAGAAAATGAATGAATGAATAATAATAATAATAATATGATTGATATTATATTAATATAATGTTCATCATAGTATTTTCCTGAAGTGTGTATACATTTTGTTGGCTGACTCTGTGTGTACTAGAGCCGCCCTCTAACTCCATGGTCGTTCCTGATTTTTATTTCCTTCTACATTATAAAACAATCCTGAAGACATCCAGTTCATGCAATAAAGGTGAACAGTTCATATTGAGATGTGTATCTGCTAATTATGATCTGTGAAGCTTCATAACGGCTCTAATCTGAGGTGCTGGTTATTAATTGGTGATTTCTGAGGCTGGTGACTCTTAATGAACGTCTCCTCTGCAGCAGAGGTCAGTTTTGGTCTTGCTTTACTGGGAAGGTCTTCATCAGAGACAGTTTCATCCTGGAGCTTGATTGGTTTTGCAAATGCACTCGACACAATACTGTTCCAGAACAGCGGCCCTTCACATCTTAAAATAACAACTGACTACTGTTAGTGTTGTGTTTAAATTATGTAATGGTATATACAGTATGTTTGAAATCTCCAGTATTGTTCTAGAATATAGAAAATAAATCACTAAACAAAACTTGGACTATCAGTCCAAATGTTTGACTGGTATCCTGTATACAGTATAACGGGTGACATTTATGGCAGGGCACACATGCTCACACACTCATTCAACCCATTATTTGGCATTTCCATTTAGTCATTTGGCAGATGCTCTTATTGAGAGCGACTTACATTTTTATCTCATTATCTCATTTATCTCATCTGGGCAGTTGAGGGTTAAGGGCCTTGCTCAAGGGCCCAACAGTGGCAACTTGGTGGTTATGGGGTTTGAACCTGGGATCTTCCGAACCGTAGTCCAATGCCTTAACCACTGAGCTACCCCAGTTTACCCCCTGTTGGCATCATTTGGGAACAGCAAATGATCCTTATCCTATATCATTTACACATTGTTTTTCAATGTTTTTGAACATATTCTCTCAAACAGTGAACTCCAAAATTTTGATGAGCGCATTCATGTAAAACATTTGTTCTAAAGTCTTAATGTGCGCGCTACAACCTACTGAAAAATCAGTGCACAGGTATCTATGAACTACATTAATTCTGTCAAACATACTGCATATCAAATAATATGAGAGCAATTTTATGGAAAATGTCCATAGGCTAGTTGTAAAGTTTTCATGAATCTATAATACTGTTTACAAATGTATGTGAGGAATAAAGGCAGTCACATGAAGTAGAGATGGTTTCTCAGCAATATGTCTTGTCTTCCCAGTGGAAAACAACTTTAATCCCATTTAAGGTTGCTAATCCATAATCCTACTTGGCTCTTATCCAGGGTCTGTTATTCACTCTGTAAGGCCTGACCCACAATGCAAAGGTCTGGGTGGGAGGAAGAACGATTTGCTTCTCTGATCTCCGGACGCTTGTTCCAGGTATCTCTGATTGGAGCATCTTCCAGCCTGCAGCAAATTGAAGCAAAGCATATGGATATTAACATCGATCTACAGTGGTGTGAAAAACTATTTGCCCCCTTCCTGATTTCTTATTCTTTTGCATGTTTGTCACACTTAACGGTTTTTGATGAGCAGAAACATTTAACTATTAGTCAAAGATAACATAATTGAACACAAAATGCAGTTTTTAAATGAAGGTTTATGTTATTAAGGGAGAAAAAAACTCCAAATCTACATGACCCTGTGTGAAAAAGTGATTGCCCCCCTTGTTAAAAAATAACTTAACTGTAGTTTATCACAACTGAGTTCAATTTCTGTAGTCACCCCCAGGCCTGATTACTGCCACACCTGTATCAGTCAAGAAATCACTTAAATAGGAGCTACCTGACACAGAGAAGTAGACCAAAAGCACCTCAAAAGCTAGACATCATGCCAAGATCCAAAGAAATTCAGGAACAAATGAGAACAAAAGTAATTGAGATCTATCAGTCTGGTAAAGGTTATAAAGCCATTTCTAAAGCTTTGGGACTCCAGCGAACCACAGTGAGAGCCATTATCCACAAATGGCAAAAACATGGAACAGTGATGAACCTTCCCAGGAGTGACCGGCCGACCAAAATTACCCCAAGAGCGCAGAGACAACTCATCCGAGAGGCCACAAAAGACCCCAGGACAACATCTAAAGAACTGCAGGCCTCACTTGCCTCAATTAATGTCAGTGTTCACGACTCCACCATAAGAAAGAAACTGGGCAAAAACGGCCTGCATGGCAGATTTCCAAGGCGCAAACCACTTTTAAGCAAAAAGAACATTAAGGCCATCAATTTTGCTAAAAAACATCTCAATGATTGCCAAGACTTTTGTGAAAATGCCTTGTGGACCGACGAGACAAAAGTTTAACTTTTTGGAAGGTGCGTGTCCCGTTACATCTGGCGTAAAAGTAAAGAAAAAGCATTTCAGAAAAAGAACATCATACCAACAGTAAAATATGGTGGTGGTAGTGTGATGGTCTGGGGTTGTTTTGCTGCTTCAGGACCTGGAAGGCTTGCTGTGATAGATGGAACCATGAATTCTACTGTCTACCAAAAAATCCTGAAGGAGAATGTCTGGCCATCTGTTCGTCAACTCAAGCTGAAGCGATCTTGGGTGCTGCAGCAGGACAATGACCCAAAACACACCAGCAAATCCACCTCTGAATGGCTGAAGTAAAACAAAATGAAGACTTTGGAGTGGCCTAGTCAAAGTCCTGACCTGAATCCTATTGAGATGTTGTGGCATGACCTTAAAAAGGCGGTTCATGCTAGAAAACCCTCAAATAAAGCTGAATTACAACAATTCTGCAAAGATGAGTGGGCCAAAATTCCTCCAGAGCGCTGTAAAAGACTCGTTGCAAGTTATCGCAAACGCTTGATTGCAGTTATTGCTGCTAAGAGTGGCCCAACCAGTTATTAGGTTCAGGGGGCAATTACTTTTTCACACAGGGCCATGTAGGTTTGGATTTTTTTTCTCCCTAAATAATAAAACCCCTCATTTAAAAACTGCATTTTGTGTTTACTTGTGTTATCTTTGACTAATAGTTAAATGTGTTTGATGATCAGAAACATTTTGTGTGACAAACATGCAAAAGAATAAGAAATCAGGAGGGGGGCAAATAGTTTCTCACACCACTGTAGATTACAAAATGGAGCCAAGAGTTCCAGCAACATATCACTAATATAGCCTATTATTTGTAACAAATTACAAATTCTTGATACATTGTTCCAATGATTATTAAATGTATCTATTTATAATAAATTATTTATTAATATTTAAGAATTTAAGTGGGGGCTAGATCACAACCTTTTTAAAAATAAATTTAAATTTGCAAATTGACTTACATACTGTAAGACAATGTGTAGTAATAATAACAATGAACTCACCCTTGGGTGTTGATTGCTGGTTCACTTCCGCAAGACTGTGCAATAGACACTACTGGTGCCCTAGGTGGAAGGCTGAGACTGGGTCTTCTGTCAGACTGACTACGCCGAACAAAAGGCTTTGGTCCTTGGACAGCCGTAGACAGCCGAGCACGCTCACCCCAGGGGCGAGGTAGTATGCTACGTCCAGACGGGGTCCATGCCTGTGGGGGTTTGGGCACACGGTTTGGTTGTGCCTCAAACAAAGATGGTGAGACTGGACAAAAAACTGAGTGAGCATTGCTGAATACTCTTGAAACACAGTCCTCACTGTTCTTATCTCTAGACCGTCTTTGCACTTTCGGGGAGGCTGGAGGAGATGGTGCCTTAAAAGGGTAGGAAACTCCAGAAATGCAGCTCGGCCTGGGGTCTTGATTAGTGGGGGTATTAGTTTGTGTCCGTTGGCTGGCTAGTGGTGGAGTGGGAAGTTTGCGAGATATTAATGGACCGGATGCATTGGAAGCAATTGGTGTTCTTTTAAATACAGGAGGACTTGGCAACCTCCTGTGTACAGGTGTAGAAGGTAACATGTGGGTCCTGGATACAGTTGAAGCGTCAAGTGACTGATTTTCACTATTTTCTCCAGCTGTTGAACTGGATTCCCCTATTTCAGGGATCTTTTTGTCCATCTGATTGCTTTCTATACTGCTTTGAGTCAGTAGTGAGTTGTCATTATTCACAGCAGGTTTCTCTATTGGAGAATTAGATGAATAACGCAAGTGGATAATTTTCCGAGCCTGTTTATAAAGCGAGACAGCCTCCTCATTCCTTAAACCTGCATTAGATGTCGGAGCAACTTGGCTATGCTTAGCCACCCCACTGGGGTGCAGGGTAATACTCCGCGCAGGCGATAAGCTGTGAGAACTTTTTCTCACACTTCCCTTGCTAGGTAGTACTGTAACAGATTGTATAGCGGTGCGGAGCCTTTGAGACATGCTGCTTGTCTTTGGCATGGTAGACCGTCCCCTACTGTTCAATTTTTCATGTGTTTTGCTCATTTCTACATTTTCAAAAGAATTATCCATGAGGACCTCCAGAGGAGGTGGTGGTAGGTTGTCCAAATCAATATCATCTTGATTCTCCAAGGATATACATTCCTTTTGATTGTCCATGCTGTCATTTTTAATGCATGAAAATGTATCTTCACTTCCCAAACCTGGAATGACTGGAATCCCATACTTCCTCACTCCTTTAAGAGGTCCAAGCCCTTTTGACCTTTCATGAAACTGTTTGCTTTCCTGCATTCCCTGACTAAAGCTGTCAATCAGTTTCTTGACAGAATTTCCTCTTTGGCACAGTTGTTGGGGTGATGGTGGTGGACTTAGAAGGGATGCTCCCTTCATGGGTTCTTTGGTAGTTTTATAAATTTTCTTTTTTCCCCTTTCTTCTGGATGATTCTTTTCTGCAACAATCTTTTCACCGAGTGCCTTCCTATTACTGTTTGATAAAGCTGAACGTAAAGGATGTGTTTGAGCCTTTTGCTTTTTTTGCTTTGAAATTTCCTTATTTATATTTTGTCCTGTCCTGACCTTTTCCATTTTTTCCATCCTTTTACTCAATTCCTTTTGTGTCCTTTCCAGTTCAAGAAGTGTGGGGTCATCCATTTTACTACGAAGAGAATCTGCTGATCTCGAACGCCGCTGTTTAGTAACTGCTGCTTTCTTCTTAGGTGATTGATTCATGGCTGTTTGTGGTCTTTGACGCCTTTGCTCCCCCTCTTCCATCCACTGCCGGTCACTAGTTTTTAAGATTCCATGTATTATCTTTTCTCCAGAGTGCTGAGATGAAACGAAATGAATCCTTTCACTAATGGCTTCTTTAATTTTTATGGTCATTTCTACATTGTTTGGATTTTCTATGCGCTTTGTTGGCATGCATTGTGTTTGATGGCCAGAGTCAGACAGAGAAGAGCTTGAATGCAACCTCATTTTACCCTCACAATATGTTTCCTTTTTGCCCACCTTGCTGTCTTCTTCTTCTTCTTCTCCTCCATCACCATCATCCAATGATGCGCAACAAAGCAAAGATTCTGTATCTCCGAATACCTTACCTGTAAATGTACAAGTGGAATTAATGGAGGTTACAGAGCTGCTGCAGCTGAATGTTTGGTAAGAAGAGCCTTGGTGGACAGGGGTAGAGTTTTCTGGACTGTAAAGTACTGTACGACTGGATTCACTTGATTCACAGCTTTCTCTGCGATGGCGTTGTCTGTCTGATCCAGCCATTGACTCACTTTCTACACCAATACCGCTGTCTTCACTAAACAATGCTGAGTCCTCTGGTCCAGGTCTTTGTAACGAGACAACTTCAATTCTAGTTAGCAGCTGCATTAGCCTAGCCTCAACAGCACGCTTTGCATTCAGTTTTTCCTGTAGGACTTCAGAGAGAGATGAAAAATAATCCACTGCATCCTCAAGAGCTGTGTCCCCAATCCCTTTCACTGATCGTCCCAAAAGACACATCCTCTGGACCGTATACTGAAGTAGCTGCTGAAGTAAATCTGGTGGGGGTTTGGTGGGAACGGATTTGCCGGGAGAAGGTACATTTTTTGTATTGCGTGGCCAAGCCAAATGTCCCCCATGGTCTTTTAAAAGCTTCTCACCTTCTTTGACAATTTCTTCTAGACCTTGGTTGAACTCTTGGTATCGGAGAGCCATGAACGCAGTCATGGGTTGCAAAGAAATGTGAGTCTGTGCTGCATGATCTAATAAGCCCAGTAGCAGTTCATATTTATTGATACTGGGATTAAGATATCCATATGCTGCTTGGTGAGCTTTTACAAGTTCCTCTGGAAAGTCCACCTTCTTCTCAGTCGCAGGTATTCTCTCCTTATCTTTCTTTATTCTTGGTTTGGCATTTTTCTGAATCTTTGTCTTCCTTGCACCCCGTTTCTCATATTTCCTTTCATTTTCCTTTTCTGAAGTAATCGTTGCTGCTTTAGGTTCAACTGTAGGGTGTTTCTTGACCAAAGGAACAGAAATTGTATTGATGTCCAGTATTTTTTCTCCACTTATCTCATCACCACCACCACCACCACCACCACCAGGGCGTACACTTCTTCCATTATCAGATTGTCTATCCTCCAAGTTTCTTTTAGTCTCTGGCAGCAATGTTGTCCCTTTGCTGAATGGTCCTTGTGCTCCATTTAAGTTATTTCCCTTTGATGGGGAACAGCCCATCTCAAAGCTATCAGTTTTAGAATGTAAATCTGTAGATCCAGGATTATAAAAAGGCAAAATGCGCCATCTGAAATAAGGAAGGTTTAAAGCCTTACCCAACAGCTGAACTTGTCATTGTCAAATGGTTAACCATTGCACACACATTTGCATTTGACAGCCTGGATGTGTCCTAGCAAATGACGAAAGGTTCATTCTACGCTTAATACAAAACAAATGAATATTATTTGAAAAGATATTCCTTTTTTTTGTAGTTGACTGGTACGACAGCTTCAGTAAGGCAGACTTCTTGTGCACCTTGAGAAGGACAAGAAGATGAAGGTATTAGAGAGGATTGGATTGTAGTGCTCAGCATACACACATGTCATGTTCAATCTGATGAAACTCACACACTTGCAAGATGTTAAGCTCATTAAGATAATCAGGACTTCTTTCCTCAGGTGGCTTTTTATGGCATAACCAGCGTCTGTTATATTGCAATATATTGCAATGTCAAAATACTATCCTGAGTATTTTGACATGTTTTTTTTTCCACTGGTTTTAAAGTTGAGTGCAAAATTAAAAGATTTAACCCACCTCCTAAGCTTATTACCCTTTATTCACCCAACCTGAATGTTGCTCTCAAACTTGGTGTAATATGAGCTGTGGGAAAGAAACTCGAGCTGGTGGCAGTTGAACAGATTAAAGAAAGAGAATGTATTTGCTTTTGCTTCCTCTTTCATTGCGCTTATATAACATGTACATCATCTTGCGGAGTGGGAGCAGATCTCTCACAACATTAAAGCACAGAGAGAAAGTACCGGGAGAAAATAAATTGATCAAACGGCCCACAACATAATAAACCGCAAACGTAATACAAATCTCCAGCTTTTAATTTATAAAACCAACCACAAATGTAATAGCAGTTTGTGGGATTATTACGTTAAAAGCTGCAGAATTGTATTACGTTTGTGGTTTATTTATTGTCACGTTTGTGAAAAATGCATTATGTTTTTGGGATATTACATTAAAATTTGCATATTTATATTATGTTAGTGTGTTGTTATTACATTGGTGGGTGTTACAAGAAGGTTTTTCAAATATTGTACTAGTTTTTTTTATATTGTACCAGTTTATTCTGTACAATCTGTGATTCAACACAAAAGCTGCTGTAAAACCACACCATAGTATTTGTGTATACTGTATATAACTAAAATGATTTATATAAAATTCTAATTTAACATTTAGGATTAAAAAAAAAACATAAAAAGACACATGCATAAAGCATATTTTTTTAAATAAAGTTAATAAACTTTTTATTTCAAATATTGTCAGATAACATTTTTTCCATTTTTATGATAATGAAACAAAATCAAGGAAAATAAATTTATACAATGGGTATCCATCAATATCTTGGATATACTGTATAACATTCTGTATAATTTACAAATAAGAAAATCAATAAATAACACAATCAACACAAGAGACATCTCATTTCTTCCAAAAAAGAAAAAGTAACTAAAAGGAGTACAGACCATTTTATATACATATACATATACATACATTTACATATATAAAACAACTATTTTATTGCTCATTGCTACAACAGCATTGTAAATATGTAATATGTAAACGTTTCATGGATGCAGAATACTTATACACTGCAACAATAATAATACTTCTAGGTGCAGAGTTCGTTTCTCTTCATTTAAACAGACCTTCTGCGTAACCTTTTTCGTGTGATCTGCTGAGGGTTGGATTTATTTGTGTTAATTGTGAAGCAAATTCCAGAATCATTTGAGTTCATGCTGGTCTGTGAAGCTGAGAGTCCAGTTTCGGAACTTAGCAACCCGAACCATGAAGAATTCGAAAGAATGGAGACGACCGAGGGTCTGGTGTTGCACGCTCGTGCGATATAGGCCTCCTGAGTGACCTCATCCTTCTTTTTGCAAAGGGCCATGTACCACTTGGGGGCGAAGTGACAAAAGATGATTCCATAGGTCGAAACCAAGATAGCTGCAGCCTGAATGGAGTAGCGCTCTACGAACTTCGCAACGTATATTGGAGTGAAGCACGCCCATACAAACAGGTATATCAGCATGCTGAGGATAATGTGCCCGGTCTCATTGAAACGCTGCGGAACTTTTCGACCTTTAAATGCCAGAATAAAACAGACGAGTGCGAGCAGGGCGATGTAACAAAGCATGAAGGCAAATCCCATTCCAGAGCCTTCTACACACTGCACTGTGATCTCCATGCTGTCATTAGATGTCAGGAACTCCACCGAAGGAGAATCGAAAATTAGCCAAAAGATGCAAATGAGGGCCTGAATGAAGATACCAGAGCCAATAATAATGGGAGGCTTGTAGAATTTCTTGACACTGTGTTGCCGGTGTCGAGGGAGGAATGCTACAAATGTACGCAAGGCTTTTACCAGGATACATGAGACAGTAAGGGAAAAGCCCAAGCCGTACAGGACCTGGCGTACCCTACACTTGTGGACATTGGGTTTGCCGAAGAAGATTATGAGACTGATATTGCTTAATGCTAATCCCACCATGATGAGAAGATAAATGGAGCCTCCAGCCTGTTTGATAACGGGACTCTCACGAAACACCAAGTAGATAATCAGATTCATAAATAAAAGGAGAAATGCTCCCACGTCAAACACTAGAAAAACGATGGCTCGTGGTCCATCCCAGGTCCAGTAGACTTCTATCTTTTCTCTACAGTGTGTCCATCCTTTTAGCGACCATGTCCCGTTTTGGCACGGAAGACAATTTTGAAGATCTGGAATTATTTTAAGAATTTATTAACTCATAGTACAGTAGATTATAATTTGGTACATGGTTGGAGAATTACGTTAAATCTTTGGTTCTATGCACATTTTTAAAAATATTTTGATTTCGTTTTGTTCTGCATTTTGACCGTTAATATACAATTATTCTGTGTAATAATAATAATAATAATAATAATAATAGTAATAATAGCATGTTTAAATTGTTTAGACAGGACTGAGACTTTTCTTGGGCTGTGAAGAGAGGATTGAAAAAGAAGGCTATGCTATCATTTTTTTAATGTCTCTATACATGTACTGTAGACATGACCATTGTAGATATAACCATGTTTCATTATTTTCCCTTATAATCCTAATGAAGAATGAACTACTCACTTGAATTATTGGAGTAAGTGCCCTCTAAACAGTCTATGCACTCATGACAGCAGGATGGCTTCAAAAGTTTTTTTGCTTTGCCAGAAGGGCAGGCATCGGAGCATATTGAAATTGGTATCTGAAATAAATTCATAAATAAAATAAGGATTTGATGCAAAAAAAATAAAAAATAATAATAATATAATGCACCAGTATACCAAGACTCATCTGGATTACCATAGAACACTCACCTTATTTGAATTTGAATTATACCATTGGATATCTTCATCAATATTAATTTGTTCCAGCTCCAACTTATATCCACCAACAACTTTAAGGTGTCTGTGTCCATTAGACTTATTCTGAACCCAGTTAATCAGTTCATAACCGTTGACAAAATCTCCAGACTCATTGAAGTAAAATGTTTGATTGTCCAGAGTAAACGTGACCTGCTTTAGTTCATTGAGAAGCTGAAAAAAGTCAATATCAGCACCATGAGTAAACCATTTAATTTGTACAAACTTGGATGACGTTATACAAATCATACATGAGAAATATAAGATCTGCCATGTAAAGGTTACCTCATATGGGGGGAAGTCTTTGTTGCCTGGACAGGCAGTTTGGTTACATTTTAAAATCTTCGTCAGGGAATGAGCAATCGAGAGCACGGCCAATCGGTCAGGATAAGTCTGGGTGATATCCACTACTTTTGTTAAGAAGTCTTTGTCGTTTCCAAACTTTCTGTATTTTTCTATGAATACATTCTCAGTACCCGGGGTGATTGCGAGATTTTGCAGGTACTCTTCAAATCCAGGGTTAGGGCCTGTAATAAAACTGAAACCCAATACAGCTCCGATGTTGTTGATGCCGTTCATGTGACTGACATTATACGACACCGACCAGGCGTCGCTGGCTATCCAAGTGCGTGATATGTTCTGTCTGATCACCTCGATGAAGAGTTTGTGCACTAGCTCTTCTCTTAAGATGACTAACACGACTTGTGCTGTGGAGTTTTGGATGGTTTGGACCACGTTTTGGATCATGACATCTATGTTCTTATAATCTAGGTAGTAAGGCAATGTTTCTATAAAGGCAGTACAAACATTCTCCTTTCCAGCATTGTCCAGGAAGCCTTGCAGCGCGCTTTTGCCATAATCATCATCGCCGTGAACAAGACCAACCCAATCCCATTTGAAATGGGACATGAGTTTGGCTAAGGCTCTCATCTGGTGGACATCACTGGGTATGGTGCGGAGGAAGGAAGGATACCGCAGACGGTCACTCAGCGCTTCTGCGGAAGAACTTGCACTGATCTGGTTACAAACAAACAACAAAAACGGAGTTAGAGTTTAGTGATTAAGGCCCACTTAATTCTATTCTTAATTCTAGAACTGTAACAGAGCCAAAGTTTACTCTGTTAATCTATTAACTGACATTAACAAGCCTATTAACAAAACATTTATTCTCCACCATTTCAAGATTGATTGGACTGAGTACAAATTCTTATTTTTTTTTTTACATAGAAATTTTAACGGATATTTCGATATGTTTTTGTCTCCAGACCTAATTTGTCAATCTGTAGTTTGGACACAACTTTGGATTTATTTTTCTATATTCTAGAACAATACTGGAGATTTCAAAACTATAAAATTACGACGTATGGAATTAGGTCATTAAGGAATAACAAAAGTCAGTTGTTGTTTTAAGACATGAAGGTCAGCAGTTCTGGAACGGTTCTTACAAGAGCAGCATCGTGTCGAGTTCGTTTGTAAAACCCATCGAGCTCCATGATGATGAAACTGTCCCTCATGAAGACCTTCCCAGGAAAACAAGACCAAAACTACCTCTGCTGCAGAGGAGACGTTCATTTAGAGTCACCAGCCTCAGAAATCCCAATTAACCTCAAGCAGCACCTCAGATTAGAGGCGTTATGAAGCTTCACAGAGCAGAAGTAGCAGATAAACATCTCAATATCAACTGTTCAAAGGAGATTATTGTGGATTTTGGGATTCAGCATCGTTTTACAGTGTAGAGAGAAAAGACCATGGAATTTGAAGTTGTGTCCAAACTTTTGACTGGTAATGCACATACTGTATACTGCAAATCATTAAATTGTTAATTGAACTTTCTAGATTAGGTGAACTGACAGAATGTGCTACCCATATGGAATTTTTATGACACAGCAGTGCAAGATCTGTATTTGCATACAATAATCTATAGAAATCCATTGCAATAACATAACAAACCATAGATTACATCAATTCATTAGTTCTAACATGATGGGTTTTTTTTTTATTAGATGGAATTTCTTGTATGAAAAATAAAAGCGAAAAAAAAAAAAACTTCTTCAAAAACTGTTGCTTTTTTTCTCTAATTATCTTAAAGAAAGAGGTGAGGAAATGCTTATAGCAGTTATAATGCAAGTAATAATAGGAAATTACTGTAACTTGTTTTATTGCAATTCTACAACAAGCTATGAACAGATCAAATTATCACATCTTTAATTTTAAAAACAAACACAATCACTGTTATTCAAAAAAAATAAAATCTTCAGAATGCTACCAGCATCACACCTTCCTGTTGTTGCTTATTACCTATAACTGCTTACTCTGTCGTATTTTATTCATCAAATCTCACCTGCGGCACAATGTAGAGGCTCAGAAAGCGCGCCACACTGATCGACACCTCCGAGTATCGTGCTCCAATAATCGCCTTTACTTTGGGGTTTTGTTGAAGCTCACACTGCCCGAGACCAGTGTTATTAAATTCCAGCAGGTGCTCTGTGGTCTGTATGGCTTTCGACGCATGAGAGCAAGTGTCACAGATATGATAACCAAGTTGTACCCCAGGGAGGAAACTGGAGTTATTGATGGTTTCAATGGTGTAGATGACAGCAAGCATTCGTACAAATGATACAAGATTAAATCTGGGGAAGAAAAAAAAAAAAGTTAAGAAGTTAAAAAAATTCTGTACACATAATACAAACTTTACCATTAAACACAATCTACCATTTATAATGTTATAATAATTTGAAATCATTTAAATTTTCTAATATTTTTACGCTGAAATTTATGGGTATTAACGATTAACATTTAGTAGTGATGTAGGAGAAAATGACATCAGAAATAACTCACTCTGAGCAGTTGTATATATCTGGAGTTCCTCGAGAATATAGATTCTCCACTTTAGAGAAACAGGAGCTGAGCATGCCTATCTGTACGTCTCCTGAAGCCCAGGCGCCGCATTTATATATTTCATAATCGCATGAATGCCCTTCACTGGTTTTACTGACTGATAAAACCGCGCACAAAAACGCTACGTACTTCCAAAGCCACATGTTACACCAGATGACTTTACAGGCTACATCCAACGCAAGAGGTGACAACAAGAATGAAGTAGGTGTGAAATTTAGTAACCCTACTCATTTTCATCTGATACCAAAGAGAGAGAGAGAGAGAGAAACATATCATGTGCATTACAACACCGTCACCTGTACAGACATGAAAGAATGAAAGAATGAGAGGCCACGCTTGCCGTAATGAAATATTATACTTCCTTGACAGAAACCAGTTTTGTGGGTTGCTATACATTTGGTGGGGTGGGTGGTGGGGGGTGGGGGGTGGTGGGGTTGGGGGTTGTTTGGGGGACTTTTTTTGCCTGGGTAAGAATTATTGTCAAATGAACCAGGCTCTCAGCTCCACTGAACAGTACATACATAATTTGACTTTTCTGAAACAGAGTAACATCTTTGCTACGACCACAGGATACCGTATGTCTTCTGACATGGTGGTTTAATCTCCTCACTGCATCAGTTCGGGTTAAATAACTTAACTGAACCGTATTCATCACTGCAGTAATTATACAATAGAAGGATCTTAACTATTTGCTTAGTTACATCCAGGTGTTTTATTTTGTCTCTATTTGTCTTGCAGAGAAAGAGGAAGTGATAAGATCTTTATCTACTGTATGTTTACAACCAGGACATAAAGATAAAGGGCACAGGTGGCTCATCGGTAGGTGTTTCACCTGCCACGTGGAAGACCCGGGTTCAATTCCCAACCAGTGTCCAATCCCTAGCCACTGCCAATCCCAAGTCCGGATATAATGGAAGGGTTGTGTCGGGAAGGACATCCAGCTTAAAACCTGTGCCAAGCTTGTATGTGCGGACTGGACCGAACTAAACTGATGGGTAAAATGTTAAAGTCTTGCAATGCAGTTTGTTAACAAGTCTCCGTCTGTCTGTCTCTCTCTCTATCTCTCTCTCTCTCTGGCCTGTGAGGTCAAAACCAACTGAACATTTTGCAAGAAGACACATTAGCTAGGATGTTAGCGCCATGCACCTAGCAAAAAAAAAAAAAAAAAAAAAAAAAAAGTGTGATTGATGAATGCAGGACATTTAACAGCATGTGAATTTCTAAAAAAAAAAAAAAAAAAAAACTTCATTGAAGTAGACAAAAAAGCAGTGTGCATTAATTTGCAGGTTAGAAATTGCCAGTCTTAAAGATAACAATTTGAGTCAACTGTGTGTGAGAGGTTTCTGAAAAGTACAAGAATCTGTCAAATTAAAGAGAATTCACAGACATCTGAACAATTGCTAACAAAAAGCTCCAAAAAAACCCCAGCACAGCTCAGACAGGATAAAAAGCTGCAAACAACAAACGAAAGATTTGTGAAAATTGCTAGGAATTGCAAGTTTTTTTTTGTTTTTTTTTTTTTTGGACACTGGTGTAATAATCTGCCCAGATGAGAAGAGGGTGTTTAAAAAAAAATCAAACTGTCGAAAAAGACCAGAAATCTTGAGCATCACCTGAAAAGCAGTTTGTACATTTCACCTTTTTTCGCCTTGGCCATGGATAAACGTTGTAATGTGTGTTGTGAAGGAATAACACTTGCTTCTGTGCAACACTTGCTTGCTTCTGATTAATTTACAGCGTGCAATTAAACGTGCTGGCCAGCTGTATTGTTGGAAGAACATGACTTGGAACACAACCTGCCTTTCACCCAGCTTGGGAAGTGAAAACCCAGATGCAGACGTTTTGTGAGAAAGGAAAGGATATCCCAGAACTGAGCAATAATAACTGGTTGATTGCTTTGGCAATTGCTTTTGATGTGACTGACTTCATGAATAAGCTAAACTTTAAATTACATGGCAAAGGTCGTTTAGCAAACAAGATGTACAGCCTAATTATAAAGCTTTTCAGTCGTCAAGTGCAGAGCAACATATCGACTCACCTTCCAGTCATGCTCACTGCAGGAGGTATAATTCCATGCTGTAGGCCCTTCATGCTGAGTTTTTTTTATTTATTTATTTTTTTTTATTAGGATTTATTTTTGGAACATTTCAAAGCATTGGAAAATAACATGCTTTTGATGTGCTGCTTAAATGTAATGGGAGAAAAGTCCATGTGTGCACCATTGCCGAGATCCTATTCATCTCTCAAAAAACTTTCCATAAATGAGTTGACAATCCTTCTTAGTGATTAAATTCAACAAGTCGAAGTAGAGATCATCTTATACAGATAAAATGGGTAAATGTGTCAGACATAACGCTGACTTCAAGGCACTGAAGCTCTTTAGCAGCTTCATTCCTCCCACTGAGTTGAGTAATTGTCACGGAAAACTTATGTGCTGGCTCGAGCACTTGTGAAAGTACGGCGACTAAGAAGTACCAGTCTGCAGATGTTATCTATGCTTCTCCAAACATACTCAAATGATTCGGTTTAGAAAATGTAGTTCTGCCTAGTGCATTTCTGTTACAGTGTTGACTTGTGCACTTGTTCAGGAACAGTCATTTAAATGAAGATGGGTATCTGAAAGCCTGCAGATGTAATCTGTGCTTCAGTTTTGAACAAGTAGTACAGGGAAGATGAAGAAGCTCTAAAGATATCCAGATTCTGCATGTTTTTGCTCAGTAAATTAATTTCCTTGAAGAGTAAGTTGGCAAAACAGGTTTACAGGAAGTTTAATGACTCACACATTTGCAGTAAGCTGAATGACCAGACTTTTTTTTTTTTAAGAAGAAATGACTGTTACAGTACATGATATCTTACTTATTTTTACACAGAAAACATGACATTTAGTAAGTACAAGTGTTTGGTCCCTAATGCTGAAAAAAATATTCAAACATTCCAAAATATTGAATGCTTACAGTATTGATTACTAACATGTGAGAAATTAGGAAATAGCCAAGTCTAATTACAGTAAAAACAGCTTTATTCCTGTTTACTTAAATGTTGTTTCTGTTGTTGTTTTTTCAGCTGGTTACTGCAGCAGATCGTCCAATCCGCACGTTTGAATTTTGGAACAGGTCTTATGCGAAGTCATTACCAGATTATGCCTGTTCCTGATGCAAACCTCTGCAGGGTCTCTCTAACTGAATGCCAGAGGTGGAAAGTAACGAATGACATTTACTCGCGTTACTGTAATTGAGTAGCTTTTTTGTGTATTTCTACTTTTTAAAGTAGTTTTAAAAATCTGTAATTTTACTTTTACTTAAGTACGTTTTGTTTGAAGTATTGTAATTCGCTACATTTTAAATCATATTCACTACTGAGTAAAAAATAAATGATTGAAAATGCTAAAATAATAAAAATATTATGCTTTGTATAAATGCTCCGTTGCGCCGCGTGTGTGTATCATGTCCTGATCGCGCGCCGCTCCAGACTCCACTCCAGGTTTTCTGACATCGGCATCTTCCTGACCTTCCACACGGTCGCTTCCGCCCTGAGAGTGACATCATCGACTAGCGCGACCATATATAACCCGGAGAGAGACGCGGGAAAGATGAAAGAGGTTGTCATTTTGGCGTTTTGATATTTGGTTGTGTAGTCCGGTTTTGACTTTTTGCCTCCCATTGACTTTGATTATTGCTTTGTCCCTTTGGTTTGGTTGGTCTTTGTATATATTTGTAGATAATTTCATTGTTTTTGGTTTAGGGAGTCCGGGAAGGTACCTGTATTTTTGTTTGTGTTTTTTTTTGTTGCAGGTAATCTAGCTACTAAATATAAATACCATTTTGTTTATTATTTTGGCCTGGGTTCACCCTGAATCTGATCCTCCTCCTGTGTGTGTGTGTGTGTATTTTTTTGTATATACAAACCTCATTATTTCATCAGTTAATGATTGGATCTAGTTCTTTCTGCCATATGCCACCATTTCCATACAGTTTAAAATAGAACCCTGAACCATTCTTTTGCTGTTTGGCCCTAGACTGGGACGTAACACCATATTTAAGTGACCACTTTGATTTTCAAGCACAAGAAAGACAACAGCTTTATTATGCAAAGGTGTTCCTTCAGTTAAAAACAACTAGTTTGAGATTTATATCTGCTCATCTTTTTTTGAACTCATCCCACCCGCGCTGTTAAAAATTTTTATATAAAAAAGTACAGTAACTCTGTAACTTTTACTCTAAGTAAATTTTTTAATGAGCTACTTTTTACTTTTATTTGAGTAGATTTTTATAATGGTAACTTTACTTGTACTTAAATAAAATTTAACTGAAATAACAGTACTTCTCTGTTGAATGCTGAATGCCCATAACTAGCTAACAATTGAACGATTGGTGACACGGTGGCTTAGTGATTAGCACTGTCACCTTGCATCTCCAGGGTCCAGGTTCTATTCTTGCCTTGAGCTCTGTGTGCATGGAGTTTGCATGCTCTCCCCATGCTTGATGGGTTTCCTCCAGGTAGTCCGGTTTCCACCCATAGTCCAAAGACATGCGGATTAGGCTAACTGGCGTTCCCAATGTTCCCAATGACTGGAGGTCCCAGGATGGTTGTAAAATAGGAATAAATATCACCATTGGACTATAGAGGTTCCTAGATGGATGGATGGAATTGAAAGATTAGTACTTAGCTGAGTGTAACTAACGGTTTCTTTGTTCTTAATGTTAGACAACAAGTAAATAAAGCTGATAACAGAAACGAGGAAAAATCTATTTACCAGCTGGGACTATACAAACATCCATGATCCATGAAAATGAGGGCGTTCATGTGAAACTGGAATGGATGCCAATCCATTGAAGGGTACACACATATACACTCACACGCTCATTCACACACGACAGGTCATTTGGGGACGCCAATAAGCCTAATCTGTATGCCCTTGGACTGGGATGAACCGGAATACCTGGAGGGAAACCCACCAAGCACGTGCAATATTGCCGTCATATGCTGAGGTGTAACTGTCTTCTTCTTCTTCATCTTTTGGCTGTTCCCTTTCAGGGGTCGCCACAGCGAATCATCTGCCTCCATCTAACCCTATCCTGTGCATCCTCTTCTCTCACACCAATTAACTTCATGTCCTCTCTCACTGCATCCATAAATCTCCTCTTTGGTCTTCCTCTAGACCTCCTGCCTGGCAGTTCCAACCTCAGCATCCTTCTACCGATATATTCACCATCTCTCCTCTGAACATGTCCAAACCACCTCAATCTGGCCTCTCTGACTTTATCTCCAAAACATCTAACATGGGTTGTCCCTCTGATGAACTCATTCTTGATCCTATCCATCCTTGTCCCTCCCAAGGAGAACCTCAACACCTTCAGCTCTGCTACCTCCAGCTCTGCCTCATGTCTTTTCTTCAGTGCCACTGTCTCTAAGCCGTAGAGCATCGCTGGTCCCACCACGGTCCTTTACACCTTTCCTTTCATTCTCGCTGATACTCTTTTATCGCACAACACACCTGAAACTTTTCTCCACCCATTCCAACCTGCCTGTACCCGCCTCTTCACCTCCTTTCCACACTCTCCGTTGCTCTGGAGGTACAACTGTAATATCAAAAATCTCTTACAGCCATAGGCCATAACCTAAGCATCCAGAGAAGGACCAGCTCCAGGTGGATTCTGCTTTATGATGCTCCTGAGCTCCCAGTGATGCATCTCATCCCTGTGCTGAACTGGACTTCATGTTAATTTAAAGAACTTATGTTATATTGAACTTTCAGCTGCATAACACACATGATGTTATATCATTTCTATCTGTTATCACCCAGATGAGGATGGGTTCCCTGATTGAGTCTGGTTCCTCTCAAGGTTTCTTCCTAATGCCATCTCAGGGAGTTTTTCCTTGCCACCGTCGCCGTCACCCTCGGCTTGTTGATCAGAGACATTTCATTCATCATTCATTCGTCTCATTATTATCTAGACACATTTTTCTCACACATACACACTTCCAAAAAAATTTCTTTTTTAAAAATATATATATATTGATTTCCTTTTTGTGAAACTGCTTTGAGACGATGACCATGGTTAAAAGCGCTATATGAATAAAATTTAAGTGAATTGAATAACCTAGAGCGTCCACTGCTTTATCACAGCCTTATTATAACTAAATGTAAGGCGCTTTGGCAAAAACAAACAAACAAACAAACAAACAAACAAAAACCATTAAGCACTGATGCCTACAGTTTTTATTGTTCTAAAATGTATGTAATGTCATTTTAATGTTAATAAATGCATAGAATTGGTGTTTTACTTGAAGTAGTAATGTGGAATATGGAGAAATACTTCAAATAAAGCTACAAAAACGACGTAAGATGGACAAATCAAATCAGGTCAGCAACCAGAGAGTAAAGCAGAAGCTTCTGGCAACTTCGTTGTGGGCGGGGTTTTGTCGCGGGTTTTTTTTTTTTTTTTGCGTGCGTCATCGTATGCGGAAGTGGATGTGACAGGCCGTCTGCAGTGTACAGCGGCAGCAGCAGGAGGAGGAGGATCTTCTCATAATGAGCGTTAAAGAACCGGAGACAGAACGAGCAGAGCCGCTCGGTTTGTTCTGCAGAAACACGCAGGTATTTTGGCGCTTTTCTCGCTCCCGAGGCCGCTGATCTGAGACGCGAAGCTCTTTAGCTGAGTAGCGTTACGCTGCTGCTGCTGGTTGCTATGGGTTACCGCCTCAATCAGCTGAGGAAGACGCGCAGCCATGCTGCAGGTGGCCGGGTCTCTCTCTCTCTCTCTCTCTCTCTCTCTCTCTGTGTGTGTGACTGTACTGCGTCCTGAAACAACACCAGGAGCCTGTGTGTGTGTGTGATGTGTTTAATAATGATGAACCAGCTGCAGTTTTAGGCCCTGATGAGGACACTAGCATCATCTAGTGCATCACTGTTAAAGGGGAAGTCCATCTATAATATATGTGTTAGGATTTAAAAAAGAAAAAAAAGTGATGATCACTATAGAGATTTAGATTTTTTATTTGATGTATTTATTTTTTTTGTTGGGGAGGGGTTTGTGGTTGTTTTGTTTGTTTGCTGCATGATGACATAAGGTGACGAGGTCAATGATTTGGGCTTATTGTCCAGAGCTTAAACATAAATAACAAGTATGATTTTCCGTTGGCTCGCAAAAACAGAATCAGAATCACTTTTATTGGTCAGGAGCAAGGAATACACTGACACACACACACACACACACACACACACACACACACACATACATGTACAGTACAGTGGAACCTTTGATTATGAGTATTCCAAAACACTCGTAAAGCAAATAGAATTTTCCCATAAGAAATAATGGAAACTACTGTAGGGATGCTCATATTGACCGTTTACCGGAAAAATTAATTTTGACCGATTATTAATATCAGTTAAACGGTTTAAAATGTTTTATATATAAATGTATATATTTATATTTTATTATTAAGTTTTCGGCATAAATATGCTACACATACGCTATTTGTTAACTCATTGGGCGTGCAAGTGTAACAGGTATAGAAATTAACCTGTTAAACTGTTAAACAAAATTGTTCATTTCATATACCTGATATACTGTAAGTGCCTGAGATGAGTCCTTTCCCCTTTAAATCCTGTGATGTCGCCTAAAGCCAGCACAAGTTCCTGTTTTGTCCCCTCCTCTTCCCTTTTCCTGATGGAACTGTATGGAAGAGAAAACAAGTGCAATTCTCACTCAGAGGCCAGAAGAGATCGTCAGAGAGAGAGAAGAGATTAAATGCTTCCAGTGAATCGCCACCTGTGTCCCGTGTCTGATTCACACAACGCAGAGTAAAGTTTAATTCGAGTGACCGGTTACACAACCGCACGTGCCTTCAGATGTTTTTTGCCGAGCAAGCAAAATGAAGTGAGCGAAAAGAAGTAATTATATTATGATTGCCTCATTGTCCTGGACCCTCGCCGTAAACATCTCCGTTTCTTTGCACAAACGGAGAAATAAGCCGCTAAAGCGAAACTTAGTGAAATGTGCTCTGCTTTGGAAATGGCCACTACGGAAGGTGATGAGAAAGTGGTGTCTTCTGCCCAAGCTGAAGATATAAAACCCAGCCAGAGTAATGCCATGATGTTGCTCTTGAGAGTTGACTACACCACTCCTCAACAAGCCACTGATTATGGAGAAAAGGTGGACATTTATATGAGAGACAATCCGTCCTCATTGGATATTAATCCTCTTGATTGGTGGTGGAAAGCAAATGAACAGCGCTTCCCGAGACTGAACATTCTAGCGCGGCGTTATCGCTGCCTTCCTGGGACATCTGTGCCGTCTGAGAGGGTGTTTTCTGCTGCGGGATTAACTGTCAATAGGTTGCGCTCCTGACTATCCCCACAGCACGTCGACATGTTAGTCTTTTTGTGGTTTTATGGACAGTATGTGGTTTGAGGCAGGCCTGCTATTTTTTTTTACCGAAAAAACTTAGTAGCCAATGTCTGAAATAATTTGCCTACGTCTGATCGTCAAAGTTTCAAAGGTATTTCAGCGTGTTTTTGTTTTGTAATCTTAATTTCTTATTTAAGTAAAAAATATTTAGTGCAGGCCTATTTATTTTATTCTTTTTATTTATATTACTTTGTTTTTCTTGCTGTAGGTGCGTGAAAATTTGACGATGTGTGAATCCAACGGAAACACTATTTTATCGGAAAAATAAACAAGAAATCTCTCTCATGACACTCGATTGAGCGACACACTAACGGAATCACTGCTGTAAAGTAAAAATAAAACAAATTAACCTGCACTTTACCTTTGATATTTTTGTTAATGCTATTGCTTGATGCTTCTTAAACCTATTTATGTGGCCTAACACTTCGTCGCTGAGTTGCTGTCATTCCCTATCGCTTCCACTTAACAGTTATAATACCACTAATAGTGGAATATTTATTAGTGAGGAAATTTCATCACTGGACTTGTTCATCACTGAATTTCACACTCCACCTGTAACCATGGAAGTAATTGGAACACCTGAATTCAATGATTTGGATAGGGCAGTGGTTCTCAAACTGTGGGGCGCGCCCCACTAGTGGGGAATACAGACATGACAAGTGGGGCGCAATGAACGGGAGGAAAAACAGGAAAGTACCTATTCTAATTCATGTTTTTCTTTATTGATAATGAAGAGCGTACGCTCAAAACTAAACAATCACACACAAATAAATGGATCATTAATACAAGTAAATTTAAAATAACATCAGTTGTGGGCCGGGAGAAAAAGTGTAACCATAGTGGAACAATAATGGTTTAACTTCGGGCCAACTTGAGCAGCGCTGCTCGAATCACAAACCTGCGCGAGCCACTGGGCAGCGCTGCGCGACTCTGACAGAAATAAACCGCGCCGACCATCAAAATACATTTTACTCCGCTGGGATGCGCACTTACAATCCAGGCATGGCAAGGCGGAAACAATATTAAACAGTCCTGACATTTTAAATAAATTGTTTTTAAATAAAACACAGTGGGTCGCGCAGGTTTGTGATTCGCGCGATCCACCGGGCTGCGCAAATAAACCCAATCATCACTGCGCTATCCAGTATTTGCGCAGATATTTAGTTCAATCGGGTGCCGCGGTTTCGTCCCACTTTTAATGTGTTTGGCTTCACATACACTTCGACAATGGAAGAAGACGCTGCAGCAGTGAGTTTACTTACATGTGACAAAACCAACAACGAGGAGATTGTAAAGAAAAAAGGTGCCTCGTCTGTGGTGTGGAATTGGTTTGGGAATAAGAAAAGTGATACGAATGAGATGAACGTGATTTAGAAGGTACGCAAGTGCACTGTTTTAACAAGTGGTGGAAACACGTCAAACCTTTTCTATCATCTGAAATACAAATCGAATATGGCCAAAGTCAAAAAATGCGGCAAACCTCAGCAATTCACAGTTTAAATAAAATTACATTAAAAAATTACATTATGTAAAACAGTTTCTTTGTGTTTGAATTTTTATTTATGTATTTTCAGATACAAATTGCTATATTGTGATATATATCGTTATTGAGGTAGAAAATTGCTTCTACCGTGATAGAAGATTTTGGTTATATCGCCCACCCCTAATGAAGCCTATCTTCAGCTTGGATTCATGGTGGTGATGGTGGGGGCAGAAGAGAGACTCGTGTGTGTTTTGTGTCTTAAACTGCTGGCAGTAGACCGCATGAGACCCAACAAATTAGGAAGACACTTAGAGACAACACCCTTCAGTCACGTTAATAAACCACTGGACGTCTTTGAAAGAAAGCTGGTAGAATACAGACAGCAGGATAATCGCATGGTAACATCTGAATCAGGGGACAGCAAAGCACAAATGGCTTCATTCAAAGTTGCATACAGAATTGGCCAGTGCAAAAAAACTACAAACGATTGCTGAGCAGCTAATAAACATGGGGTCAATTATGCAAAGATAAGTGACAACGTAAGCCTTGTATAACAATTGCACGTGTATTTTATCTGTTTTTAACTTGGTGTTGTTTGATCGTATTGGTTTAGGAATTGATATTTCAATAAACAGTAAACTTGGCCGATTTCGTTATTATTTTGTTGACAAGTGGGGCTTGAAAATTCGCTCACCCCCTTAAGTGGGGAATGACAGAAAAAGTTTGAGAACCACTGGGATAGGGGGAGTGAATACTTTTGATGTTGAAGAACTTGACTGGCCCCACACAGAGTCCTGACCTCAACTCGATAGAACACCTTTGGGAAACCTTGTGAAAAGATTTCACAGAAGAGTTGAAGCTGTTATAGCTGCAAAGGGGGCGGGGCCAACATCTTATTAAACCCTATGGATTAAGAATTGGATGTTACTCAAGTTCATATGCATGTGAAGGCAGGCGAGCGAATACTTTTGACTATATATTGTGTGTATACTGTAGTTCTGTATTATTATTATTATTATTATTATTATTATTATTATTTTAAAAGTTAAATGTTGTTCATAGTGATTAGGAAGGAATTAATTTTATTTGTATGTATTCCTGTGGAAAAAAAAAAACTGAATCAGTGTATGACAAAATCAGCCCACGAACAGAACTTAAGAATGAATTACGCTCATGAACTGAGGTTCCACTGTATGTGTGTGTTTGTGTGTGCGCGTGTACAGAAGGGATCAGGAGGAATAAAGTTCAGGAATAAAGTTAGATAAGAACCACAATCAGCCATCAGCCTACAGATATGAATGTCCAGGTGGGTGTATTTACTGTTATTGCACAGGGGAGACATGTGTTGTACTGAGTGTACGACCTGTTCATAAGGTTAATGGCAAATGGAAATAAACTGCGCACAAGTCTGGGAGTTTTTGCATACAACCAGCATTTAACGTCCCATCGATGAGAAATCCAGCACAGAAATAATGGACTCAACAAATAGTCAAATCAAATACCCGCATAGAGCACAGCTGCACTGGGGGATGACGGCGGTATTGGCTAGTAAGAGTTGAACACAGACTGACAAGCATGACTGCGAAAGTGCATCAACAGAGCTTTCTATTTGGGAGGAGAAGTGGAGAGGGAGAACCGGACCCGACTAAAGTACTAAAGAGCTGCTGCATTAGTCTCCTTGGTTATAGACGGATCACATTCTGAATCCTCAACTCACTCCATACTGAATATGACGGTAAAATGACTGAAATATATATATATATATATATATATAATTGTATTTATATAAAGATTCTCATCCTGGATCCTTGTTACTGTATCGTGCATTTTAACACACACGACAGTATGTTCATGAAAACACCGGACGAACTAGATTGAGATCGTCCTCTAGGTGCTTCAGAATAATACACGGGCGCAATGGTAAAGTTCTCGCCCTATCATCTGGAGGTCGCTGGTTCGATCCCCCCACTAAATTAGGTCGAAAATCGGGGAAGAACCCCCCCCAAAAATAAAAAGAATAGTTCTACATGATTAGCAATAATAATAATATTAATAACAGCAGCACATTTAATTCATGGAATAATTTCTCTCTGCTCCTCAGGCCCAGTGGCTGATTAATCAGGCAGATGCTGCGTCTGTTATTACCGTGAGGACGACAGATTTTTGACCGTGTTGAGACATCTGTTGTCTGTTTATTTGTTTATTTATTTATTTATTGGGAGTACAGACTATTTCTCTGGACATGTTGCCAAACGCGACACTAGATGAAGATTTTTTAAATCAAAGTTAAAGTCTGTTTCTACAACAACACTGCTGTGACGTCTCCAACCTGGTGGTGAGAAGGACAATTAATTTTCTGCGACACTGGTTTTGGCTGAAATTTAAATTGCAGGATTAGAATATGATATTCTAATGACTTGGTGGATTCTCAATGACGTAATCATACTAATAAACAGGTTATTATTTAGCCAGAGGTGGAAAGAGTAATGCAATTTTGTACTTATGTGAAAGTACTGTTACTTTAGTGAACTTTTACTGAAGTACAAGTAAAGTTACCCTCATAAAAATGTACACAGAGTAAAAGTTAATTCAACATTTTCAATTTATTTGTATAGCGTTTTTAACTATTGTCATTGTCTCAAAGTAGCTTTACACAATCACTGAAGTTACACTAAAGTTACTGAGTTACATTTTTAACAGCGGGGGGATGGGGGGGGGGGTGGAAACACCCTCGCATAATAAATCTGTTCCCTTTGTTGTGCTTGAAATCAAAGTGTTCGCTTAAATATGACCAGGGGTTTGATCATTAGGATTTGATGTGATTTCGCTTTCAGCTGTATCTGCATCACTGACATCTGATTTGTCCGTCTCCATTGTTCTTGTGAATTTAGTGTTTGTTCTCCATCAATCAATCGGTGTTTCCAATTTTTTTCCTTCACTGTTGCATTATTTTTTTTATTAATTTCAGTGAATGATTTAAAATGTAGTGAAGTACAAACAAAGCATACTTAAGTAAAAGTAAAAGATTTTACAGATTTTAAAAACTACTTTAAAAAGTAGAAGTACAGTACACAAAAAAAACTTACTCAATTACAATAATGTGAGTAAATGTAATTAGTTACTTTCCACCTCTGCATTTAGCTTAAGATAGTTTTCATGGATGGAGACTTTTGTTTGACATTAATGAAAGGAGTCTCCAGTGCTAGAACGGTCACTTTTTTTGTTTCTTCTTTTTTTTCCTTTTATCATGAAAAATACCAAAAAGACCAAAAAAAACACACTTAAAATAATCACACACACACGATGAGAACAGCAGAACAATAACAGCTTTAAAATCTTTAAAATGTTTTGAACAAAGTTTGAAAAGTTTAATACTGTACCTCATAAAGAACCTGTTTGAAACCCGTTTGTGCCGCTTCTGAAATTTCACACTGTTGTACACTAAACCATGCGTCTTGCCCTCCATGCTGCCCCAAAGCCCCATAGGCGCCTGCCAAGGATGCGCCTCGGTGTCGCTGTCGAGCGATTTGATGCCGCGAGTGTGTAAAAGTGAGCATTCAGAACTGGTCTTAAAGACTAAAGATACAGCGCTCGCGTGCGTCCTTTGTGTGTGTGCAGTAAGCTTAGTTCTCTTTGAGACAAACCCCAGACAGATGATTAAACGTGTACATGGTATGCGGTGTCTAACATTTACCTTATGGAAATGCCGTGGTTTTGCAGGCAAGATGTACAGAAGTGCAGAAGCTGACTTTAATCTAAGTTAGAGAGCTTTGGCAGTACTGGTAACACCGAAAACACAGGAAAACACATGGTGACTGAAAGGGTATTGAAAACAGACACAGGACCGGGACGCTAATCAAATAGGGATGCAGAGTTGGCGGTAGCAGAGATGAGGATGTTGGCCACACGTGTTCCCAGTAGTGAAAAAGGAAGTTGTGTTGTGCATTTGTTGTTTGAAATGGGTGGAACTGGGAAGTATCCATGGTGGAGTATTATTTCTGCTCATACAGAAGTGGTCTTGAATGGGGAACGAGTTTGTAAAATGTGGCAGAACCATTTTGAGAGAGAGTTTCGACCCTCTATTGTCACGGAGTTTCATCGTTCTGCTAGTGGACAGATGTGGCCATTAAGACTGCGCGCGTTTTCCCGCAAGATGCCGCAATTTGCCACAAGCAACATCTGGGAATTTAAATAAATTTTTTGTGCTTCACTGAATATCCGCCAGATGGCGCATGGAAGGACTTTATCTAAGGGTGCTTTCACACCTACAGCATTTGGTGCGCACCAAACGTGTTTGGTCCCTTGGTTCAGTTCGTTTGTGTTGATGTGAATGCAATCTCGGTACTTTGGTGCGCACCAAATCAATCGATCCGAGACCTGCCTGAAGGGGTGGTCTCGGACCGCTTTATCCGCTCTACTTTGGTACAGTTCGTCTGGTGTGAAAGCAACCAAACCAAATCTGATGAAATGGTATAGTTTAATGCACTTTGGGTATGAGATATGGGGTTGCGGGTAAAATTATTTTCCCTTCCTGATGACTCGATTAAATTTTTCAAGCTCGACTCGCGATGAAATCAAACCGCGGAGAAACGTGGAGTGCCGAAGAAATTAAGTGCCTCTCTGTATTCACATTAAAGATGTAAAAATGTGTGGCTGGGCTGTTTCGATCGGCCAACGGATTACCTGATGGATCAGCAGGACGATCGCCGGCTAATAACAAAATGATCATACAGGAGGAGGGCACGTCTCTCCCTGAAGTGGCGCGCAATGCGCCGTCGGCGAGATGAGTAAACCAGGGAGCTGGTTTGGAGTCGCAGCCGCGAATCGTGTTCGAAATTAATTATCTGAAAATAATGATTTGCACGTACAATGCAGTGCGCGAGGATCAGCACCATGAGCGCAAAGCAAAGCTGTTCCTCCATGATTATTGAAAGTGGCGCGATTTTCTGAAAATAGTCTGTTTCCGGTGCCGATGGGCTTCACGGTCTATTTTGGTTCGTTTAGAACTCTGCATATGTGAAAGCAAACCGTACCAACGTCTGTTTACTACATTGTAATATTTTTCTGACTGGTGCCGACTAAAGCAATCGAACTATAGGTGTGAAAGCACCCTAAAAGCCGGACCAAGTACAACGAAGAATGGTGTATAATTACTTAGCCTAAACAATATTGTTTCCAATGTTGAAGCAAACATGAATTTCATTTTGTTTTACAACAGATCTTTCATGATGAACGTGTGTATATGTGCTTCATATTATTTTCATAATGATGAAATGAGAAACCCAAATTTGTGCTTTGAAATTCATAGTAAGTTTCTTATATAGTTTTTGTAAAGTCTTAACAGGGACAAAACAGTGAAAGGCATGACGATGCCTCGGTTTAAATGGTATTGAAATAAATTTAATTTCCTGATAGTAGGCTATCTGATAGTGTTAACTATGCGAATGCCCTGATTCGTGAATATGCCAACATGTCTTATTTAAAACGCAAAAATGTGTCGACCTCATCAGCAGACATGAATGAACAATATATATATTTATCAATAAATATTCTTTTATGAAGACGAAGTGCTTCCGGATTTTTAGAATAATAATAATCATGTTTTTAGCTGTTTGTGTCCAGCAATGAATAATTATTTCATCCATTATTTGACCACGGCTGGAAATAATAGCTGGAATGTGATTGTGTATTCATGACTGAAATAAAGTTGTTCATCGCCGTGCGAAAACCCGCGGCTCGTACTTTCACTTTACAAAAGGCAGCGTTTTTATCAAAAGGCTGATAAACGTGTGTTGTACAGTATATACAACGCAACAGTGCGCTCAGTTATGGTAATCCCTCTTCTCACCTTTGATGTAGGTGTGAAGTTATCAAACCGGTTTCGCGGATGGGGGAATTGGCAGAATTGAGGCGTTTAAAATGATTTAACAAGACCGAGCAGACGTCACTGCCTAAAATGTATTTCGCCAGCAAAACAAAGGATAAATAGAAATAAAATTGTTAATGGTATCAATCAAATTAGACTTCATAATTACTTTGAGTGTAATTCACAAATTTACTGAATATATTACGTTTTTATGTGTATATGTGTTTGTACGTGAATATATTATATAAGTATGTGTTTGTGCGCGCGTCTCATATGTGACATTCATATGAAATGCAATTCTTGATAATTGTTGATGTGTGTATGTTGATAAGTGTATGTTGTCAAAGTATTTGTGGACATGTATGTAACGACGCGACTCGTGCGAGGGGCAGAGCTGCGCATAAACTGTTCAGAATGTGCGGATCCGCAGGTTGCTACCACGCGGAGTTCTGAACAGGCAAAGACGCGGACATTTATACACATGGTTGCTGCTCGGTCTTGTTAAATCGTTTTAAACCCCTCAATTCTACGAATTCCCCCAAAAGCGAAACCGGTTTGATAACTTCACACCTATCATGAATGAAAGGTGAGAAGAGGGAGTACAGTACCTGGGGGGTTCTGGGTGTGACCTCGGAGAGCGCTGTCGCGTTGTATTCAGCCAATAGACTAAAACATAATCATGTTTGCTTCAGCATTGGAAACAATATTGTATTAAGCTAACTTCATTAAAGATTATTCACTTTTGTATTCTTTATATTTCTTTGCTTTTGAGCACTCGTGTGTAAATAGCTTTTTCATTGTATATACTACCATATCATATATTTGTGTCTAATACTGTTTTATATTTTACATTACATGCAGTTTGTAATTTACTTGCGATTGTACTTTTAAAATGTAACCTATGTATCTACAGTATAAGCATGTTTAACTACTTCAGCAGTAAATGAGAAATTTGGTCGGTCTGGCTTTTAGATAAAGTTCTTATTTTATATAATTTTATTATTTAATTAATTATCTTATTATAAATATGATTCTTATCCTCGCTCTGTCTTTAGGTAGAGATGTTTGCTCTGTCTTGTTAATACCCCCCCCCCCCAATTGGCAAAGACTGTCAAAGGATGTTCAAGACTTTGGAAATCTTTTTGTAGCCTAAGCCTGCTTTAAATTTCTCAATAACTTTATCCCTGACCTGTCTGGTGTGTTATTTGGACTTCATGGTGTTGTTGCTCCCAATATTCTCTTAGACAACCTCTGAGGCCGTCACAGAGCAGCTGTATTTGTACTGACATTAGATTACACACAGGTGCACTCTATTTAGTCATTAGCACTCATCAGGCAATGTCTATGGGCAACTGACTGCACTCAGACCAAAGGGGGCTGAATAATTACGCACACCCCACTTTGCAGTTATTTATTTGTAAAAAATGTTTGGAATCATGTATGATTTTCGTTCCACTTCTCACGTGTACACCACTTTGTATTGGTCTTTCACGTGGAATTCCAGTAAAATTGATTCATGTTTGTGGCTGTAATGTGACAAAATGTGGAAAAGTTCAAGGGGGCCGAATACTTTTGCAAGCCACTGTATGTATAATTAAATTCTTAACATTTTAATGGTTTGTGATTGGTGCAGACATTCACACTATTTTGGCGGAAAAGAAGGGTCCTAAGCTATAAAAGAAATTGAACGGCCAGCAGATCAAAGGAGCAGTTTTCGGGTATGACACGTAGCCTTCTGAGTTTAGAGGCCAGAGTTGTTTGGTTGGTTGGTTGGAAGCACGTTTGAAGGAGAAGATAACGTCATAAATACACACAAACTCTCCATGCATACACACCTACAGCATGATACACGCACACACAGACACACCCACACAATATCTCTCCGTGCAGATACATCATGCAGGGAACAACTGAACAACAGGTCTTCACTTCACAATACACCTGGCCATTAATAAAAATTTATATTTAGGTCTAAAAAAAAGATGCTTTAAAATGAATCTGAAATGAATTCATCGACGTGTATAAACACGCAGGCTTAACAAAAGGCAGCGTTTTGATCAAAAGGATGATAATACAACAAATACAAATAATGGCGACTCGATGGATAAACGCTGGCTTTTCCAACACGCCAGCGCGCTCCGACGTGAGACGATTTGTTCAAGTCATAATAAATATAACATTTTTGCTGTGTAGTTTGAATTGAATTGAAGTGAGTTGCATTTCAATGAATGTTTTCATGGTGATCCAGATGGCCAGTCCTCTACTGTACTGCTGAAGACTTTCAAGACAATCTACCAGGTTTGTTTATTCTCCAGAGAAAGCATAATACGACTGTCCATACAGTAAATAAAAAGAAAAGTATCAAATCCAACAATTAAGTCTGATTTAATTGCTATCATTAATCATTATTATTTATCTATTTTATGTTTTCCTAGGAAAATAAAATTTAGGTAGAGACGTTCGCTCTGTCTTGTTAATAACCCCCCCACCCCCCCCCCTACAGTCTTTGCCAACTGACAAAATGACAAAAATGACAAAATGTGGAAAAGTTCAAGGGGGCCGAATACTTTTGCAAGCCACTGTGTATATGCCCCCTACAGGTATTGAAGTGCATTTTCACAGCTTGCAGCGGCAAGTCGCGGGATCCCTTTTCTCAAAATGTGTGTTTTTTTTATTTTTATGGCCAGATCTGTACCATGTCAACATCATGCAAGCAAATCAGGATATTTTGGGAGATTCTGAGAATCTGTGTAAACGATATGTGAATGCGGTCATGTTATCACACATGTTTTGACGCGTATCTTTAGCTTGGGTATTTACTTACAACTCAGAAGTCCAGTGATCTTTGTCTCTCGTATTTTATTTTCCAGCATCAAAGATTTAACACTTCATACAGTCGTCTTGAGTAAATCCACATTGGTTACAACACCTGTTGCTGTACCGAATTAGTTCAAGGTTGGCTCACGCTTTAGCGGTAGAGTACGGTTATAACAACATGCTTGTTATATCTTGCAGGTTACGGACAAAAGCTAGCTTGTGTCTCCACAAGTTCCGCATCAAAACTGAACTTTCTATCATGCGATAGTCATACAAATACGTGTAACAGTGGAGTGACATCACAGGCCAACCTACGATTGTCAAAATGGATGCTTAACTACCAAATTCAAAGCTTATGGCTTATTTAATAACTTAGTGCTTAATACTTAACTAATGAATGGAATAAGATGGAACAAAACAAACAAATCAAATAAACACAACAACAAATTCACAGCAGATACCATATGGCTCTTACACGATATGAACACTGTCTACAGCGAGGCGGTACACACACACACACACACACACACACACACACACACACACTTCAAATACTTTACATTACATATACTGTGGTAAAAAATCAACGTGCTAATTGTGTGAATGTTAGTTTTTTTTCAGGAGTTTTCCTCCGGTTACTCCGGTTTCCTTACGGGTCCGAAGGCTAACTGGCCTTTCCAATTTACCCTTAGTGTGTTATTGTACCTCCATCCAGGGTGCATTCTGCCTGAGTTAAGCCTTTATTTGTCACATATACATTACAGCACAGTGAAATTCCTTCTTCGCATATCCCAGAGTAACTGGGGTCAGAGCGCAGGATCAGACATGATACAGCTCCCTGGAGCAGTTATGGTTAAGGGCCTTGCTCAAGGGCCCAACAGTGGCAACCGGGTGGAGCTGGGGATCGAACCGCCGATCTTCCGATCAGTAACCCGATCAGTGCCTTAGCCCTCTGAGCTACCCTAAGTCCCCTGAGATAGGCTCCAGGCCTCCTGCGGCCCTTTATAGCAGGTATCACTAACTGGCGGACCAAGAGACAGTTTGTGATAAATGAGAATAATTAATATACCAGTAATGTTGTGCTTTGTCCCTCGAGGTGGGTGTGGCTGTACGCATCACTCAACAGAGCCAATTAATGCGATCTGAATCCTAACAAAACCTCGGCTTGAAGAAAATTCACCGGACCTTCCTACATTTTAATTCAGTACCGCTGCTTAATCGAGTGAGTGAAGTTGTGAGTGAGTGAGTGGATGATGATGATGGAATGACCCGTTTATAGCCGTTGTAACACAGTTTATCTAAAGAACGGTGATCGTACGTCTACCTTAAATCAGGCCACATCACAAAAGCCCTCGTTGATTATTTTTTGTGTTATTTGACACCTGGTCATGTGATCTTCCGCTCAGTGTTTATTTAGAATTTAGTTTTTATTAAAAGGAAGAAACTGGAATTCTGGCATGACACACATAGTGATTTTTGTTTGTTATTCCTTTTTCCTCCCTCTTACTTCAGGCGCATGTTTTTAATTTTCTGTGGGCGAGTAAATACTAGAATAGTCTTCTAAATTGAACATAATTAGCTTCAGCTTGAATTTCTGCTATAATTAGAGTAGATTTTTACGTTCTCTAGTTTTTATTGCCGAAGCGCTTGTGCAATGCTGATTATTTTTGTCCTTCGATTGTTTTTTTTTTTTTTTTTTTTTTTTTTCCCCTTTCTTTTAAAAACTGAAAAAAACTAGTTTGACCCTGATTATCGGCTGAACGTTTTGTGCTCTATTCCAAATAATTATAGTAAACTGGTCTTAAACATGTACTTTCTAGTTATCTACTGTAAGATGAACATGCACATGGCGGTTATTTCACGTTAATCACTTTCATTTTCACTTCCATTACAGAAATCTAATATTCATAGGATGGAGGGAAAGGGAGTGGTGCGTGTCATCATCAGATGACAAGTTTGATAATGTTATTTAATAACAGTGGTGGATTAAGTCCATTATTTCTGATGTGCGCTACCATTACATGTCGCATTAAAGGGAATAATGAGAGCTCGCCTCTGCGTGTTTGCTCAGATTTGAGGAAACTTCTTGTAAGGACAAATTGCACAAGTTGTCCTTCTTTCTTCATCAGACAAATACACTCCCTGTTCTGTGATTCTCTCTCCGATTACCGATGATAAATGGAAAAAGTCGATCAGATAAAGATGACATTTTGTCCTAAAACGACTCCAGCGTGTTAAAATTCACTTATACCACTTCAGCACTGTTATTTCAGACAAAGTGAAAATATGAACTAATCCCAGTCAAAATATTCACTTTATCTTTTCTAATTAATATTTATTGGTGCAGGTGTTTGTTTACATTGAGACAGTAGCGCATTAGTAGATTATTATACAGTAGATTATTAAATCCAGCACATAACTGTTCATAACATCACTTTTACTCTACATTTAGATTCACTGATGGTGCAGATTAAACTTCGGGCTGAGATCTAAGGACTGCAGGAGATTCAGGAAATTCTGTCCAGACAGTTTTGCGTGACAGACAGACAGAATTTCCTGGTTTCGCGTCCTCGAATGTATATAAAGATGATATTGAAAAAGCGAGTTCTGACCCAATATACAGACAACATAAAGCAAGAACCTATTTTACTTTCCAAAATGTGTATTTCCTTGAATCCATGCTGTCGATCTTGTTTGTGATTTTTGACTCAGTTTTATTATTTTTATATTAAATAAATGTAACTTGGTTTATAGTTAGTAGGTCAACTGTGTTGTTGTAAGAGGGATAATGCAGCAGTGAGCCATAAATAGCTCAGGGGTCGTGACTGATCACTGAGTGTTAATGGGAGACGCTGCCGAGATCAGACGGGTCAGCTTATTCACTCTGGCACTTTTTACACTTCGGCAAACTCGACTGCAGCGCTGTTCGCTTATTTATCTACAGTATGGAGGAAGCTGAAAGCAGCAAGTTTGAGTCTGGGTTCGGTGAGTCAGAGTGTTCGGGGTTAGCGCTATTGATTTTAGCACCATTGTTCCTAGTCTGGAAGGTTTTGGGGAACTGTTATGGAGTTACCGCCTGAGGCTTATTTACTATTTTTACGTCTCTGCGGAACGAGGATTTAGAGATGTGGTGTAAGTCATAGGCCAGAATTAAGAAAGTTATGTTTATGGTTGGATTTCATCCTTTTATCTGGTAACTTAAGTTAAATGGGTTTAAGCGGAACCTAAATTGCTACAAAACAAGCAAAATACACCTAAGGAATTCAACAGTAAATAAGTATGTTAATAAGTAAATACTGTTACTGAAATTCTTTTAAGAAATGTGTTGTCTGTATTTAAGGAATAGCTATATATGGGTTTATAAATATTGTACACATTTTAAACTAAGCATATATGAATAGTTGTTTTGAAATGCATCTTCACAAAGTTGTTTATTTGTTTGTTTGTTTATTTACTTACTACGTCATAGTATCCTCTGTTTGTTTAGGTGCCACACTGTAAGATACTGTATATCTGCAGTTCTTTATGCAAATGTACGATGGCCTGGAGCGTTTAAAGCGAGTTAGACTTTGAACGTCTGTCCTGTGTTCAGACCCAGAGGGGGCGATGACTAAAGAGGAAGTGCTGAAGGAGTCCTCGGAAGGCGACGCAGTCCTGGACCGCTCCCGTGTTCTTTCCCACGCTCCCGCTCGCCCCGTTATTCACCAGGTGGCATCCGCACCCATGCCCTCTGACTCCGGTACGAGCCGTGTATAACCAGTAATGACTTGTACTACCACTACCATCATCACTACCATTGCTTATGCAAATACATTTACATTTAGGCATTTGGCAGACGCTCTTATCCAGAGCGACTTACATTTTTTATCTCATTATACATGTGAGCAGTTGAGGGTTAAGGGCATACAGTACTACAACCACCATTACTACTACTAACTTTACTATGACCACTACCACTTTTACTATTAACTATAATACTACCAATGTTAAAACCAACACCAACACTACTACCACTATTTTTTTTTTTTGTGTGTGTGTGTGTGTGCGCGCACATAAGTACAAGGTCATTTATTATTTTCTGATTTAATAAAATATCTGCCACACTTTTCAAAGCCACTAAAATAGAATATTAATCAGCATATTGTTGTAATGAGGTTGTTCCTTAATATAGAGCTAAAACACAGGGACCTGTATGGCGGATGCAACACATCAACTAAATCTTATAATAAAAATGTACTGTAGAATTAATACAGCGGTACCTCGGCATACGAATTTAATCCATTCTGGAGGCGAGTTCTTAGTATTGTGAAGCGCGTTGTTCCATAGGAAATACTGTAAGATAATCTGGTCCAAATTACCAATTTCCAACACTATAATCATATTTTTGCTGATAAAATCAATCAGGTCAAAGTCAAATGTAAAGTAAAATATGAAATAAATAGACTTTAAACTATTTAAGGCACCGGCTGCTTTAAAAACCAAACTGAAAGCGACTCCCTTTTCTTCTTGCTACCATGTTGGGACCCATGGTGCATCACTAAAAATAAATTCTCAAAATTCAAAACTCATTTGTTTAACTGTGCATTTATTGAATGAGCGCAGTGCTACGTCCAAGCCCGAACTCTCTCACTCTATACCCGGGGTACTCAATAGACGGACTCCGGTCAAATACGGTTAAATCTGGACCGACGCCAAAACAAACATGCTAATTTAATCATAACCAGTTAGATCATAATCCAAATGAGTATACATGTCTGAGTCTTCTAGTGAAGGTTGCGCGGCACCCCAGCGGTGCATGATATAAACGCGCCCGAACCCCGGCGCCTGATCTGCACGCGCGCACCTTCTACTGTACCATCGCGAGGTAGAAGCAATTCTGTTGTTTGGGAACAGTTTGGATTCGAAGAAGCGGACGTGGATCAAGAACATATTAGGTGCAAGATTTGCTACGCGGTCGTGTCGGCAACTCCGTATCTATCCAGCTCAGAAAGGCACAAAAAAAAAAAAAACAGATGCCGTTGCATACTTTTTAGCAAAAGACATGTGGCCTATTAGCACGGTGGAGAACGAAGGATTCAGGGAAATGATAAATACTCTGGACAAGCGTTATGCTTTGCCATCTCGACACCATTTCACGAGAGTTGCTCTGCCTGCTTTATTTGAAAAATTCCGTTCAGAAGAGGCTCATGAAGTATTAAAAGCAGACGACTTCGCCACCACAACAGTAGAAATGTAGAATGTTGTAAAATGTTTTGAATTTTTCAGTTTGTTAAGGCACATACGTGAGCAAATTTATTTTAGACTAATTTATTCATTCTTTTATTTAATATTTATATTTTATTTATTACTTGTTTTCAAAAGATTGTGGAAGTGCACTACATTGTTGATCTTGTTTGCCTTTATCTGTCTTAATCTGTTTTATGGAGAATTCTCTGTTCTGTTCAATAAATGCAACATATTTCCAAAGTTAATGAGTAATCGTGTAAAATAATCGTGATTTCAATCATGACCAAAATAATCGTGATTATGATTTTTTCCATAATCGAGCAGCCCTACTGTATTTTCTATATAACATTTTCTATTTTTAACTTTTTTATTTAGATATTTAAATAGTTTTTTTTGCTAAAAAGTTTTATTGCTATTATTTTCTATTTCATTTATTATGTTTAATAGTAACATTTATAGGATTATTTTCTTCCAAAAAAAAAAAAAAAATGCAAACTCACTTTGTTTTGATCGGCTCTCGGATGCGCAATTTAGCCGGCATGCGCTTCGTTAGCTTAAATGCTAAAAAATTTTAATATTTTGCTTCTTGAGGCGGGGCGTTCGGGGCGGGGCGTTCCGGGCGGGGTGTTCGGGGCGGGGTGTTCGGGGCGGGGCGTTCGTACCCACTGTAACAGTATTGTTAACTTCTCCATATACTGTAGAGATATTTAGTGTAATGGTTATGGAAGGAGCCTCCAGTATCAGGGGTGTGTCTAACACTATATAAGGACTTTTGAAAATGGGGGAAAGAAGAAAGTTTTAGTCAGTTTGGATTTGAGTTCGTTAGCTTTAAGCTCTTTTGGTGCCTGTTGTAATGATCGGCCTGTCAAGAACAATTTGAACGTTTTCCTTTTAAAAGCGTGCTTATTTAATCCTAACCCTCAGTTAAATTAAATTAAATTAGGTGTCTCACTGAATATGGATCAACAGGCCCCTCTGCAGTCCCCACAATCGATTACGATTTGATACGAACTGCGCCTATTGATTTTTTTTTTTTTTTCCCCCCTTGTTCTTTTTCGACGTGTCAGTTTAAGTCATGCAGTTCCACTGATGTAGTTTTTTGTTTTGTTTTCTTCTTTGTTTTGCAGACTTTTCCTTCTTTGACCCCAGTGATCCTCAGTGTAGGGTGGTGCTGTTGGATCCCCGTACCACAGTGCCCGAGTTGTTTGCGGTGCTCAGACAGTGGGTCCCTCAAGTGCAGAAGAACATCGCACTCATCGGTAACCAGGTCAGTGTTTGGCTTTTGCAGCTGTTGGGGAAAAAACATACACTCATGCCAAGATCATGTTGAAAGGTTATACTTTACACTGTATGTATGCGCGTGTGTGTGTGTGTGTGTGTGTGTGTGTGTGTGTGTGTGTGTGTGTGGGTTGGAGAGGATTTTGGACTGGCTTGTAACATTAGATTTGTGTTGGTGCTACATTCTTTAGATTCTGAAGCGAGGCTGCGGTGTCAATGACAGAGATGGTCTTACCGACATGAGCCTGCTGCATTACTGCTGTAAAGCCGGTGCACCAGGCATAGGTGAGGCACGCAGGTGCACGTCACAGACTGGTGGGGTCGTGTGTCTCTTCTTACAAATGCATCTAAATATCAGATATTGAATGATCTATGCAGAATAGTAACTAGATTAGTTGTTGTTAGTAGCTGAGATGAATCACCATCTAGTGTATGTTTACCCTCAGGGCCACAAAAATGTCCTACTGTACGCTTCATAAAGCTAACAGGTTAGGAAGCCCTTAAAGCTCAAAGCATTTTAGATATTATTTGTTTTGCTTTTTTTATTTTTTTTTTAAATAAACATATATAAGGCTCACGATTGTGCAGTATAGAGTGACATCTTTTTTTTTCAGCCCAAAATACAGTAGGTAATATGAGAAACTGACTTTTAGTTCATTTTAATCAACTATACAAACATGACTGAGCAAAAAAACTGCATGTTTTTATGGTTGTTTTCATTTGTTTTTATGACCAAATAATAATAATAATAATAATAATAATAATATTATAGCCATGCTCATTATGAGAGTTCTACATTTTTGTGACATATTCCAGTAGTGATAAAATTTCCACGTTCTGAAGGTAATGATAACTCTCAATCTCGACCTGACTTATCCGAAAACATAACTGGTTTAACTGGCTGTAAACAAACTGGTTTTATGTCACAAGCGAACAGAAATGAGAGGTCAATATTCATTCATTCATTCATCTTCTATACCGCTTAATCCTGTGTTCAGGGTCACGGGGGACCTGGAGCCTATCCCAGGAGACTTCAGGCACTAGGCGGGGTACACCCTGGACAGGGTGCCAATCCATCGCAGGGCACACACACATACACACACTCACACACTACAGGCAATTTACTGTAGGAACGCCAATTAGCCTAACCTGCATATCTTTGGACTGTGGGAGGAAACCGGAGTACCCGGAGGAAACCCACCAAGCACTGGGAGAACATGCAAACTCCATGCACACAGAGACGGGAATCGAGCCTGGCCGGTCAATATTAACAAGTCTTCATTTATATTCTTATGTAAATGTCTGTGGTTTTCTGTAAACACAGCTGTTAAATGACTGTATGTAATATATAGGGCCAGGACTCGATAAAAAAAATAAATCGAATTAATTAGAGGCTTTGTAATTAATTAATCGAAATTAATCGCATTTTAATCGCATATAAATATTGGACCTTATTTTATATCACCCTAGGTGATACTTGAGGCTCGATGTGCTGCAGTGATATGCGAATTCCTTGTTGCATACTGTAGCGTACACACAACCATGCTCTTATCGACGCTTCCGTCCATTGGTTTTTTTATTTTTATAATTTTTTGGGGTTTTTCCAGTTTTCTCCCCTAATTCGCTAATATTGATGCAAACATAACACACAGGGCCAACCAAAGCGTCTCATCAGCTTCTTTGTCCATGTTTACTATGGTTTGTTTTCGTCTGAACGCTAGTTGGTGCTCCAGTGTAATCGGTCTGCCGGAACTCATCCAGTGAGAAACGTCCCGCGGTGCAAAAATAAGTGCGATTTAAAATGCGTTAAAAAATGTAACGCGTTATTTTTGTGTAATTAATTAATCAAAAGTAACGCGTTAAAGTCCCGGCCCTAATATGTATATATATATATATATATATATATATATATATATATATATATATATATATAATAAAAATTACAGTTAGGATAAATATAGAATTTCCAATAAAAATGTAAAAAAGTAAATAAAAATTTAAACATTTAGGCCGGAATATATACACATTTACAAAAGTTACTAAATATAATATAATAGAAAAATATATACATTAACAGGGGATTTACAGAATGTACAAATGTTTTTTTCTAAACTGTGAGGTATAAAAATATAATAATATAAAAGGTGTGTGTGTGTGTGTGTGTGTGTGTTATGACAGCAGCACTAAGATTGAAACTTGAAGTATGTTTCTAGGTCATACTTTAAAGGTCACATTTCTTTAATTTAACTATTAATTTTTACTAAACCGTCATCCAGACCTTCTCTGACCCGAACCTTCCCAGAAGAGTTGAAGCTTACGCGTAGCAGACAGCTACACTATATTGCCGAAAGTATTCGCTCGCCTGCTTTTATTGAATAACATTCAATTCTCAATCCATTGGGTTTAATATGTTGTCCCACCCTTTGCAGCTCACAGCTTCAACTCTAATGCGAAGGCTTTCTATAAGGTTCAGCTCAGAGAAGGCCTTGATGACGGTTTAGTAAAAATGTTACGTAGATCATACTGGTTATTTAGAGGTAAAACTGACAATTCTATTGCTATAATATCATCTTCATTGCATTGAATTTAAACAGTGGTGAATCTCATTCCGTATGTCTTTCAGGAGACGCGGAGAGAGCAGCGAGTTTCGCCCGGAAGCTCTTATCTCTAGGAGCAGACCCGTCTCTGCGCAGCCGCTGGACCAACATGAGCGCCCTTCATTACGCCGCCTACTTCGACGTCCCTCACCTCATCCGCGTGGTGTCGCAGGCGTCACAGCCGGGAGGTGAGCGAGTATCACCGAGCGACCAGATTTCCCTGACGAGCAGATTCTCAGCCAGGTAACGTTTCAGTGTTTACGTTATTTCAGAAGTGGATGCCACCTGCAGCGATTTTGACTTCGGCACTTCCCTGCACATCGCCGCCGCTAACCTCTGCACCTCCGCCGTCCGCTGCCTGCTGGAGCTCGGAGCTAATCCCGCATTCAAGGTGCACATTACTACAGATAAAAACTGCAAAAAACATTTATCATTCATAGTGACTAGTGACGATTTAGTGGGGTTTTTCCGTATATGTTTATGAATAAGAAAGGAAGATGTGTATAAAAGTAAACAGCAGCAATCGTGAGTGATAAGAAGCGCTAGTTAAAGGTTTTTGTATCTGGATATCAATCAAATGAATGATGTTTCATTATGGTCTCACCTTGACTATGTCTAATGTACTTCTACAGTACTTAATCACGTTAAGTAGAACAAAAGAGTCTCTCAATGCGTCTCGAAATATTTATTTCTTGAAATATGTGACATCACTTTGCGTCAAGGTGAACGGAGAATGATTAGAAATCTCTCAATATGTTTAACTTAAATTTTGTGAGTTAACATATTTACATAAATCAAGAAGGAAATAAAAAGAGAGTAACTCATAAGAATGCTAAAATCAAACCTGAGCTCTCTGTAGGGCTTAGTACTGTACATCAGAGTTATGAAGAGGGCTTAGCAGAGACTGTATAAGCTCGGGACAAACCCCTCTGTAAGCCACCCATACGTTTTCTGAAGAGTGGTTTTGAAGTTCAGTTGTGGATGCTCTGATCATCATCATCATCATCATCTTGACAGGATCTGACTTCAACCTAAACCCTTGTTAATCCATAAATGGGCAAATGGAGCTCGACAGTCTACTCATGTCAGTAACCACAAGCTAGCTTGTTCTTGGATAAAATCTAAAGTGGCCAAAGTTAATTTATATTTGAAACTTTATTGTGCATTGAATACATTTAAATTTTGCGGCCCTTGGCAAGACACCCTTGTCCAGAGCGACTTACTGTACATTATTATCTCATTATACTGTACATCCGAGCAGGTGAGAGTTAACGGCCTTGCTCAAGGGGTCCAACAGAGGCAACTTGGTGGTGCTGGGGTTTAAACCTACAACCTTCCGATTAGTAGTCCAACAGCTTAACCACTGAACTATCCCTGACCCCTGAATAAACTCCACCATCCTTACCCAACACCTTTTTTTCCATGTCAGCTCCTACATTTCTTGTGGTAAGGTAAACTCTAATGATTCCAATGCAGCAGACAGCTACACTACTGTATATTGCCAAAAGTATTCACCCGCCTGCCTTTATTGAATAATATTAAATTCTTAATCCATAGGGTTTAATATGTTGGCCCACCCATTGGAGCTCGAACAGCTCCAACTCTTTCGGGAAGGCTTTCCATGAGGTTCAGGTCCGAGAAGGTCTTCTATCAGGATGAGGTCAGGACTCAAGTCAAGTTCTTCCACACCAAACTCGCTCATCCATGTCTTTATGGACGTTGCTTTGTGCACTGGTGCGCAGTCATGTTGGAACAGGAACGGGCTGTCCCCAAACTGTTCCCACAAAGTTGGGAGCTCGAAATTGTCTTGGTATGCTGAAACATTAAGAGTTCCTTTAACTGGAAGTAAGAAGCCGAGCCCAACCTCCTGAAAAATAACCCCACACCGGTTGTAACATGACTGCGCGTTAAGAATTGGATGTATCCCAAGTTCAGATGCATGTGAAGGCCGGCGAGCGATATAGTGTATCTCTGTCACAACTGCAATGTTGGTCAAATCGTCCCTAAATATTCATAAATGTATGGCTTAACATAATCCACCCCCCTACAGTTGTCATGTAGACCAAAAGTACCAGGCTGCAAACGTTTAATTCTGTTATAAAGTTGAACATTTGATCAGTTGATCGACTCACGTTTGGGGCCAGCTCCTAGTGGTCAATCGAGGAACTGTACATTCCGGCACTTCTGCATTGGTCTCATGTTTCAGAACAGGAGGTTTCCTCTTGGTGGTTAATAGTGATGTCATGGCCGATATCTGTAGTGGCTCTCTATGAGCCGGGGTATGGGGTATAAAACCGAAGCAAAACACTTCTGTAAAAATGTTAGAAAAAGATTTAAACCTCATTTATTACATGATATTTTTCATGCCAACTTTCGACTTTCTCACTAGATTTAGCGGCTTTAAGACCTCTTTAGTGACTTTTTTTCTTTTTTCTTTCATAAAAGCGATTACTGACAAAGCTAGCAACTTTCTGGACGGATTTTAGCTAATCTCACTATAGAAGACTTTGAGAGACATAAATGTGCTACACATGTGCATGCCTACCCATGAGATCCCCACGAGGAGCTCGTTTTTGGTTTTTATTCATGGTACTGTATTTAATGACTGTTTTAGCTTTCTACCAAATCAGTCACTCTATTAGTTATGAAAATGTACCAAGCACATAACCGTTCACACAAACACAGATTTACACCCCAATAAAAAATCTCAACTGGCATAAACCCCCAAAATGTTCTTTTGTAAATATGTACATAGTTTATTTGTATGAGTTTCATTTTGACAGGCAGCACAGCCAAGGCATGGACGCACACTGTGCCATGAAGGTATAATATACACACAGTGAAATTATTTCCTGGCTAATGTATAAAAAAAATATCACATTCTCTAATAGAACTTGGTAAAATATGCATTAATAATAATAATAATAAATAGAATAAATTACTTGTATATCAATAATTATACTAAATGCAACAATGACATGGTGACATAATCAATATGCAAATTAGCGGATTTAGCGAGATCTAGCTACTTTCCATCGAAAATGCACAGCAAAGGGTGAGTCAAAAATTATCCGCACTCTGGGTGTAGGTTTTTTTTTTTTTTTTTTTTTTTTTAAAGTACATTTTAGAAAAGACAAATATATAATTTTTCGACATCACCTCATTACTTTTCAAAACACTTTGCCCGTCTGTCATCAAGCTTTCAAATTCCCTCATTAAAAATGTTTTAGGCTGAGCTGCGAATGCTGAATGTTGCACCGCTGTCTTCAGTTCTTCATCAGAAGTGAATATTCGTCCTCGTACTTCTGCTTTCAGGGGACCGAACAGGTGAAAGTCAGAGAGGAGCGAGATCAGGACTATAGGGTCATGCTTGCTTGACCACATCAAAGCAAAGTTTTTTTGCAAAGTGTCGACAGTGTGTGCGGAAGTGTGCGGACATGCATCGTCACGTAAGGTCACGACGCGCGAGGATGTGTTCGTTCCGTACTCTGCCGTTTACTCTCAGGCTCGTAGCGATGAATCCGTGTCTCGTCACCAGTGATGATTCTCTTTAAGAAACTTTTACCTTCCTTAGACTATCGCTCCACATTTTGTTTGCAGCAGGTAACACTGCACGCTGCTCTTCTTTCATGCAAATCACAAGTGGGGCCGTCAATTTTTCGCCCAGTTACAAATGTCCTGATGTAACACGTACACACCTGTACAGCAGTGACTGGGGAGCCTGGAGCTTTGAACGGAAAACGGTGAGAAGTGCAGACAACAGAAGGTTTAATATCACCGGGGTGCGGATCATTTTTGACTCACTTTAGATTTAATTCTTAAGAGAAAAGAACAGCACGAGGGTATGACCTGCTATCTGGGTTAACATTTTATATTAATGAAATTAGAGTTTAATCTCATTTTATCTTGGCCAAGTGAGGCTTCTTGGTCATGTGATTTGTTATGTGTGCCAAATCTAATCTGGCAGCTCAACACGTTAAAGAGATGAGTAATGTAAGTTATAAGGAGGGAACAATTAGTGGATTTACTTCTGCAGGATTTATTGTACACCATGTACTGTACAGATTAAATGTACCCCATGTTTAACAGCATGTACTGGGTCCAGAGAACTTAACATATTGAAGTGTAATTGTAGCTGAATAATGGGGTTCCTGTGGGGTTCTGCCTGTGTAGCAGCGGGTTCCAGACTCCAGACTCCGAGCTCGTGTTAATGTACGGACTCATGGCGGGATTTATACTTAAAGTTTGCTGGATTTGTCTACTTTTTATTTATTTATTTTTTTAAATATTTAATTTAGAACTGATTGCATGAAAGGTATTTTTAGAAAGTAGCTTCATTTGCGCACACACACACACACACAGAGACACACTAACGCGCACACACGCATGACTGGCCTTTATTTCTCTCTTCCAGCCGGGCTCCCAGGGGTGTGAAGTTAAATTAGCCATGCTCATTTCTTTTTCCTAGACTCATTTTACACTCACATCGCATTACAGCCAGAAGTCCTGAACCGCTCAAACAGCAGCTTCCACTCTTTCTGGATGGTAATTATTGATCTTGTTTCCCCTTATGGAAAACGCAGCATTTTCTAATCTTCTTTGTGATTGACGATCATAATCCATCAGCAGAGGTTTTAATAGTCATGCCACGCTTGGAGCTGCATAACGTACAGTACATCAGTACCACTCAGATTAATTTCAACTTGTATACAATTTATATTTGTTGTTGTTTGTTTGTGATTAGTTTGATCTAAGTTACGGTTATTAATGCAGTTATTAAGGTTCTTGCCATACAAGGGGAATTCAAAGTCAAACTTTTTTGATTGTACAGAATAACAGAACACAACTCCGAGAGCCGGCCTCCCAGGAACTCCTTTAATGTTTGCCCAAACATGTGGAAATGTCTTGGAGAGAGATCAGGATTGTACGGGGGACGTGGCAATAACTCCCAGCCGAGTTCCTGTAACGTGCAAGTGGTGTTGGTGAATGAGGGTGTGTTCAGTTCTTACAGACAGATGCGTCTCTTCGGCAAGTTTTTCAAGTTTCAGGCGCTGAATGTCCACAGGAACGACTGTAGTGCATTCATGCCCGCCATAGATCTCGTCATCTCCATGATATTACCGCCAAGCCAAATAACAATGAGGCGCTGACTGAGTTTACCCTTGTGGATTTTTATTCAACACCTGACGTGAGACCAGATAATGGTAGAAACTTCATTCTTTGTATAGTACTGATTATCAAACTCCAGATGTTCTTTACAACACTTTTGAGGACAGTGCACCGACAGATCAACGATACAGCGAGACCTCAGCACGCGAATTTAATCCGTCCCGGGGACGAGATCTTAAGGTGAAATTCCGTAATGTGAAACACATTGTCCCATAGGAAATAATCTAAATGCAGATAATCTGTTCCAGCCACACAAAGATATTACCAATATTACCAATTTCCAACACTATAATTGTATTTTTGCATATAAAAACAATCAAAACATTTACAGAAAGACATGCAAATGATGTAAAATATGAAATAAATAGACATTAAACTTCACTTAACCTTAATTTATGATTTCTTTTGGAACCGGGCCAAACTGACACCGTTTCTTTTTGCTAACATTCCTGGGACATGTGCTGCTATAACTTTACTAAATCTTGCACGAAATCCACAAAAACTTTGCTTGAGTTTCCACTGATGCAAAGGAGTTTTAAACGGTTCCCGGATGTTCGCGCAACTTAGCGGTGAGTTCGTTTGCTGGTATGAAAATGCTTTGTACTGTACAGTATGTCGAGGCAAATTTTTTTTTGCAAAATTTCAGTTTTTAAGCCGAAACTTCTTAAGGCATGCAGGTTCGTATGCCGGTAACATTGAATGCTGATTATTTACACCTGTCTCATCAGGTAAGATTTAACCATGAACCTATTATTAAGTAAAATTGAAACGTTGTTACATTTCAATAACATCTTGTTGAGTTTTTTTTATTTATTTACTTATTTTTTTAATTTTTTACATCGCTCTGTTACCTGTGCTGTCTGATAAGCACCTGAGCTCGATGTGCAGACGGTCATACCCGTATATTTAGACATTTCACACAAAGTTTACATTAAAACAAGTATGGTTATAAATAACGTTGGACATTATACAGTATTAAAAATACAAATTATACATATATACAGTGGCTTGCAAACGTATTCGGCCCCCTTGAACTTTTCCACATTTTGTCACATTACAGCCACAAACATGAATCAATTTCATTGGAATTCCACGTGAAAGACCAATACAAAGTGGTGTACACGTGAGAAGTGGAACGAAAATCATACATCATTCCAAACTGTTTTTACAAATAAATAACTGCAAAGTTGGGCGTGCGTAATTATTCATATATATATATATATATATATATATATATATATATATATATATATATATATATATATATATAATGTGTGTGTGTGTGTGTCTCTTTAAGTATGACAACAAGGCTGAAGTGACGTGTTCAAGACGTGGAAGAAAGAAACTGTAAAGTTTTGATGGTGGAAGCTCAGTAGAGAACACAGACGTTTTTCTGTTTTATTTAAATCCTAGATTTCAGGATTTCAGCTATGGGCTGCATTAATGAGGTGACCCGAAATGAAATATGGAGATATTTCAGATATCACGTAAAACAACAACAACAACAACAACAGCAACAGACGAGCGCCTAAACACAGCGGTACCTCAGTGCATGTGCTGTGTGATGTTTTAAACATGCACATGCGCTTTATAGTAACAGAGTTAGTTAAGAGCGTATAAAGTGTGCATGACCTTGGCAACTGCCAACTTTTTATAACATGTATTATATTAATGATTATTAATGAATGATGTAAGTTCCCATTTCACATGGAAACGTATTGTGCCGATTAAAACCCAGGAGTATTGTTAGAATCTGCTATTAAAAAAAAGTATTTTTTTTTTTTATTGCTATTTTTGCAAACATCTAGAAATAAAACTCGGCTCATTTGATGATTCACACTATATTACACTCTGTTCTTCCTCCCGAAGACGGAGCTCCGTTTTTTTGAAAATAACCTGACAACATGACATGAATTTTAGATTATGATGTATCTAATCGTTCTGGAGAAGGCAGAATAGATGGATGGAGTCCAGGATCGAATGCGCCGCTACTATAACACATTTATCACCGGGACTTTTCTCATCCTTTTTTAAATTTTTTTTTTTTTTTTAAACATCGGATATCTAGTTCGTCTGGCTCAAAGCGATGGTATCAGCACATATTGAAAAATATCAACATTCATGATAGTATCATTATGGAAAGAAAACATTTTGGTATTGCGCCAAATCGAATTGGAAAATAATCGTCATAATTTCACCTTTGAGAAAACAACAATTAACAAACGTTAAAAATGCTAGCGGAATATTATAAAATATGCGTATGGAACCTGGAGGGCGACAGTGTTAACCACTACACCACCTTGTATATATTTACTGTGTGCATGGAGTTGGCATGTTCTCCCGGTGCTCGGTGGGTTTCCTCCATCTTCTCCAGTTTCCACCCACAGTCACTATTCAGGTAAAGTACAAGCGCCAGTGATCACCAACAAAACCTCATCTTTATCCGATCTACTGTTTCCATTTCTCACCTGTGATTCACTCTCCGGTTAGTGAACAGGGAGTGTACAGGATTTGGCTGACGGGGAAAGAAGTACAACTCTGACCTTCGAGGAACTCGAACTTGGTGTAAACAAGGGGAAGATACTCAACCTTACAGAATGATCAGATTACTTTTAGCTTTAAACTTTTAAGCTAAGATATTTAAGCCACTTCTTTACTTGGAAGTCTTTAGGACAAAAACTTTCCTGGTAAAATGAAAAGCTGTACACATAAAAAAAAAATAATAATTCTGGTTCTTTATAGCTTTATAGCTGCTGTAACGTAAGTGATGATGCAAGTGGAAATAACACTATATTGAATGCAACACTTGTTCTTTAATAATAAAAATAAGCAAATAAATTGTGGTGATAAAAACTTTGTTAACTTTGTTTTCGGGCTGCATCAGGACCAAAAGTCAGAGCAAATCGTTTATACAGTAAAATTTCTAAATATTGCAAGCAAAGTGCTTTGGAAGCTGTAGGACGTTAGTCCAGTTTATACAATAATTAATGTAGTAGTGGTTGTCAAAACATGCCATTCATTCCAAAGTTCTGAGAGTAAATCAGCTCTTTTTTCTTTTTTTTCTGCCTGATGTGTCTCTACTTCAGTGGATCCTTAACAATAAACTAGACGTGCAATTATTTTTATGTCCATTGCTGTTAAAATCTCTTGCCACTTCAGGGGAAACTGAGAGCAGACTTGCTGACTGTTTTGTCTAGAAGTCCGGCTTATAGCACAGAATATTTCAGCAGCATCTGCAGTGTACTGTTTGAGATTTTGTTGTTTTATTCAGTATCTCAGGATTGAAAAAAAAAAATGGTAATCTTAACTGTTCTATAAAATATCATAGTTGTATTATTATTTCAGATTGCTTTATTTATTCCAAAAGTTTATATACCTCTAGGACACAATTAATTATTAGTCAGATTATAAACAGAACTTGATTTAATTCATCCAACAGCATGTTCAAGTAGAAGTGCAGCAGCAGAAAGTGTAAAGCAAGAAGAAAAACCCTTCCTGTTTCAGCAGGTGTCGGACCGCAAACAAGTCGAAAAGCTTCATACAGTGACGTGTATGAAGGGGGTTTTGATTGTGCAGAATAACGCAACATTTCTATTTAGACCCCCACTGCAGTTATTCCAACTTTTCACTAGTGTTTGAAAAGTTTGCCATCAAGGTAAAGTAGAACCCTGAGCTTTGAGGAACTCGAACGTTAAAGGCTCAACCATAGGACTGGGGTAGCTCAGTGGCTCAGGCGTATGTGCACATGGTCCCACCACCACCAAGTTGCTACTGTTGGACGCTTGAGAAGGGCCTCTGAAGCGCTCTGATGATTAATAAGATGAAAATATAAGCCGCTCTGGATAAGGGCGAATGTCTTCCGAATGCCGCAGTGTATGTAGATGGCTTGGAGGAAGGCCAGAGGGCGTGGCGACTGATAACTCCCAGCCGAGTTCCTGTAATGTGCAAGTGGTGTTTATGAATGATTTGTACATTTTGTACAGTTCACACGGACAGATGCGTCTCTTCCACTCACTTAATGCTCATTAATGTTCATGACATTACGGATCGTCATTCATGGCCATGCAGCCTACTCACGGCCTTTTACTCCAGTCTTTAACACCGATTATAAGAATAACAACGTGGCACATTTACATTTTGAGGTTTTTATGAATTAATAAGACATTTCAGTGATGCACAATACTGTATGTGTCATGATGTTTAGTTTTGCAAACAGACCACAAAAATAAATGTCCTTTTATTTATTGTTACATACAAACTTGCATGTTTTACTTAAGTAGTTGAATATTTTGTTTTCAATGAACTTTAGTGTTTCTGTACAGCAGAACATTCTGTCTAACTTATTACTACAAAGAAGGAAGTCATAATATATATATATATATATATATATATATATATATATATATATATATATATATATATATATATATATATATATTTATTTATTTATTTATTTTTTTTTTTAGTTTAACAAAGTTTGTAATTTTATTTAATGCATAAAAACAATACATAAATTTTTTCTTTTTAGATTAAAATGTGCATTTTATTTATAAAAATAGTTTAAATAGGAGGTTGTAAATCTTTAAATAATTTTGCCAAAAAAAGAAAAGAACATTTTACTAATTTAAAAGTTAAACTGCAGAATGTTGACATGACACCAGCTGCTATCAGCCAATTTACAATTATGATTACAATTATTATTAAAATTATTTTACTACTACTTTCTATGATATTAGAGAAAATTCACTTATACCACTTCAGCGCTGTTATTTCAGACAAAGTGAAAATATGAACTAATCCCAGTCAAAATTATTCACTTTATCTTTTCTAATTAATATCTATTGGTGCAGGTGTTTGTTTACATTGAGACAGTAGCGCATTAGTAGATTATTATACAGTAGATTATTAAATCCGGCACATAACTGTTCATAACATCACTTTTACTCCACATTTAGATTTAAACTGATGCTGCAGATTAAACTACAGACAGAAGATCAAAGGACTGCAGGAGATTCAGGAAATTCTGTCCGGACAGTTTTGTGACAAAATCTGGCTGGACAGACAAACATACACATACAGACAGACACAAGGTTTTCTGTGTGTAAATATACAGTACAGTATCATTGAAAGAGCGAATTCTGACCAATGTACAGACAAAACCTGTTGATTATTTATACAGTTACATATTAAAAAAAAGTAAAAACATATTCTAATATACATGATATCCTAGATTAGCATTTGTGTGATGTTTTCATTTAGTTCATAATTATATCAAAAAATGTTTTTTATTTTTTTGTAATTTTATTTTATGTATACATGACATCCATTTTTCCTTTTTAGAATAAAATGTGCATTTTATTTATAAAAAAAATTAAATAGGAGGCTGTAAATCTATGAATTATTTAGCAAAAAAAATTAAAAATTATTATTAAAATTATTATTTCTACTAATCCTACTAGTACTACTACTAATATAATGTATAACTGGAGAAAAGCATTTCTGTGGCGTTATTAGTCACATCAGTATAATATTTACATGTCACTCAACCCTGAGATGAATTGAATGCGATGCTGTAATTAAAGTCAATTATCTGATTCATTTATGTAGTGAATTGAATCTATTTTATTTCACATTTTGACTTGGAACTTTAAAAAGCGTATTAAAATCTTTATTTGCTTTATAAGGCCGAGCTGATGGAAAAGCCTTTTAGTCAGAGAGTTTCAATCTTTCCTGCTGTATAATACATTATTCATGAAATCATTCATGTCGCTCTCTGATACGATACGCCGTGTGTGGTTCCCCGCGTGTTCTACAGCGCAGCATAGAGTCGGCTCTGAATCAGAGCCCACGCGTCCTGGAGAGCGGGACGGCGCCGAACAGCGCGTTTAATCTAACGGCGGAGGAGGAGGAATAATATCAGAGGAGAAAACTAAAGAAAACAATGGAGGGATAAAAGTCCTGTTATTCATGAAGATTGCAGGTCCTGTGCTTTTAATTGCTGTTTTTGTTTTCACTGTCAGGATGATTTGAAATGAACACGATCTCTTTGCGCCGTCGCCTGTCAGTGATGCGCACGAAGAAAATAGCATCCGACGAGAATATCGAATAATATCACAGCAAATCCGTCCTGCTATCTCCTGTAACGTTTTTAAAGCTCAAGCGTTCAGTCATTGATACGTCGGAGGTCCGTCACTGCCGAAGTGCACCACTTGAGGGCAGTGTGGTAACGTTTAGTACGTCTGAAGTCTGAGTGTGTCGGAGCCCAGTGTGATACTGTGGCTGTGTGTGGTTCGAGCATCCGTGTATGAAACAGTGATTCATTCAGTAGTTATGAACACTCGCACTTCATACTCGTATCAGAAGCAGAGAAATCACTGAACATCAGTAATTGTTTAATATCAAACCCCGGAGTGTATCTTCAGGAATGTGATCATTTCTCAGATTCAATTAGTTTCTAGTTTCTAATCTAGAGCTCCAACACGAGCTTCCATTACTGTAATGCCAGTCTGACGTTAAATAAGATAACTAGTCGAGCAGCTTTATTGGCATGACTGTGTAGAGGGATCAGAAATACCAAAAAAAAACAACAACTATATTAATATTCATAGAAAAAGTAATAATGATTTGGCAGACATTTGACAGATGTTCTTATCCAGAGTGACATGAAAAAGTATAATAATAATAATAATAATAATAATAGCAAATTAATACTATTGCTAATAATAACATTTAAAATAATAACTGCGGAAAAAATCAATCATGAGAACGCTAATATTAATTATCCTACTCCTAGTAGTAACAATCAATAATTGTACCAACTTAAATAGCAATAATACCTAAATCATAGATTCAACTTTCATAGATAACAAAAAATACTTTTAATAGAGAAAACACTACAGTATATAACAGCAGACATTTTAATAAATAAGACACTAAAATTATAGTGTAGTAAAACTGAATATCTCATCTCATAATAGCAGAAATATCAGTAATGACAATACTAATATTACTTTCATTACCAATAAGAGTAATAGTGACTAATAACAGCCAAAAAATATAAGACAATACTCATATTACTAATAATGTAATTTTCTCTTGTCACCGTCGCCCCCTACTGGCTGATCAAAACAAACTGATTATATATTTTTTGCTGTTATAATTTACATTCTCTTGATTTTTATCGATATTTATTTTTTACATACGCTGCTTTGTGCCTGTGACGTCACAATTTTCACAAATAAAATCAAAAGAAAATACAAATAAAATCAAAGGAACTGGATTGAATGTAATTATTACCGGAAGTTAGATAAAAAAAAAAAAATGAAAAAAAAAAAAACATGGCTCAAACTGTGCATGTGTAAATGGATCACACAATTATTTAAAAAATCAAGTGGTGTACTGGTTAGCACTGTCGCCCTGGAATGGGCCCGCGTATCCAGGCCATCTTGCCACCCGAGCGCCGCCCGAACCCGCTTCATCATCGATTCTGGTGGTCCACGTTTGGGGAGGGACATTCGTCCAGATTCGTACCACGCTCCAGATTTGATTCCCGTTCATGCTCGATTCCCGTCTCTGATGTAACTTGCTTTACGAGGTTGCATGTTTGTTAGGAAGATGCTGCTTTAGATATTTTCGCAGCATGCGGTTTTCAGTCCGCTTTGCTTTAGTACGTCTAGACCGTTGTCATTTTATGCTGCCCAACGGTTATAGCGACAGTGATGGTAAAAGCAGACGGAGCACCAGTCATAATAACCGACGGCTCTTGGTATCATTGGAAAGTTTTTAAGAGCCGGGTTCAAATATCAGTAACGATTTCCCGTAGCTAACTCGGCGTCTAACTCGGGTCGGATCCTAACATCAGCTCACTGTCGATGAAAACACCGCTGCTTCCACGGGTAATGATGGAACAAGTCATGAGTGCGAGAGTGAAAGTCACACTTTTCTTGTAATACGTTGAAATTCTGTGTATTTTTTTTTTTACCCGTAACTGTGTTGAAAAAAATTACATTAAACATTTACTCAATTCAGCCTTCATTATATCTCACATTGTGTCTCCATATCCATGTCTATATTTGAGCCTAAAATTTCCGTTGCATCTTATAACCATCTGTAGCTTCCATCATTTGTTGCATGTTGTTATGTAGTATCTGTGATCAGTACCCTCCAAAAACCCTCCTATTGAGCTAAGATCACAAATGATCGCTCGTGTGCGTATGTGTGTGTGTTTGTGTTCACTTGGCTCCCACACACTTTGCACCTCGGAGCGAAAAAAGATGTGCTACACTGTGCTGTAAAGCAACACGACCCTGTGGCTCAGACTTTTTGAATATCTTACCATATTAAATCTAGAGCACCCTCGTTCTCTCGAGCCGTACACTCGCGCACGGCTAATAATGGCACGTCACGTCCACTCGAAATATATACGGAAAAGTCACAAAGTCTCTCCAGCCTCATCTGTATAATAGAAAGGCGTCCGCGTCATAAAAAGGTAGCGCAAGTCATAAGCGCAAGTGAGGGTCGTGTTAAATCGTAACCATGTTTGTCTTTCTTCCTTTGTCGGCCGCAGACTCTTTTTTTTATTTATTTATTTATTTTTTTTTCCGCGTGCAACACTTAATCTTGTTACTCAGTTAATGTCAAGCATGACACTTCGCTGCTGGCCATGTTGGCTTTTTCTGTGCCAGTTCTGTGCCTGTCGCATTGCATTGTGGAAGAAGCAGAGAGAGAGAGAGAGAGAGAGAGAGAGAGAGGAGGGTGTAGGATATTTAGGCGACTGGCTCTGCATTCGACCGGCTCGCGCAGTTGGTTTGATCGAGTGCCACGCTGAAATGCAAGCAGAGCGCGCAGACACAGGGCAGAGCCGGAGTGCAGGATGTCGCCTGCCCTACGGGAAACCTCCCTCTGTGAACAGCAGCAAACTTCATTTAGGAATTAAACATTTCTATTTATTGTTTTACCAAATGTAATTATTTTGTTTATTTAAATCACAGGAAACACATTAAGGACGGCCTTTGTTTCTTAGTTAGAAACAGAAAACATAAAAGGATGCATTACCTTTTTTTTATTCCTCCATGAATAAATTGATTAAATGCTGCAGGTATTTTTTTATTAAAAATGTTTTTGTGTGTTTGTTATAAAGGGAAAGTAAGATGTGATCTTTTATGACAGTTTATTCTTGGTCTTTGGAACATATTTTGCTTTCTTTCCCCTCCAGGTTCTTATATTAAAGAAATTTTTATTTAATACAAGTTACAGTTTGTTGGATTCAAGAGAAATGAGTTACAAGGTGCCAAAAGTAGCTTTTAAAATGATTATTAAATATCTAAGTGTGTCCCAAGATGTAAGAATGTTAAAGTTATTATTATTTTCCAAGTATTTGAATGTATTCTATCAGCTAAGGCAAGTGTTTTCTCAGAATGAAGATGACTCGCACCAAAAAACAAAATCACACACTAATATTTCTTTGTGTTTACCTTTGACTACAGCACACAATAACACATTCATCATCACCATGTTTCAACAAACTTTTGCAACATTACAGCGTTTATCTCCATCCAGAGACGCGTAAATGTCTAGCCGAGATCTTTTGTTGATGACAGGAGAATTAAACCACCCTGTATAGTCTTAACTTCAGCACATTCCAAGCATCTTTAGTGGGGTACGGGGGAGCTCAATGGTTAAGACATTTCCTACCCTCACCCTCGCTCTGGATTAGAGTCAGTCTGGACTCCACATGTGATTTTTTTTTTTATTCCTAGCAAACTAAAGCTGTCAGGAGGCTTGGCTCTCGTTGGCTGCAAGGGTGGATCCAGATGCAGGTGCAGAGACAGGACGTTAACTGTTCTCAGGTCATATGAACAGGTGTGTGCTCACAGAGCCGAGAATGCACATGGGGAGAGCACAGGGTCAAGAGCCGTGGGATCCGTGAGCGTGGTACGAATCTGGACACGTCCCTCCCCAACGTGGACCACCAGAATCGTTGCTGGATGATGAAGCGGGTTCGGGCGGCGCTCAGGTGGCGAGATAACCTGGGTGGGACATTACTTGGCCCAGGCTCTTAGGCCAGAGCCTGCTGAACCTTGGTCCCTATGTCCAGCTCCTTGGCTGCGATGCAACAATAGGACGGGAGGATAGTGTCGCATGGCGTAGGGTCCTGGGGGGAAGAAAACTTTTCCATGAGAGGTCGTCTGGCTTAGAATTCTTTGAGCCCGGCAGGTAGGACAGGATAAAACTGTCCTACTATCTATATAAGAATAATGACCACCGAGCTTGACGAGCATTGAGTCGCTTGGCAGTGCGCAGGTACTCCAGATTGGTCGGTCCACACAAGAAATGGGAGCTCAGTCCCCTCCAGCCAATGTCTCCACTCCTGCAGAGCTAGCTTAATGGCCAAGAGTCCTCGGTCCCCATACGTCATTGTTTCTCTCAGCTGGGCATAGGCGACGGGAGTGGAGTGCACAAGGATGCATCTTGTTGTCCTGGGTGGACCTTTGAGACAGGATGCCCCCAACTCCGGTATTGGAGGCATCAACCTCCCCCACAAACTGGTGAGACGGGTCGGGGATAGTGAGGATAGGAACAGAGGTAAACCTTTTTTTATGGTCTGCAAAGGTTTGATCTGCCTCCTTATTCCAGCAGAACCGGGTCTTAGCGGAGGTCAGTGAGGTCAGAAGGGCGGCGACAGAGCTTGTATCCTTGGATGAAGCGGCGATAGAAGTTGGCAAAACCCAGGAACCTTTGGAGGCCTCACCGTGAGGCTGGTGTGAGCCAGTTGGTGACTGCCTGGACCTTGGCTGGTTCCATCTCTAGCCTGGACGGGTAGATGAAAAAATCCAGGAAGGTAGTGGAGGATGTGTGGAATTCACACTTCTCTGCCTTGACGTAGAGCTTATTCTCCAAGAGCCTCTGAAGAACCTGACGAACATGGTGCCGGTGGTCCTCCAGGCCTTGAGAAAAAATTTAAATGTCATCTAAGTATACAAACATGAAGGAATTAAGGAAGTCGCGGAGGATGTTATTAATGAGAGATTGAAAGACAGCGGGGGCGTTGGTCAGACTAAAAGGAATCACCAAATATTCGTAATGGCCCGTAGGGGTGTTAAAGGCTGTCTTCCATTCATCACTCTCACGGATATGGACAAGGTGATAAGCATTTCGCAGATCTATTTTCGTGGAGGTGTCGGCCCCCTGGAGACAAGCCGTAGTTGAGCGAGCGCGAGCGTTCGGTCAAAGCAGGGAAATCCAACAGCGAGGCAAACAAATCCGAATCGTTAGGCAAAGGGGAAAAAAGAAAAACGAGATAAACTTGGCAACGTGAAAACTATCTAAATAAACGCGAGAGAATTGGTTTCGGGCACTCAATAATCTGGCGAAGAAAAGACGTGCTGCGCTTCCTTCTAAACTCAAAGAAATCAGCGCCGGATGAGAAGTGTGCAGGTGGTCCGGGGACGTGGGAAGTGACATGACAGCATGGGAAAACAAGCCCGCATGGTGAAGAGCCGGAAATGTCAAGAGGCGGAAACGGTCTTTAATCAGCGTGAAAGCGCTGAGAGCGTGACAAAAGCCTTTTTCCTAATTAACCTCACTAACGAGTTGTTTTCCTACAGACACGCAGCTGTTTAGTCCCAGTCCTGTGATTTCCGCATTATGTCTGGAAGTGCTCTTATTTTCACCATTAAAAACAATGCTGTTTTCTTTTTTATAATTTATTATATTATAAAAATATTCTTTTATATATATATATATATATATAGAGTTCGTTATACTGGATGTCGCTAGCTGAGCAGTTTATTAGAAAGCTTCAGGTGGATCAGGGAGCAAGGCTTACCCAGTCCCAACTTGCTCTGAAACATGAGGTGCTGAGGTGCCTGTTAGCTGTTTAGCAGTGGCATTTATTTTTTGGACCCCTTGCTATAGCAATTCAGACGGCACTTGAAAACTCTGCTTTTCCAGCTAAAGCAGCAGTCAGACCAAATGAAATCAAAAAGCCGGTTTACTGAAGAGGAAAATATGCAGGATTTAAAAAAAATGTTTTTGTTAGTGAATACTTCTGCTTCACAAAAACTTTGATGTGAGAATTCACAAGGTTCTGGGTCAAGTGGGAGAAATAGAAATATTTTGTTGATTAAATAAGTAAGTAAGCAAGTACTGTAAGTGCATGCATGTATAAAGGTTTGCCCCCGTCTTTTAATTGTATGTGTTTTTGTGTATAAACATAAAAATAATCTGATCTTGTGTTTTTTTTTTTAATGTGACATTATTTATTCACCAATAAATAAAGCCAAAATGAATAAAAAGCATGTGGGCAAGGATTTAAAAGGGTAAGTCGCAGCCAGGTGTTGCTAATTGATTATCAGCAGGTGTGCAGACCTCTATAAAAGCAGACTTTTTGGCAGTCTGCTGGTTTGTAGCGTTCAGGTGTGTGTTAACACAATGCTTAGAGAGGGAAAGACACAAGCAATCTGGAAAGGGTTATACAATTATTTCTAAACAATTTGAAGATTAACATTAAACAATGAGAGAGATTATTCACAAGTGGAAAGCATTCTGAGCAGTCACCAATCTTTTCCAGGAGCTTACTCAGTGTCCATCTTGGGTCTGATCCCTAACATTAGCTTACTATCGATAAAAACTATGATGGTTCCACTGGGAATGATGGGCAAATAAAGTGGAGATTGTTTGGGGTTTAATTCTCAGCAGAAACATCTCATACCCAATGTCAAGCCTGGCGGTGGATGGGTGAATATTTGGACTTGTTATTGCTGCCACGGGACCTGGGCACCTTGCAGTCGTTGAGTCGAGCATGAACTCGTCTTTATACGAGAATATTCTCAAGGCGGATGTGAGGCCATCTATCTGACGGCCAACGCTGGGTCGTGCAACAGATCCTAAGCACAGCAGTAAACCTACATCGGAATAGCTGAAAATTAAAAGAGTGAAGGTTTTGGAATGGCTTCAGACCTCAATCCAAACTGAAATGCTGTGGCAGGACCTTAAGAGAGCTCTGCATGAGCGAGTTCACGAACACCTCAATGAACTGAAGCATTGTTGTAAAGAAGATTGGACCAAAAACAATGTGAGAGACTGATAAAGTCATACAGGAAACAATACGTTCAAGTTATTCCTATTAAAGGTGGATCTACATGTTGGTGAATCTTGGGGTTTACTTAATGTTGCCCACATGTTTTTTTTTCCTTCTGGCTTAATTCTTGTTAAATAAATAATGGCACCATGAAAAAAAATATATGATGTTTGTCTGGTGTATTTCCCTGATACTATAAAATAAATAGTGACTTTTATACATGACTGTACATACATACTATATATATATATATATATATATATATATATATATACTGTATGTGCATGCATTGCTGCTTTCTTACTGTATCATGGTTCCCAAAGGGATACAGTACAGTAGGACTGTAGAAATTCAATTCACTCTCTTTCTCTCGCTCTCTCTCTTGCTCTCACTCTTCTTTGGCATGTTGACACTTTATTTCATTTTAATTTCAGTGGCGCAGGGTGTAAAAGCCACATTTTCTATGTTTCCAGGGTAGCAAGAACTTCTTTCATTCAAACCTTTATGCACTATTTTCAAGTAGTATCTAATAGTTGTTTACAAACCTGCGCCATCATGAACCTCTGATGTCCGGAGTCTTATTTGCCTCCTTCGCCATTTCTTTCTCACAAAAGGCCAGATCTGCCAATAATACTTTGTTCTAGGATAAAGAAGACATTCTTTGGTAAAACATATAATAATAATAATAATAATAATAATAATAAATAAAGGGGTTTCAGGACAGTTTTCTGCTTTTGGTTCTGTTTGTGCAGAACGATAAGGGACAGTGTCCTGTGGACGTGGTGCCTGAGCCTCTGGACATGCCTCTTGAGATGGCAGATGCTGCAGCTCAAGCCAAAGAGCTTAGGACGTTGCTGAGGGACGCTCTACCCCGACCCCTCACCCCTCGGCCCCTCGTACCCGGACAATCCCTCGACCTTTACTCAGAGAAGGCCCAAGCACACCTCGCCAATATGGGCATCCACGTTGGAGACAAGGTCGTGATTGCCGGACAGAAGGTACTTTTCGGTCTAATCATTTGGTTTAAAACAACAGGCAACTAAAACGAGTGTGTGGTTCTTTTTCAGAAGGTTTATTGCCCAATGATGTATGAATTATACACAGTCATATTGTCCATTTCTATCCTGGTAAGCAACTAAAACCTCTTTTGAGTCTGCTCTCTTCCTTGCTCGACTTCTGCCTACGTTTTCCCTTTCTTTTTTTCTTTTTTTTAACCGAATCCTACGCCTGTGTTGAATGATTACAGGTTTTGGCTCCAGCATACTGTAAAACCGCAGCTGCCAAAAAAACTTCCCACCTCTCCCCTTAAGAGCTTCACAACCGCTTCTTGTACCAGTATCTGTTTAAGGTGTGGGTTGGACTTGAAAACCCAGTGTTTTACATTTCTAACAACTAAGCTTTTAATGCGCTGATGATATTGTATGAATTGTGTAGTAGTGCTTAATATTTCAAAATAAATTATTTAAAAAAAAATTTTATTATACATAGTAATTAGAAGAAGTAGATATGGATGACTCTGCTACCGTCAAATCTAGTCCTTCTTATTACTAATTTGTATGCCTGAGGACACCTTTAGAATATACTTCAGACAGGAAGAAAGCTATTAAAGAAGAAGAAAATATTTCAGACATTTTACCTTGCCGAAACGTTGACCTTGACTGGATCAGTTCCAGAAGTGAGTGAGTTTATCTGCTGGATACTAATTGATGTTTCTGCAGAAGCACAGATTTGCTCAGTGTTGGTTAAACAGTTGAATTCATGTTTTGTCTCTTAATATTTGATGGATGGATGGATGTATAGACACTCAGTATTAACTAGCAAGGTTAGGAATCACCACACTGATACGATATTGTCGCGATAATCATTCAGCTCATTTGATTTCTGTAGCAATTCTATTAATATCATGATTTTATAAATACCCAAATTCAGTATTACATTCTTAACAAACTTAAAAAAAAAAAGAAAATACAAGGGTCGAAAATGATCTGGCTGTAGAATTTGTTTTAATGAACTTTTAGAAAAGACAAGTACATAAATTCCTTCCTTACTTTTCAGTACACTTCATCTGTCAGCAAGCGTCCTTATGTTTTAAGCTGACCTGCGAGCCATGAATGCACCGCTGTCGTCACTTCTTCATCAGGAGTGAATCTTTCTGTCCCCGTAGAGCCGCTTTCAGGGAACCAAACCGGTGAAAGTATGATGGAGCGAGATTAAGAGGACGCTTTAACACCTCAAAACAAAGTTTTGCGAATTGTCGACAGCCTGTGCAGAAGTGTGCGGTCGTGCGTCGTCCTCAGATTGCGGTCCTCTACATTTAATCTAAAGTTTAGGCTTCAGCTCCTCAATAAGCATCTCACAGTAACAAGCACTGTTTAATTGTTGGACATTTTTCCTGGTAATGTTCCAATACTTATGACCCTTGAGAACCCCAGAAAACTGTAAGCGTTGATGGATTTTCCAGCTGCTGGTCGACTTGGCAATTGAGAATGTTTCCGTTTCCATTCGCTGCCGTTTACACACGGATTGGACATGTTTGTCTGGCGCATCTCATAGTGCTTGATGTTGTTAATTACAGTAGTGTTGTTCGGTTCACCTTGTGATGGAGGCTGATCGGTGTGTATACAGTACATGTTATGGTACTTCTTGTACTATACCACATCAGTAGTATGTACTAACATATCTAATATGGTACAGAATATACAAACACACCATATTAGATACCTGCTCATCACTGTGGTACCCAATTAGTACCATGGTCTTGAAGTACTACCATGGTACTACCCACTGAAGTCCCATAGTACAGTACCTACTGTGGTGCAGTGGTGACTCAGATGGTTAAGTCTCTGTGTGTTGCCACTGTTGAGCAAATAAAACATTTCACTATACTATAAGGTACATGTGACAAATAATTGAGTCTTAATCTTAATATACCACCTAGTCCTATGGTGGTACCATGGTAAAGTCTGAAGTAACGCAGTAATACTTGTACAATAGTTACTTAAGTACAATACATACCCATAAGAAATTTTACTATCTTTGCTTTAAGTCTGGAGTTCCAACTGCATTCTCATAGAGGCACATAGAAAAATTAGCTATTAATTAAATCCCATTGCGCACAGGGACTAAAGTGCAGCAAGCAGCAGAAATCCATAGATTGGCTAATCAAAATTCCATTATCATCGGGCCGCCTCTGCTCCGCCTGTTCTCTCTGATCTCTTTTTTTTACTCCTTTAAAGCCATTTCTATCTGCTTTAATTTAGCTGTTTACGAATCGTAGGCGTACAAAAACCCTGGTCCGCTTTGCACTTTTCCTGAATGCACGCCCGCTCCGTCGGCGCGTCGGTGTCTCTGTGCAAGAATAATCACTTTTCATTGCTCTCTGGAGGACAGGGCATGATAAAGCTGGCATGAAACAGGTCTATTGAATGAGCATTATCTTACTACGACCCCACACAGCTAGAAAACAATTTTGCCTGCTATTCCCTGCGGAGTTCGCTCGTTTCTGCTCAAGGACTTCACTAAGAACACAGCGCTGGTGGCCTCCGTGACACTTTCGAACATTAAGAACGGATGTCTCTCTTTAATTCCTTTTTTTAAGAGTGTGCTGTGCATGCGTTCAGGTGGGAACCCTGCGCTTCTGTGGTAGCACCGAGTTCGCTGGGGGTCTCTGGGCCGGCGTGGAGCTTCAGCAACCAGAGGGGAAGAACGACGGATCCGTCGCTGGTGTTCACTACTTCACATGCCGTATGAAGCACGGTATAATAGCAAATCTAATTTATTTACAAGTAGCACATTCACATCATTTTAATAAATCATTCACAACGCATGACCCACTATTATGATTGTTCATGAAAGTACATTACACTTTATATTTATCTTAATTACGCTTCATTACCATGATGGAACATTTCTGTAAAAAATGTACAGAACCAGACACAAGTTTGGATTTATTTTTTTACATTCTAGAACTATATTAGTTTGGAATAATCTGGAACTGTCTGGAACAGTTCTTGTAAGAGCAGAAGTATTCAAAAGAGGTTACAGGTAGCCTCAGACTTACAAATATTTGAGTTACGAATTTCGGCAGGTGCGACTTGACCGCGGTTCTGCGAACATTCGTAGATGCGAACAAGTCAGGAGAGTATAATACGAATTTCGTAAAATCCTCAACAAAACGGAGAGATTTAAAGGCACAGAGACAACACTCTTTGATTTGACATGAGTGAGATTCATTTCCTTAGTTATGTTTTCTGGCCAGATGATGGCAGTATGGGGAAAGGGGACAGTAAGCCAAGAGGTTCGGTATGCTTTATGATGTATGTTCGCGTCAAAGGCATACAAGACCCACTTTGTCAGACATAAGAACAAATCCGACTTACGAACGTGCTCCCGGGACGGAACTCGTTCGTAAGTCAGGGACTACAGTACCTGTATTGCATATTTTGGACACTTTCAGTGTTGTTTTACAGTGTAGAAAGAAAAAGAAAAATCAGCATGGAAAGACCACGGAATTAGAAGGGGTGTCCAAACTTTTGACTTTTGGCATAGATAGATGAGCATGTCTATAAAGTATAATGCTTTTAGAAACATTTATAGTATCTTCATTATGATGGTTTATGGCTGTATTCTATGGTAGAGATGACCTTCATAGAAAGTGTTTGTTTATTTATTTATTTACTGCCTTTCAAGTATCATTAGACATAAGCATCAGTCATTTTTTATTTCCTCTCCACTGTCTGCTATTTTCCCTTTATATTTATTTTGTAGTTCAAATTTTATGTATCAGCATTATTGTCTGAAAATAGGTCATTTCAGCTAAATATAGCTCAGTAATGATAAAATATCTTTCAGGCTAAATTATGTTAATACAAAACACTGCTTTGAAGAAGACGCAATAGCTGTCTCCATTCTGTATTTTTTTTGTTTATTTATTTTTGTTTCCCTTCCAATTTATTTGTATTTTTTTTGACTAGCTTAAGCATTTAAATTCAGAAAGTCTAGTTTTGGTATAAAACACTACATTTATGAAGATCTCTTTCTCTCTCTCTCTCTTTTCTGTTTTTTCCCGCCTGTAGGAATCTTTGTTCCTCTGTCTAAAATCAGTAAATTCTCCGAGCGTAGCCGACCTGTCCCTCGTCACCCCGGCGCTCCTGTCCGCCCTCCTCGTCACATCGACCTCTCCCGGGTCAAGTCGAAAGTCGACACAGGTACGCTTCCTTTTGACTAGCGGTGAAAGTGCCCTAGTTTTTCCACATGGTACGGTATATTTGTAGCCTTAGGGCGGCCATGATGCATGATCTGTCCCTTAACCTCTCCCTAAAGTGATCTGTGGAGCGGTGATGAAGAATGATCCTGTCTAGGATAAACGCGAAATAGACAGGATCAAGACGGGCACGGAAGGAAAGTATTCGGAAGAGCTGAATGTATTAAAAAAATTATGAAAATATTAAAGAACTCAAACAATCAAAACTGTGTGCGTGGTTAAAACTGCTTGTGTTGCAGCCCTTCATTATGTAGATTTAAGATTAAGTATAATTTAATTTTATTTATTTGATTTTATTTCATGCATCATTTAAAAATATATATTTTTTTTAACACTGAAATGTTCTTAATTTTCATTAAACATTTTTCTTTTTCTGTTTAAAACACTTTTTCTCAGTAGTTTCTTGTCATTATCTAAGAAACGTGCTGCTAGAGGCAAATATCATGTGGTGGTGTGATTACTTTTCAATCACAGAATATGAGCAGATGTTTTATTCCCGTTTATACCACAGCTATTTGCCAACAAGTACAATTATTAACGCATTCTTATATAACATGTATTTTAGTCCATTTTTAATAATGTTTAATATTGTTGAACATATCAGTGGAAAAAAAGACTTTTCCGCAATGAAAGCGCTGCACCGGTACCTCCTTCCGTAAGTATAAAATAAGAATCTCTTCTTAAAAAAATAAAAGTAATAAATAAATAAACCATACATACAAAAACAAATAATTATATAAATAATAATAAATAAATAAATAAATAAATAAAATCTTCTCAGTGGTATTTGAGTTTGTAAATTATTCTTTAACATTTAATAATTTTTTTTTTTTTGCCCGTTGTTTAGAATTATTCTTACGGTTCCTTCACACCTACAGGCTTTAGTCCTCTAGTAGATTTTTTTATGATTTTTATGATAAATGAAACTCTATTTCATTTTTCGACTGGAGCGAATACAGTAATTGCATTCGCGTGCGGACCCCGAAATTGAAGCCCCCAAAAAAAGAGCCGGTCTCAATCCAAACCATCTGGTGCAAGAACTTTGTGAGGAGGCTCACGGAAACCAAACAGGACCGATACACCGTACATATCCGATGGATCTTCAGGAAATATCTTTGGCTGATGCGCATTTCACAGTTCAGTAGATTTATTTATTTATTTATTTATTTATTTATATTTACCCCCCAGATTTTCTTTTCAATTTAGTTGTAATAAACAATCACCAGCGTGTTTCTCTCTCATGTTACAGAAGCATGCATTAGTCCATAAGGCAGGATCTTCTTCCTGTATTTACTTTTTTGTTCCCGCCACAAAGGCCATCTGTCTATTTACTGGAGAGGACGTTCTCGTGTGGTTTGAAGTGATGCATTGTGACACACTTGGTTTTTTCTCCGTGTGAAGAGGAAAAGACAACAAGTGTACAAACTCATCAAGTGGTTCAGACCAGAGTAAACACACTAAGGTATGAAAGCAGACTTGGATTATTTAAGAGGGTCTGCAATTAAACTCGATGTGTAAGTTGGATCTGTAGAAATAAGTGGAAGAAGCTCCAGTTAAAGAGATTAAACCTACTGTATTATATTCTTTAAACAATCAAAGCGCCGCTTTAGAAATTCAGGGAATTTTAATATTAGTTATTTATTTAAACCATTATCGGAGAGAGAAGCTCCTCTACTCTCTCTCGAACACGCGCGCACACACACACACACACACACACACCTACTTGGTGAATAAATAATACTGTGTACTGCACACTCTGCCAATATTTTCTTAATCCTGATTAATAGAAATCATTACACCTACTCTGTGCATCCTTATTTATCCCAGCATCTCCCCACAGCAGTGTAAGATATAGCATTCATTTTCTTTTTGTATGTGTGTGTGTGAGTGCGCGCGTGTTGGAGGACGAGTATGAAGTTGTTGATTTGTTTTCCTAAGCTATCTGAGGCACACTCTTGTATTGGATTTTCCTGCAGAGCTGAACTCTCCTTCCCTGATCTATGACTCTGGCTTTCTGTGTTCAGTGTTTATAAAGGACCATTGCTTTAAGAAAGACATTTTTATTATAAAGTATGTTTTTTTTTTTTTTTTTTTTACACCTTTACTTGTTTTACCCAAGACACAGCTGATGTATATATTAAGTGATGTTAGGAAATACGTTTTTTTTTCCTGTGTTCCTATGAGACGGGTTTATTTGGATGGTTCGGGTAAAGTGTGAAAACTCCATAGATAGATTTTTTTTTTTTTTTTACGGATTATCGATAATAATGATTAACAAGTGGAACCGGCCAGCAAATGTAGGCGGTAAAGATGAAGGCGTTTGATTTTAATCAACAACTGTTTGTGGGGAAAATAAAGCTCTTGATGCTTGTAATCACAGGACATGCTATGATGGGAAAATAATCAACAGTAGGTTGATGTGATAATGCAGAATTGTGGCGAAGTTACAGTTACCAGTTGATTTAGTTTCCAGAAGCCCTGAAGTGTTTGTTTCTTTATACAACAGCAAATTCTGAACAATTATCATTTTTTGCATTAATTACTGATTAGATACATTAAACGGAAAACGATAGAGAAGGTGAGTGATACAAATTTCTATTTGCTGTTTTGGAAAAATATTCATCATTAACACCGGAGACTCCAGAAATCTATTCTATACATATAATAAAACTGTAAAGTCTTATTTTTTACATTGAAGATATTTGCGAAAAAATTGTGAGGACACATCAAGATGGGTTTTTGAACGTTTTTGTCTCTGTTTGTTTGTGCATGCAGCAGATAAAAACTCCTGAACTCATTTTAATGGGGTTTTAACAGATGTATTTGGCCAAACTTGAGGTAACATATAGGCTTTGTTTCATCAAATTCAGGCCATGAGTAAAGAAGATATGCTATTTAAATGGAAATGCCCTTATATCATAAAAATTGAGACTAGTTCATCTCAAAATTCAACAGGTGGCGCTGTACATTTTTTAATACGCTCTTATGAGTATCCAATTGAAATCTACTTAATAAACACCATGTCACACGTGTAATGCCGCACACTTCACAGTAACCAGTGTTGGGTGTAACGTGTTACAAAGTAGCGTGTTAAAGTACTCGGAAAGATGGAAACCTAATCACAGCGCCAAAACTCAAGGTAGAGGTGGAAAGAGTCATTAAAGTTTGTGCTTACTGTAAGTAAAAGTACTGTTACTTTAGTGAACTTTTACTGAAGTACAAGTAAAGTTACCCTTATAAAAATCTACTCAAGTAAAAAGTAGCTCATTAAAAATTTACTCAGAGTAAAAGTAAAAAGAGTTAAAAAACTACTTTAAAAAGTAGAAGTTGGAAACGTACTCACAGCGCCAAAAACCCGCGGTGAATCATAATGAACCGTACTTACGGCCACCGCGTGAAACCGCATAGGTGAGATAGGGGTATTAGTAGGTGAGAGAGGGGTATTAGTAGGTGAGAGAGGGGTATTAGTAGGTGAGATAGGGGTATTAGTGAGTGAGAAAGGGGTATTAGTAGGTGAGATAGGGGTATTAGTGAGTGAGAAAGGGGTATTAGTAGGTGAGATAGGGGTAGTAGTAGGTGAGATTGGGGTATTAGTAGGTGAGATTGGGGTATTAGTAGGTGAGATTGGGGTATTAGTAGGTGAGATTGGGGTATTAGTAGGTGAGATAGGGGTATTAGTAGGTGAGAGAGGGGTATTAGTGAGTGAGAAAGGGGTATTAGTAGGTGAGATAGGGGTAGTAGTAGGTGAGATTGGGGTATTAGTAGGTGAGATTGGGGTATTAGTAGGTGAGATAGGGGTATTAGTAGGTGAGAGAGGGGTATTAGTAGGTGAGATAGGGGTATTAGTAGGTGAGAGAGGGGTATTAGTGGGTGAGATAGGGGTATTAGTGGGTGAGATAGGGGTATTAGTAGGTGAGAGAGGGGTATTAGTAGGTGAGATAGGGGTATTAGTGAGTGAGAGAGGGGTATTAGTAGGTGAGAGAGGGGTATTAGTAAGTGAGAGAGGGGTATTAGTAGGTGAGAGAGGGGTATTAGTGAGTGAGATAGGGGTATTAGTGAGTGAGATAGGGGTATTAGTAGGTGAGATAGGGGTATTAGTAGGTGAGAGAGGGGTATTAGTAGGTGAGAGAGGGGTATTAGTGAGTGAGATAGGGGTATTAGTAGGTGAGAGAGGGGTATTAGTAGGTGAGAGAGGGGTATTAGTAGGTGAGAGAGGGGTATTAGTAGGTGAGAGAGGGGTATTAGTAGGTGAGATAGGGGTATTAGTGAGTGAGAGAGGGGTATTAGTAGGTGAGATAGGGGTATTAGTAGGTGAGAGAGGGGTATTAGTAGGTGAGAGAGGGGTATTAGTGAGTGAGATAGGGGTATTAGTAGGTGAGAGAGGGGTATTAGTAGGTGAGAGAGGGGTATTAGTGAGTGAGATAGGGGTATTAGTAGGTGAGATAGGGGTATTAGTAGGTGAGAGAGGGGTATTAGTAGGTGAGAGAGGGGTATTAGTGAGTGAGATAGGGGTATTAGTAGGTGAGAGAGGGGTATTAGTAGGTGAGAGAGGGGTATTAGTAGGTGAGATAGGGGTATTAGTAGGTGAGAGAGGGGTATTAGTAGGTGAGATAGGGGTATTAGTGAGTGAGATAGGGGTATTAGTAGGTGAGATAGGGGTATTAGTAGGTGAGATAGGGGTATTAGTAGGTGAGATAGGGGTATTAGTGAGTGACATAGGGGTATTAGTAGGTGAGATAGGGGTATTAGTAGGTGAGATAGGGGTATTAGTAGGTGAGATAGGGGTATTAGTAGGTGAGAGAGGGGTATTAGTAGGTGAGAGAGGGGTATTAGTAGGTGAGAGAGGGGTATTAGTAGGTGAGAGAGGGGTATTAGTAGGTGAGATAGGGGAGGTATTAGTGATTGAGCTTCTCAACCCTGACTGCTATAAAAACTAAAAACAGAGAGAGACTAAGAGCTGTTGAGGAAGAGCTTCGTGTGTGTCTTTCTTCAATTCCTGCAGGACATCAGCTCTGTGTTCATCCAAACAGGTCCAGGTTTCACACTGATTAGGTAGAAATATGAAAGATCAAAAAAGACTGTTTTCATTGTGTTTATTTCATTCCTGTTCAAGACACTTCGATAAGAATGGCTGTATATTGTTAATATAGGCTACAGAGTTTCATTTTTTATTTATTTATTTTTTTACAGTTTCGATTGTTGGTGTGTCTTGTGATTTTTTTTTCAACTAAAAATGTACCTTGGCTCAAAAAAGGTTGAAAAACACTGGTCTATACCCCTTAATCCTGTACTCAGGGTCGCGGGAGGCCTGTGAGACTACAGTATCTCAGGAGACTTGGGGCGCGACACCTGGACAGGGTACCAATCCATCACAAAGCAAACACACATACACACACTTACACGCTCATTTACACACTGCGGGCAAATTGGGAACGCCAATTAACCTAATCTGCTTGTCTTTGGACTGTGGGAGGAAACCAAAAGTACCCGGACGAAACCCACCAAGCACGGGGAGAACATGCAAACTCCATGCACACAGACCTTGAGGCGGGAATCGAACTCGTACCCTGGAGGTGCGAGGCAACAGAGCTGATCATCGCCTTCCTTTATATCTTAATATTTTTTTCTTTCTTACTTTTGTTTCTCTCTCTCTCTTTCTTTCATGTCTTTCTGTTCTGAAATGAAATAGGTTAGTAAGCCAGGAGGCATTAATGTCACAGCTTCACTATATTGACAATTGTTTTTTTTTTTTTTTTGCTTTTTAAATATAAGCAAGTTTTTGGTTTATTGTTAGTTGCAGATTAAGTGGATTAGAGATGAAATTAGAGATGAGATAATGTTAAAAAATATTTTCTTGACCATGTGTTTGTGAAAAGGTAAAATCGTACCTTTTCCTTGGTAAAAGTTGACGTCTTCGTCCCCTCTTCTTCATCTATTTGGGGTAGAGATGCTTTCAGCCATCATCTCTGCTTCATTATGATTACGCTTTTCCTCTACTATCTCCTAAACCGCAGCCTTTAGCGCTCTCCGTCACCGCCCCCTCCCACCCCCTTTATTTTTCATTTCCTCTCTTTCCTCTTGATTTTCTGTAGAGGGCTGAGTCACGCGTCGCTGTTCACACAGGCCCCGCAGGGTGCTTCATGAGTCACGGAATCGCTGTGACGCACACTACAGGCTTCAGATTGCCGCTCCTCACGGCCCGCCGTCCCATAATGACCGTATCCGAGCGTCATTCTTATTTTTAAGAAGCTGTAATGATACAATCATTCTAAAGCCTGTCAGTATTAACAGAGCACATCTTGGTGGTCCTGTAAGCTGTTGAGTCTGACAGCGAGCTGCTCAAGTGCTCCCAGGTGAGTCTTCTGATTTTCAAATAGTGGATTCCTGCGCCTCCTGTTGATGCACTGTTCTTAAAAATATGGGTTTAATGAGTGAGTTTGGGGTCAGGAAGTATACGGGACTTCATTACCCTCATTATTTTGCACCCAACAGGCCTGATTTACATTTTTATGGAGGCTAATTGTGCTGCGTGGGGAGACGACACTGCCCTCGAAATTCATTGTTTCCTAAACAATTACGGCGCCCAAGACTTATCTTTAACAATAAAATCAGTATTTACGAGTAATAAATGTGGAGAAATAGTTTTTTCGAACGAGTGGAGCAGATAAACTTTGCACTTACAGTTGCACAAACGATGTTCATTTTATACCGTTGACTGAAGAGGTGTGTATAAGGGAAGCTGATGAGCTTTTAGTGCCGGTCCTGTAGTGTTCTATTTAAATCCTCAAACAGGATGCAATTAAAATGCACGAGATAACGGTCGCCCTAAAAGGCTCTTATTGCTAGATGAAATGCTTATAGAATATTTCGTCTGGAAAAACTGTAACTGCAGCATTGGCGTAATTCATTTATTTAAATGAACTGTTTATTTATTTTTTTTTTTTAATATGTTTATCCATTCATGTTTCAATATGCAAATACAAGCGCTGCATAAAGTTTCAGAGTTAAATAAATAAGTGGACCAGTCGTCCTTTCACATCTTGGATGCATTTCCTCCTTTTTCTTGCTTTCTTTCTTCCATTTTTTTTCTTCCTTACCATTCTCTATTTGCTTCCTTCCTTTTATTTCTTCCTTCCTTTCCTTCCTACCATGCTTTGTTCATTGTTTCATTGCTCTTTCTTTCTTACTTTTTTCTCCCTTCCTTCCTTCTTTCCTCCCTTCATCCCTTCTTCGTTCCTTAACTTCTTCACTTCTTTTCTTCCTTCCTTTCTTGCTTTGTTCATTGTTTTCTTGCTTTATTTTTCTTTCTTTCTTTTTCTTTCTACCCTCTTTCCTTCCTTTCTTCCTTGTGTTCTTCCCTTCCCACCTTGCTTTATTCATCTTTCTTTCTTTCTTTCTTCCTTCCTTTCTTCCCTTCCTACCTTGCTTCATTCATTTTTCTTTCTTTTTCTTTCTTTCTTTCTTCCCTTCCTTCCTTCCTCCCTTCCTTCTTTCCATTCCTACCTTGCTTTATTCATTGTTCTTTTTCTTTCTTTCTTTCTTCCCTTCCTACCTTGCTTTATTCATTGTTCTTTCTTTCTTTTTCTTTCTTTCTTCCCTTCCTTCCTTCCTCCCTCCCTTCCTCCCTTCCTTCCTTCTTTCCATTCCTACCTTGCTTTATTCATCTTTCTTTTTCTTTCTTTCTTTCTTTCTTTCTTTCTTCCCTTCCTACCTTGCTTTATTCATTGTTCTTTCTTTCTTTCTTTCTTTCCTTCTTTCGTCATTGTTCTTGCTTGCTTGCTTACATTCTTTGTCAACTCATTCCCCTCTTTCTATTATTTTCCTATTTCTATCCTTCTTTATATTTATAACACACCAGCTATTCTCAGTTTATTTTTCTTGCTAATTTTCTATGTTGTTTGGTCAGAAGATGTTGATTACTTTTCAACAGCAGCATCTCTAATGATGTGGTTCTTCTACAAATCAACAATCAGTCAATAAAGACTCCACGTAAACAAATTAAAAAAGAAAAAAAAAATCGTATAATTGTTGCTATGGTGAGACGTTTACTGTATGAAAGGAACTTCTAGTGTTGGAACGATGGAGGTGAAACTGTAACTGAAGGTGTTTTGGACGGAGGGTTTATGCCGGTTGTGTGAATCTATAAAAGGTAGACTGGAGATGGAATTAGTGTTTATCGTTGCTATAATCTCAGTGATAACCAGAACTAACTTGTCTCATGGACAGATGACTGTGGTTTATGACTAATAAAACACTCGGGGACATGCAGTTATTGGAACATAATCATCTTCTGTGCGGTAACAGTCCCTCGTCTTGTGTCGCGCTGAATCACACTACTACAATTTCCTTTTAAGATATGACATTTGATATAAGTTGATTATTTCCCAATATCAGCACGTCATAAAATGTTTAATTCGTTGCTTATTAACAGCCAAATTATTGTCCTTAAGGTTCTTCTTAATTCACAGATGGGTTTTTGGATTAAATTATACACATTTCCTCAGGCTTGAGCTCAGTCAATAAAAAAACAACAACAACTATTGTAATCATTATAACTATCGCAACCATCTGCAAACCTTTCATACAGACGGGCAGCGCTGCGACGTTTCTCTTTAAAACGTTTCTGCACATCGTATCGTCACCTAATCACATACAGAAGCCGAAACAAACCATCGTCCCGCTGTTTATTGCACTCTGACATGGCGGTCTCTCTCTCATTAATGCTTGCTTTGGAAACTTGCTGAGAAATTAATTGCAGATTCTTTTTGTTTTCATTTTTTAACGATTTCTCAATCAGTATAATTTACTTTAACGAATAGACGGCTTAGTTGAGCAGTCACGGCATGGTGCATTTTCTTTCTGTCTTTTTTGTTTTTAATTCATTTGTGCGGCCTGCTGACACTTTACTTCCTTTACACAAACACATCGTGCGTTCAACTCGATAACAAACAGCTACTCCCACAATCCCAGCTCTTATTGCCTGTATTTGTTGAAGCAGAAAGACAGAAAAGACACAAGAGAGCGCGGGATAGACAAAGACGGAGAAATGGAGAATTATAAACATGGCTTACATGATGGCAGCAGAATGCCTATGCGCTGACTGCTAGTTGTTGTTTTTTTTTTTTTTTTTTTACCTTATTTACTTTATTATTATTATTTTAATTTTTTTGCTGTAGTAGACAGTCGTTAGTTAGTGATAAAAAATAAATAGCCTGAGGCCCTGGGTTGTGCGTCCTTAGTGTTCACGCGGACTCAAAAGCCTGGTTCTGCTGAACCTCATGAAATGCAATTAAAACTAATAAAAGCTAAATGCCATAAACAATATCTTTTTATTTTTGTTTATTTGTTTATGCAGATGAAAGGGGAAACAAAGTCTACACACTGCTGTTAAAATAGCCTTGTTAAATAGTCACATTCAAGCATGTTTATAGTAATTATCGTATCCCTCTCATCAGCCAAGTGATTCTGATTAGACTGAATTAAAGATCGGCTATTTCTATAGTGATCTATTTATTTATTGTTTATTTATTGTTTATGGTCGTCTTCCTCTGACTGCTGAAGCCACGGTCTCCAAAAGCTTACAAAGCAATTCCAAACCGTTCTGTGTATCATAGAACGCCGTGAACGTCATCGTTACCGTTTGATGGTGAAGAAAATGGAGCGACACAGCGACATTAAAAAGAACAATATGCGTGAAGATTTATCCTGCAGCCTGCTGAAAGACCTACAGGGACATTAAAGGAACTGCAATCTCGTATTCTTTATACAGTATGTCTGGACTATATGTCTGGGTTCGCAGGCAAGATGGAAGCTCTTCCTTATCTATCAAAGCATGTAGATTAGAGAGATTTGATTGGGGTAGTAGTAGATCAGCGGTTATGACCATTAGACTACTGATCAAAAGGTTCAAATCCTAGCATTGCCAGCCTGCAGGGCCCTTAGTCTTCGACTGCTCAGTTTTTATAGATTAGAGAAATGTTAGTTGCGCTTGAAAAGGTAGAAATTTCAAAGCATCTTGCTGAAGCGTACAGTATGTTTGGCAAAGAATCAAGATTCATCATCTTTCAGAGAACCTCATACTCATGGTGAAGCATGGTGTTGGCGGTATGATGTAATTTCCCTGCTTTTCTTCTGGTGGAACCGGTCTAGTCAAGGTTCTAGTCATGTTAGGAAAGAAAAATCGTAAGCTTGCTCCCCATACTGTACCACTCTTTCTCGGCAGAAAAACCCGAAGAAACAGAATCACCTTCTAGCACGTTAGTAGCCCAAAGTACAGGGTGATTCACTTGAAAGAGGCCCTGAATATTCTGTAATAACTCTCACTGGGACGATGCAATCTGAACAAAACCATGTACAATGTGATACTCGGTATATGTAGCTTCGAACATACTGGGATGCCCCCCCCCCTCCAAGAGTGGAAAATTTGAAAGAAAAACATCCAACGTGAAATTGCTGCTATACCTCCAACCCCACCCCGATATTCTTACTGATACGTTCAGGAACATGGAGCGCTGCGTCGGAATGCGTCTAGCCGAAAGTGTGTCTGGAGGTCAATTCCAGCATCGCAATCGATAACACATTCAGTACGTCAATGTATGTACTGTAATGTGTTTGTTTGGTTCATATTGCTACATCAGAAGGAGAGTTATTACAGAATATTCGGGCCTCTTTCGAGTGAATCCTGTACAAATCGTTCGTGTCAAAAAAAACGACTTCAGACGATTTAAAAAAACAACAGCTTTTTGTTCGTTTTTTTTCCTCTGGAATGTTGTTGGTTGCATTACATTTAAATCTAGAGATATAAAACGATTAATCTTATTTTTTGTCACAAAATCCTGCAATTTTAACAGAAATGTGACTTTTAATATCCATTGTAGTATCACAAAATCTCATTGACTGAAGCTGAACAATTTGACCGGATCACGTGTCAGGGGTCGGGGTTAATGTCAAAAATGCTGGAGAGGAAATCGACTGTTTTGCAGCATCCGTGTTTTAATGGATGTTCCACATTAACTGTAAGTGGATAAATATGATATTATATTCAATATTACGATGCAAATTACATGATGAGCAAATTGGTGTTGTGTAAGAGAAGCACCAGGATGTGCTGTGATAGGAACGAATAATCAAAGTAATTAACATTACTGTACTGTAGCTCTCCTCCAACACCCCCTCACCCTCCCCAAACATTGATTATTATCCATCACAGCATGTCCTGAAGTGTTGCATTTCTTTAATATAATAATTCATCATATACATTACAAGGCAGGGCATTTTACCTGCATCGTTGAATGCATTCTTTTTTTTTTCTTTTTTTTTTTTTTCGTTGAAAGAAATCTGTACTGTATAACTACACTTATTTGTTACTTTAAGCACTTGCACCGAGGACTTTTAGTGCCTGTTCACCTAGACTTTTCCGTACAGACACAAAGCACCGGGCTATTATCTGCTATTATCACCGTTTGAGTTTAAATCAATACCCTGGTTTTAGTTCTCGTCTGTCCAATTCATGTTTCCGTAGTATTTAGTATTTTCTGGCTCTTCCTTTGCATCTGCTGCTTTTACTGTATTTAAGTCCTTTTCATTCATTCATTCATCTTTTTCTCCATCTACTGTCTCTCCTCCCCCTCCCTCCTGCTGGTTCGTATGAAGGTTTGGCATCGGTAAAGGCGCGGTCCTTACCCACACTAGCGGATGGTGCGGATGTTCAGACAGGTAATTAAAAGTCCATGTCAGGCTTAAAATTAATAACTAACACCTCGCTTTGTTCAGTCAAGACCCGCACCGGCACCACTAATCATAGTCTTACAGTAGGTTATGTTAAGGCACGCTTAAGTGGCTGGAATAAAGCTCACAATTTTGCACGAACTGTAAACTTCATTGCAAACAATGTGCTTTTAGAAGGTTAAACTCAAAGCCCAAAGGGTAAAACACAGCTGCTCTTGTTTCTTTTAGCCTTTAGTAACTACTAATGAAGACTTTTTTTACACTAGATTTCACCGCAGATCCGACGCACCGTGCATGGCCGTGTCGCTCACAAGCGTACTGCGCTGAAATAAACACTGGTTTTAAAATCAACGCTTTTTATTCATTTAAGCAGAAGAGCACGAGGAAAAACAAAGACAGAAAAATAGAGCGGAGAGTTTATGCATGAGGCTTGATTTTCCTCATTTGTCCTTGCTACAGTAGATGGTTACTATCTAGTGATGGATAAATAAATAGATGGAAAAAAAATAGACAGATGTCTAGACTGTGTCTCATAAAACATATTTACAACAAATACCAATAAAATAATATCTGTCTCACACACGTTATTACAGATAACATGTTTTATTTGTTCTTATTAACTAGTAATGAACGGCGACTTCCTTTAACTGCAAGGTCATCAACTTTTACAACTTTTATTCTATAGTTGTGTTACAGTATAGAGGGAAATAAACTTCTTCTATCATGAAGAGAGATGAGAAATAACAGAGTCTTTGTGTAAGTTTTTTTTCTTATGGTTATATATTTTTATTATTTATAATCCGTTTGATTTCTCCGCTCACAATGTCTGGTGTCATGGAGATGAGCAGGAGGTTCCTTTTGATTCGGGTTCCTCTCAAGGTTTCTTTCTTTTGTCACTATCTGCTTTGCTACTGTTGCCTCTGGCTTGTTCATTGGCAACAAATTCAAATAAAAAATTAATATCAGGATCTCAGTTCAGGTGCTTTGTGATGGTGTATATTGTGTTAAAAGTGCTTTACAAGAAACGTTTCTTTTGAATTGAATATTCAGCAGTAAAACTCAATGGATTTGTGGATTGACAGGAGCTTCATCGCTGCCTTTCACTCAAATGACCTCGGTTTACACCGCAGGGTTTGTCAATGTGTTTTGCTCTTTTGGCTTTTCTTTTTTCGCTGCTATTTCTACTCTATAATCTACGACACGTGCATTGATGATTTGGCAGCTTTTTATTTTATTCCATACCTAATTTATTATGCCGTGTGTATATATACTCAGCAAAAAAAAACTGTTTTTACTTTCAGTAAACTTAATGTGTAAATATTTGTATGAACACTAAAAGAGTCGACACCATAAGACATAAAGTAAAAATGTTTCCCAATGTGTCCCTGAATGAAGGGAGGCTGAAAATCAGTCAGTAGCAGTCAGTATCTGGTGGCCACGAGCTGCTTGAAGTACTGCAGTGCATCTCCTCCTCATGGACTGGACCAGATTTGTCAGTTCTTGCTGTGAGATGGAGGGATTGTGTGTTCCTGGTGTGACTCGGGCAGTTGTTGTGGCCATCCTGTACCTGTCACGCAGGTGTGATATTCGGATGTACCCATCCTGTGCAGGTGTTGTTACACGTGGTCTTCCACTGCGAGGATGATCAGTTGTCCTTCCTGTCTCCCTGTAGCGCCGTCTTAGGCGTCTCACGGTGCGGACATGGTGATTTATTGCCCTATAGCCACATCAGCAGTCCTCATGCCCCCCTGCAGCATGCCTAATGCACGTTCACGCAGATGAGCAGCGACCCTGGGTGTCTTTCTTTGGGTGTTTTTCACAGTCGGTATACGAGTCTCTTTAGTGTCCTGCGTTTTTAGAACTGTGACCTTAAATGCCGACTTTCTGTAAGCTGTTAAGGTCTTAACGAGCATTCCACAGGTGCATGTTAATTAATTGATTATGGTTAATTGAACATGCATGGACAACATTGTTTAAACCCTTTACAATGAAGATCTGTAAAGTTATTTGGATTTTTACAACATTATTGTTGAAATACACAGTCCTGAAAAAGGGGCGTTTCTTTTTTTGCGGAGTATATAACATGTGACTGAAGCAACAGGGGTCACTGCATGAGGAAAGCAATAAATACTGTAGATCAAAAAACATATAAATTAAAAGTGTCATCATCCAGTCTGAGAACATACCGAAAATCTGGATCTGGATTTTTTTTAATTGGAAGCAAACATATATTTTAAAGGTTTTGCTACACAGCCTGTTCAAAAAGAAAAAGTTGGTGTTTCAGAAGCATGAAATTACTGACCTGCATCATGGAACATAACCAACTAAGGAGATTCGAAATGATTGAAACTTGGGTTAAGAACCCTCCAAAACATGAACTACTGTTTGTGAAAGAAAAAGAAAAAAAATCAACAGTAGAAATCACAGCTATGTGTAGTAATGAACATTGAAATTGGAAGAATTGAGACTAAACAGCTGTGTGTTAACGTGATGTGTGAGTAACAGCACGTGTACAGTATGTACACACGTAAAAAGTTCAGTAAGCAGACACAGTCTGCTAGTAACACAGTCACTTGTTTAATGTACGTACTGTATGTCCACTATTGCACAAAATATCCTCATAAGCAAAGCTAACGTCAAATCGAGGAGACTAGCAAACACACAATGACATCATCGGCAGACAAGATGACGTCACAACGAGCCAAAACGACAACTGTTTTCTAAAAGCTCCATTTTCAACGATGAAACGCCAAAACCGCAGATAAAAATCTCAGTTTTAAAAAAAATACCCAGCTACATGTGGACATATGGAGCAATGGAAAAAGGTCATGTGACCTGATGAATCCAGGTTGACACTATTCCAGAGTGATGGGCGTGTCAGGGTAAGAAGGGGTTGATCAGTCGCTCAGGTCTAGACTCAATGTTACGCAACGTTATGGGGCAAAAAATGAAGTCAGCTGACGACCTGAATGTACTGAATCACCAGAGTATCACATCTATAGAGGTTTTCTTTCCTGATGGCACTGATCCCAAACACACACTACACAAACACACACACACACACAGTAGGACTCAAGAAAAGAAATAAAAATCTTCTCAGGTGCTACAAAATGTTCTGGTTTCTGCCAGTCAGGTCAACTTTGTGTGTTTTTGTTCATTAAATGTTCAGCTCTTCACAGCACCACTCGTATGCATTAGTCGCTATAATTCAATATTAAGGGTACGAATCCGTCAGGTTGTAATGCGAGGTCAGAGACAGAACAGCAGCGTGTAAACTCACTGTATTATTTATTAAGTGCGAGCCAGTAATCATTATTCTAGTTCCAAGCAGAGCTCAGAGGACAGAACGGCAATGTCAGGGGGTGTCATTAATTTCTCTCCCTGTTTATGCGTCGCTTTATTTCTCCCTCCATGCGGTGTTCCGTTGTCATGATCCGTACGCCTTGTGTTCTGTGTCTTGTCTCTGCTCCTGTATTGTCATTGGTTTATTTTTACCTGTGGTGTCATTGGTTGTGCTTATTACTGGGGCTGGATAAAAAAAAAAAAAATCTAATTGCAATTATTTTGACACATATTTACAATATAATGTATAAAATATATGCTTTTTTTATTTATATATATATATATATATATATATATTATAAACAAATGCATATTATTTATAATATGTATGTATTATTTTGTATTCAGACGTATTTATCTTGGCTAACACCACATGATGGGACAAATGATCTCATTAAGATGATGTTTGCCAATGTTTACTTATAAGAATAAACATTTTTTTTTATTAACACACTCTACATAAATACCAGAATATGCATATATTACTTATAATAAATTATAGGCTTTTTTTAATTGAATATTTGCACAGGTCCATATTGCGATGTCGATTTTTATGTGAATAATTGCGCAGTGCTACTTATTACTTATTTAGTTACTCATTAGCTCGTGTACTTGTGTCTTTGTTTCATTGTTTTATTCATGTGCATGCCTCCAGATAGTGGCAGTGATTATTTCTCTACCAGAGCAGGCCAAACTTAGTAACAGGGTGAGAAGTGCAATTGTCAGTGCACAAGATTCCAGCTACAACACTGAAGAGGTTATAGAGCTCAATAATGTCTTCAGCTCTTCACAGCATTGGGCTCTACGGGAAAGTGGCCAGAATCTGAGAGCTTTTGGAGGACAAAAAAAAACTGGTCTGGTCTAAAGCCAAAGGATTATAGTGAGTGCAAACCAATTGCAGCCCAGCAGCCAGGCAAAAAGCATTCTTTTGTCCGAGATTAGTGGTGGTATCATATTCTAGGGTTGCTTTTCAGCATTAGAAAATGGAAATCTTGTTGCTATCACAGGGCAAATGGATAGAGGCAAATTCTTGAGAAATTCTTTATTAAGGAAAAAATTATATATGATCCAACAAGACAATGAGGAAAAATCACAGGAAAAGTCACAATACTGTAGAATGGCTTGGAAAATAACTACAGTTTGTACATTAATTACTTGTACTGTAGGCTACATTGGTGTAGCTGTTACTGTAGCACTGTGGCCTCGAGGCTCTATGGTCGAGGGTTCGATTCCCGCCACGGGTCTGTGTTGCGTCCTTTTCCAGTTTCCTCCCGCAGTCCGATGATTAGACTAATTGGCATTTCCGAATTGTTTGTAGTGTGTGATTGTGCTTGTGTGCCCTGTGATGGCTTGGCACCCCGTCTCGTGCCCAGAGTCGCCTCAATCAGACCTGTCCAGGATAAGTGGTATTGAGAATGAGGTGTTTAATTAAAGCATATGTTTAAATAAAAAGCATTCTTTTGTTTGTTTCTCTTCAACAGAGATTTTCATCAACTGAGAATGAGAGTTTAAATCTGTAATTGCTTCAGAAGACAATTATCACTGAGGGTGTAAATACTTAGCAAGTTATACACTGAGACTTCTTGAAAAAGGACAGGCATTAAGGGTATAAAAAGAAAACAAAATGAAGGGCTAGCTAGAAATCCTGAACTCAGAATGGAAACAATAATGAGACATTTTGGAGACGGAATAAACAAACAAACAAATAAATAAATAAATAAAAACATTGTTCTGCTTAAATATTATCTGATAAATGAGGATTGTTTTACTTATTCCACTTAGATATTCAACATGGATTGCCAACAGTTACACTGTGATCGATTATAAGTGATTACTTGGACTAAAATTGCCTTCAAAAGTCTCCATCAGTGAAACGTTTGATAACAAAGTGCACATTATACGAATATTGTAATGAAACAGGTTTCCTTTTATACAGTTCTACTTCTAACCTCAGAGCACACTAAAGATATTTAGAGGGTACTATCCGCTATCACCTAAAAGAGGACGGGTTCCCTTGTTTTGCATCCGGTTCCGTCCAAGGTTTCTGCCTCGAGTCATATCAGGGAGTTTTTCCTTCACCCCCAGGAACAAATTATTATTATATTTTTTTTTTTTGTTACATCCGAAATGTTTATTCCCGTAACGCTGCTTGATGATGCGACGATGTCTATTGTTATAAATAAAATTGAATTGAATTGACACACTCTGCATGTTGTTGGTCTTTCGGCTGCTCCGGAAAAGGGGTCGCCACAGCGGAACATCCGGTCCGCACTACAACTTGGCACAGGTTTTACGCCGGATGCCCTTCCTGACGCAAGCCTCCCATTTTATCCGGGCTTGGGACCGGCACTGCATCCAGTGGCTGGGGGTTTGGGTACTGGCTGGGAATCGAACCCGCATGGCAGGCGAAACACCTACCACTGCTAATGGTAAATCTGTGAGCCTGTTTAGAAGCGTATCTCCTCCTCATGGTGTAGACTGATCTGACTAGTATATTATTTAATCTAACGAAACCACAAACCTAATCAGTATCCATACTTGCGTTTATTTCTGTGCCAGACTTAAACAGTCTGCGAGCTTCTGCGTATCGGCTCGACGCGTTCTCATGGCATGCAACGAGGGAGATAAATATCACTCATATTCGTCTGTAATTGTAGCATTGATTTGCTTTTCCGAGCTTTTACAGAATCATGCATGACTGAGCTTTAACAGCATTGTTCTCAGGCGTGTTGCTTTTGTATTCTCTCCTCACTGCCCTTTCTAGTTTTCTATTAGCCTGATCGTTTGCTGTCGCAGAACCATTCATCAGTTCTGCAATTTTGCGGATGGTGAGAGGTGAAAGGTAGTCTTTTTCAGGCTTTTTAATTCTTTCATTTGTTGGAAAGTTGATTGTTTCTGCAATGTGGAGGTGCAGTGATTTTATCCGCACATAGGAGGTTCGATATTTATTTATTTATTTATTCATTTATTCATTCGTTCCTGTGAATTGGGGTAGTTTTTCTCTATCAGATTGCAGTGGCTTTGTTCCTTCTGCATGGTTGGAGTTGATTGAACAGTGTTGTTTGTTGCATTCTGTCCCCAAGTTATCCCAGTTATTGTTTAGTGTGTACATTAATACCACTTAAGGTCAGGTCATAATACTGTACATCTGCAGAGTTTACATTTCTGCTCGAAAAATTTTAGTGCTGCGACTTTTCCGTACCACATCAAATATCTCTGGCTGAATATTTAAGATTCTTCGGCAATAATCAAAAGGTTTTCATTAACAACCAGCGTGTGAACCGGGTACGCTCGTGCGCTCATGTCATATTTCATGTTTTGACGAGTTCTATAAAACCTAACAGTATTTTTTGCAGAGGTTTCGCTTTCCACATGTAGGATGGTTGAAGCTAATTAGTAAGATAAGCAGCGTTTGTTGACTAATTTATCCCACTTCATTTTCATTTGGTTAATTTTAGTGCATTTCCTTTGAATCACTTTTCTTACTCCATGCAAAGAACCCACATGTTTTCTTTATATAAAAAAAAAAAGGAAAGAACAGGAAAGTGAGCAGGCGTCATCTCTAAAGGCACAGATGATAAAAATAATTGGCCTAGCTGTCCGCAATTCTTTTCTGTCTGCTATTAAAAATCTGAAAATTGTCTTAACCGCCTGCATTATAACTTAACTTTAGACTGAAGTGGGCCTTATTCTTTATGCCATAAGTGTTCTGTAATTAATGTGCTGTTTAAAGGCCATCTGAATTTCCAAAGGAGGCACAGGTTTTACAGGCTATATTTAGTTCATGAAATGTGAAAGACATTTAATCAGACAGCTTTTCCTTGCCGATACTGTCCCCCCCCCCACCACCCCCCCCTTAAGACATGGTGCATAGTTATCCATTAGCCTCTAACTTGTTTCGTTAATGAACTCCTTGGCCCATGAAGGTCTCCGAATGTGAAGGCTTAATGACATCATGTCCCAAATTCATTTGGAAAGGCATTAAAGGCCTGACCTAACTCCTCCTGCTGCGTCTGATCTCGGCCTTTTAAGTGGTGGGGATGATGGGTTTAGGTCCCTGCTCATGACACACACTTTTCCATCAGCGCGCTCCATTAATGTAGGGCAGAGTTACATTTAGTGCCTTTGAAGTACACTTAATGCATTCACATCGGGCCATGTAGTATTTCTTTCCTTCCAGTTGATGTATACGTTGATGACAGGAATTAAAGAAATCAAGTAACTACAGTACATAATTTAAAGGCTATATAATATATTTATATATATATATATATATATATATATATATATATATATATATAAAATACATGAATAGCACATATTATAATGTACTGTATGTTTTGCTTGTTTCCCTCGCACCCCTTCCTCCACATTTCCTTTTTACAGGTGCTTCTATTGAGTCGGATGAAATACAGCATAGTCTGCAGGAAAGTACATTTATTCACCGCGATTTATTAAACTCAGTATTAACCTCACAGCGGATTCTTTGCTGTTCGCTGAGTTTAGTGCATTTCAGTCGAGCCCTGGTGGATTTTCCTCCATGGTGCAGCTTGTTTATGGAGGTGGGAACACAACCAGTCTAAGAGCAACTCTGAGACCATTTCCATCACCTCAAAGCGATGGACTCGGTTCTGGTTCCAGTCTGTCTCGCGAGTTTTTCGATTGAAGTGAGAATGCAGATTTATCCTTAATTAAATTTCAAACACAGGATATAAACCAAACACATCAGGCGTTCTTTGGCTCGTGGAGGATATTTATCTGTAGATCTGATCTGCTGAGCCAAAGGACAGACCTACAGTAAGTGCTGCAGGAATGTGATTTGCTTTACATGCGGTACACAAAGCAGTAATTCTGGTAATGTAAATTTTAATAGACATAATAGAATTACTTTTGTACTAGAATTAGAATTCTTGTGTAGTCATACAAATTAACATTAGCCTCTTTAGTATTTTAGCAAAGCTAAACTAGTTAGCTTGTGATAATTAAGGGAAGTATGGATGTTCCAACCAACAGTCATGTTCCGTTTGTTTTGCTCGTTTGCCTATTTCTGGATTTGCCGTGGTTTTGGCGGTGTCAGAGCTCACACAGCTTCCAAACTGCTCTTCAGAAAAACCCCCATGGGTCACAGAGGGTTTCTCCAGTTCTTTGACAGTCTATGGTATCCAAAAGATAACATATTTGTGTTTGTAACATGGCAAATGGGCGGCGCGGTGGTGTAGTGGTTAGCACTGTCGCATTGCACCTCCAGGGTCTGGGTTCGATTCCCCGGCCAGGCTCGATTCCCGTCTCTGTGTGCATGGAGTTTGCATGTTCTCCCCGTGCTTGGTGGGTTTCCTCTGGGTACTCCGGTTTCCTCCCACAGTCCAAAGATATGCAGATTAGGCTAATTGGCGTTCCTAAATTGCCCGTAGTGTGTGATTGGGTGTGTGAGTGTGTGTATGTGTGTGTGCCCTGCGATGGATTGGCACCCTGTCCAGGGTGTACCCTGCCTAGTGCCCGAAGTCTCCTGGGATAGGCTCCAGGGCCCCCGCGACCCTGAACACAGGATAAAGTGGTATAGAAAATGAATGAATGAACATGGCAAATTTAGCTTGACCAAGAGTAAAACAAGTACAGTAGAAAGTAAAAGCTGCCAATATTATTATTAATAACCAGGTGAAATAAAAAGTTGTCTAAATGAAACTTACAGCAAGTGGAGTAACGAGGTATAAATACTCAAGTATACTCAAATAAGTACTATATACCATTATTTACAGCACTGAAGTAACAATATGGCATTTATTACTTTCAAGTAATAGTAAGCCAGTTATAATAATAACTTGGTGTTATTTGATCTTATTGGTTTAGAAATTTATATTTAAATAAATAGTAAACTTGGCCGATTTCGTTATAATTTTGTTTGATGAGTGGGGCTTGAAAATTCTCTTGAAAAATATGGTCATTTATTTCAGTTAATAAATCTACTATAATTTTTTTTTTACTCATTATTGTACAGTACACATCAATAGCTCTGGTTCAGATTTTTCATGTTTGTTGTGGAAATTACCATCACTGTTGTATTTACTGCGATGAATGAAAATGTCGGCGGCGCGGTGGTGTAGTGGTTAGCACTGTCGCCTTGCACCTCCAGGGTCTGGGTTCGATTCCCCGGCCAGGCTCGATTCCCGTCTCTGTGTGCATGGAGTTTGCATGTTCTCCCCGTGCTTGGTGGGTTTCCTCCGGGTACTCCGGTTTCCTCCCACAGTCCAAAGATATGCAGGTTAGGCTAATTGGCGTTCCCAAATTGCCCGTAATGTGTGATTGGGTGTGTGAGTGTGTGTATGTGTGTGTGCCCTGCGATGGATTGGCACGCTGTCCAGGGTGTACCCCGCCTAGTGCCCGAAGTCTCCTGGGATAGGCTCCAGGTCCCCCGCGACCCTGAACACAGGATTAAGCGGTATAGAAAATGAATGAATGAATGAATGAATGAAAATGTCACTTTGCGCCACCTGGCGGCCATTTTACAAATAACTTTGAAATGCAACTGATTTATTTTGGCCGCTGTTGCCTTTAAACGGCGGTATGCGCGGCGGGATGGTTATTCCGATTGAGTAACCACTGTAGAAAGTAAAAGCTGCCAATATTATTATTAATAACCAGGTGAAATAAAAAGTTGTCTAAATGAAACTTACAGCAAGTGGAGTAACGAGGTATAAATACTCAAGTATACTCAAATAAGTACTATATACCATTATTTACAGCACTGAAGTAACAATATGGCATTTATTACTTTCAAATGTATCAAATTCTGGTCTATAATAACATGAAAGACTCAATCATGGGCTGTTTGTCTGGATGTGTTGCATGTGGTGTTTTTTTTTTTTTTTTTTGTGGGTGATTTTTATGGCATCAGCAAAAGCAAAGCTTGTGGCTATTTCACACTTTCCTACTTCACCTTTAAATTATAAGCTGAACCATATTTTTTATCGTCATTACCATTTTTATTTGAAACATCTCTATTTTCTTTTCTTTTGTCTTCCAGGTCCTTTGTCACGCAGCTGTTCCACTTCAACCTCCTCTCTGGATTCCAGACACGGCCCTGTCCTCCGCCCTCCGATTCCCGCCCCCAGACAGAGACGTCCCCTTCGTCCTCGGCAGGAAGCGACTCCTCCAAGCTCCAGATCTACTCCTCCACCATCCTCGCAGTGTGGTACTGTCGCATGCATGCTTATCTTCACTTCTGCAAACCAGCCAGGACTGTGTTCCCCATTACAGATAAGGCTCATGAGCATGGCTTATCTACAGCAGCGCAAAGAGTCCTGAGTAGATTTGTGATTTAGGCACTTACCCACATAAATAGCCCAGATGGATCAGTCCATTTACATAAGCGCAGTGATAATTACTGCTGCCACTGTGATTATGGTGTTGTCGATGATTGAAAATAATGTCCGTTGATAGCGGAGCCTGCGGATGCTCGTTGACGTCGGTTGAGCGCGGATTGCTGTATTATCGATGTCTTTGTGGTGGAGTGAGGATGTTATGAAGATGTGATGGATGAAGATGAGGTCTGGGTGTGTTGTTGTTTTTGTTTGTTTGTTTTTTGTTAGGTTTTCCACGCAGCAGGACGCCGTCTGCCTGCAGCTCGGTATCAGACGCTCCCGTATTGCGATTGGGGGAACGAGTTCTTGTGATCGGTCAGAGGACAGGAGTGGTCCGATTCTATGGCAAGACCAGGTTTGCCCCAGGTAGGCCTCTATGAATGTGGGCCTGACTTGCTGCCATGGCGTTTAGGAATATCACAGCATTACAGCCTTGGTGTAGCTACATTCTTATCGTGATTCCACATACAGTACACTCATTAGAAAGCCGATCACCTCCCTGTAGCATCATGTACAACATCATGCAGGAATACTGTAACATTAACTGCTAGAGTTAATATTCATGGTTAATAGCAGAATGGTAAGAAAAAGTCATTTCAATAATTAGTTATGGGATTGTTTAGTTTTTGTTGTTGTTCTGGATCGTTTGAGCATTTCAGAAAGTGATGATCATCTGGAAATCCAATAGACTGCAGTTTTTAAACTATTGAGTCATAGAACTAGTCCGTTCTTCAAGTGGTGAAAAATCTCAAAGTTGAGTGGCTATCATGGTGTGAGTTGATAGTAAGGTTGTAGGAATTCAAATAGTCATTCTTTGCAAATGTGGTGAGCAGAAAAGCATCTCCATTTGCACAATATAATAATAATAATAATAATAATAATAAAAAGTTTATTTAATATAGCGCCTTTCGAGAGACTCTAGGCTGCTTTACAATAACAGAAATATTTATACATACAGTAGAAAGAAATAGCTGAATAACAACAAAAACAAAATACACATAAACATGAAACCCAAAGCATTTATCTAATCACATATTCCAAGATTGGGAAAACCGGACAAGAAAAGATATGTTTTACGGTGGGTTTTGAAATCCTGTAGTGAAGAAAGATGACGGATGTGTTTGCGAATAGAATTCCAGAGTGTAGGGGCAGAAATACTAAATGCTCGTCCTCCAAATGATGCTAATCTATGGCGGGAAATTGACAGTAGACCCTCATCTGCAGATCGGAGTGTGTGAACAGGGGAGTAAGTATGAATAAAATCCAAAATATACAGATATACAGTATGGGGGGGGGGGGGGGGGGCAAGACCATGGAGTGCTTTGAAGGTGATAAGGAGAATGCGGGAGCGGGCAGGTAGCCAATGAAGTTTGTGTAGGATGGAAGTGATGTGTGAGGATTTCTTTGAATAAGTGAGGACCCCAATTTGACAAAAAAAGCTCCAACTTGTGCCCTAAAGTCTACTTTGGGGCAGGTTACAGAATGAAGGTTTCTTCCAGTTGTTTTTGTGGTTCGACCTTATAACATTGGCCTTTATCTCAGAGCATCCAACTAGAACCTCTTTAGGAAGGTAGAGACTTGAGCTGATGTATTTCTCTGCTTAAACTTTTACCAGGAGACGCTTGTGAAAATACACGAGCAAACAAATGCTAGCCAGGAAGAAATACTTTTATTTAGAAATGAAAACTTTGGGCTGCTTCTAGCTTGAGGTAATAATAATACATTCTTAACATGAGTTTCAATTGCCTGCCAAAAGAGAAAAACACACACACATGCAGAGAATAAAATACAGCATGCAAGTATGAGGACAAACTAAACTCCCTGAAATAAACAGTAATAAACAATGCATTTCTGAAAGCATCAATATTTTAAAGCTTTTTGAAAATGTCCAGGATTCATATCCATTATTTAAGAAAACAAGTTTTTCCTTGCCATCGATTGGCAAACGCATATTTGGTCTTTAAAGATCTGTTCAAGCTGCATAAGTAACTCACTGACCTTAAACCATGTCAGGTTCTAAATCATTTTAAATGAACGTTATTTTTGCTGCCGGTTGCCACGGTGCTAAAAATGGGACCAAATATCACAATGTTAAGAAACAGCAAAAGTTAAAGCCTAAATAACTTTCTTTCTCAGCACAAGCCGTGATAATGTACCACGGTGTGCAAGTTTCACTCAAGTAGGAGGTGTGGGCCAAAGTTTACAGGCGCACTTGTGGAAAGTGATTCAGACGATAATTATGGAATCTCTAAAGACTTTTCATCTCATTTTTCAGTTTTCACTTGTCTATTAATTAGAGCTATTAGAGGTTTTTGTTCTTGGAAGACTCGTATTGTTTTCAGGACCAATAAAAGAAAGATTGATTTACTGTATATGTGCATTCACGTCAAACTGGGACTTTTGGTTTTGCAGAATAATGCACAAAAGTGTTTCACTAGTGCTTGGATGGATAACGCTGACCCACCGACCCCAGCATTACCTATAGCTCATGTTTATCCCCATCTACAGTACAGGGAGTATTAACAATCCTGCTCTTATGATTATTGTGTAGATGCTAACTCAATAGCTTATTTATTTATTCATTTATTTATTTATTATTTATTATTATTATTTATTTACACTTGCACTTAAAACTTGCTTTTACGAGAACTTGTCTGTCTTTCATTTATAAAGCGAGAACACTGCATGTATCGTACATGCTCTACAAAACTTTTTGTGTTCTAACTTGAAAGTTGAACACAAGGTGCCACAACACCATTAAGGGACATCAACAGACTTGAATAGATTACAGGTTTGCTGAGCATGGTGTCTACAAATGAATAATCGCTAAGACAGCCAAGGAAGCACAGCTGGGTTTTTTTTTTTGTAACACAGAGAAAATAAATAAGATGCATGAATTTGCATAAACTTTAGAAAGATACAAAGAACACGTCATGGTAATGTACTGTAATGCGCTCTCTTTCTCTGTATTTTTAAAGGTTTGATATTATGACAAACTGGACAGCCAAAACACTCATGAACCTGAATTAAATCTGGTGGACACATCATACATTTTATTTGTATTGTGGAATGTGAAACATGTTAGGTGGCACAATGGTATAGTGATTAGCACAGTCGCCTCGTACCTCCAGGGTCGAGGGTTCAATTCCTGCCTTGGGTACATGGAGTGTACATGGAGTTTCCATGTTCTCCCTGTTCTTGGTGGTTTTCTTTTATCTACTCTGGTTTCCTCCCACAGTCCAGGCTGTTTGGCATTTCCAAATATTCTCTAGTGTGTGCTTATGTGCCCTGTCATAGATTGCCACTCAATCCAGGGTGTCCCCTGCCTCATGCCCCGGTTTCCTTGAGATAGGCTCCCAGTCACCGAAAACCTTGTAAAGGAAAAGCATTATTGAGGATGAGCGAGTGAAACAAGTTGGTTCTTATGTAAACAACAGGATAAAGGGTATAAAGTATACAGTAGAAGAAAGTAACACCACTGACAAGTGAACTGTACAACATCAACTCAACCACTGACCACCAACTATACATCAGCAAAGTATATACCAGGTGACAGGATCATGGCCACCTAAGGCTCACCAATGACTACGGGGACCAAAGGCCAGTCTGTCCATCCAACCCGAAAGAAATGGCAATGCATCACAAAAAAAGGTTAAAAAAAAAAGGTCAATGCTATCTACAATTGGAAGCCACAAGAACACCCAGTGCACCTGAGCCCACAGCGCATGGGGCCCAGCAGGTAAAGAACCACCGACCCAGCCTCCAAACACCTCCAGATCCCAATCAGATCAAGCACCTATGGGATGCGCCAGACAAACAAGTCAGGTCCACAAAGGCCCCAACTCTCATGTGTCTTCTGCACATGTCCAGACTTTCCCTCTAATATACTTGTCCCTAATCTTGTCCATTCTTGTCCCTCCCAAAGCAAATCGCAGCATCTTCAGCTCTGCCACCTCCAGCTTTGCTTTCCGTCTTTTAGACAGCGGCGACGTCTCCAAACCATACAATATTCCTGGTCTCACTACCGTCCGGTAAACTTTCCCTTTCGTTCTTGTCGAAACCTTTCTGTCACAGATCACTCCTGCTCCTCTTGCAACATTAAAAGTTCCTACAGTATTAACCTCCACACTTCCATCCTTCCTTATTTTCCTCTCTCTCTGGACACGTCTGCTCCCTCCCTTCTTTCTTTGGTCAACAACGGCCACAATTTCCACAGATATCCTGCAATCTGGGCTGCAACCAATCCGGTATGGATTCTTCATGATTGATTTGTCACATGTTTTACTCTGGATGGCCTTCCTGATGCAACCCTGCTCATTTATTCGGGCTTGTGATCGACATTGAAACTACACTGGCTCGTGCAACCTCAATGGCTGTGTTTAATATATAAATATATCCCAGTAAATAAATGTATATGTGGGGTTCTGGAATGACTGTATTTCATGATATTTAAGCTTTACCACAAAACCTATACTGTACATTGTATGTTTCGACCACTTTTAGGAATATAATATAGTCTCAATGCCATCTTATTGAATTGCAATGCACATCACTGTCTTCGGTACTTAGCAGCAGTTATTGCAGATAAGTGTTTACTCAGTGTAATTGGTGGCATAATGGAGCAGGGCTACGATACTATCAGGAGCATAAAGCGAAGCTGAAGAGCCATCAGCTGTGTTAAGGAGAGCTATGAGATTATGAAAAGCACCTGGTAGAGTCAGTGGTTCATCATGCGTGATTCAGCAGCGCGACAAGGCCACCTATTCTACTCATCTTGTCTCAGACCGATTCTGTGGTTTTTAGTTTGACAGCAGATTCTCAATTCTCATTGGTCAGAAGGTGTTGATTACTTTTTTAACAGTAAAGCTGGCACATTTTCCAGCGTTGTGTAAACGTGCCCGTTACATTATCGTATCGTAATGCATTATAGTTTTTATAGTAACATCTAATTCACTCTTTCACTCACTCATCGTCTATTCTGCTTTATACTGTATACAGGGGTCCAACGTGTACCAAGACAATCTCCTCCAAACTGACACCACCTCCATCAGACTGGACCATTGATACAACAATGCTTTTGTGTTGAAAATCTTCTATTTTCCAAAATGGTGATCCCATTTAAATGTTATGTTAACATTTACTGTAGCAGACATTTATCAAGAGCAACTTACATTTTTATCTCATTCTACATCTGAGAAGGTGAGGGTTAAGGGCCTTTCTCAAGGGCCCAACACTGGCAATTTGGTGGTCACTGGGTTGGAACCTGGGACCTTCTGAACCATAGTCCGATGCCAACTGAGCTACCCCTCATCCCGAATTATAGTCTCTGACCCCGATCAGTAACCCTTTAACCAATGAGCTACAGAACACCTGCCCTTCCTGAACTTCCTGTTCTTAGCTGTCTGGGACGGCACCCTGTGGGTTCTTCTGCTCTACTGTAGTTGCTGCCGATTTTCTCCCAAAGATCTGCCCTCACTGGGTATTTATTCTTTTTCAGACCATTGTCTTTAAACCCTAGAGATGGTTGTGCCAGAAAATCCCAGTAGGTCAGCAGTTTCAGAAATCCTCAGACTAGTTCATCTGATACCAACACACATCCCATGTTTGAAGTATTTTTAAATCACCTTCCTCCTCCATTCTGATTCTCGGTTTGAACTTCAGCAGATCGTCTTGACCAGGTCTGCGCGCCTAATTCCATGTACTGTACTGTAAGTGTCTGATTAGATACATGTGTTTCCGAGCAGTTAAACTGGTGTTCTGTACCTAATGATGTGGCCAGTGAGTGGATGGAAGGAGTCTCTACTATCAACAGGTTTTAAAATAACAATCATATTCTCACTTTATAATTTATATATACAGAGTGACACAAAATAACGGGAAATGATAAAATAAATAAATTTTATTCATAGTAATTGAAACCTAAAACTTGCCATTTACGATATATATCTTCTTTCTTCTTCTTTTTGTCGTGTATTTTTGTTTACAGATATTTATGTGAATATGTAAATATTTACTCTCAGCTGTTTTGCACTAATGGGCTATTTCCATTTATTATCTTTCCAACAGTTTTATTTTATTTATGATTTTTTTTTTATTTGCACTGATCTTTCTGCACTACTCTGCGAGCCTTAAATTGCTCCGTGGAGATAAATAAAGTTGTATTTAATTTAATTTAATTTAATTTAATTAGTTTAAAGCACAGCACAGGTGGCTGCTCCGTGTAAACAGGTTAAAAACGTATGTAAAGCAGGTTTGCATGTAAATTTTTATTATACATTTTTAGAAAGAGTCTCCAGTGTCAAAGCCAAGGTTTTCTTTATTTTATTTTTTTTCGGACAGAGGACACACCAGTTTCAGTTGTGACATCACAAACGTAAATTTTTGTCTCTAAAAAGGGATATAAGAGAGGCGAGTGAGCAACTAACTTCTTTTGCAGATGTAAAGGAAAGGATTAAAGGAACTATAAATGAAAAAAAGTATCATCGATGTCATAACTATAAAATTGGAGTAGCACACTTGCTATGGTATACAGTAAGAGAAGTAAAAGCACCTCCAAGTATATAAAAAAATTATCAGGTTTTTAATATTAACAGTACTTTTGCTTTGCTGCACAACTGCCATGTTGATTATTTTCCGTTTATTATTTATTCTTTACATTTTCCTTATTAATTAAAATAGGTTTTTACACAAACATTTGTCTTGTGTGTTTTTTACTTGTAATCGCAAGGTAAGAATGTAAAGCTCTTAAAAGCTTCTTGTCTAAACTTCTTTCCTTCAAGATTATTGTATTTGATTTTATTAAGTAAAACTGGGCGATTCAAGCCATGCAACACTCCAGTATAAAGAAAAATGAATTTTGTGTGTGTGTGTGTGTGTGTGTGTGTGGGCACAGTCAGAAATAAGCTGACTCAATCAACATATAAACTACTCAATAATGTCACGCTGTTTTATTCATGAGAAAAAAAATGCCTACATTATTTATCAGACTTATATAACATATAAACATTGGGAATCTGAAAGCTCTGGAAAGCCCCAAAACAATGAAACTTCAACAGAAACATTTGATTTTACTAAGGTGTAGTTTAAAATTAATAGCTGAAATAAATGTAAGGTATGATCTTGTATGAAATTATCTTTTTTTTTTTGTCTTGTTTATGTGTGTGTGTGTGTGTGTGTGTGTGTGTGTGTGTGTGTGTGTGTGTGTGTGCAGGAATTTGGCTTGGAATCGAACTGGACAAGCCCAGTGGGAAGAACGATGGCTCTGTCGGAGGGGTGAAGTATTTCAGCTGCCCAGCTAAACATGGAGTGTTCGCTCCACCGTCACGAGTGCAGCGGTACGTGCATAAGTTTTTACATACGCTTGTACTTACATTTCTACTTGTACTTGTCGGACATTTTTACTACAAAGTGTAAGAAAAATATACCAAAAGAACACACAAGTTATGAAGTAATTAATATCGTCTCTGGATGAATTCAAACAGCGCTAGGGTTCGGGTTCGGGTTTGGGTTCGGGTTAGGGTTAGGGTCACTCCTGCACTTGACTTGGCGCTGTGCTTTATTCCTCTTTGGGTTTGACAGGTCTGTTATTGGTGTAAACCCGCACCAAATCTCATCTCTTTTCTCTACTTGTCTTGCTGTGTACCATAGGTATATCTTCTATAGAAATTGAAATGCACTCATGGGATATATTGGGGTGCTCTGTCGAATACATTGAACCATTCCAGCTTTTTATTTATTTTTTTTCCTCCTTCTTTCTTACGCAAGAAAAAAAGTCAGATTTATGCCGCCGCTAATAGAAAAGGGTTTTTGATTTATTTAAAAGCCCTTTCTAGGACATGTGCTGCTAATGCTGCATCGGATTTTCCCCCGTGGCTTCGGAGAGCTGTTCTTCATCTAGATTTGTATACTGCATCTTCAGACTGGATGTGTGACATTTAGAGACGTCGGGGCACCTAAAGGAAGCACACACGGGGGGAAATATATCCAAAATGTCACGGATAAGTGGCAATGTTTGTGCATCTAATACTTATTTTTGTTATGGCATTAACTTTCATGTCTTGCAGTGTCATCATGCACACTGTTATTTACTGGATTTGAATAAAACTAGTTTCGTTATCGTACCAGGCATTGCGAAATGCGTTATGTTTACTTGGCTGCTACAGTGACTTTGACGTTCTATCAGTTTGTGATACAGTGATGTGCAAAAATGGAATATCAGTGTGTAGACCACAAACAGCAACAAAATAGGGAATAAAAAAGATGTAACTTTGATTGAATGTTCAAGATACTGTAGTAGGAGTTCAGTGTCAGTTTATTATTTTTCCTTTTCAGAAATAAACAGTTTGACAGTTGAATAGGAGAACTATATGAATTTTTGCATATATAATTTTTTTTTTGGAATGAAGACATATTGCAAACTGATTTCTGCATGTTTTCTTAGACTTACAAAGGCAATAAAAAACAATTATAAAAATACTAGGTCACAACTGTTGTTGATTTTGCAAAATGCTACAACTCCACAGTTCTGTTACAATAGATAAATGAGTGTTTGTCATAGTTTTTATTAGATCAAATGTAAAAAAAATAAAAGTAATAATAAAATAAAAAAAAACATGCTTTGATAAGTTTATAATATGCTGTTGACCCCTCATCCAGATTACATTGCATGTACTATTTTGCAGAACGTATCGCTGATGTTAAATGCTGCACACCTGTAGTCCATCAATGCTGGGGTAACGTCAGTGACAGTAACAGGGTTTAAACATCCTTTTTCCGGCGTCGACATTCTCCAGGTTCGCATACAGCAGTCGCTAGGTTATCCAGATAACCAGTAGTTTTGCTTCACTGATTATTTGTCAGAAAGAACATACAAACCGGATTCCAAAAAAGTTGGGACACTAAACAAATTGTGAATAAAAACTGAATGCAATGATGTGGAGATGGCAAATGTCAATATTTTATTCAGAATAGAACATAAATCACGGAACAAAAGTTTAAACTGAGAAAATGTATCATTTTAAGGGAAAAATATGGTGAATCAAAATGTCATGTTGTCAACAAATCCCAAAAAAGTTGGGACAAGGCCATTTTCACCACTGTGTGGCATCTCCCCTTCTTCTTACAACACTCAGCAGACGTCTGGGGACCGAGGAGACCTGTTTCTCAAGTTTAGAAATAGGAATGCTCTCCCATTCTTGTCTAATACAGGCCTCTAACTGTTCAATCGTCTTGGGCCTTCTTTGTCGCACCTTCCTCTTTATGATGCGCCAAATGTTCTCTATAGGGGAAAGATCTGGACTGCAGACTGGCCATTTCAGTACCCGGATCCTTCTCCTACGCAGCCATGATGCTGTGATTGATGCAGAATGTGGTCTGGCATTATCTTGTTGATAAATGCAGGGTCTTCCCTGAAATAGATGACTAGATGTTGTTTTAGAACCTGAATATATTTTTCTGCATTGATGGTGCCTTTCCAGACATGCAAGCTGCCCATGCCACACGCACTCATGCAACCCCATACCATCAGAGATGCAGGCTTCTGAACTGAGCGTTGATAACAACTTGGGTTGTCCTTGTCCTCTTTGGTCTGGATGACATGGCGTCCCACATTTCCAACAAGAACTTCGAATCGTGACTCGTCTGACCACAGAACAGTCTTCCATTTTGCCACACTCCATTTTAAATTATCCCTGGACCAATGAAAACGCCTGTGCTTGTGGATCTTGCTTAGAAATGGCTTCTTCTTTGCACTGTAGAGTTTCAGCTGGCAACGGCGGATGGCACAGTGGATTGTGTTCACTGACGATGGTTTCTGGAAGTATTCCTGAGCCCATTCTGTGATTTCCTTTACAGTAGCATTCCTGTTTGTGGTGCAGTGTCGTTTAAGGGCCCGGAGATCACGGGCATCCAGTATGGTTTTACGCCCTTGACCCTTACGCACAGAGATTGTTCCAGATTCTCTGAATCTTCGGATGATATTATGCACAATTGATGATGATAACTGCAAAGTCTTTGCAATTTTTCTCTGGGTAACACCTTTCTGATATTGCTCCACTATCTTTCTGCGCAACATTGTGGGAATTGGTGATCCTCTACCCATCTTGGCTTCTGAGAGACACTGCCACTCTGAGAAGCTCTTTTTATACCCAATCATGTTGCCAATTAACCTAATTACTGTTAATTGGTCTTCCAGCTCTTCGTTATGCTCAAATTTACTTTTTCCAGCCTCTTATTGCTACTTGTCCCAACTTTTTTGGGATTTGTTGACACCGTGAAATTTGTAATCAACATATTTTTCCTTTAAAATGATAAATTTTCTCGTATTAAACTTTTGATCTGTCATCTATGTTCTATTCTGAATAAAATATTGGCATTTGCCATCTCCACATCATTGCATTCAGTTTTTATTCACAATTTGTTTAGTGTCCCAACTTTTTTGGAATCCGGTTTGTATTTGTTTTTTCAGGATGTCATGTTTTGCTGTTTACAGTATTGTGGCTTTTTCACATAATTGTTTTATCTAAAAGTTGGAAGTGCAAAGTTTCTAAAAAGTACATATGTAGTGGTTTCTAAATGAAAAGGTTTAGTATAGACAACTTAGTGTGTATAAGAGAAAAAAATATTGACATGTATAAATGTAACATAGTTGACGAGAAAGTGTTTTATTCCTCTTACAGTACAGTCATTTGCTATTATGCTTTATGTATTAATGATGAACACGTTTGTTGTTATTTTGAAATGTCTGTGAAACAATTGAGTTCCTGTTGTCACATACATATTAGCAGCTAGAGATAGTTGTTATCTCAAGAGGCTCTCTTTTTTTCCCCTTTGTTGATATTAATAATACCAAAAAGCACAACTTGTTGATAAACAAAGATGCTGCTTTAGATCTGACTAATAAAAAGCACTGACACTGGAGACTCCTTACAAAAATGTAAAAATGTGAACTATTAGGTCTATTAGAAGTGAGCTCATTAGTACAGTATAACCCTGTGATTTGACTTGCAGCTGAGAAAAATCAATCAAACGATCATAACCGAGACTTCCCTCCTGGGAAAACAAACAAACACATAAGCAAGCAAATATATAATAAATAAGTTGTTTATATGAAGATATAAAAAATATTAATTGTTTATATTAAGATAATAATTGTAATTAATTTTATTTCTTTTTAAGCGCGAGTTTAAGGTGTTCGAATACTCATCAACATTTTGCAGCAGATTTGTGACTCAGATTTTACGACTTTCTGCCGGTGTAATGTCATACATTAAATGCTGACAGTGTTTTATTTGTAAACATGCTGCCAAGTCTTTACTTAATACTTGAAGTCATTTATCATCCTTTCCATTTTGTGCCATCCTGTTTATTTTCTTTTAGTCAATTTCCTGTATTTTTATTTATTTTTTCCTCTTTTCCTCCTTTAGCAGTTTCTGGCCTCCTTCCTTTATCCAGCTCACATCGGCTACTCTTATTCTTTTTCCTCAATTCTCTCATAAGATAAAGTCTCCTGGTCTCTCTACAGGCGCATGCTCCGTTCAGCATCACTCGCTTCACTTGCTGTAAGACTCATCTTCAGCACCTCTGAGCAATAAGCACTATATGCTCGGAAGCTCTGTGATTTTTCCTAATTAACCCTGGGGGCAGTAGTAGAGATTGAGCAGCCAGTTAAGCGTCTCCGAGCTAATGGAGAGTGCCGATACTCTGAACGAGAACCACCTTCGGCAAAGATTTCACTTTTTTTCCCCTTCTATTCACTGCTTTTCCTCTTGGCAGAGACTGATCGCTAACTGTTTAAGAAGCAGTATGTTGTTGTTTTTTTGTAAACAAGAATAGACTGATCTTTTAACATACACACACTCATCGTGCACGTCATAAGGGATGCCTGTACACCTGCACATTCATAAAGTAATCTAATCAGCCAATCATGTGGCATCAGTACAATTAAAAAAAAAAACAAGCAGAAACTGGTCATGAGCTTCAGCTAATTTAATATCAACTAGCAGATTTAATCAGATTTAATATTAAATAGCAGAAAGAAGGAAAAGTGTTCAGTTCTATTAAAAAAAAAAACTTAATTTATTAAAATTAACTTAATTAATTTAAGTTAATTAAAGCAATTAAAGGCATGCACAGTAGTTTAAAAAAAGCCATCAGTGCAAATACCAAATAAAATAACATAAATAAAATACAATTGCTGGAATGATGATAAATGGGATTAGTCCAAAACGCTTAACTAAACATCTGTATAAAACATCTGTAAATAAATATAAACTGTGAAAAAGGTACTGATTAGTAGCCAAAACAAAAAAAAGAGTAGAATAAGGTGAAATGGGTGGATATGTATATTAATAAATTCAACTTACAGTGTGATTTCTGTGACTTTAATTGTGCCATGGTTGTTGGTTCCTGATTGGCAAGTTCAAGTACAATATGTCAGAAACTATCCTAAAGCGAATATCCTGAATTTTTACACAGAAATATCTACAGAGGTTAGACGTAATGGTTTGGGAAACAATGAACCTTGATTGATTCGTGATTCCATAGTGAGAAATGCACTGCTGATGAGAGACAGCAGAGGAAAATGGCCAGGTTGGTTTGAGCCGCCAAGAAGGATATAATATACAGTATTATATAATCACTCTTTACATCTACTGTATAGTGGGCAGAAACGCATTTCAGTAAAAACAAAACATCTGAACCTGATGCGTATCAGCGACAGCAGGAAAATATTACATTAGTTTCCACTTCTGTCAGTCAGCCGTGAGCAGGAATCTGATGCAATCACGGGCGCAGACTCATCAACACTTGTTAATATCAGAAATAAATAAAAAATCACCTTTTTCTCACTCCTCAGTGATCCAGTTTTAGTGACTGTGTGTCCATGATTGTGTCAGATTGCTGCTTGTGGCTGACAGCAGAGGCACCAGATGTGGTCTTCTGCTCAACTGAGGTCTCAGGTTCTGATGTGTTGTGAATTCCAATGTTCTGTTTTTTCGGCTCATAAAAGGTCGTTCCCTTCTGATCTCTCTCCTCAACGATATGTTTCGAAAATGTGTTTTCCAAGGTTTTCTTTTTTGTTCTTTTTCCTTTCTGAAATATTAAAAATCTGAAATAACAAGCAAGCCATGGTTGAAGTCTGAGAAATCACATTCTGATGTCTGATGCTTGATCTGTATCTGCATAATTGTATTCATGTGTATTTACTAAATAAGAATAATGAAGTGACCTGAATTTCTCTTGTTGGATTTGCTGAGTTTTGTTTAGTTTAGACGAATCTGCAAGTGTGATGTTGAATTTTTCTTTAGTTTTTTTTGGCTTCGTGATACTTTTGGTAATTTTCAGAACAATGAGGAGAACTGTTAAATATTGTTCTGTCACATGCTTGAGAATCGGAGCCACCATGTAGGGATCACTACCCTTTGTCTCACATCGATGTCCGTTATAACTCCTCCTAAACCATTCATTGCACTTTAAGCAGACCTTCACAAAACCTTTAGCAAACATGTACTGTAGATTAGAAAAAATTTAGATGTGCACTAAGGTATTTAATTTTCTAAGAAAACTTTTTTTTGTTTTGTCTTTGAAAAAAATGAAATTTTTAACTAATGACAAATGATGATAAATTTATACAGTGGAACCTTGGATTACGAGCATAATTCGTTCCGCAAGTGAGCTCATATTTTCCCATAGGAAATAATGTAAATTGAAATTATTCGTTCCACAGCCCAAAAAAATAAATACATAAAAATAATTAACACAAAATAAAAAGTAAAAATAAAACTAATTAACCTGGGCCCGGTTTCTCGAAAGCTTCATTCATTCTTAGCGTAGTTTCAGCTCAAGACACTAGTTGCACACACACTTTCAAACACAAAATAAAATATGTTTTACACACACACACGGTCACAGTGTTATAGTAAACAGTACACGCGTGAATGGATGTTGATAATACCAGTAAGAGATGCGCATTAAGACCCAGCAGGGGAGATGATTACCCACAATTCCGCAGTGCAAGAGAGAGAAAAACCGTTGGCTCAGTTGTGATCACGTGACGCTCGGCGTCAAAACAAGAAGCGCATGCGTGAAACATGATACCCGGTGCTCGTAAACCAAGATTTGCTCGTTTTCCAAGTCAAAATTGATAAAAAATGTTTGCTCGTCTTGCGGAACACTCGTAAACCGCGTTACTCGCGATCCAAGGTTCCACTGTACCATCCATCTTTGCCTTGTGCTTGGTGGGTTTCTTCCCAGAAGTTTAGTAATGTGGCTACACAGTCATACCAAATAACGGCTTTTCCTTTTTTGTTGTTGTGTCCACAAGAAGACACTTTGCTATGATGCCGCTACCTCGTTGAACCTATTCACTTCAATAAAAAGCGGAGTGTGATCGCTGTATTCTCCAGTTCATGTATATCTGATGAATGTAGTGCCGTGGATACTGTAGATGTACACCAGCTATTTCAGTGTGTCACCTGCCTGTGAAGAATTGGCGATGCAGAGGAGGGATCCATCATCTCGCCCCGTCCTCGTCCATCATCTGTTGTCATAATACCTCTCCTCTATCCACGTACTCCTCCTAAATCATTCATGGGAATATGACCAAACCATCACAGAACCTTTAATAGGACGCGTAAATGTGCATTTATTTCATTTTTAGAAGTAGCACGTTCGGTGATCAGGTGACACGCGTACTTCTCAGAAGACTCGTACATGTTGTTACTACACAGGATGTCCAGTTCTGAGAAATAACAGAGGAAACACATGTAAAGGGTGGCCATTATAATGTTTTATTGTTTTTCAAATATTGTATAATGTCATGAACATCACTTTCTACAGCTGAATATGTGCTGCACTGTGCATTGTTAACTTATTCAATAGCAGTTCTTTCCTGTCATGTGTGTTATGTAGCAAGTAGATATTAACTGTAATGTTTATTGGAGGCTGAAGGTTTTAATTGAAAAGCGAAGCAATTGTTATTATCCTGTACTTTGGTTCCAGGATCCATGGCTCCGTCGACTGCTTGTCAGAACTGTCTTCCTCCCGATACAATCCTATCTCCACTGGTGAGTTTACGCTCTCGGTCTGTCTCCTTTTCTCTAAGATTAAGACATCAAACGGACTCTGAAATTCAGAGTAGTTGTGTGTGATCGTGTCTGTCTGTGTGTGTGTATGTGTGATCCAGGAATGCGTCGAAGTTTGAGCAGCACTTTAGCCATTGCCACGCAGCGAGAGCCAATTCGGAAGTCTTCGGGAAACCGGTGAGAAATAATTACACTATAAAATACAATCAAATGTGGTAACAGTGAGCCATATTCAGAGTTTAAAAGTCATTTAGACTTGGCTTGCACATTTGTCTAATAAAAAAAAAAATCGGAATAAATAAATTCGTAAAAAAGTACTCCTAAGGAGGTAACTCCTCTGAATCTACCAGGTTTTCAGTCGTGTCTAAATGACCACCTTTAAAGAGAAGCAGCTTTATTTAAGGCCATTTACTTTTTGTCTTAAAATAAAAACTCGAAATAAGAATTTCATCTGTTCCGGAGGCGAATTCTTAAGTTGAAATTTAAAAACACTATAATCTTATTTTTTGCATATGAAAAACAATTAGAAAAGACATGTAAATGAATTAAAAGATTAAATAAATAGACATTAAACCTCATTTAACCGTAATTTATGATTCCTCTCGGCACCGGCTGCTTTAAAAACCAAACTGAAAGCGGCTCCTATTTCTTCTTGCTAACATTCTTGTGACCCGTGGTTCTACGTCTTCACTAAATCTTGCAAAAAAAAAAAGGCAAAATAAACCACAAAAATATGGAAACGTGCTTCACTTGGCTTTCCACTGACACAAACAAGTTGTTAACGGCTCCCGGACATGGCGACTTAGCCAGCGCTCGGACGTGCCAAAAAAATGCTTTACATGCCGTGGCACATTACTTGTTTCAGGTCTTAAGAAGAAATTCTCAAGTTGTTCCTTTCCTATTCCGTGGTAGCACTTGTACAGGTACAGTATACCGAAGCTGCTTCTCATGATACTGTAAATACTGTATGCGGAAAGGATATTATTTCATGTTTATCAACTGATGAAACCGGTCCCTAAGACCTGTCCCTTCCAGTGAAGCAAGCCGTCATTAGGCTGAAACATATAAAAACAACTCAAACAGAAACGTTAAGTGTGGCTGATTCAACTATTGGGTGTGTTATTTAAAAGAAGAAATGTCCTGGTGAGCTCAGGAAAAGCAAAAGGACCAGAAGATCAGAAAACAACCGTGGTAGATGACACAAATCTACTGTCCTTTCTTTGGTAGAGGATAAAAGCCTTCACGGCAGTTGACCAGATGAAGAACACACTCCAGGAGGTTGGTGTATCTGTGTCAAAGTCAACAATCAAGACAAGCCTTCACCAGAGTAATTACAGAAGGTTTGCTACAAGATGTAAACCACTAGCAAGTCTCAAAGACAGGAACTTTAGATTAGAACTTACCAGAAACGTCTGCAACATCATCTGGACAAATGAGCATCTTGTACCGCGATGATACAGTAGGATGACAAGAGCATATAAACAAGAAACCACTGCTCATTATCTGAAGGACGCCGCCTCCAACTTACGGTGTCGGCAGGTTTGGCAGCTAATGAACCTGGATCTCTTGTATTTCTTGATGATATGACTGCTGACAAAAACAGCAGGATGAATTCTGAAGTGTAGAAGCTGCTCGGATTTAGACAGATTCTTCAGTCAGTGTTTGACAGTCCTGCACAGTGCAGATGGACAATGGCCTGAAGCAAACTTTGAAAGCGACTCAAGACTCAAGTTTTAAGGCAAAGAAATAGAATGTTCTGCACAGGCCAGGTCAGTGAACCTGACCTGAATCCAACCGAGCTGATTTTCACATGCTGAAGGCAAATACCAGAAGAACAAGCAGGCAAGTCTAATCAGCTTCAGTAAATCATGTCTGTGGATTTTAGAATTCAGACAGTAAAAGGATTTTCCACCACATGCAGTACATGTCAGTTTTATTTATACTGTAATTGTTAGTTTGTCTAATGAACTTTGGTCCTTTAAAAAGGGAGGGGGCTGTACGTACAGTGGTGTGAAAAACTATTTGCCCCCTTCCTTATTTCTTATTCTTTTGCATGTTTGTCGCACTTAAATGTTTCTGCTCATCAAAAACCGTTAACTATTAGTCAAAGATAACATAATTGAACACAAAATGCACTTTTTAAATGAAGGTTTACGTTATTAAGGGAGAAAAAAAAACTCCAAATCTATATGGCCCTGTGTGAAAAAGTGATTGCCAGTGTTCACGACTCCACCATAAGAAAGAGACTGGGCAAGAACGGCCTGCATGGCAGATTTCCAAGGCGCAAACCACTTTTAAGCAAAAAGAACATTAAGGCTCGTCTCAATTTTGCTAAAAAACATCTCAATGATTGCCAAGACTTTTGGGAAAATACCTTGTGGACCGACGAGACAAAAGTTGAACTTTTTGGAAGGTGCGTGTCCCGTTACATCTGGCGTAAAAGTAACACAGCATTTCAGAAAAAGAACATCATACCAACAGTAAAATATGGTGGTGGTAGTGTGATGGTCTGGGGTTGTTTTGCTGCTTCAGGACCTGGAAGGCTTGCTGTGATAGATGGAACCATGAATTCTACTGTCTACCAAAAAATCCTGAAGGAGAATGTCCGGCCATCTGTTCGACAACTCAAGCTGAAGCGATCTTGGGTGCTGCAGCAGGACAATGACCCAAAACACACCAGCAAATCCACCTCTGAATGGCTGAAGAAAAACAAAATGAAGACTTTGGAGTGGCCTAGTCAAAGTCCTGACCTGAATCCTATTGAGATGTTGTGGCATGACCTTAAAAAGGCGGTTCATGCTAGAAAACCCTCAAATAAAGCTGAATTACAACAATTCTGCAAAGATGAGCGGGCCAAAATTCCTCCAGAGCGCTGTAAAAGACTCGTTGCAAGTTATCGCAAACGCTTGATTGCAGTTATTGCTGCTAAGGGTGGCCCAACCAGTTATTAGGTTCAGGGGGCAATTACTTTTTCACACAGGGCCATGTAGGTTTGGATTTTTTTTCTCTCTAAACAATAAAAGCCTTCATTTAAAAACTGCATTTTGTGTTTACTTGTGTTATCTTTGACTAATAGTTAAATGTGTTTGATGATCAGAAACATTTTGTGTGACAAACATGCAAAAGAATAAGAAATCAGGAGGGGGGCAAATAGTTTTTCACACCACTGTATGTACAGTACTGTAACAGTCAGTCATACAGCTGAAGATCTACAGTATTGTTTTTATTATTTTATTATTATTCTGTATTTATTATTTTACTTTTTTAACTTGGGAGACAACTTGCCAAAAAGTGAAGTATGCACAATAACAACAATATCCTTTTCAATTCAAAATATTTATCAACATGACTGGTCAGTGGTTAAGGCCCCAGGTTCAAAGCCCATGACCACCAAGTTTCCCTTGAGCCAGGCCCTCCACCCTCAATTGCTCAGATGTAAAGTATAATTAGATAAATAAAGTAAGGATAAGAGTATCTGGCAAATGATTAAAAAACCTAATGTAGCACTGTCACCTCGCACCTCCAGGGTCCGGGTTCGATTCCCGCTTCGGGGACTGTGTGCATGGAGTTTGCATGTTCTCCTTGTGCTTGGTGGGTTTCCTCCGGGTGCTCCGGATTCCTCCCACAGTCTAAAGAGATGCAGATTAGCTTATTTGTCGTTCCCAAATTGACCATAGTGTGTAAATGTGTGTACTCTGTGTGTGCATGCCCTGTGATGGATTGCCTCGTCCCCTAAGCCTCCTGGGATGGGCTCCAGGCCCCCATGACCCTGAATGCAGGATAAAGCATAATAAACAATGATTGAGTGACTGTATATATATCTATTTAATGTTTTGATTGGATATACATCGTGCAGAATGAGTTCCAGGATGAGAACTTGTCGTTACAGCAAACTGACATGTTTCCAGCTCTGAGCCGATGTTTGTACACAGTTTTAGTATTAAATCCTCCTGGTGTGAGTGTAACTCTGAATACAACTCCGAAATGCATCAAGTGTGTCGAAAGGAAAACATCTAAACTACAAAGCGGAGAGGAACTGACCTCATCAGAAATGCACACAGTGATGAATCGCAGCTCTAACAAGTCTATTTTCAACAATTTATAGAGAGAATTTAGAGTTGACATTTCTATTAAAATGCATAGGCCAGGCAGGACCTTCCTGATTGTAGCCAAGAGGCAAGCAAAACAATCATGAAAAATTGATACTCTTCCCCAGCAAAGATATTCAGTCATAAGTTCATAACTTTTTGTGCTGCAGCTTCACACGAGGTTGCCTGAGATGCATACAGCATCACTACAGATTTTTCACCAACCAAATATTTGAAATAAAACCTTTGTTGTTGTTTTTTTGCAAGCAAATCCCTTCCCTGCATGGAGTTTGCATGTTCTCCTTGTGTTTGGTGGGTTTCCTCCGGGTGCTCCGGTTTCCTCCCACAGTCCAAAGACATGCAGATTAGCTTATTTGATGTTCACAAATTGACCATTGTGTGTGTGTGTGTGTGTGTGTATGTGTGCGTGCCCTGTGATGGATTGGCACCATATACGTATTATTATGTCTTAAGTTATATCTCCTGGGTGTGTAGAGTTTTCTGCCCTAAGCATCTTCGGGTCTCCAGTGCTAAGATTTATTATAAACAGGCTTTAATGTAATTTACACGTATCATAGCATTGTTCATATTTATAACATAGAAATAAATCCCAAGAAAAGAGCAAAATGTTTTTGTGAGACAAATGCAGTTGAATAGGAGCGATTCAGTGGAATGTCATTTGATTTTGATCCTATGCTTCTGGCTAAATTCGAGCACTCAAGCACGGCATTGTCACATGTCGTTCGTTTAGTGTGTGATGAAACTGTCTGGTGAAACTAATAATAAAATAATATGCATTAATATAGAGCAAATATCTAAATACAGTAAGTAATATGTGTGTGTGTGCGTATGTCTGTATGTATGGAATGTATGTACGTAGATAGATAGATAGATAGATAGATAGATAGATAGATAGATAGATAGATAGATAGATAAATAGATAGATTGATTGATTGATAGATATATAGATAGATACTGAGAAATAGTTACTTATACTTTGAATATTGAATTTTAAAATGCAGTGTCAGTGTAAACTATTGTGTTACCCCTCATGTCACTGGGCTGGGCTGAGGTTCCGGACTCCTCGTCTGCTGAGCCGCATGGCAGCAGGCTGTGGTGCACTGGGTGTTCTGGTGCCTTTCTGTCATGCAAAAACTCGTGGTGAATTGCGATAAACTGTACTTACACTGCATGAAACCCTGTTGACCCACTTTGTCCAACTTGCGAACAAATCCGACTTACGAACACGCTCCCGGGACAGAATGCAGGGACTACCTGTATTTCACATATGCACTTTCTTCACATTCAAATTCTGCACATCCTGTTTAACTTATACGTTTCATATACATTTTATGTTTTAATATTTTTTGTTTTGTATTACAACTTTGTAAATTGTACATTTGTACCCTTACCCCATTTTTTTATTAAAATTTTTCTATTTAATTTTAAAAAAGAGAGCTTTTTACTTGCATTAAAATCCTGTTATCTTTCTCTGTTTCTCTCCTTCCACTTCACCCAAACTTTAAACCATCATACAAGCATTTAACTGCATATCATACTCTGGATTGTCATGTATGTGACAAATTAAATGTGAATTTGAATAATCAGCATAAATGTTCTGTTGTGTTAATATAATGGTGTGTACTGTATTAGTATGCATGTCTATAATAATCTGCTGTTATTAGTTACCTATGTGTTTGCATTCCATTGATTGATTGATTGATTGATTGATTATCACATATCCCAGTGTGTTCGGAAGGAATTTTTTACAAATATTTGCTATTTCTTAATAAATACATAGTAATGTCAAATAATTGCTGATAAACTGATTTCCTATTATAGTACCTTCAATTTAATGTATTTAATAATACTAAATATTTGACACGTTGTAATATAGACACCACTGTCCCCTCATCTAGACCTTTTGCCATTTTTGTGACTAGACCACCATTGAATATGCAGGTCACTCACAAAATCTGAGAATAGCCAATCAGACTGAAGGTGCATCTTTATCCCTCTTTTCTGCTTTAGAAGAAGCTTTTCATTCATCACGTATACATTACAGCAAAATTCTGTTCTTTGCATTTTCCAGTGTGTTCGAAAGCCGAGAGTCAGAGCGCAGGGTCGGCCATGCTATAGCGCCCCCTGGAACAGACAGGGTTAAGGGCCTTGCTCAAGGAACTAAAAGCAGGAGCTTTGGCTTGAACCACTGACCTCCGGATCAGTAACCCATAGCCTTAACACACTGATCTGCCAGTGCTTGTTTATTTCAGTATGATGTAGCATAAAATTAAAATGCAGGTTAAAAAGTATTATGAGAATATACAGCAGTACGCTAGTGTTTGAATAGTCAGTAAGCAAAGACTTGATGAAATGAATATCTAATATGACATTCTTCATTTATGACATTTTGTTTCATTAGATCTTTCATCGCAAAGTGTTACTTGTGATAATTACATATTTATTCATCAGGTACTGAGTAATCACGTTATCCTCTTTATGTAAGTGATTATGTAATTTAATACACATCATATGCATAATGTACAAGGTGTTAATTACTATTGTGATAACTGTAATCTAGAATGCTACTAATATAGTATGTGTTTACTTAATGATCAAATGTAATTTTAAAATTTGACATGTCCATAATACAGTATGCCGGAATACTGTGTGCCGAGTAGCAGTTGAGACGTACAGTATAGTAACAGTATCTCTGCCACGTCCGATTCCTGAGTCAGCTGCTGCTGGGATGTTTTCCTGTAGGTTGGATTCCTGAGTCAGCAGCTGATGGTTTCCAGTAATATTTTAACAAGACAACCAGAGCAGAGGAGATTTAGGGAGGAGCATATACTGTATACTGTATGTCGAAAGAGCAAACAGTATACGACCTACATTGCTATTACTGTCAGTCACATTTTATATTCATTCATTCATTCATTTTCTATACCCTGTGTTCAGGGTCGCGGGGGACCTGGAGCCTATCCCAGGAGAATTCGGGCACTAGGCGGGGTACACCCTGGACAGGGTGCCAATCCATCGCAGGGCACACACACACACACACACACACACACACACACTCACACCTGGAGGAAACCCACCAAGCACGGGGAGAACATGCAACTCCATGCACACAGAGACGGGAATCGAGCCTGGCCGGGGAATCGAACCCAGACCCTGGAGGTGCAAGGCGACAGTGCTAACCACTACACCACCGCGCCGCCCACATTTTATATAATACCTTAAAATACATGAAAGTGTTTTAATGATCATATTGAAACCATGATAAAGAAAAGTATTATTCATATAGATAGATTGATAGATTGATTGATTGATTGATAGGTATACTGTATAGATAGATACTGAGAAATAGTTACTTATACTTTGAATGTTGAATTTTAAAATGCAGTGTCGGTGTAAACTATTGTGTTACCCCTTATGTCACTGGGCTGGGCTGAGGTTCCGGACTCCTCGTCTGCTGAGCCGCATGACAGCAGGCTGTGGTGCACTGGGTGTTCTGGTGCCTTTCTGTCATGCAAAAACTCGTGGTGAATTGCGATAAACTGTACTTACACTGCATGAAACCCTGTTGACCCACTTTGTCCAACTTGCGAACAAATCCGACTTACGAACACGCTCCCGGGACAGAATGCAGGGACTACCTGTATTTCACATATGCACTTTCTTCACATTCAAATTCTGCACATCCTGTTTAACTTGTACGTTTCATATACATTTTATGTTTTAATATTTTTTGTTTTATATTACAACTTTGTAAATTGTACATTTGTACCCTTACCCCATTTTTTTTTCTATTTACGTTTCTCACTTGCATTAAAATCCTGTTATCTTTCTCTCTTTATCTTTTTCTTTATTCAATTCTAAAATTCCAGACAAACTCCATTCCAGGATTAAAATAAGTATACTTTTTTCCCCTTCTGGTTCTTTCTACAGCAACCATTTGTCCAGCACGCGGCGGCGATGGAGCTCGCTCAGCTCTCCCTCAGCTGCAGCCTCACCCCGAGATCCGGGCGCTCTAGGTGGCACCGTCAGCCCCTCTGGCACGGACAGCGCTGTCAGACTGCACCTGGGCATGCAGGTCTTGCTCAGCAGCGCCAATGAAATGGGCACCATCCGCTACTTTGGCACTACCGACTTTGCGCCAGGCCTGTGGCTGGGTCTCGAGCTGCGCAGCGCTAAGGGGAAGAACGACGGTTCAGTCGGCTCTAGGCGCTACTTCAGCTGTCGGCCTCTCCATGGCGTCCTGGTGCGCCCAAGCAGGGTTTCCTACCGCGGTATTAACGGAGCCAAGCTGGTAGACGAAAGCAGATGAGACCACAGGCTATTATCTTTCTCTTTTTTTCCTTTTTTTTTCTTTGCTCACTTTCGCCTGCCTCTCAGCGCTGTCATGCTCTTTTTCTTCTCTAGTAAATAAGCAGCTGGATGGATGGAGAGACAATATGCCGACAGAGGACAAGATAAAGCACTTGGAAAGCACAAAGGACAGGGTTATTAGTCAGCAATTCAGTCTGTGTAATGAGATTTATTGTGTGTTGTTTGGGTTTTGGATGATGTTTACCAGGGAATTGAGTTCAGTCATTTGTTTTCTTGCTAGAGGAACGTTCACCTTGGAAATGAGGTCAGTTATTTAATTTATACTCCGTTAAGTTATTATTTAGTACAATGTAGTTACTTGGTGGTTGTGTGTGTGTGTGTGTGTGTGTCTGTGTGTGTGTCCTTTTTTTCTGAGCTAACAATTTTATTTCGTTTGTTAGGTGAATAGCTGAGCGGTAGCAAATTGTAAGCACTTTAAACAAAAATTCATGCGAATTATGACAATGACTTTTATTTGGCTTATGGTATATAATGAGCTGTGAACATACTGTATTAATGTCATGTTATAAAGCACTGATACGGTATTAGACACATTGTAAATGTTTATGAAAATGCATTACACTTCATACAGTAGCAATGTTTAGTACATATTATGAATTGTTAACATAATCAATTATAAGTATTTATTAATTATAAGACGTATCTGTTTCTTCAGTACTTGGGCTAATCAGAAAAAAAATATTAATAATAAATAAACGCAGTAAACCGTGTTTAACTGATGGTACTTAGAGTAGTTAGTCACCTCGTAACCCAGTGTAAGGTTTTATCCAATGACGGAAACTTCAAAGCACTTTCGTAAACCGCTCAGGATTAGAGCGTCTGCTAAATGCCTAAATGTAAATGTAAGTATTTATTATTACAGCAAGGGAATTATGCACTTATACAATAATGCAGAATGAAGTATTGACATCATGTATTATAATAATGTATTATTAACTTATAACATTGCTTCAAAAAGTAATACATTTTCATGAACGAAGTGAGTAATGCCTTACGAATGCTTTATAACAAGAAATGAATGTATTATAAGGTCATTATACATACAGTATGGACATAGTTCATAGTTTTTTGTTTGTTTGTTTGTTTGTTTTTTACTTCAGGCATTTCTGTCATATTGTTGAGAATGAGTCCAAGATGAGTCTACTGCATACAATCGCACTTTACTGGTGTTACTACTGAACTCCCACACAGTTTCTCTCCCTCCCAAGAATACATTTTCAACAGTTTCTGAATATAGATGTACTGTATGTTTATGTTGCTGTTTTTTTTCTCATTTTTTTTTATTTATTTAATTAGCTTTCTTTTAAGGCGTTTGAAAGTCGCAATCAGTGAACTCGAATTTAACATTTATCCCTCTGATTTCCTTCTAAACGCATCTTCAGGAAATAAATTTTCCCGGAAGAATTATTCACGTGCAGCTGTGTATTCATTGGAACGAGTCTCAAAATGGGCACAAACGATCTCCAAAAACATAAATAAATACATTTTAGAATGTAATTGTATTTGGCAATTACTGTCTGGTGTTATGTTCGCAGTAAACGGTTCCTAGTCATGAGAAAAAGCGTTTGTGCTAAGCCCACAGTATCAGTGTCGCTCTCCAGTCATCGTATTGCACTTAATGCATTAAATTGCTTAATTGACTTAAGGATTCATTTGCTGTAGAGGTATAATCACAGGGAAACCAGCCAAGCATCTGTATTTACTGGAAGTGGCGTCTATTCTACTCCATCTAGCATTAAAGTGGAATTCTCTCCCTTTAGGAAAAGAGAGTTCTCCATCTTTTCTTTCTGATAAAATCCCAGTGTTTACACAATTTGATTTTGCAGGCATTTTTCCCCCAACCAAATCTCCTTGCACTTTATTCGAAAATTAAATGGGAAGGATTAAAAAAAAAAAAAGAAAAAAAGGGTTGTTCTGTCTGATCTTGACACTCTCGTCCAAACAGAGCGCAGATCTCTCTCACAAAGGGAGACTGCGCTCTCTGTTCTGTGTGCAGGAGCAGTCCAGTTCTGCAGTATGTTTGTTGTGTATTTTGTCTGAATTCAAATGAGCTGCTTTGGTTGCAGATCCTGAGCTCAGTGGTTTGATTGGATAAAGAGTACAGAAGGTTCCAAATTTTTAATTGATAATAATAATGATGATGATGATGATGATGATCTTCATCATCAAATATCTCTAATCTCTAATTCTGTATAATCTTTTGTCTCAAGAAGCAGAGATTTCAGGACCTACAGTATTTCCCCTAGCCCAGAGTTTGCTGGAAAACTGAATCTCAATAAGATATGTTATGGAAAAATGACAAAAATTACTTACGTAATAGAGCTTTTCTTTTTTTCCCCCCTTTTTGCAGTAATCAGCTTAGTGCCCACTCTGAGCATTCTCCAATGCGCTACTGACTATCAACACAATAGCAGATGATTTTTTGGCTTATACTGATTAATACAGATGTTCCAGGGGATTTCTTGCGAAATTGGAAAAGATTCAGGATGTCCGAGGCAAACTGGGACTTGTGATGAAATTTCCCATGAATGAAGCCATAAAAACAGATTGACATCTACAGAAGACTTCAAACACACAGTGCACAGTACGGTGATGAAACTCTCAGCTGCAGGAAAACATTTGAACGGTTCGAGCTTTTTGAGGAAAACCCGTATGTGTGTTAATGATCCTGGCTGAGGTGGACTTTACTGCAGTCGTTCTTGTGAACTTTCAGCAAGTTTACATTTAGGCATTTGGCAGATGCTCTTAACCAGAGCGACTTACATTTTTGTCTCATTATACATCTGAACAGTTGAGGATTAAGGGTCTTGCTCAAGGGCCCAACAGTGGCAACTTGGTGGTTGTGGGGTTTGAACCTGGGATCTTCCGAACCGTAGTCCAATGCTTTAACCACTGAGCTACTCCTGACCACAGTTGGTTCTTGAAAACCAACGAATAACTTGGTGTATACTTGTGGAAGAAACGCATCTGCCTGTGGGAACTCTATACACAATCATTCATCAACACCACTTAGGAGTTATTGCCACGTCCCAGGTCCTGGAAGGCCGGCGATTCAAACGTGAATCAGACAGGCAGTCCGATCATGGTTTCAGCGTCCAAGAAAATTTTCTACCTTGATGGTGTCCAAGCACTAGTGAAACACTGGGATACTATAATGCCTCTTTTCCACTGCATAGTACAGCACGACACGGTTCAGTTCAACTCACTTCGGTTCAGCGCTGTTTGGCTCGGTTTGCGCTTCCACTGCAGTTTAGTAACGCTTTAGAGTGGGCGGGATTATTCAGGTGTCGTTTTAGTTGCGGCGCCTCTACTGCCGTGACATCATCGTAAACGCACCACAAACAAACACACAACAATGGAGCATATCGACGGCATGGTGTTCTTCATTCTCGGCATGTGGATGTTTTTAACAGCAAGACGAAGGAGCTTTTGGTTAATACAAAAAGGTGCGTGCGATCCTTCTCTGGCTGTTCTAAATATAGCGGTTCTGTTGTGTCTCGTGTCGCAAGTTCGGTGACGCAGTAATGACGATTTTCTCCGGCCAATCAGTGACCAGCAGAGTTTACACGTCACGTTTTGGTAACGGTTCAGTGCGCTTGGAACCTCGGCTGAGGCGGTACTTAAAAAAAGGACCAGGTACCAGGTACTGTTCCCAGTGGAAAACCCCCCAAAAGTGAGTTGAACTGAACCGAGTTGTGCCATACTATGCAGTGGAAAAGCACTATACAGTAAGTGTACTAGTGCAGCAGGGGATTATATAGAGACATGCAGTAAAGGGAGTTTTTACTCTCAGAACTGGGTTCTGTTATTCTGTGCAATCAAAAGTCCTGCTTTGACTCCTCGTATTATTTAGTTAAGGTCCTATATGTAATGTTCTCCATTGTTCTCCATTCTAGTTCTCGGTGACCCCTAGATATTCTGCAGCTCGTTCCCCTAGTTTCAGCACATCTGTACAATACTGTATGTGGTATTCGCCAAGATCCCTAATAATCAAAGTGGAAAACATTGAATAACAATAGCAGAATGGATCAGATTATTTAACAATGTACTCTTAATAATAATAATGCGTGTACAGCATGCGTGTGTTATAAGAAACCGTACTTGTGTGCGCGCATGTACAGTAAAGCAAAATAAAGTCAGTAGAGAGATTAAAGATCCATTTTCTCTCTCCCTCTCCGTTTCAGCCTGTCGTTATGTGTGCGCGCGTAATTTGACACCGTGCCCCTTCTCACAAACACTCTCGCCTTTACATCCCCCCCCCTTCTGATGGACTTCTGATCGATTCAAACCCCAGCACCACCAGGTTGCCACTTTTGGGCCCTTGAGCAAGTCCTTTAGCTGCTCAGTTGTCCAATGCGATAAAATTTAAGTCTGTCTGGATAAGACAGAAAAATCTGCCAAATGTTGTGCATACAGTATAAACAATTAATTTTTTTGTGCCAACAGTGATGCTGGCTATACCGCACCATAAAATCAGCAGAATACAGCAGGTCCAAACCATTCACAGCTTTATATCTATACGCCTCCTTCTTAACTAGTCGGTGTAGCTTGGAAATGACAATACTGTGCAAGAATACAGTAATATTCTCAGTGTTTTCTTTACTTGATAAGAATGCAGGATGGCAGGCAGCCAGCCAGCAACTTTTTACAATACTGCAGTCTAGAAGTTATGAAAACATTTATTAGCTTCTCTGTGTCATGCAAGGTTAGCATTTTTTGTTATTTTAGTTATGGTTCCCAGATACAATACACCGTTTTAGAGACTGTAGCAGCTAACGGTACGACGAAGCTTTTAGTTTTATATAAAAGCTTTTACGCTCCAGGGCAAAGCAACCTTACTACAGGCAGACCTGGTGCCCAGTTGCAGGATTTCTGTTTCATTAAAAGAAGGAAGTTTTTATTCATACAGCTACAGTCAGAAGTTTATATACACCTAATCGTGAACATGATTGTCATGGCAGTTGTGGGCTTGTAATGAGATCTTGAACCGCTCTTTTTTTTTTTTAGGCCGACTGATTGATTGTACAATATGCAAAACCCAAACAAAGGTTCACAAGCATTGGCTCATCTTACATTTTCTGAAAAATAGACATACAGGACACTTTAAATTTGGCAGAATGTCCTCTAGCAAGGTTCACCTTTAGAAGAAACTTTTGGTTCTAGAAGAATTCTGGTTGGATATTTAATTGCTCCTGGCACAGAGCTGACTTTTGAGTGCAGCCCACAACTTTTTAATAGGGTTGAGCCTCCAAAAGCTAAACGGTAGCTTTCTTTATCCACTCTACCACCATGCTTAATAGTTAGTACAGTCTTCTTGGGGTGACCTTTACTCTTTCAAACACACCCCTAGTAAAAACGTTCCAGAAGGCTTTATAGTTGTTCATGTCCTCAGCTACAGTACAAACCTTTATTTGGAGCAGAGGCTTCTTTCTTGGATAACAACCTTTCATTCCTTAGCGATCTAAAACGTTTCTGTTGGCCCGGAGAAGTCGTAATCAATCATAATCACTAAGAGAAGACTTGTGCTTGGCATGTTAAAACATTTTAGCACTTTTATTACCACTGAATGGGTTGATTGCATTATGTGCAATACACATTTAAGCATTTGGCAGACACTCTTATCCAGAGCGACTTACATTTTTATCTCATTATACATCTGAGCAGTTGAAGGCAAAGGGTCTTGCTCAAGGGCCCAACAGTGGTAACTTGGTGGTTGTGGGGTTTGAACCTGGGATCTTCCGAACCGTAGTCCAATGCTTTAACCACTGAGCTACCCCTGGCCCCAGGTTTTTTAACCTACTTTACCCTCGTTACAACTAATGTGATTGAAAAAAGAACCTTCCATGCCATACTTACTTGCCCTCCTGAGCTACTGTAGGGTGTAAAATCCCAACACCTCTGAATTCATACTAAAAGTATGGAATAATGCCAACTGCATTTTAAACAGATATGAATAAGGGTGCGACAACAAATCTAAATTGTAGTAGAAAACATTAGTATTAAATGATGTATGGCCCTGTTAAATATTTTTAAAATTAACCATTTATTTATTGAATTCAATTGAACTGAAACAAAGAGACCAAAGAGCAATAATTAAATTTTCTGCAAAGATGGATACAGCTCTTATATACACAAAAGCTTCTTTTAGAAGCCACAGGTTAACTGAAAATAGATGGAATGAGAGAGATCAGTACCTCAATTCCTTTTTGAGTTAAATACAGAAATTTACACCTCTTTCACAAGAGTCACACAATTCCTTGCAGTGTTCATACAACAGTAAAATTATTCACAGACATGACATTTTCCCAGGCCACTTAGTCCCTTTTCAAATACCAAGGCAACTGATTACCTTCCTGCTAATAGATGTCAGCCGCCTATAACGTCAACCAATTTGCTTAACAGAAACCATTAACAGTTCGTTAAATTCATTAAATTTCAACTCGGATGATAACTGCTGTTTAAAAGCCAACCAAATTCAAGAGTGAACAAAATGATGCATGTGGAGCGGTTTGCTTATGAAGCACACCCATTAATAATTTACAAAGCTTTGAAATAATAAATTAACAAATGAATAAATAAACAAGCAGGCAAGCAAACATCAACAAACTTGTTTTTTTTTTTTCCCTGTGAATGTGAGAAATGGTGTGAGGGCATTTCGCATGTAAAGTTGTTCTTATGAGCCACTCCAGCCCTAAATCTGTAACCTCTCCAAAACTCCCAGTGTTCCCTCCATCTAATGACTTCTTAAAGATTTAGATATTAAAACAGTCAGTCTCATTCCAAAAGTCGCTGATAGTGAGGACTAAATGTTGGTCTAGCTGAAAAGCATGGAGAGGGGAGGGGAATGGATGGTGGTCATTAGCTGTGGTGGGCACAGACGGATGGCACAGTGTTTCAAGCGGGCACTGAATAAAAGAGTCTGGGAGCGTGGAGATAGTGAAGGGTTAAAGCACTGTGGCATTGTGCCCTTCCATCTTGGGGAGTCTGGAGTCCTGAACTGTTCCCATTGTCACCAGCAGGGGGCGGCTGTCCTCAGAAGTGCCAGTCCGGCCAAGTGAGATGGGTCTCTGCTGGTTGGCGATGGCAGGGGGTGGCATGGCGTTCTGGGGTCCAGACATTGACTCCAAAGGCAGACCCTGCTCCTGGTAGCCATACCCAATGTTGCCACAAGGGAATCTGCGCAGTCTGTAGAGTGGTACAGGGGGCAGGGCTGCTGAATCCAGCAACAGAGGGGCAGGGGCAGTTTGGGGTGGAGGAGGTAAGAGAGGCCGGCACTGACCCTGCTGCTGTTGCTGGATCTGAATTTGTTGCTGTTGTTGGATTTTTTGCTGCTGCTGGATCTTCTGCTGCTGCTGTTGGATCTGGATCTGTTGTTGTTGTTGAAGTTTTTGCTGTTGCTGCTGGAGCTGCATTTTCTGCTGCTGCTGCTGGATCTGCATCTGCTGTTGCTTGTGCTGATGCTGCAGACCCAGAGCCTCAGCCATACTCCCAGTCCGGCCAGAGAGCTCATGGCTTTGACTTGCTGCCTGCCTCTGGGCCTGCTGCCTCTTCTGCTGCTGCTGCTGTAGAAACCACGATCCATATGTAGGGTTCCACAAGTTGGTTGGCTTCCCATTACGGTTATCCTTCTCACCTGTAGAAGCCTGAGCAAAACCCAGGTTGACATGACCACCATCCTGAGGAGCAGGGGCGACAGAGGAGGCCTTACTGCAGGCTGGCAGAGCAGTTGCTGAAGACACTGGCGGATGGGAGTGGAGCTGCGAGGCAGCACCGGGTACAGGTTTGTTGTCAGAGGGGCGGGCATTCATCAGGAGAGCCTCGGCAGCTCTCTTGGCCTCCTCTGTGCGGGTCACGGCTGTAGAAGATGACGCTTCCTCTGTGCTCTGGGGGGTGGCTAGTAAAGAGGGTGCAGCAGGGTCCTCTGGACGCATGGGTACCCGCTCTTCCTCCTCAGGCATCGGGCCATATTCAACAGGTAAAGGTACATTTACTACATCTGGATCCTGAGTAATTGAAAGATATCACAAACCGGACAATTACCAACCTTCACATAGTGTTACTTAACATGAAGTTAGAAATCTGAGATTTTTGCTCATCTACAGTATCATTACAAGGCACTGGTACTGTACAGTACGTGCACTGGCTGATCCATTGGTTTCCAATAAGAAATTAAGAAATTATTAGTCTAAAATATTTCCATATATCGATGACTCTGTGTGGTTTTAAGGTCTAATTATCATTGTAGCAAGAATCAGTACTTTAAGTACTTTATCAAAATACTGAGTATATAAATAATTCAAATTAACTCATTCACCAAATTGTTCTCCAAGTGTATTAGCAATACAGATTTGTCCCACACAGTGTGAATTTTGTGGTTGAGAAACCTCATAAAAATCACTACTTCACCTGCAAACAATAGTCGATCCGCTCTAGGATAGTGGAGAAGTTTGGCCTGTCTTCGGGTTGGTGTTGCCAGCTCTGCGTCATTATCCGATAGCTGTTACACACACACATGCACAAACACGCAAAGAAAGTTGACTCATTAAAATGTGTTTTGTTTCCTCATTACTGGATTTTCTCCGTTACCAAGCCAGGCTATTTACTGTGTGGGTGATTGCCTTTCGATAGCTAAGAGCCAAACTTGAGTGAAACATACACAACTGAGATTTGATTTAATCAAGCCTCTTTTCTTTTTTTACACAGCTAATTACAATTTTCATTTGGATTGCACCACAACCCCCCCCCCCAATAAGAGGATCTATGGAAGCAGACTGAAGGTCTGAATGGGGTGGTACTGTATCAAGAAGTTCCCAACTGTGTGGTGTAATAGGGCAGATACTGGGGCAGCATCGTACAGTATGTTATGGCTTTTTCTGCTGTTGTGCTTGGTCCCACAAGAATACCCTAAATATTTGCACTTCCCAAGTACAGTTTATGTCCAAGTCATACCATGAACATTTACTAGACTTTACAACTTACAGCTGTAGAATGGTTTTGATTTTGAAAAGACACTTTTAACACTGGTTGCTCACATACATTTTTCCTTATGACTCCTCAGGAGGTTTTTCCTTGCCACGTTCATCTCTAGTTTGTTCATTATTGATCTTAAGTCTTAATCCCTTAAGCAAGACCCTTAATTCTATCTGTATCATGGCCGATCCTGTGCTCTGGCCCCAGTAACACTGGGATATGCAAAGAAAGAATTTCACTAAGCAGTAATGTATATGTGACAAATAAAGGCTTAACTGTGCCCTAAAATAGACCTTATATGTATATAGTTGGTAGTTGTAAAGCCACTCACACTGGTCCTGGGCAGTTCTTTGGAGGATCCATCCTGCCTCCATTAGTGACAAAATCCAGAACCTCCTGATTACTGCGGCTGGGGTATGGCATATATCCCATCGAGAAGATTTCCCACAGCAGCACTCCGAAAGACCTGAGCCGTGTAATAAGGAACAACTACAAGTGTGAATATATAAATGACAGGCAAAAATACAGACTGAAAATATTTTTAGACGACTCAATTTTTTCACCATGTATCAGTTTTGGAGGTAAATATTCCTTCCATGAAGGCCTCTGGAGGCATCCATTTAACAGGCAGCATGGCACGGCCTCCTTTTCTGTAGTAACTGGCTCTGTACAGACACATATACAGTACACACACACACACTAGATTTTTCATCCATACACAGGCTCCTATGCCCATAGCAGCCAAGCAGAGCAGCACAGTGACTGATTAACTCTACTGTAAGATTACAGACAAAAGCAAGAGAAATGTAGAAGAGAGAGAAAAAAAACACTGGGAATAAAAGAAAACACTTTATGACTGTAGTCATGGAAACGTGCACATGTATATCACCAAGACAGTAGGAAAATATGGGAAAATATGAATCAAGTAGACCTTCACAAAAGAGACCTTCTCATTAAATCCTTATTATGCAATAGTAAATCGTGACAAAGTTATCTGATTGAATGAGAGGCCTTCCAAGAGTGATAATATGCAGCATAACAGCACTGGGACGTTTAACTATACAGTATGTATGAATCAGCAATATATGTGTTCTACAATTGTTAATTACACTAACTGTCGGTCGCAGCATGGGTAAAATTAGGTCAGTACTGTCTACCACCGCATTACAGCCGTGCTGATATTCAGTACAACAGCACTCTCTCTCTCATGTGATACTGCTAATTAAATTGCACTTGACTAAAATCCACCTTAATAATATAATATAATATAATATAATATAGACAGTAATGTTGTTGCCTCACAGCTTCAGGGTATTCAGTTCTATCCTGAGCTCTTGTAGCTGTTTTGTCTTTATATTTAAAGGTGGGCTTCCTCTGGGTTTCCTCCCACCTCCCAGAAACAATCCGGAAGATGAATTTGTGAAGATAAATTGCCATGAGGTGTAAATGCATACAGTATGTAAATGTGTATGAGGTTCCCTGTTTTCCGCATATTCCCACCTCGTTCCCTGTTTTCCCAGGATAGATTCCCGATCCAATTTGACCCTGACCAAAATAAAACCTCTGCTAATGAATATAAATGAATGAATTATAATGTGTATTGGAACCAGAAGTATACTGACTTACTTAAACTTCCGAGCGTTTTTCATTAACAACTTTAATAAACCCCAACTCTATTAAATATCTAAATAATTAATGTACTTTCTATTTAAACCTATTCTGTAAAGCTGCAGAGTTGATGTTAAGACATTATTTTGTAATTTGACATAATGAGTCTGAATTCTAAACGAGGTCTGTTCCCTGGGGTTATGTTACAGTATTGTAGTTACTGATCTTGTTTCTACGCCATATCACAATTGTATACTAAAGTATATGTAAATAAATAAAATGAATAAAAATTTTCTATAAATCTAGAAAACCTTTTTCTTAATAATTTTAAACAAAAAAAATATTTTAATTTAGTGTTAGATGAAAGAACTATGGTAATTAAATACATTAATTCCTTTTCTATATCACGTATCCTGTACAGGGTACTATCTCAGGCGGGAGGGTACACCCTGGACAGGGTGCCAATCCATCACAGGACACACAAGCACACTATGGGCAATTTGGGAACGGCAGTTAACCTAATCTGCATGTCTTTGGACTGTGGGAGGAAACCAGAGGACCTGGAAGAAACCCACCAGTTACGGGGAGAACATGCAAACTCCACACATACAAAGACCAGTGGCAGGAACCGAACCCTCGACACTGGTGCCTTGAGGCCGAAGAGCTAACCACTACACTACCATACATGTACCTCTAATGCATTAATTAATGATCTGTTGCCATTAATACTTTCTTTTTAGTAAAAAAGCTTAATGTACATAGCATACTCTTCAAACCAACAGCTTATGTAAAAGAGTGACTCGAGAATGGAAAGCTTGCTATTGTAATGACTCACACGGATCCGCACTGATAAGTGTGCATTCAAAGTGGATTACGATTCAATTTCCACGCGTTTATAATGCTACTAGACGAGCCGCATTGAAAGTAGCTCCTACGAGCGAGCCGGAGAGAGCCTCAGTCACTTTTCCCCTTTCTGAGCAGCTCTTATCTGAGATGTGCTCCAGTATCAGATATGTTCGTGATAACATATCTCAACTCACCTGCCGAAAGAGCCAGGGAGGAAAAAAGAGGAAAACGAGACTCTGGGGAAATGTACACAGAAAGCGCCTGATTGTTAGCGTGTCCTTGCGCGCCATTGGGACAGAATGGAGGTAAAACCTGTTGTTTACCACGAAAAGGAACCCGAGAGCCAGAGACGTTTTGTCTCCTCTCTTCCAAACAAACACATTAACACTCCTGACAAAAATCAGAGCATGGGCAACCTTATCATGTCTGTGTGCTGCAGGAGCCGATGTGTGGGCCTTTGAGATAACTCGCAGCCACACCAACTGGCAGACATCACACTCCTGCGGCTTTACCTATATATTATCTTTGTGCGATCCCGCTCATGGGAGAGCATTCCAGGACAAAAAGCAAGACAATCCTAGCTAAAATGTGTTGCTATGTTACTTTGATTAGCTTTATCTCTCTTATCTGAATGCCGAATAGACACACATACTGTAAGGTGTGTGAAGAATAACGTCTAAAGCTGTTGCCCTTGTTGTGTTAGGTGTTTTCCTCCTTGCAAACCAGTATGAATTCCTTCTAACCTCCTGCATTTATAAAATGACAAAAAACATTTCGATCCTGATGGAAGTGGCCACTTCCAAGATGACCCTGTACCCATCTCCAGGGCGGACGAGCTTAATGAACGATTAATTATTAATGATTGAATCAATGACTCTCCCAACGCGCATTAAAGCTTCACTGGTGGCTTGTGTAACCTGAGAATCTCTCTCGAACCCATTATTTCCCCCTTTTGTCCCTTTGACTATTTCTGACCAGATACCCTTCCTGATGTAACCCTACCAGTTTATTCGGGCTTGGGACCAGCACTGCATCCAAAGTCTGGGGTTTGGGCAATGGATGGAAATTGAACCCTAACCTTGCTCATAGTAGGCAAGAGACTTACCACTGAGCGACCAATACCTTAGAACACCCTGAAATGTTTGCACCTTCTTCTTTTCATGCAATGCAAATAAATGCTACCCTAAGTTATTCTGAGCCAAGGTGGAGGTAATCAGATAACACTGCAGTAGTTCCCACTAACATTCAGTGAGTAGAACGTCTGACCCTTCGATGGATAACGTGTGGCCAACATGCAGAAAAGACGCATCTGTCGCAAACTGGAACTGTACAGACAATCATTCACCAACACTGCTTGCACATTACAGGAACTGGGCTGGGAGTTATTGCCACGTCCCCCATACAGTCCTGACCTCAGTCCAAGACATTTCCACATGCTTGAAAACACCATTAAAGGAGTTCCTGGGAGGTCGGCGTTTCAGACTTGAAACATGGCTCCGGCATCCTGAGAGAACTTTCTTTATTTGATGGTGTCCAAGCACTAGTGAAACACTGGGGTAAGTGCATTAGTGTAGCAGGGGCTAATATAGAGAAATAAAGGGAGTTTTTATTCTCAGAACGATGTTCTGTTATTCTGCTCAATAAAAAGTCCTGCTTTATCTCAAACACCCCTCGTATACAGAATTGTGATTGTGTAAGTGTGATCAAATGACTGAAATATGATGAATGACTGCTTGTTTACTGGCCAAAAAAAAAAATAATAATCAAGTATAAGCTAACACCCCAGGGTGTTACAAATGTATTAAACCAAGCTATCGTTGTCTCTCGCAATACAATTCCCAAAACAGTGTTACATAAGAACTACGGGTCTCTAAAGCACAGAAGAATCTTTAAAACCTAATTTGATAGTTTTTTGCTTCAAAGATCTCAGGCCCTGAAGTTCAGCAGGTAGATGCAGAAATCTAATTCAGCAATTAGAAGTGCTTTATGGCCGCACAACACCAGTTCCGCTCGCTCAGCAGGCTTTTTCCTTTTTTCCTTTAAACCAGCTCACTGAGTCAGTGTCAGGTCTGCTGCTGTAGACGTTGTCAGGGTTTGCCTCCAGTTCCTCTCAAAGATCAAAGATAACAATATTGGGCATCTTGAATTATTAAGTGTGATTGAAACCAGTCCGTCATAGGAAGAACTAAAATGAGTTATCATGCAGCAGCAAAAAAGAAGATGTATATTTTTTGTGATGCGAAAGTTACAACCAAAAAGTTGTTGACAGTTTTTATAGAGTATTATTTATATAGTATTCTTTAAGTTAGTCCTTGTTAACACTTACTGTACATTATAGCACCTACAGTACACATTATTAACGATATACATTCATAATAAATGTTAAATTAGAATTATGTATACATTATCAGCAGTCACATACTTTTTACATATATATTGTTCATTATTTTAGTTTTTATTACCTGCCCTTTATCAAAGTACCTGTAATTAAATGTAATCAAATGAATGCATTAATGTAAACATGGCATTTGCCCTGTAGATGGATCTACTGAATTGTCACAGCTGTTATATGTTATATAAAACACTTTGTTCAAGGACAGTGCTCAACGCGCTGAACTTTTTCTTGTAAATGAACATTTATTCTAATAAGCTTCCACTTATATAAGGGTGGCTTTATTTCATTTTTATGTCAAGTTAACATGATGCAAAAGTGAAGTGAAATATTTTTGATAACAGAGCATTGCGTTATGACAATGTTGAGGCAAATAATGAGCAAAAATAAGCCACATTATGCTCAGAACCTGGCTCCTTACTTCCAGTGAAGGGATCTCTCAATGCTTCAGCGTACCAAGACATTTTGGACAATTTCTCATTTCGGTCTCCCAACTTCATGGGAACAGTTTGGGGACGGCTCCTTCCTGTCCCAACATGACTGCGCTCCAAAGCAAAGTCCATAAAGACATAGATGAACGAGTCTGGTGTGGAAGAATCTGAGTCCTGACCTCAACCTTATAGAACATCTTTGGGATGAATTAGAAGCGGAGACTGCGAGCCAGGTCTTCTCCAACATCAGTGTCTGAACTTACAAATATGCTTCTGGAAGATCGGTCAAAAATTCCCATAAACACACCACACTCCTAAACCTTGTGGAAAGCCTTTTCAGAAGAGTTGAAGCTGGTATAGTCACAAACGGGGGCGGGGTCAACATTATATTAAATCCTATGGATTAAGAATTGGATGTTACTCGAGGTCACATGCATGTGAAGGCGAGCAAATACTATAGTGTGTGTGTGTGTGCGTCATTTCCCTAATTTGTTTTTGATTCTGTAAAGCTGCTTTGCGATGACGACCATTGTTAAAGGCGCTACATAAATAAAATTTAATTGAATATAAATGCAAATGTTAATCTTTTTATTCATCTTTCCCGTTCTCATGGAATCATCAGGTCATTCGGAAATTATGCAAATGATCCAAATCTGCTTTCCACCCATTGCTCCAGGCTTTGGACCGGCACTAAGAATAAAATGTTTAGTATTATACAGTATATGCGCAGACAGTTGAGGGCCTTGTCTAAGGGGCCCAACAGTGGAACCCGGCAGTGACGGGTCTCAAACCTCCAAAACCTCAACTACCTGAGCACCAAAATATATTAAATATTAAATAAAAGTTATAAAACATTTTGTATATTTAATAGTTCTATTATACAGTGGCTTGCAAAAGTATTCGGCCCCCTTGAACTTTTCCACATTTTGTCACATTACAGCCACAAACATGAATCAATTTTATCGGAATTCCACGTGAAAGTCCAATACAAAGTGGTGTACACGTGAGAAGTGGAACAAAAATCATACTTGATTCCAAACATTTTTTACAAATAAATAACTGCAAAGTGGGGTGTGCGTAATTATTCAGCCCCCTGAGTCAATACTTTGTAGAACCACCTTTTGCTGCAATTACAGCTACCAGTCTTTTAGGGTATGTCTCTACCAGCTTTGCACATCTAGAGACTGAAATCCTCGTCCATTCTTCTTTGCAAAACAGCTCCAGCTCAGTCAGATTAGATGGACAGCGTTTGTGAACAGCAGTTTTCAGATCTTGCCACAGATTCTTGATTGGATTTAGATCTGGACTTTGACTGGGCCATTCTAACACATGGATATGTTTTGTTTTAAACCATTCCATTGTTGCCCTGGCTTTATGTTTAGGGTCGTTGTCCTGCTGGAAGGTGAACCTCCACCCCAGTCTCAAGTCTTTTGCAGACTCCAAGAGGTTTTCTTCCAAGATTGCCCTGTATTTGGCTCCATCCATCTTCCCATCAACTCTGACCAGCTTCCCTGTCCCTGCTGAAGAGAAGCACCCCCAGAGCATGATGCTGCCACCACCATATTTGACAGTGGGGATGGTGTGTTCAGAGTGATGTGCAGTGTTAGTTTTCCGCCACACATAGCGTTTTGCATTTTGGCCAAAAAGTTCCATTTTGGTCTCATCTGACCAGAGCACCTTCTTCCACATGTTTGCTGTGCAAACGGGACTTCTTATGGTTTTCTGTTAACAATGGCTTTCTTCTTGCCACTCTTCCATAAAGGCCAACTTTGTGCAGTGCACGACTAATAGTTGTCCTATGGACAGATTCCCCCACCTGAGCTGTAGATCTCTGCAGCTCGTCCAGAGTCACCATGGGCCTCTTGGCTGCATTTCTGATCAGCGCTCTCCTTGTTCGGCCTGTGAGTTTATGTGGACGGCCTTGTCTTGGTAGGTTTACAGTTGTGCCATACTCCTTCCATTTCTGAATGATCGCTTGAACAGTGGCTCCGTGGGATGTTCAAGGCTTTGGAAATCTTTTTGTAGCCTAAGCCTGCTTTAAATTTCTCAATAACTTTATCCCTGACCTGTCTGGTGTGTTCTTTGGACTTCGGTTCTTTGGTGTTGTTGCTCCCAATATTCTCTTAGACAACCTCTGAGGCCGTCACAGAGCAGCTGTATTTGTACTGACATTAGATTACACACAGGTGCACTCTATTTAGTCATTAGCACTCATCAGGCAATGTCTATGGGCAACTGACTGCAATCAGACCAAAGGGGGCTGAATTATTACACACACCCCACTTTGCAGTTATTTATTTGTAAAAATGTTTGGAATCATGTATGATTTTTGTTCCACTTCTCACATGTACACCACTTTGTATTTGTCTTTCATGTGGAATTCCAATAAAATTGATTAATGTTTGTGGCTGTAATGTGACAAAATGTGGAAAAGTTCAAGGGGGCCGAATACTTTTGCAAGCCACTGTATATACAATCACAATATACTTTAGTTTTTCCCAATTTCTTTCTCCCAGCTGAAAGGATCTTTTCGAACTGCTGCCGTGGAACATCAGAGGGTGAAGTAACAAAATGATCAAACACAAAGCACACAGAGTCTTACAGTTACGAGGGCTGAGAATATGTTAGAAAGAAATGTAGTTCAAATTGACTTTTAAGTGAGCCTCATTAGTTTATGATTACGTGTTATTACATCAAATTACGAAGGAGAATTATGTTTATCCATTGAATGCAATATTAATTGCACCCTGGAGAGAGAGAGAAAGAGCACGAGGAAGAACACACCGACAATTAACCTTCCTGTCCTTAAATTGCATGAAAAAATTGATTTGATATTACATAAGGAGTGAAAAATTACATATATATATTTTTTTCTACTAGTTATACATTAAGTCACTCTCATTTAAAGTTTTCTGGTAACCTTCGTGAGTTCCTATTAAAATACATTTGATTTCCCAGAGGTTTTGTTTCATTATTATTATTATTATTATTATTATTATGATTAATAAATCTGTTGATGTGCTTTTTTGCATTTAGTGAATGGTCAGACTGAGAATTAAATAGATAAAGTTTTTTTTTTTCAACCTGTTAAATACTTGGATTCTACATCATTAAGAAACTGCATTTTTATGATGGTGCTTTCACATGTTATTTATTCAATTATTATTTATTTATTCATTAATTTCTGTTAACTACCGGTGTATGTTTCTCATGAAATTCCATGGTTTTTATAAAGTACACAAACATCTCCCGGCCCATCAGGTCACAAGTTGGAGGGAAAGTGAGAAAAACAAACATTAAGGAGAGAGTGGTGGTGAAAAAAGAAATGCTCTTGTTAGTGAGTGACTGTAAGGAGAGTCATAAAATATATCATTGCCAATATTCCAATGGTGCAATATAACCCAAAATAATAATGGCTATTTTTGGGACATGATATGATGCCCCACTTGTGTGGCTACATAGAGTGGAGTCACACAAGCAGCTCAAATTCTCTGCATTTCCTGTCTCTAAAGAAAAACAACCTCCTCGTTACCAGAATTATCTGTTATTAAAAATGACCAATTCCAAAATTGTGTTGAATGCATTCATACCTACAGTATAATGTTATTCATATTTAAGATCATGCTAATGTAGTAAGGCAGCATTAAACAATATGTAGTGCACGGTCTTTTGTTTTGGGGATTAACACAATCACACCATTACACACAACACAACACAACACAACTGCACATGACTAAGACAGTATTTAAGTGTGTTTTTCCTTATATTAAGTTGTTATGTAGGCCGGGAGCATGACAAATGTGCAGATCTTTTATTTGCTCACAATTCATTTATATGCATGGTGCAAAATTAATTAAAAAGAAAAGAAAATGCACCATGTCTACTAACTTAATTTGACAAATCGCGGTGTCCTCATCATTTTAAAGTACTGTAATATGTTCTGTGTTAATTATTTGTAACTTAATTTAAAATGTTTACATGGAATACATTTTTGTGTACATCTACTTATTAGAAGTTTTCATGTACAACAAAACCCCTTTTTCTTGTTCCAATTGCGAAAACACAATCAAAGCATGAATTCTCTATTCATATTAAAACTCAACCAACATATTATTCACATCAAACTGCATATGGACACTACCACAAACACAACTAAAGGATGATCTACATATTGTAACAGGTGGGAGATGAATTTATAGTATTTTGCAAAATCATACAAAATTTACACGAGACATTTTTAAGAACAAGGGAGATGTGCAGAGCTGTGGCAGTTACAGAGGTACGTATAAAGGCAATGAGCCATATTATTATTATTCTAATAAAGCTGTGGGAAAGAGTAATGGAAGCTGGGTTAAGGGCAGAGGTTAGCACTTGTGAGCAGCAATATGGTTTCATGCCTAGAAAGATTACATCAAATGCAGTATTTGCTTTGAGGATGCTGATGGAGAAGTACAGAGAAGGTAATAAAGAGTTGCATTGTGTCTTTGTAGATTTAGAGAAAGCGTACGACAGGGTGCCGAGAGAGGAGCTGTGGTGTTGTATGAGGAAGTCTGGAGTGGCAGAGAAGTATGTTAGAGTGGTGCAGGACATGTATGAGAGCGCTAAGACAGTGGTGAGATGTGCTGTAGGTGTGACAGAAGAGTTCAAGGTGGAGGTGGGTCTGCATCAAGGATGACGACCCAAGAGGAACGGTGAGGATACAGGGAGCAGAGGTAAAGAAGGTGGAGGACTTTAAGTACTTAGAGTCAACGGTCCAGAGCAACGGAGAGTGTTCAAAGGAGGTGAAGAGACGGGTACAGGCAGGTTGGAATGGGTGGAGAAAAGTTTCAGGTGTGTTGTGCGATAAAAGAGTATCAGTGAGAATGAAAGGAAAGGTGTACAGGACAGTGGTGAGACCAGCAATGCTCTACGGCTTAGAGACAGTGGCACTGAAGAAAAGACAAGAGGCAGAGCTGGAGGTAGCAGAGCTCAAGGTGTTGAGGTTCTCTTTGGAAGTGACAAGGATGGATAGGATCAAGAATGATTTAATCAGATGGACAACCCATGTGAGATGTTTTGGAGATAAAGTCAGAGAGGCCAGATTGAGGTGGTTTGGACATGTTCAGAGGAGAGATGGTGAATATATCGGTAGAAGGATGCTGAGGTTGGAACTGCCAGGCAGGAGGTCTAGAGGAAGACCAAAGAGGAGATTTATGGATGCAGTGAGAGAGGACATGAAGTTAGTTGGTGTGAGAGAAGAAGATGCAGAGGATAGGGTTAGATGGAGGCAGATGATTGGCTGTGGCGACCCCTGAAAGGGAACAGCCGAAAGACAAAGAAGAATACAAAATTTACACTCTATCTATCTATCTATCTATCTATCTATCTATCTATCTATCTATCTATCTATCTATCTATCTATCTAATACCCTATCTATACCCTTTAACAAGGGTCATTGGCCTAAAGCAGACAATTTACTACATTGTCGCAAATATATTGAACTACACCTAAAATAAAATCGTGATGAAAGAAAGAATGAGTTGACAAAAAACAAGGTCAGAAAGTAAACTACGGTTCAAAAGTTAACACTATAACTCAATAGATAGACTTCTATAATATCAAGGTCCTGGATTTCTAGAAGGCATTTAGTGCTGGTCAGCATACCTGTAGATGTCTCTGGCCATGCCAAAGTCTCCGATTTTGGCCACTCTTCCTGGACCTTTACAGGTGAGTAAGCAGTTTCTCGCTGCAATGTCCCTGTGAAGGACAAACGAAATTTAGTGCTAGAGAAAGATCTTATAATAGATCCAGATACGAACAAAAAAAGAACCAATTCAATATACAGTAATAAAGGTTGGGTTATAGATATACTTCTCTTCATGTACAATTCTTTCTCGCTACATTCCAAACAAAAAACATTTTCTTTTTTCTCTAGTTAGATAGCAATTTAGGAATTATTGAATAAACCTCTTGTTAGCTAGCCTTAGCGAAGTCCTAAGCTTTCACATGTTGGATAGCTATTGACATTCAGGTAATCAAAGCTATTATTAAGTTAGCTCATATTTGTTAATTGTGTTGTTTCTTTGAATTCTTCAATAATTCTGTCAAATGTTAGCTAACTATTTGCTTAAACTAGTGAGGTTCTGTAATTTTGATAAGAATCGTACCAATAATACATGGCTTTGAAAAGCTTTGCTAGTGTGGCAGTGGAGTAATACTCCAATATACACAGTATATGTACAGTAATACTATACTGTACATGCAATTATTATGTAAATTAAGAGGGGTGCCTCCCATGACATACAGTACTCTTTTATTAGGTATATTATTGGTCCATATCCAGGACTAATAAACATGTTTTGCATCTTGAATATCACATATGGTCTTCTTGAAAAAAGTTGTACAGCAGATGTTTTCACACTCTATCATATGTTTTCCTCAATATATATATATATACTGTACAGCAGAATTGCACTAATAATCCACAGTTGCTATTGACGAGCAAACGGACACTTTTAATTATGTATGTAATAATGTGCCAGCAACATAAAAGAAATAATGTGCAAGCAATTAAAAGAAAACACTTAATTACAAAAGAAGCTGTTAAGTTTTTGTAATGTACACCGATCAGCCATAGCATTATAACCATACAGGATTAACCATAAAACCACGTAGGCTTTGGATTCCCCTTGTGCCACTGGTTCAGCTCTGCACCCATGAGGAAAGACTCCACAAGACCTTCAAGGATGTGCTGTGGTGTGTCGCACCAGGACGTCAGCAGTGGTTCCTTTGGATGCTGTGAGCTGCAGGGTGGGGCATCTGTGGGTCAGACTTGTTTGGTCAGCACCTCCCATGTGTGATCCACTGGCTGTTATTGGATGGACTATTATTACTCCACTGCCAGGATTAATCCACTGGATGGGCCTTTGGTCCCCATGAATCTACCACCAGTTTAATGTTGTTCTGTTCACCTGGCATTGGTCATAATGTTATAGCTGATCAATGTGTAAACACCTTCTGATCCTGCAATGTCGCATACTTTTTTTTTTTTAGAGTATTCCTTATTTAAACTTTTTTGTTGTTTGTTTCAATTAAAGCAAAGGAATAAAAATGTTTCACTTTGTTATTACTTATCATCAACTTATTCTATTATTTTCAGGACAGTCAGTTCTGTAGAAAAAATTAATGTATTGCCGATATAGACAATACTGTATATACTGTACACAGTGATACTATCCTGTACTGTACATGCAATGATAATGTAAATTAAAGGGGCGTCTCATTATTGACATACTCTTTTATTAGGTATATTATTGGCCCATATCATCTAATGAACATGTATTGCGTCTGAAATATATCACATGCAGGCTTCTTGAAAAGCAAACAACAAAGTTGCGCAACAGATTCGTAAATCTCTTTGAACTCAACAAACGTGAACGTAGGCACGGGAATGGTAGAGGAGTGGTTGAAGTAAGTCTGTAAATAAAGCCGTTTCTGTCTCCCTTTTTCTCCAGAGTAACCAGATTAATGATTTGACTGTACATGTAGTGTAAATGAGCTCTAATTGGACTCGTTTGTCACGGTCCCCTGAGCAAGGGTGTGGGGACGAAGCAAAACGTCTGTATCAGCTAAAAAGGACCGTCTCGTGCTGAGAGAGAAAATGTGACTGAGAGGAACACATGTGCTGAGTCGATGGAACAGCAAAGATGCCATCTGCTAGACATGGACTGACAGCATATGTGTGTGTGTGTGTGTGTGTGTGTGTGTGTGTGTGTGTATCTTATACCTGTGAATGAACTGATTCTCTTCTAGATACTGGCAGCCACGTGCTATATCTCTTGCTATATTTAAAAGGTCCACCATAGTCAGACTGGAAGGATGCTCCTAAGTGGGGAAAAAAAAGTAAGTTTGGAAGTAAAAAAAACTCAGCAGATGGTCTAACGTACGTCTTGCATATGGACATATGGTATAATTAAGGATATGACTGGCCAACCAAGCAGGTGCTACAAGTGTGTGCCTGTGAGAGTGCTCACCAGTCTGGGTCTCGTTTCCCTAAGAAATGTTTTGAGGTCTCCTCCAGCCATCAGCTCTAGCAGAATGAAGCGAGGAAGTGCCTGTAAGCTCACTCCTATACACCGGACGATGTTCTGATGGCTGAACTTACTGTCAAACAAAACGGTGGACGAGAACACATACCGTAGTATATAAAAACAGATCACTGGTTATCATTGAACATGTGCGTTTCTTTAAGCGTCTGTTTACCTGATTATGAGTGCTTCCATCAGAAAGTCTAGTTCATCCTGCTCGGAGCACACCTCGGGAAGCGTCTGATTAGAAACACAAATGCCAACAGAAATCACCTTAGAGCACTCCCACCCACTGGGTCTTTCACTCAGTGTCTCTCACTTTTACATAAAGACATGCTGTTAAAAACATCTTAAAAAGAAAGGGTAAAGTTTCTGCGTATCATTCAAGCCTACCTTGACAGCTACTTGCATGGGACTGGGTTCTCCTGGTATTCCCACAGCAAGACCCTCATAGACCTCTCCAAATGCACCATGCCCCAAACCCCTACACACATTACAGCATGTCTTTATACAGTAGCTTAACTTTACAGGAGCACTTGAATAGCTGGTATTAAAATCAAACAAATCAACTAAGAGTCTAGAACAAACAACCCTTGAGCTTGCATTTGTTAAACTTTAATGCTAGTGACTGCATTCAAAGACTACCAAAGAACTCTTAGGAAAGGATTTTAATTCTCGATTGCCATTGCGTTGCACTTCCTTGCATCCATCTTGAATTAAATGAATGACCTGATTCTGCTCTAGCGCCTACAAGCCACAGGCTATACTGTATCTCTAACCCTGTTGAGAAGAACCACCTAAACCTCTTTGCAATGTGGTTAATTTAAAGCAAACATGGTGTTAGGGTGTGCACAAGTTCAGCGTTAGATAACCTTGTGAGTGAAATGTTGCGGCGCGGCACTTCCTTCAGGTCGTTAACAGAGGCCGTCTTTCCGGCGAAGCAGTAGTTGGGGTTGTAGTCAGTCATGATGGTGGAGGCTCTCAGCTTGCTCAGCTTGCAGTCTGGACTCTGAAGCTCCAGCTGAATGGACTGCAGCTCGGTGTGCTTGCGCCTGTACACTGTGCACAAGGACATGACCATGATAGCTAATTAGCACTGGATAGTTGTTGGAAAATCATTCAAATGTGGCTGGCTGACTAAGTTTGATAGTTGGAACAAAAGTAAACTAACCCAATGATAATTTAAGTAGCGTTCTTGTATACACCAGAAATAAAAAGAGGCCCAAAAGAAAGGAAACTGCCAAATTTAATTTGAAGTTATCATTCATACCATTATCTGGATAGGCAACAACCCTACAACTTCAATCGTTTTCTAATTATTTTTTTGTTTTTTTCCCCCCAAATTTTTCTCCCCAATTTAGTCATGTCCAATTCCTCCCCGTCACTAGGGGGCTCCCACATTAAGGCTACCACTACCACTCAGTCGGGAGGGCTGAAGACTATCACATGTTTCCTCCGAACCACGTGATGCCAGCCGATTGCATTTTTTTAAACTGCTTGCTCACCCACCATTAGGGGCGGAGTAACACTCTCGGAGGACAGCGCTAGCCGCTCCTTCCGCGTGTGCGAGCTCACAGACGCCCCTGATTGGCTGTAGAGCCGTGATTAATGTGGGAGCACAAGTACCTCTCATCCCTCCCCCCTCAGAGAGCTCGGCCAATCAGCTCTCTCTAGTCCTCCGGAACACATGTAATACTGCTGTCTTGTGATTCTAATGTGTCATGATGGCTCTGTGTGCTTGGAGTTTGTCTACCATGGTCCTTAGTCCCTATTTACTGTAGACTATAGAGGTTCCTAGATGGATGGATGGATAGTTGTGATGATGATAAGGCAGCTACAAATATATAATTTCATCATGTTGTTGTTGTTGGTCTTTCGGCTGCTCTCAGCAAGGGGTCGCCACAGCGATACTTGTTCCTCACATACAAGCACATACACGCTTGGCACAGGTTTTTATCCCGGATGGCCTTCCTGACGCAACCCTCTCATTTTACCCGGGCTTGGGACCGGCACTGCTTCCAGTGGCTGGAGTTTGGGCACTGGCTGGGAATCGAACCCGGGGCCTTTCTCATGGCAGGCGAAACACCTACCACTGAGCCACCAGTGCGTGCAAATAGATAATTTCATCATAACTTAAAAACCTTAAAACTTTCAGTGCCATAAAACTGAAATCCCATGCAACAATTAGATATGGTTGCTTAAAAGTGGACCGTGTCACTGCCTGATGGATATTTGGAAATCTCAGGTCTGCCAGATAGCCTCTACTGGACGCTTGAGAAAAGACTCAACCATGAACTGCTCAACTCAGCTGTAAGTCATTTTGGATACAAGGAGAATGAGAATAGTAAATTCTTTAAACAGCTTCATCACCAACGTTAAAAACAACAATTGGAATAAAACACGGGGAAATACCGACTAGTTAACATAAATCCTGCACAAAACCAGCCTTGCAGACACCTTGACACAAGCATGTGAACACAAAGATGCAAGCATGTGCGTGCCCACCTTCATACCCATCCGCCTTCTGAAACCTTGGTGGCTCTGACCCTCGGCTGTAAACACATTAGCGCCGGCGGCGAGAGTGATTTATTCACAGTTTGGTAATTGACGAGGCTTGTCAGAGAACGGCTAACCGGCCATCCGTCATCACTCCATTTAATTCATCAATGGCTGATCGCTACTCTTCGCTGTGTGGACAGCGTTGGCAGATGTGATATGTGGTGTGATGGCTCAATGTGTGTGAAGGTATGATAAGACTGCACACATACTGACGCCAGTATGATGCCGCGTGAGAGATGGCCATTAGCACAGATCCAACTGACACCCAGCTGCACTCATTAACAACAAGAGCTTGTGCAGAGATGTCATGGGCAATCTTTTTTTATTTTTCAGGCTTGTTAACGATTTTGTCCACGTGTGTGTGTGTGTGTGTGTGTGTGTGTGTGTGTGTGTGTGTGTGTGTTTCCATGAGTGTGAGTACTGTATCTGAATTCGCTATTTATCGCTTTCCTTCTTGGACATTTATGTGTTCTCCAGGTCTGGAACTAAACTGCTTGCACTGGCAGTTTTTTGTTTTGTTTTGTTTTCTTAGATATCCCTGAACACTCGACATATTGGTAGCCACAAAAAATATTTCTAAATCTCGAGTCTCTGGATATCCATTTTTATATTTCAAGTGCATCATAAAATCCAACATTCCTGTGATTTGAAAACTTTATAATTTCTTTATCACAAAAAAAAGAAACTGTATCCCGCGCTCAAGTGACATTTAGAAAACGTGTAAAACTCTCTTTTGCCTTCATTATTATTTTTTTTTGTAGCAGTCATCATTCTAATGAGCAAAATGCAGATTTAACCTTCCTGACAAGCTATTCCTGCTGATTATTCATTTAACAGTCATTTGCACGCACACTCCACCTTTGTGCTACAGCGAATAATCTCATCCGATTTCTCTTGCAGTCTCCAACATATAGAGTTGAAAAAATAGCAAATAAAATGAGATTATTTAGAAGTATGATCTGTGATGGCCAAAGTACACAAATCCTGTACCTGAGTAAATGTAGAAGCCATAATTCCGTAATTACATTACGCTATTTTTGCGTAAAAAAATACATTAAATATTGCATAAGTAAAAGTCCTCCATTTACATTTCTACTTGAGCAAAAGTACAGAAATACTTACCTTCGAATTTACTTAATTATTAAAAACACTCAGCTTGTATTACCTCTGTCTGGCTGTTTATGATTTCAAACCCCTGCTACATAATTAATTATTTTATATACTGTATTACAGTCAAATCATGAAATTATGTAACAGTCAGCAAGTGGCGATGTTCCTGCTTTAAATACGACGCACCACTTATGTAATGCAACAGTGTAGGGAAATATAGTGACGTAGAAAGTACAGATATTTTCTATAGGATGGATAGTGGAGCAAACTAATAAAACTACTACAGGTATGTGAAATATGTACCCAAGTACAGTAACAAAGTAAATGTAATTACTTCCGAGTATAATACCCATTTTTCTACTGACCTGTTTTTGCTCAGTAAGGGATGGATCTTTTATTCTGTTTTAAGTAATTCTTTATCACTTTCACCTCTGACTGATTTAAACCTGGATTTCTAGGAACTTTAAAGCATTGTCCAAACATACTGAATTGAATTAGTTTGCTACTTACTGATCATGACTCCAGACACGGCCAGTAACAGAGCTGCGATGAGTGCTGAGGTTCCTACAGAGAGCCCCAATGCCAGGTGAGAGAGAGAGGGCTGAAGGGGCACTGGTTTAACTGGAACACACACACACACACACACACACACACACTGTATTATGGTTGGTCTAGGCCAACTTTAATTGCCTTAGCCTCTGTCGCGTCCCGGTCCTGCCAAACTTCTCTAAACTTCACTCTGGAATAGACTCAATCTGGACTCAAGTATTTTATAAGAAAACAAGTGATTTACTTACAGTATGCTCACACAGCTGTTGCGTGCAAATCCTGTGAGTTTTCATCACATTGTGTCTGTGTGCGTATGGAAATACTCTGACTTTCACTATTAAACATGGCTGCAATTTCTATTGCTGATTTTTTTATGATGCAACTTCACCAAATGTTTAGTTCATCTCTGCTCACACATTTTCATTCATTTATTTTTATTTCTCTGACCCCATTTCTTTTTCCGAAGTCCTTCCAGGTTTTAACACTGTGTTGAAGGGTTCTTAACCCAATTCCACTCCTCAGCTTTCTCTTTTTTTGCTTGATGTAAGGCAATAATTTGCCACTTCCGAAACATTGCTTTTACAGTTTACTCCTTATTTTACACATACACCGTGTTTAAATTTCCTCATCATATCTGCTACATTATAACTAGATGATTATGGCTCATTTACCAGACTGTATCTAATGTATGATTGAATAATGACCTTTTTTTGTCTAGGAATAGTATTACATTATGAAACCCACTAAAGAGCAATAAAATGAGACTATAGCTTGGTACATTTCCTGTTTAAGAGTTTCCACAGTCAAGAAAAATAATAATGTGCATTTATATAAAGAACGGCTCTATTAATGCTGAGAAATTAGCAGCAACTACAGCATGTAGCAGTAACCCTTCATGCAATATCAGTCAAATGGACAGAGGTGCAGACCCTGAGGAAGGTGAAGATAGATAGATAGATAGATAGATAGATAGATAGATAGATAGATAGATAGATAGATAGATAGATAGATAGATAGATAGATAGATAACATAAAAAAGATGAATAAAAAGCAATCAAACTTAAAGTTTTAAAACTGGAAGATGACCATACTACAACAAAAGTTTGGGTCAAAGCTGATGATGCTTTCTCGTATGACACAGAGCACTTATCCTGTACTTGTGAATTATTGTTATTATTAATAATAATAATAATAATAATAATAATAAAATAATAATAGTAGTATTGTTGTTACAATAATAATAATAATTATTAGTATTATCATTAATAACAACAACAACAATAATAATAATAACTTTTAATAATAATAATAATAATAATAATAATAAAATATAAGAATAATAATAATAGTAGTAGTATTGTTGTTATAATAATAATTATTATTATTAGTAGTATTAGTATCATTAATAACAACAACAACAACAATAATAATAATAACCTTTAATAATAATAATAATAATAATAATTTAACAATAATAATAATAATAATAATAATTATTATTATTATTATCATTAATAACACCAACAATAATAATAATAATAATAACTTTTAATAATAATAATAATAATAATAATAATAATAGCTGAACAGTGACTGCTCTTGTTTGTTTTTATGGAATATAAAAACCAAAATCTAATGCATTTGATAAAGCTATTTTTTGAAGCAAATACATTTTGGAAGGCAATGTAAATATATCAGCCTCTCTTCTCTCAATCCTGCCTTAATATAACTAAATAGAAAATAAACCTGATGAAGCTTGTTGTGTCCTCTCTGTATTTTTCTTTTTACCTGTATCATTGACACAGGAGACACCGTCTGGGCCGAGGAAAAGATCTTCTTCGCAGTAACACTTGGTTCCCTCCAAAGTCTCATGGCACTCTCCTGACTCACAGTGACTGCAGTTCTGCACTGGGTTGATGATTACTTCACCATCATCCTCCATGCCTGAGAACAACATGACATAGAGATACACAACATACAGTACAGTTAGTCACCAAAATGATGCAAGACCCAACGTGCCAGGAGACACCACACTGAATGTGCCTACCTTTAAGTGCATCAATGAATATCTCTCCATCCGGGCTGATAAAGGAGGATCCGTCCTCTCCATCCTGCTCGGGGTCGTTGTCTGCCGAAGTGCTGCCACCTGCAAACCACAGAGGGGCAAAACAGTTCTCACGCAATGTGATGCAACAGGTTCAAAATGACAGAGCAAGAAATAGCAGACTGCAGAGCCGTTCAGTTCTGCACGGTACAGTTCAGAGCCTCCATGGAACGATATCTAACCTCTATAGCCACCTCCTCCACCCCCACTGGTGCACGCTCCTCCGCCTCCTCCGAAGCCCCCATGAGCCCTCCAGCCCACTGTATGGCACGGATCTCCTCCTTGACCTCCCAGATTGAGGGGTTTCCCACTCCGAGTCACAGGAACACTATCATTCCAACCACCACCTCCACCTGAAGAGCAAAGATGGCAACAGGTTTTAGACACACGGTGAAGTCGAGTGCTTGCAACATATTTATTTGTCTCCTGACTTGACACAGAAACAGACAGTTTGTTGTTTGCCCAAGAATTTGCAATAAGCAGGTCTACTCTTTTACACCTTGTCAACTTCTGGAATTTTTTTACCAAAAATACAATAAATGTGTTCTATTGATATTTTCCTGTCAACTGAGCACATGCATAATCACAAGACCACTAACAGCAGGAGAAACCTAAGACTTTCCAAACATTATTATTTGGAATGTTATTATTATTCTTTTTTAAATGTCTGACCTTATTTATATTTTACTGGGGATACATGAATATTATTTCCAGATTGCGATTAATCATAATATAAAGGTGTAAAGGTCAGCCATTATCATAATGTGGATGTTTATTGGAAATTTGCTGCTTTTCATTAATAATAAAAATGGTATGAAATTGATTGCTTAAATGCAAGACTTGATTCATCGCTATTTATTTATCTATCATTTTTAAGACTGTAAATGAAACAAAGCATGTTTAGAAATCTTTTTTTGCCATATGGCAACATACATACATACAGGTTACTGAACTATGACTAAAAAGTTATGAAATAATGAACAATGAAATTATGAAGTTATGACCATAAACTTTTTTATAAATTAGAATTGCACACACACTGTGGTGTGTAACATGTGCCTATTTTACTTCCAAACAGGCAGACGTTCTTGTATTTTAATGTAGTCTTGAGGAATAGTTCTCCAGGCTTCTTGGCTTTCATTTTTGCCAAATTTTCTGCCTCTCATTTTCACTCCAGTCCCTGGACCTGAGCAGATTCAGAGAAATGCCGTTTTTGTTCTTAAGCCACACACTAATCAATTGGAACAGATGAGAGGGGAAATGAGGTCGCTGCTGAGGTTGTTACATAATCAGCATTTTTTAAAAATTGTATCTTTAGGCACTGTCACAGCAATATCATTCTAGTTTAACTTAATTTAAAGAAATCAAAAGTGTTTCTGTACTGTACTGTACTGTACTATGGCTGCTGTACTGTAACTTGGTGACTTTTTAAAACCATTTTTAAATCCACACTAGCACTTGTATTATTTTGGTTGCTATGGAGTTATGCAGTTGCTATGTATATCACTAAAACTGTTTTTACTGGAAGATCATTAAAAGAAGTAAAGCAAAGCTGACAGTGTAATCCTGCAGGCTGATTAAATTGGCCATTAAAAATGACATCTAAAGCTGGAATAAAGCACAGAGTGTGCGGTGCATACAGTACATGAAACACAGGAAGAGAAACATCATAGAAATGTGTGTGGTGTTAAATTAGAGCTTAAATGCACAACGGCCATTTTATAGGTATATCATGGAGGAATCATGTTATAGACAAAACAAAAACAAATTACACTTTTCAAATTTGGTGTTGCCAAATATTTGCATATTAAATAGTGCTTGGGATGGAAGTACTTGAGGCTAGGAAACTTGAGGCTTTTTATTATCTGAAACGTGTCTGACTACGATATAAAACATATCATCCACAGGCAGAAAAAAAGTGGCTTATGTAAGACTTAACACAACTAAACTATCATCCTCTACATCGGCTAGGCATGCCTCGCGTGGCACGGCAGAAACCAGAAATAAATGTCTGAAAGGGAGCAGCATATGATGTCAGAATAGGGATTGTGAGCGGGGACATGCCCTGAGCCTCTCGCACTGACTCCGAGCAGCAGTAAATAGAACGCAATGGGGAAGCTGGCCTTTGAAATGCACAGCTCTGATAGAAGTCATACAGTGCACGCAGCAAGACAGGACCATGGGGGAGACCATATGCATGCACAAACAGACACATACACACACACACACACTCTCAATGTGTGCACACAAAAAAAATACTCCAAAACTGAGCTCATGCTGTCATACAGTATATATATATTTATTTTTTTGCTCCAATTTAAAAACTCTCAAAAGAACCACACAGGAAGATTGCTTGGTCTTACATATGGAAAATTTTACATCCTAAAATTCTCAGCACAACAGGGACCACAGCTCAAACATCTCATTCAAGAACCAATATTTTTATGTCTAGCCTCTCCAGGTTCATGACCTAAAACTGCCTTAGTATTCAGTAATGCACTACCAAAACAACCTACTACAGGAGCCGTAGTCCTGAGCACACGCAAAACTGTACTGCATTTGCATCCTCTCCTACCCGCTCCTAGAAATATGGATGGACTCTGACATAGATACTGTTTAGATTTATGGATTTATTTACAGCTTCCAAATCTCCAGACTGATGTTATACGTGATGGAGGCTCACCTGCAGCTCCTGACATGCCGTTGAGGCCAGGAACACTAATATCATGGTCCACCAGCTCCATCAAGCTCTCTGAGTGGCCGTTGTACCCTCGACCCCCACCTCCGGCAGCAATTAGCAGAGGGATATAAACTCCCTTCAGCACCTGGAAGCAAACAGACATGTGGTTTCTGAGTTCATAATTCAAAAACACCAGCCTGGATCAATGATGAGTTAACCTTTCCAGGTTGTAAATTTCCCCAGTGACATTTGACAGAATCAGAAAAAGACAAATCCATTTGTGAAACTATATATATATATAAAACACAGACCGTGTTTTAAGTCACCTTCTGGTTCACACATTGGTGTTAATTCATCCATTTCGTTCCTGAAATACTTACCTTAAAGATGTACGTGGCGCCCCCTCCTCCTCCGCCTCCTCCCTTTAACACACTCTTGCTGTCTGGAGGGCCTTTCTGCTCAAGACAGATTTTCTGCAGAGGCTCCTCGGTCTGCATGATAAGCACAGCGCACATCCGGCAGGTAATTATTAAAGCTAATTTTGTCGCTAAGCCTTTTTACCGGTCATGTCCTCAGACTAAAAGATGATTGGTTTATTATTTTCGTTTAGCTAATCCAGTATATTCTTTACTGGAGTATGGTACTATACTGTAAACGACACTGGCTTATTGAACACTGGCTACACTGAAATACAGGACTGTACTCTACAACAGGTTACAGTAGTATATACTCTATATTAGGTAACTAAACTTTACTCTATACTGGAATACTTTACTGTACACTACACTAGGCTACAGTACTGAATTTTACAGTAGGATGGGTACTCTATACTAGGCTAGTGTACTATAGACAACTTAAATTTGATCTATACTTGGATACGTCACTTTGTCCACAGTCTACACTGGCATACTGTACTGTACTCTATACTGGGATACTATACAGTACTACTGTATAATCCATATTGGGATGATATACTGCACTCCTGATCATTTTAGTGTTTCTTAGCTTCAAGCACACATGATATAACTAATCAGCTTATTACTGTAGCACCCTTTCTTTAATTGAAGTGGGTGTGATAGAGCTAGGAAAACACTAAATGCACAGGCCCAGATCATTGTGCTCTATACTGGGATCTCATATTACTGATATGATAATCTAAACTACAGTAGGCTACTGTTCTTTACTCTCCACTAGACTACTACACTGTATAGTACCCTAAGATGGAGCACTGTACTCTACACTAGGCTACAATAATGTACTCTACACTGGGATACTGTAGTTTACTCCACTTTAGAATACCGTACTGTACTCCTTAATTAGATACGGTATTGTACCCCTACAGTGGTCTTCATTACTGCAGTAAATTCTACAGTACTACAGCACTGAACTCTGGGATATACTAGTGCAGTACTGTATCATAGTTTTTAATGTTTTTCTTTTGATGTGAGCACTTTGATATTGGGCCACATGATGGGTGTTATAGAAATTAAATGTATTATTATTATTATTATTAGTAGTAGTAGTAGTAATAGTATATACTGTATAAGGCGCTAAAATTTAACTCTACTTTGGACTATAGTACTATAGTCTATTTGGAACTGTACTCTAAATTGTACTACAGTACTATAGTCTACACTGGGGTACTGTACTTTACTCTACTTTGGACTATAGTACTATAGTCTATTTGGAACTGTACTCTAAATTGTACTACAGTACTATAGGCTACACTGGGGTACTGTACTGTACTCTACTTTGGACTATAGTCTATTTGATGCTGTGCTCTAAACTGAACTACAGTGCTATAGTCTACACTGGGGTACTGTACTGTACTCTACCTTGGACAATAGTACTATAGTCTATTTGATGTTGTGCTCTACCTGAACTACAGTACTATAATCTACACTGGGGTACTGTACTGTACTCTACTTTGGAATATAGTACTATAGTCTATTATGAACTGTATTCTAAATTGTACTACAGTACTATAGTCTACACTGGGGTACTGTACTCTACTCTACTTTGGACTATAGTACTACAGTCTATTTGGAACTGTACTCTAAATTGTACTACAGTACTATAGTCTACACTGGGGTACTGTACTCTACTCTACTTTGGACTATAGTACTACAGTCTATTTGGAACTGTACTCTAAATTGTACTACAGTACTATAGTCTACACTGGGGTACTGTACTGTACTCTACTTTGGACTATAGTACTATAGTCGATTAGGAACTGTACTCTAAATTGTACTACAGTACTATAGTCTACACTGGGGTACTGTACTGTACTCTACTTTGGACTATAGTACTATAGTCTATTTGGAACTGTACTCTAAATTGTACTACAGTACTACAGTCTACACTGGGGTACTGTACTGTACTCTACTTTGGACTATAGTCTATTTGATGCTGTGCTCTAAACTGACCTACAGTACTATAGTCTACACTGGGGTACTGTACTGTACTCTACTTTGGACTATAGTACTATAGTCTATTAGGAACTGTACTCTAAATTGTACTACAGTACTATAGTCTACACTGGGGTACTGTACTGTACTCTACTTTGGACTATAGTACTATAGTCTATTTGGAATTGTACTCTAAATTGTACTACAGTACTATAGTCTACACTGGGGTACTGTACGGTACTCTACTTTGGACTATAGTCTATTTGATGCTGTGCTCTAAACTGAACTACAGTACTATAGTCTACACTGGGGTACTGTACTGTACTCTACTTTGGACTATAGTACTATAGTCTATTAGGAACTGTACTCTAAATTGTACTACAGTACTATAGTCTACACTGGGGTACTGTACTGTACTCTACTTTGGACTATAGTACTATAGTCTATTTGGAACTGTACTCTAAATTGTACTACAGTACTATAGTCTACACTGGGGTACTGTACTGTACTCTACTTTGGACTATAGTCTATTTGATGCTGTGCTCTAAACTGAACTACAGTACTATAGTCTACACTGAGGTACTGTACGGTACTCTACTTTGGACTATAGTCTATTTGATGCTGTGCTCTAAACTGAACTACAGTACTATAGTCTACACTGGGGTACTGTACTGTACTCTACTTTGGACTATAGTACTATAGTCTATTAGGAACTGTACTCTAAATTGTACTACCGTACTATAGTCTACACTGGGGTACTGTACTGTACTCTACTTTGGACTATAGTACTATAGTCTATTTGGAACTGTACTCTAAATTGTACTACAGTACTATAGTCTACACTGGGGTACTGTACTGTACTCTACTTTGGACTATAGTCTATTTGATGCTGTGCTCTAAACTGATCTACAGTACTATAGTCTACACTGGGGTACTGTACGGTACTCTTCTTTGGACTATAGTCTATTTGATGCTGTGCTCTAAACTGAACTACAGTACTATAGTCTACACTGGGGTACTGTACTGTACTCTACTTTGGACTATAGTACTATAGTATATTTGTATATATAGTATATATAGTCTACACTGGGCAGAGGTGGGTAGGCTAGCCAAAAATGTACTCAAGTAGTAGTATAGACTGCACAAGGTGCTAAACTTTAACTCTACATCGGACTTTAGTACTATAGTCTATTTGGTATTGTACTCTAAATTGTACTACAGGATGAGTAGCTGTACTTAAATAATATTATTCAAGTAGAAGTAAAAAGTAGTCATTCAAAATATTACTCAAGTAAGAGTAAAAAAAGTACTGTACTTGGTGAAAAGATACTCAAGTAACTGTTTTAATCGTAATGTCCGATAATTTGTTTTTTGTAAATTATGTACCGTAAGCAGTCAGACAAAATGATAAAATTATGTACAAATTGCAACATTTCCAAATAATAAAATAAATGAAATAAATAAATTACATTTTTATTTGTCCTATACAACAGTCGTACACAGTACGGTATGCAATGAAATGCTTAATTCTTCGCATATCCCAGCTTCAACCATTTTACGGTGTCAACCATTTTACGGTGCCCCTGGAGCAGACAGGGTTAAGGGCCTTGCTCAAGGGCCCCACAGTGGCAACCTGTCTGAGCCGGGGCTCGAACCGCTGATCTTCCGATCCGTAACTCAGAGCCTTAACACACTGAGCCACCAATGCCCCATTGATTTAAAAAAATCTATATAAATTTATATTCAGTAAATTGTACTGTATATGCACTGCCTGCATTTCTCTGACAAAAACAAAGAATATCTAAAGTTTCAAATAAATGATTAGAAAAGTAACGATTCGAGTGTAGCCGAATGTAGCGGAGTAAGAGTAACATTTCTTCTTCACAAATCTACTTCAATAAAAGCAAAAGGTATGGTGCAGTAAAACTACTCAAAGAAGTACATTCAAGTTACCTGAGTAAATGTAACTCATTACTACCCATCACTGGCCCCCTCTATAGTTACAGTACTACCCTCTGACACTGGCCACCTCTATAGTCTACACTGGGGTACCGTAATCTACACTGGGGTACTGTACATTGGTACTGTAGACTACATTGTGCTACAGTACTATACAGTAGTTCACACCAGGGTACTGTACCCTATTCTACTACAGTACTATATCAAGACTATCCCAATTATTACAGTATATTGGTATATAGTACTACATACTGGGTCTACAGTGGGCTACTGTACTGTACTCTACTATACGTACTAGGCTACAGTTTTATAGTCTACACTTGGATGCCGTATAGTGTATACGCTGGGTTATTGTAGTATACTGTAGTACACAAAAGGCTACAACACAGGGCGTCAGTACCATAGTACAGTACATAGTAGTCTATACCAGGCTACAGTACTATACTCCACACTGGGCCACTGTAGTTTACTCCAAACCGGAATGCTGAGCTGTACTCTACACTGGAGCAGTCTATACTTTAAAACATAACGTCTAAATTAATATTATGTAGATTTATGTAAATATTGGGCAAGTGGCTCACTTTAGAACAGGCATCTTCTCCTTGTTGTCCCACCAGGATGTACAGAACCTCATCTTTGTGCAGCTTGAAATCTCCAGCAATATACACTCCATGTGATCTGAACATGTTCAGAACACTGCGTCCACCAGCCGCACCATACGCTGTGATCCTATCAGGTCCAAAGTAAAGACAGACATGTTGAGGTTAATCCCAAAGGAATCTCATACAGAACATGTCATGTTTTTATCCTTTTAAAAAAATACAGTAACATCCTAAAACTAGCAAAATGATCTGCCAATAGAACACAACATGTTTCGCTAGATTTTTGGTGACATTTCGCTAGAAATAGGAGTCATAATCTCTTATTATTTTGTTTGTTGTATACTGTACTTATGATAAGAAATGACAGGTACAGTAGGTTTGGCTAGATTCAAGAATATTTCACATGCTAAGATGTATTTTATTTTTTTTGCACTGTAATATTTTTCCTCAGTAAGAGATGTACCTGTATAATCCGGTTTCGGGAACCCTCCACATCTGGATGCCCTTCAGTGCTCCCTTTGTCCCTACTGTCACATTCACATTGCTTTTACGGTAGGAACTGCTACACTGAGAAGGAGTCGGACCAATTGGCCCTGTAGCTCCACAGGTGCGGAAAAACCACTTGGCTGGAAACACACGTACACCCAAACACAAAGACATCATCAGATCATGTCATACATACAGTATGATATCATATGGTACATACAGTATATACAGTATATGCCTACATACTAATTTTCTTCTAATGAGAAATACAGAGCTGTGACATGGCCAGTTTAACACAGATGAAGCACTTCTACTCTGCCGTCATGTCTGAGCGAGATGAATAAAGGGAGAGCGACTGACAGGTGGAATAGATGCCATACTGTACATGTTTGGGTTCTGGTTTCCAGATTGCAGGAAGAAAAGACTCTGGGTCTTGATACTATCACTCAGTTAAAAAAAAAAAAAAAAAAAAAAAAGTCCACCTGTTTGAACATTTCCAATGTCTCCCAAAAGTGGCACAGACAAGAGCTGGACATTATTTCTCATTAGGGCTATAATGGACCATGTGGAAGCCTGACAAGATTTGCCGCATTTGCCATTAGCCAGGAGATTACTCTTGTCAGATGGGCGCAGTGGCACTGCTCTGAGCTACAGTCTGGACTTGGAATCAAGTTCTTAGAAAGTCAGCCAAGAGGAACCGCATTTGCTCATTTTATGGGACAAAGACGGACTGCTGCATCTACAATATAGCACAAGCCTACAAGCAGATTTCAGCGTTCAGATTTCAGCATTATTCTAGAACAGAGACTATTGTCATGACCATAATACAATAACAATTTCATAATCCATTCAATAGCTTATTATTAGCCATGTTTTTTTTTTGTTTTTTTACCAAACAAAGAGTATACTGTATAACACAGTATTGAGATGAAATTTCGTTATTGACCAAATATTTATTTTCCACCATAATTTGCAAATAAATTATAAAAAAATTCTACAATGTGATTTTCTGGATTTTATTTTTTTCTTATTTTCTTACCTCTCATAGTTGAGGTTTACCGATGATGAACATTACAGTGGGAGAACTTAGCACAATCGGTGGCTGACTAAATACTTTTTTGCCCCATTGTACAAGAATCACATGAATATTCTAATGAAATGCCGGAGCACGAGTGAGACCAAGGGGCAGTTGTGAAGTGAGGGTTTGTATCTTGTGTATGGTCTTGTGTTGTGACAGAGAACATCACTTCTGATAGAAAAACATAAAGTGTGTCATTAAAATGATGTTTAATGGAGTTTTTTTTTTTATGTTTAAACGAGCAGTGTTTTCAATATTAGACATAAATGGGTGAGTGGTGGCTCTTTCAATATAATTAACATAAAATTTTAAAAAGCTATTTAAAAAAAGCTGAATTTATATATATATATATATATATATATATATATATATATATATATATATACTGTATATACACAACTTTTTGCTTCATAAATAACACAAGGCTTTTCACACACACACACACACACACACATCTTATTTCTTAGTTTGCTCTTGTAGTTATAACTGACATTTCCTATTTCTCAATTACTTACAAACTTTTTAAATGAAAGTTTGACTCTCTCTCTCTCTCTCTCTCCCCTAACAAAACATGACAACCAGCACTTATCAGTCTGCATTATATACAGTAGTTTTCTATTAAGATGTGACTTCTATGGCACCCAGACATTTTAATAAGTTTGAATGCTGCTGGTGGGTCTCTCTCTCTTTTACTCACACACACACACACACACACACACACACACACACACACACACACACACACACACACACACACACACACACACCAAACAAGCCTAGAAAAAAAAATGCAGAAATGCTGCGGTTCTTATCAAATAACAGAAGTTAAACATTTTTATATTCTGTGTACAGTAGATCCTGCGGGGTATAAAATACACAAATACGCATACAGTAACTCATGATTTTGCCCTACAGTTTTACTCTTAAGGACTCTATAGTGGAGAAGAACAGCCGGATGCAGGTCACTACTTTGGCACTGTTCCTGAAAAGTTTCTCTTAAAAAAAAAAAAAAAAAAAAAAATATATATATATATATATAGTGCATAAAAATCTTTGTTTAACCCTGTCTATGCTTTTTTCGACCCACAGGCTACTAAAGAACACATTCACCAATGTTTAAACTAAACACACAACCCCCTCTTTATAGCAGGAAAGTTCCAGCTACATACATACATTTTTTTTACTTACAATTAATGCTGTAAATAGATAAAAATTTCTTATCTAGTTAATCACAGATCATTTTTTTATCTAGTTAATAGTCTGTAATTAATCTCAATCACATAGTATTATAAACATGCAATGTAGGAATAAAGAAATGAATGACAAACTGGTTAGAGCAGTTTTATAATATTTTAAACATTAACATAAAATCTCTCGAATGGGAACGGTGCTGCATGCAGTGGCTGGATATTATGGGGGTGTGGCAACCCCCTTACGGCGTGGCTTGAACCCCAACAAAATAAAACAACCTAGAGGCTTAATCACCTGAGCCACCACTCACACCTCTTACATTGAGTGTATTCTTGTACACAACGTTGGTTTTATTCAAACTTCTATCTAGAAGCTTTTTATAATGAAATTTGCCGTTCAGCACCTGGTGATGTTTCCTCAGTCACCTTATTCTCCGCGTTAAACGTGACCTTATCGCACACATCCGGGTAACCACGCAGCGATTATGGATTTTAAAATACTACTCTTGACATATAAGGCATTAAATGGTCTCGCGCCGCAGTATCTGAGCGAACTGCTAGTGTCTTACGATCCGCCACGCCTACTTCGGTCAAAGGATGCAGGCTGCTTATCAGTACCGCGTATTATGAAAACTACAGCTGGGGGCGGAGCTTTTTCTTACAAAGCCCCAAAATTATGGAATAGTCTTCCAAATAGTGTTCGGGACTATTTATTTAGCCAAGCATTTTTATAAATAGATTTGCCATAAGGTAAAGGAGCAGATCTGGGGGACTCATGGACGTAGAGTATTATGGTGAACTGGTATGTTTAGATGCTGTCTTCCTCACTCTCATTTGATCACTCAATCATTTGATTGTTTGCTTTACATCTCAGTTCCCCCTCATGTTTGTGTTTACTTCTGGCTCTCCCTTTTAGTTATGCTGTCATAGTTAGTCCTGCCGGAGTCCCTGCTTGCACTCTACAGTAAATATACATTCACATTATACAGTACATTGTTTGACTGTGACCAAACCTAACTGCCATCTCTCCTTTTCTTCTGCTCTCTGCTCCTTTCTCTCTACCTCCCTCTCTCTGTCGAGCTGTACATGTCACTCCTGAGCTGCCAGTGATCCAGACCTCCTCTGCCCCCTGGACCTGTCTAACTCGTCCTGGTGTCCTGCCTCTGGTTGAAGATCTCGTCGCATGGATGCCCCGTGTGGTCTCTCTGGGATGCGTGTGGTGACTGGGGACGGTTCCACTTTTACCACAAAGACGGTGTTACAGCTGTTCTCTGAGGACGTGTGACTTCAGTCGAGCCTCCAATAACGAACTGGACTCAATTTTAACTTAAACACATGTCCTGTTAAACTGAACTTCCAGTCTCACTGGCATCTGGTTCCTCTCAAGGTCTCTTCCTATCACAATCTCAGGGAGTTTTTCCTTGCCACTGTCGCCCTCTGCTTGTTCATCAGGGACAGTCTTATCTTTTTGATTCATACACGTTCACATCTCATACAAACTTAAATAAATCTTCTGCGTGCATAAAGCTGCTTTGCAACAATGCCAATTGTTAAAAGCGTTATACAAATAAAATGTTATTGAATTAACACTGTATTCACTTAATGGGTTCACAAATCAGTGCACCGAGAGTAAATAAAAATGAGTTATGTAATAAACTTTTCTGAGCGAATAGTCTACCACTGTTGCACTGTTGTCTTTGGATTGATGAGCAATCCAATTATCTAAATAATTCACACAAATGCGCATGTCGTAAACTGCAACATGGACGGTTCTGCTACAAAAGCTGAGCAGGTTCATGTTTGGAAAACTTGACTTGTTGAGGTTTGGCTGTCTCTGCTAGATATGCTTTTTTTTCTTTAGATGTTTTATGCTTCGGAAATACTTCACATCCACACTGAGGTCCTCGGGTTGATGGTGCCTGATCTCTCGCCTTGACCGCAACCAAGAGGACATCACGAATTGTCAGAAGTAAAGTTCAGGTGAGAAGAGCAACTTCCCGGAGCAAAACAAGGCACGGAAAAGTGAATGTTTTGATCAATGCACATCTTTTCCTTTCAGTCTTCTGTCGATAAAAAAAGTGCTAATTTGGACTACTAACATCGACTTCTTCCCAGAAGGTTGCAGGTTCAAATCTCAGCACTGTCAAGCTGCCAGTGTTCAGCCCTTAAGCCAGGGACTTAACCCTTCACTGCTCAGCTGTATTAAAGAAGGTAAATGTAAAGTCACTGTGGATAAGGGCATCTGCCAAAGCAATAGATCTAAATGTAGATGTGGGCTGCACAGAGCTTCACAAGGTTGGAGATGCACTATTTATTGCCACATCAAAGCAATCAAGCAAACAAAGGCAGGGGGAAAAAAAACAATGTCTAGATGTCGTCTGTTCTCGTTCAGCACAAAGCGGCATTCAGAGTTCAGCGCAGTTCCGGCGGTTAGGCTGGAAATCGACTGAGGCAATAAAAAGAGTCTGAAAAACCAGACTGCTGCTGTCGTTAAGAGACGTAGGTGTTTTAAATGAAGCACTCTCCAAAAGTTTACTCATTATTCCATGTTAAAAATGAGCTACAGTATGTGCATCGATTGACAGCATGATTGTTTTTGTTTTATTCTCAAACCTGAATTTACATTGCAGTCTCTTATACATCATGAGATCACGATGTGTCTACTTTTAAAGCAGAAAAATTCATTAATGTTTCGAACGAACCACCTACACAGTCAAATCCCCAGCACTGCATTAACAGCCGCCGTGCTCATTTGTGTCCAGCTGGGCCTTAACACTGTAGGTGAACAGTGTGGGCGTTAATTAAACACTGGAGACGGTTCCATTTGCAAGATCCCCAAAAATGAAATAACACTAAAAGTACAAAAAAAAAAAAAAAAAAAAATACAGAAATTAAGCAAACTTGTTAAACCACTGTTTCAGAGTCACTTGAATTAAAGTTTTGAGTTTATCTATATAAATAGAAGATAGGTTTGGTATGTAAGTTGGTCAGAACTCACTCTTTCAATGATATCTTTACGTTTTATATACTGGAGGACCTACTGTATAACCAGTCTCAGAACAAGTTCTGTTTGTCTGTCTGAATGTATTTCGTACGTATATCACAGCATCACACAAAACTGTCTGGACAGAATTTACTGAAACTTCTGCAGCCCTTAGATCTCGGCCTGTAGTTTAATCTGCACCATACAGTAAGTGAAATCTACAGTAAATGTGGAGTAAAAGTGATGTTATGAACAGTTATGTGCTGGATATAATAATCTACTTTACAATAATCTACTAATGCGCTACTGTCTCAATGTAAACAAACACCTGCACCAATAGATATTAATTAGAAAAGATAAAGTGAATATTTTGACTGGGATTAGTTCATATTTTCACTTTGTCTGAAATAACAGCGCTGAAGTGGTATAAGTGAATTTTAACACGCTGGAGTCGTTTTAAGACAAAACTTCATCTTTATCTGATCGACTTTTTCCATTTCTCATCTGTGATTCTCTCTCCGATTACTGAACAGGGAGTGTATTTGTCTGATGAAGAAAGAAGGACAAGGCGTAAGATAATCAACTTTATAAAACTTTTAATAATTTTTTTTTGTATTAATAAGTCAGACAGAGAGTTCTGCTGTACAGAAAGACACACAGACACATACGTGGACGTCAACCTCAAATAATAATAATATCACCGATTACATTAAAGCTCATCAGATTATTCATTCATTCATTCATCTTCTATACCGCTTAATCCTGTGTTCAGGGTCGCGGGGGACCTGGAGCCTATCCCAGGAGACTTCGGGCACTAGGCGGAGTACACCCTGGACAGGGTGCCAATCCATCGCAGGGCACACACACATACACACACTCACACACCCAATCACACACTACAGGCAATTTAGGAACGCCAATTAGCCTAACCTGCATATCTTTGGACTGTGGGAGGAAACCGGAGTACCCGGAGGAAACCCACCAAGCACGGGGAGAACATGCAAACTCCATGCACACAGAGACGGGAATCGAACCCAGACCCTGGAGGTGCAAGGCGACAGTGCTAACCACTACACCACCGTGCCGCCTCATCAGATTATTTTTAGCTTTAAACCTCTTTCTACAAACTCTTTAACCGTCAGACATGTACTAACGCTAGTAATATATAAACAGATAAATTAATAAATGATTGTATGAATGAATGTGTACAGACACAAGTAAATACTATAAAATTGGCCAAACCTAAACCTAAACCTCCTGTGATAGGTTCCAGGCCCCCATGACCCTGAATACAGGATAAAGCGGCACTATTCCACTTCACATTCTATAGATTTTTGTCTACTTTTTGCTTTTTACAAATAGAGGTATTGGAGGTACAGTATTGCACCCCTCAATTTAACCATCCTCCTTTAACTGAGCTTGAAACATAGACAGAGAGTCAAGGTCACATGCACTCACTCTCAACAATTTTGAAAAGCGAACTAGACTACCATGCATGTCTTTGGACTGTTGGAGGAAACTGGTGCACACAGAGAAAATCCATCAAGCACAAGGAGAACATATGAACAGGGAGTGTACCTTCATGCACATGGACCAAAGGCGAGACTTGAATGCACCAAATAAAAATAAAATATTAACTAAAAACACAACAAAGCTGGTCAAGTCAAGTCCAGTAGGCGTTCATTGTCATTCCAACCATATACAGTTCAGTACACCGTGACACGAAACAACGTTCCTCCAGGACCAAGGAGCTACATACTGTACATGCAACAACATACATTTACAGCACAACTCTACCGGAACCAGAACCAGCTAGCGAACTAAGAGACCTAATTAGCTGACTAATTAATATAATAGTTAACCTAAAACTATTTCTATACAAAAAAAGAGACAACAATAGACAACAGACAACAAAGTGCACATGCAAATGTGCAAAGTAAGAGCCTACAGAGTGACAAACACAACAACGTAACACGTTTCAGTACCTTTGTAGTAATGAGGTATGAGTTGAGGTAGTGGGAGGAGAAACAGTGACCATTTAACATTCCTGAGTAGCAGCAATCAATTAAAAATGGCAAGATGATAAATATTGTGCAATTCACATTTACATTTACGCATTTGGCAGACGCTCTTATCCAGAGCGACTTACATTTTTATCTCATTATACATCTGAGCAGTTGAAGGCAAAGGGACTTGCTCAAGGGCCCAACAGTGGCAACTTGGTGGTTGTGGGGTTTGAACCTGGGATCTTCCGAACTGTAGTCCAATGCCTTAACCACTGAGCTACACCTGACCCATATAGTCAGTCCTGATGTTGTTTAGATCGTCTGAGTGATTTGCGTGTGTGTGTTTGTACTCTATGTTTATCAGTCCAGTCCCTTTGTATTGATGAGACGGATGACTTGTTGCACAGTCTGGTCTGGATGTGAGTGTCCGAAAGCTTCGGTACCTTTTTCCAGATGGCAGGAGGGTGGAGAGTGTGTGTGTGTGTGTGAGAGGGGTGTGTCTGATCAGACACAATGCTGGTGGCTTTGCGGATGCAGCGTGTGGTGTAGATGTCTTCAATAGAGGGGAGAGAGACGTGGATGACCTTCTCAGCTGTCCTCACTATCGGGTGTAGGGTCTCGCGGTTCGATATGGCTCAATTCCCATCCCACAGGGCCTTTGCATTCCAGTGATTGTTTGTGCTCTGCTTGTTTTGCCCATTTCCATGGTTTGGTTTGTTCTGGTTAATGCACTGGTTTGTTTGCACTGTGATATCTCTCGTTTAGACTATTTCCTGTTTACCGACTTCGACTCGGAATCATTTTGCATCGTGTATTAAAGTGCCTCTACGCCTGGGTCTCTCTCTCTCTCTCTCTCTCTCTCTCAGTATGTTACAATAGCACACTGGAGGAACACTTTAAAATGAGCTCATGCAAATCCAAAGTGCCATGTTTATCGTCTAAGTACCAGGGGTGAACATATTGTAGCTGTCACAACATTCATTTCAGTAACAGCCTACCCTGACTGTTATGCCAAAAGGAAATAAGCAAATCGTACGTGTACCGAGCATGGGCGTTTCTTACATTTTAGGATTTTCCCAGACACAAATTGCAAAAGCAATATCGGTTCCGACTCGGGTGACCTATCACACTAGCGAAGCACTTTCAGTTTGGCAGGCTGCCGTGAACGTATTGTGCAACAGGGGACTGTATCTGATTGAGCCTCCTTCCTCGGATGGGTCTTAACGAATTTCAGATTAGGATCCTATTCGGATTTATTAAGGCTGCAATTGCGTGGGAGCCATGTCATAAACATCACCTGAGCCCTTGCCAAAAGTAGTGATTAATGCACTTACATGGGCAACAGTGAAGTCTCGACTGAAGTCTATAAATCAGAATAAAAAGAAGGATCTCATGTGCAGAGATATAAATAATAATGTGCAGCATCATGCTTCCACTCAGCCTGACTAACCAGCAACCGAACAAATCTAAGGGACACCTAGAAACTGCATAGAGGCATAAATCTGTCTCGCATATGGCACTTTCACTCAATCGCTGATTTTTCCCAAATCTTAGACTGCTTTAAAAAATAAATGTAAGAAAAACTCTATTACACATGTGGGATTTAGTCTGCAGGTGGAGAGAGAGAGAGAGAGAGAGAGAGAGAGTTTTCGTGTTCTCTCTCCAGTCTGTGAGATGAAATGTAATAAAGCAGTTTGGCAATATAAACACTGAAAAACCTTCCTCTATCTTATTATTCCTTCTGCTGAAACTATAGCACAATACTCACATTAATCGCACAACAAAGACAATATTGAGTACGCGGAAATAAAATTAATATTTCCATTAAGTCAAAATAATTCAGAGACAACATAACTGGCATGAAATTTCCAAGCACGCAGGCTACGATATCACGCTGGAGCTCGCCGTGATGTATTTCACCCCTATGCTTAAAAACAAAGCAAATAAAAAAGCAGGAAAAAAGGTTTATGGCTATTTTGCAGTTGCAAAGTGAAAAAAAATCACCCCAGTTTTAAATAATACGCGATAAATGATAAACAACATCTTACATATCTTTATGCCCAAGTCAGTAAATTTCTGAATCTAAATTTCAAAACTAAAACCGTGTGCACCAAAAGTGTGAGAAATTTTACAACTACATAAATGATGCATCTAATGTTTATCCTCTGCAATGTAGCAGGGGTTCAATCCATCACAGGGCACTCGCACTCGAACACACAGCTGATTATACACTACAGTGGAACCTTTGATTACGAGAATAATTCGTATTTCAAAAGCGGAAATAATAGAAACTCAAATTATTCGTTCCAGCCCAAAAAAATAAATACATAAAAATAATGAGTACAAAATGTAAAGTAAAAATAAAACAAATGGACCTGCACTTTTACTTTATTTTTAAAAAGTAAAAATAAATCCCGACAGATACGCGTTTCTGTTTATTCATGAAGGCGCTGTGTGTGTGTGTGTGTGTGTGTGTGTGTGTGTGTGTGTGTGTGTGTGTGTGTGTGTGTGTGTGTGTGTGTGTGAAGGCGAAAGGAGGGGTGTGTGTGTGTGTGAAGGAGCACGGTGTCCAATGATGCGCTCGACACAAACTGCAGGCTGATACAGAGAGGGAGAAAATGGATCTTTAACCTCTCTGAGACTTTCTTTTGCTTTACACGCACGCACATACGTGTGTTATAGGAAACTGTACACATACACACTCTCTCTCTCTCTACAAATCTTTGCTCATCTTGCCGAACACTCGCAAACCGCTTTACTTGCAATCCGAGGTTTCACTGTACAAAACGAAAATCTTTTTCACTGTACGGAAAACGACAATCAGCCTACACTGCACGCCTTTGGTCTGTGAGAGAGAAACCCATCAGGCATGAGGTGAGTGTTCAAATTCCACACACACAAACACATGCAATGACTAGAGGCAAGTTTCAAACCCACAGCCTTGGAGGCAATACCACTAATGTCTGGACTAAATTGCTAAATAAGCGTTCTGATTCTACACAGTTACATGTCTGTATGTAAAACAGATGATAACTTATTATATTTCCTAATTTGGAGATGCATTTTTATCTCATTACACATCTGAGCAGTTTAGGGTTAAGGGTCTTGCTCAAGGGCCCAACTGTGGCAACTTGGTGGTTGTGGGGTTTGAACCTGGGATCTTCCGAACCGTAGTCCAATGCCTTAACCACTGAGCTACCCCTGGCCTGTAAAGCAGCTATGTACAGTGTGATTGTGTTCACAAACTATAGACTTTTTGGAAACGCAAATCAGCCTACGCACGTCCACCAAGCTCGGGGAGAGAATCCTAAAATAGCACAATTATTCAGATCCATCAAAGGATAAATCTGATAATATACAGTTTTCGTAGATTGTAAAAGTCAGTAATTGATCAATTCTGTCTGGAAATACTGATTGTGTAGTGAACTAACAAAAGAAAAAAAGAAAAATATGTCAGGTTTGAAAATCCTATATAGACCTATATAAAGACCTGAAAAGTTTTTATCTTTTGACGTCTTTATCATCACTATGACTGCAAGTTATTATCTGATGAACACAGAACATGTGACCCTCCATCTCCATCTGCAAGATGGCATGAAATTTATCCATAGTTTTGTTTTTTGTTTTTTTTCCCCCAGGACTTCCTATGAATGCAACAAATGAAGTATAACAAATGCAGCAAAAATGATAGCTACTTTAAATTGCACAAAAAAAAGAAAAGAAAATGAAATTCTTTTGTATTCTCAAACAGTTATTTCCTGTCCACTAATTCAATTTGTCGGGCCGCATTCCAGAAGTGCCTTTATTTTCAATAACCACATTAGGATGTTCCACATACGGTTCCGTTCCAAGTACAAAAAGATTAATATGGTACAGCACAGTGTAGCAACTTCATCAGGGGATTTGACAAATAAGTTTTATAAAAAGTTATATAACTTTTACCTTAAAATGGGAAAAAATATCAGGTGAATATAACATCCAATAAACCTGTAAGTTCAATGGGCGTCAAAAAACACACAAAAAAATTATGTTTCATTTAACCATAGTTTTAAGAACTATTTTTATATATAACATTTTTGGATTTTTCCTTAGGCATGTGCAGAACCAACCATGCTAACTTGTAGCGCAGCCACACAAAGGGTTGAAGAGCTAATGCTGCTCACCTGTGGCTGAAGATGTGCCCTAGCAGTTTCTGTTTTCCCCTTGTTACAGTGTTTTGGTCACCGGGTAAGCTCGCACGCATGCGCGATCGCAGCGGGAGGGAACCCGGAAGTGATGTGGGTCACATGAACTGGCATAAAGCCGGAACCGGCAAAGAAGCCGACACGGAGAGATGAAGTCAGCGCGCTGCTTGTTTATTGAGACTGAGCGACTGTTTGCGGATTATTATTCCAGAATTTCATTCAGTACCCAGCTCATTCCGTTTCTCGACCTCCCGGACTTAACATCATTTACCGGTGAGATCGAGCCATCTCTCCAACTCACCATTTTCATACCCACCACCATATCTCAGACACTGGACTACCATACACACACTCACACACCCGCATACATCACACACGCCCTGTTTATATTTGCATTATATTTGTATATATTGGTTTGTGCCAACAGGAGCACAGATGATGCAGTCTCCATAGCGCTGCACTCTGTACTCACACACTTGGACAATACAAACACCTATGCACGACTACTGTTTGTTGACTTTAGCTCAGCTTTTAATACTGTTCTACCCTCTAAGTTAATCACCAAACTTAGAGAGCTGGATATTAACATCTCACTTTGTAATTGGATTACGGACTTTTTGACCAACAGACCCCAGCATGTCAGGTCAGGCCACATCTGAGGTCTGCTCCACTACCGTCACACTCAACACTGGTTGACAACAGGGCTGTGTGCTAAGCCCCTTCCTTTACTCCCGCTTCACCCACGACTGCAGACCGGTTTATGGATCCAACAGCATCATCAAGTTTGCAGACGATACTACGGTGATCGGCCTCATCAGCAACAACGATGAGTCTGCCTACAGGGAGGAGATCAAGCACCTGGCCACTTGGTGCACGGACAATAATCTGCTCCTTAACACCAAGAAGACCAAGGAGCTCATCGTAGATTTCAGAAAAGGAGGAAGAGGTTCACATGAACCCGTTCACATCAACGGAATGGTTGTTGAACCTGTCCCATCCTTCAAGTTCCTGGGGACCCACATTTCAGAGAACCTATCCTGGTCCACCAACACCTCTAGCCTGGTCAAGAAGGCTCACCAGCGCCTATTCTTCTTAAGAACACTTAAGAAGAACCAGCTGTCCTCATCTACTCTGGTAGAGCGCAAGGCACTACAGCGGGTGGTGAAAACTGCCCAGCGTATTATAGGGACTTCACTTCCAGCCATCGAGGACATTCAAAGGAAGCACTGTGTGCGTCGAGCACGCAGTATTCTTAAGGATTACTCCCACCCCGCCCACAAACTGTTTTCTCTTATGCCTTCTGGTCGGCGCTTCAGGTGTCCCAGGTCAAGAACTAGCAGACTGAGGAATAGCTTCTTTCCCAGAGCTATCTCCTTATTGAACTCTGCCCCCCACTGACACCTGCTCACCCCTCACACACCCCTATACTCTTCTCATTACTCTATTTACACTTTACACTATTTAATATGGACTGCACTACAATGTACACACCTATTTGAAAATACAAATATCCATGCACAACATATTTGTAAACTTCTGGTTGAATATATATTCACACATGTCTACTGATAAATTCCTGTACATTATGTTCATATGTACATTATGTTCATATCATATGTAAATTCCTGTCTATAGAAAATAGCAACTTGTACATTATGCTCATATCTATTTGAAAATTCCCAACTACAGTCAACAGCAACTTGTATATATTGTTCATCCACTGTAAATTTATAATTATTCACTTGCAATCTGTATACTATGATCATATAATATCCTGTACATTATGTTGATATCTATTTGCAAATTTCTGCCTACAGTTAATAGCAACCTGTACATACGGTTCATCCATTGTAAATTTATAACTATAGTTACTAGTAATCTGTATACTATACTCACATAATATCTTTCTTTAATAGTTACCCATAGCTTCTCCCTGCACATATCCCTTTTTTTTAAACGTATACCTTTATCCTGCACTTTCTGCTAATTGCACTTCTGGTTAGACCTAAACTGCATTTCGTTGCCTTGTACTTGTACATGTGTAATGACAATAAAGTTGAATCTAATCTAATCTAATCTAATCTAATCTAATCTAATCTAATCTTGTGGTGCACCGTGTTTGTTTATTTATTTGTTTGTCTTGTATAATACACTTGGTTTAATTTATTACCATTGTTTTGTGTCGCGTCGTATATACTCCCGCCGCGTTTGCGCAATACCGGACGTGTGGTTTACAAGCCCCTATTTAGATTCCCGAATACGTTTTCTTGTAACTAAGCGGTTTTATAAATCCAACTGTTACAAACTTATAAATAAACATGACAATAATGTAAAAATTTCAAAAGGTCACAAAATACAAAAAAAAAAAAAAAAAAAGTTCTGACATTTTGAATTTTCAAGTATTTCAATGAGTGGCCAGTAAAGGAATTAAAAGAAAGTAAGCACTTTATCCGCAGCACCTTTAACAGGAACCTACAAATTACCGCGAGCTAACTGGTGGGCTAGCCGGCATGCTGTTGTGTCTGAAGAGTTAATATTAATATTAATTTCATGTTTATAAAACTGTTCTATTAAAGCCATATCACGCTCCCAATAACTGTAGTCTCTCACAAGTGTTAATAATTAAACAGATCAGGTTTAGCTTAGTTTAGCTTATGTTACAATCCAGTGCTGGTCATCTTCATATTCCACATACAGTATAAATCTTAAAAGTCTGCTCCAAAAATCTGAAACTCATTAAACTTCCCTTAAATATCTGATAAAAATAAATAAATGAATAAACGCATAATGTTGCCACTTTAGCCTTTAACTATTGATTAATATTTCTTTAATGCATTATATTATTATTATTATTATTATTATTATTATTATTAAAATTATTATATTTTTATTTTATTTGCATGCACTTTTTTAAAATATATATTTTATACTGTTATTATTTCTTTGACATCTGTATTATTTATTGCATTATAATTCGCCTTTTCCTTCGACTACCATTTATTTCTGCTATTTCTATGCATGTGTACTTCACACCATAAATCACTTTAACATGCATTTTGAGTTACCACATAAGCTAAATAAATAAATATCTGGGAATATTGAAGGTGTGAGTCATTTCAATAATCTGATTTGGCTTCCCAGGGATTCAGGTTACGCATGCGCACAAGCTGAGGCTAAATCCAGAACGTTCTTAGTCTAAACATTGAAATAGCATTTAACCTCAAGTTGGCGTGATTGATTTCGCTAGTAAAGAGGATGAGACTCACAGACTGCAGACATGCTGAGGGGGTCCCTCGCTCCTTCACCTCCGTCCACTGGCGTCGTGGGCTTCATGTGATTAGTCGGCTTGAACTGCACTGGTGTAACACTTGTAGAAACCACTGGTGGGAATTCTCCATTAGCTAAAACGAAAATGAAGATATTTCAATATGCTTATTGTTACAAAGGAACCCTAGCTAATATACAGTATATATATATAGCACATACTGTATAATGCATGTTAATATAGAGAACACACTCACTTTATGTCAGTAAAGGAGAGAACAGAGAATACATGGTTGGTTCTTAACTTAGCCTTTAATAAAAAATATTTCTTAATTACGGTGACAGGCCACATGAGCCGCAGCAATTGGGCCATTTTCCAGTTTCCTCAGAAGACAGATCACCCCTTCACCCCGAATATAGTCCATCTCATAGTGGTGGGACTGTGTAGAAAATCTCATTGTAAAGCAAAAAAAAAAAAAAAGGAAAATAAAGGGAAAAAAAAACACTCACATGAAAGCAACTCCCATACCACTTCAGCCTGGCCTAGCATCATTCATCATATTCATCATCTGGCTGCGCTCCCTGCTGCTCACAGCTTTTCATGCTGCAACACTGCCACCAAAGCTATTATCAGTCCTCCCATTTGAGACATCAGTGATGGAGCATGAGATTGGTTAAAAGCATGGCCCAGACTTTCACTGGCCTAATTCTTAATTCTAACACAGCAGCACCGTTTTTCGTCAGAGAAGTAAACATACTGTAGATATGCCCCGAGATAGCCGAGTTGTCCTCGGAACGTCCTGTCTCAATTAGTGACGGTTATTATGTTTTATGATATCTTGAATCTTTGTTTATTATTCATCTAGGATGATTTGCAGCATTCTATTAGAGCTGGATTTTCCTTTATCTCCTTTAGAATGGATTTTCCTTTAGCTCTCATAGAATGCTGCAAATCATCCTAGATGAATAATAAACAAAAAAAAAAAAAAAAGGAAAAGACATCCTGGTGATGTGTGTCAGTGGTGGCTTGGGGAACTCATATGTCTGTGGCCTGTACGAGGAGACCGGGGTACATGACATCGGCCAAAATGTGGTTGAAAAAAATGTCTCACCTTCTGTACTGTACGTAGGTGAAAAAGTGAAGTTTCAGGTATGATCATATAACAGCACTTTTCATAATATTAATGCTTCTTATCTACAGATGCACGCTTCATTTTTTGTAAATATGCATACATAATTAGATTTTATCAGATGAAAAGAAGCACATTTGTTAAATATAATTTCATGCCCTTTAACGTTTTTTAGGAAAGCGAGATTAGTCATGGGCGGCGCGGTGGTGTAGAGGTTAGCACTGTCGCCTTGCACCTCCAGGGTCCGGGTTCGATTCCCGGCCAGGCTCGATTCCCGTCTCTGTGTGCATGGAGTTTGCATGTTCTCCCCGTGCTTGGTGGGTTTCCTCCGGGTACTCCGGTTTCCTCCCAAAGACATGCAGATTAGGCTAATTGGCGTTCCCAAATTGACCATAGTGTGTGTGTGCTCTGCGATGGATTGGCACGCTGTCCAGGGTGTACCCCGCCTCGTACCCAGAGTCTCCTGGGATAGGCTCCAGGTCCCCGTGACCCTGAATACAGGATAAAGCGGTATAGAAGATGAATGAATGAATGAATGAATGAGATTAGTCATTTTCATGTTGCATAAACTTCAGAAACTTCACATTTTCTGTATTATAAAAAAATTTGATCAGCACCAATACAGTGTTTTGTCTGCATACAGTTGTGATGTAAGTACTACTGCTCATTTTGTAATACACGTGGTTCAGGTGTATGACATGAGCATGTGTCACGCAGCGACTGTCGTCCTGCACCACTCCCTCCAGAAACCCCACAATATGGTCCAGCTTTATATTCTAGTGCTGCTTATTTTCACTGCCAGTGCTTTGGAGTTTCCCACCATGGGCAGGTTTCCAGGACAGATGGCTTTTGAGTTTCACTGTAACAAAGATGTGCTTTTTCATCTTGACAGATGGAATGATTATTTATACAGTACCTGCTATATCATGAGGGATAATGGGAACCGACATTTTTTTTCCCTTGTGGACGTTCCAGAGCAATAAATGTACAGTAACTATAAATGGATTTTCAAATTTGGTCTTCATTAATATGAATAAATAAGAAATAAATGTATTAAAAAGAATCAGAACTCTGCTTCACATTGGGCTTTTTTTCTCAGTATTTGAACCAGTTGAATGTTGAACAGTTGAACTGGAGAATGTTTAAAATGAAACCTATTTATTTGCCTGGATTTTGTTTACAAGTTTTTCTTCCAGTCTTATTATTTTCCAATTACACCGATCAGCCATAACATTAAAACCGAAAACATTAGATCTCTGGGTTGTGGTAGTGAATCCTTTGGGTGCTATGGGTTTAGGGGTTGTGGGGTATTGGATTGGATGTGTGGAGTCTGGAGACCTGGTTGGCATCCTTGGGCTTTTTGTCTGCCCTACAGAATGTGCGGTAGACTTTGGTGTGACATTTTTGTTGTGTTTTTTGTTGTGTTTGGGTGTTGCATTGGTTTCTCTGTGAGATAGGACTGGACAGGTGGACTTTTTGCTCCAACAGGCATAACTGAGTCTTGGCTGTCCATGATCCTGGCACCACATTATTGGTTTATAAGTGATAATCATTGTTAATTGTTTTAATGTTATGTATGTGGTGTTAATTTTAAGTCTGATCAATGTATAACAATTGCCAGGTAAATGCTTGCCCATGTTAACCCCTGCATGTCTGCTACTGAAACACCACAGGGCAGCCAAGCACACTCAGAGAACTTCCATCTTCTGCTTATAAGAGCTCACAGATGCCCGTTATTACATGGCCAATTTTGCTCTTTCCGCCACATACTGCTGTGTTATTGTCAGAATTCGAGCTTGTGATCGCCTGTTGATTATCATTTTTTCTGTTAAGTGATTAAAACTCTTTCATCTCCTTGCCACCATTGAACAGAGGACTACAGTATATTTTCTATTTCCTAGTTTTACTGTCATCCTGATGAATAAATGAACCATCCATCCATCCATCCACCTCTGAAGTCCAACTAGGGGCACATCATGTCTTTGGACTGTGGAAGGAAACCGGAGGCACAAGTGTGAACATGCAAACTCCAAGGTGGGACTCGAACCCGGCCCGTGACTAACCGCTACGCCACCGTGCCACCAAATAAATTCAAATTTAAATTCAAACCCTTTATAATTTAAGGGGTTAACCCTAATTTGTAATATTTAGTCCAGACTAATAACATGGCGTCCCTTTTGTAGTTATTGAGATGGTCAATTTTAACAAAGGAAATAGAAAGAAACATGAGTTGGATTTTAATCATTACCGTTTTATCATCACCCCTTTGTAATACACAAAAGATACAAAACCCATTTAAAAAATCTTTTATAGTTCCTTCAGTGAAAAGCGTTCTTTATTTGATCTCTCTAATTTCCTATTAAGCACGTTATTAAGACTTGTTTGCAATTATGTCGGAAGGTTAAGGAATGCATTAAGACTCGCCCGTGACCTTGTAATGACTCAATAAATATTGAAAATGAGAATATTAAGGAACATTGTCAATTTTATACTCTGTTATAGTTAAGAAAGAGCTGCTTTACCATCCATGAATGGATGTGAAATTATATTAAAGATAAATAAATGTTTAGAAGATATGTATTAATAAACAACATGGCTCTGACAAAGGTTTATGGATGGAAACACATAAAAGTTTGTCATTTATTCGTGGTCTTTGTGCGGAAACGTCTATTTGTGTCAAAGAACGTCATGTATTTTTTTTTTTTTACGTTTAAAGCAGTCTTTATGTTATTATTCTGGAAGAAGGATGTGGCACTAACTGGACGATGCCCCTGGCAGTTGTGTGGCCAAGTGGCTTTATTGTATGTTTTATCAGACAAACGATTGCTGGGCTCAAAAAAATTATCATTCAGCCATGCATACTGTACAGTAGCATAGAAGTGGGGATATATAAGCTATTTTACTGTTGTTCATATTAAAATGGCTCTATCAGAAGGGCCTCTTGAAGAAGTTCTTCTCTATGCAGACAGTCTAGCTCCGCCTTTGAGTTTAACCCAATTAATTATTTCATTCATTTTAGATTTGTGATGTTCAACCAAAACATGTCCAATATGTTATGAGAAAGTTTTCAAAGAATCATATTAAAAAGGATAATGTTTTTTATCTGAGTACTTAATGACAAAAAGTTCACACTGTACTGTAGGTGCGTAAATTAAGTTGCTTTACAACCCGTGCATGCACGATGAACGCCTCGCATATCCTGCATTCTTTTGGTGCGGAGCTTGTGCACTTAATGCAACGCTCCCATACCAGCACACTAGATGCAACATGCATGCAAATAGTGAGAGCAAGAAAATTTCAAAGAGAAGTTGCTCCACAGGTGTGATGTGTCTTTACCACTGCAAAGTGACAAATATGTGTGTCAAGACAGTTGGCAGGAGAGGAGTACTATTTAGCTCCTTCAGTGTGTCCATTTTTGTTAACTTTATGTCTGATTGAAGCACTGTCGCCTTGCACCTCCAGGGTCCGGGTTCGATTCCCCGGCCAGGCTCGATTCCCGTCTCTGTGTGCATGGAGTTTGCAAGTTCTCCCCGTGCTTGGTGGGTTTCCTCCGGGTACTCCGGTTTCCTCCCACAGTCCAAAGATATGCAGGTTAGGCTAATTGGCATTCCTAAATTGCCTGTAGTGTGTGATTGGGTGTGTGAGTGTGTGTATGTGTGTGTGCCCTGCGATGGATTGGCACCCTGTCCAGGGTGTACCCCGCCTAGTGCCCGAAGTCTCCTGGGATAGGCTCCAGGTCCCCCGCGACCCTGAACACAGGATTAAGCGGTATAAAAAATGAATGAATGAATGAATGTCTGATTGAATTTTTCAGTGTGCCCCCTAGTGGAATGTTTGAGTAACATGCATAGTGTATATTGTAGGCACGTTGTAACCGCATACACTCACTGCCTCGCCGGTGGACTTCGCTAAAGCATGGTTTAACAGTAAGTATACTCTATTTCCAAACTTATCATTATCACTGCATTTCTAACAGGTTGGACATTCTGGATCAGAGAGTTCATTAAAATCAAGTGAATTGTACAGTTGAATGCTTGAGTGCGACCAGTGGTGTCAAAAGTATTCACATTCATTACTTGAGTAGAAATATAGATACTAGGGTTCAAAAATACTTCTTTAGAAGTTGAAGTATCAACTCAAGCTTTTTACTTAAGTAAAAGTGTAAAAGTACTGGTTTCAAAACTACTTAAAGTATAAAAGTAAAAGTACCGTGAGGGGCGACAAAAGCATTAAGGTCTCGCTTTTTGATCATGCGACGGGGGGAGGGGGGGTTTGGGTGCGTTGTGCGCGTTCTTATCATGCGAGCGGGGGTGGGAGGGCGGGGGGGGGCTTGCACGTTCTGATCATAAAAATAGAGTAACGAGGCTATTTTTAAAATGTAAGGAGTAGAAGTAAAAAGTCGGCTGAAAAATAGTTACTCCAGTAAAGTATACATGTATGTAGATACCCAAAATTTCTACTTAAGTAATGTAACGAAGTATTTGTACTTCGTTACTTGACACCTCTGAGCGCGACAAAAATAGTTTTTAAATGTTTAACTTACAAAAGATAAAAACAATGTTCAACAAAATGCACTCAATAACAGGAAGAATCCTTATAGCTATAAATATGCAAAAAAAGAAAAACATGAATACCATATAAGTCCTACTGTATATTCCTAGGAATACAGTATTTTATTGTATTTATTGTTTTTTTACTGCCTCTAATGTAACAATAAATTACCTTTTAACAGAAACCCAAGGAAATCTACAGCATCAGTGGCATGAACTACACACTGGTAATTTGCATAATGAATCCCTAGCTAAAAAAAAATAAAAATAATCAATTTGTGTACCTGTGTAACCCGTCCCTGAGTGCCTGCAGCTTTCCTTGCAAACATAACGACCCAACTTTTGGACTTTGTAACTTTTGGTCACAGACATGCGGCTCACAGAGGTCCAACAACACAACATTCTGTTCTTAATTGTATTTTAATTCCAGTAACTCAAGCTTAAAAAAAAAAAAATAATAATAATAATAAAAAAAACACCAGAAATGGCCAGTGCAGAAAAATGAAGATCATTAATTCATGCTGTTAGGTAGCTCGAGACAGAATACTGCTCCTGGTCATTCATTAATGAGCTGTCTCTCTATTGTGGTGCATTGCTGTTAAAAAAAAAAGTGTACAGACAGACGTGACAAAAACAGCCAAAAAGTCATGCAGAGACAAAAACAAAAGGTGGATTTTGGCCTTTTCTGGTTTCTTTTTTTTTTTTGTTAGCTTTGCTATCATTTGTGCCTGGCACTTGTGCATTCCATCCTGCATTTATTATTGATATAGCTCCCTGTCCAAAACATAATATGGGAGCAGAAGTAATAAAAAACGGTATAAAAGTAAGCCTGCTGCTATGTGAAAAGGTGAGGGAAAAAATAAAAGCAAACACCCACACGGCAAATCAGAAGCCATCTGTTTGTGCTGGAGAACAATGCAGACAAGAGAGAGAGAGAGAGAGAGACGGATTTCAGAGGATGCGAGCTTGTCACATGCACACTGAACTAATAGGCATGCGGCACAACGCTAAATTACGGCATGCTTGTAACGTGCGGTATGACTTTGCCTGTTTCGGTAATAACACACACACACACACTCGTGTTAGTTTTGCAAATGATGCTTTAACTACGTCCGCGCTGATTGACGAGCGGCAAAATATGGCACATCGGACGAATTCATTTTTGGCATAATACATACATAGTTGGAATTAAAAAAGAGCCATCTGTGGGCGACGATGGCGATGGATGGCATCCCAGTGCCGCCATATCAAATCTAAACAAGCTGGTTAATATCATCAAATCTAAATTGAAGGGAAATATTTGACAGTGAGTGTCATCCGTTTCAGTCAATGCTGTTCTCGCCCGTAGATGATGAGGAATTATGATTGCGAGGATGATGATATGCTGCATTCATCAAACTAAAGTGGCATGTTGGTGATGTTTCCGTATTATACTGTAGCTTGCGGTGTTGAATTCTTCAATTTAAAACAGTTAAACCGGCCCCGGAAGCACTTCAGATGGATCGCAGAAGTAAAATAAATAAATAAAAATAAAAATGTATCGGGATGTAAACCTGCATGCGTACTATATTATGTTACACAATCTCATTGTCATGTATATGTACATCTGATTATATCCATAATGCATGAGAACATGAACAAACAATAAGAGTCTGTATTCATAATCTTATAACGACTTCCCGTTCCTCTTCCGTATTATTTGTTCAGCTCTGATCCTAATGATATTCAGTGTGTTTTGAGATTCAGATCAGGAAGGAAATTTGGCTTATGGGTCATACACCGCAGAGCTCACTCGAGTTGCACATCTAAATGGGCTTAGTCTTCTAATGCAACACTTTTGTGTTAATGAGCGGCACTTCTGTTTTAGTCTCTCAGCTGCACCGTATTCAGACAGAGGGTCCTCTAAATGATTCCACAAAAAAAAAAAAAAAAAAAATCCTGTTCAGCTTAATTATTATTCAGGTCACAGCTGCAAATGTGAACTCAGTAGTCAGAACTCAGTGTCAGTGTTCTTGCCAAGCCAGTTTAATGGTTTTATTGTGCTTGTGGTATTATTAAAACTGTAGGATGCATAATGCATTTAAAAAGAAAAAAAAAAAAAAGAAAATGAGGGATATACAGTCTCAGCAACAGGCACATTTCCGATGTCAGGGTTTTCCCATTAGGCTTGAGCACTGCTGTGGCTCTTGGCAGCTTGCAGCGCGATGCTGTTCACTTCCATATTGTCAGTCTCATGTTTATTGTTATTGACCCGTGCATGTGTTTTGATTTATCATCTGTCCAACATTTTTTTTTTTTATCCAACATGGCACAGTTATAATACAAGTAAATCTGTGTATTTTAAAAATTGTGATTAATCACAGACTATCACTGTGATTAACTAGAATAAAAAGTATAATTAACTGACAGCATTAGTTTAAATTTAATCAAAATGTACTCACATTGTATTAGATTACAGTAGCTGTCATAATAAAAGAGTCTCTATCTCTCGCTCTCTCTCTCTCTCTCTCTCTCTCTCTCTCTCTCTCTCTCTCTCTATATATATATATATATATATATATATATATATATATATATATATATATATATATATATATATATACACAGAGGTGGAAAGTAACGAATTACATTTACTCGCGTTACTGTAATTGAGTAGCTTTTTTGTGTATTTCTACTTATTAAAGTAGTTTTAAAAATCTTTAATTTTACTTTTACTTAAGTACGTTTTGTTTGAAGTATTGTAATTCGCTACATTTTAAATCATATTCGCTAAATTATTGAAAATGATGAAATAATGAAAATATTATGCTTTGTATAAATGCTCCGTTGCGCCGCGTGTGTGTATCATGTCCTGGTCGCGCGCCGCTCCAGACTCCACTCCAGGTTTTCTGACATCGGCATCTTCCTGACCTTCCATACGGTCGCTTCCGCCCTGAGTGACGTCATCGACTAGCGCGACCATGTATAAACCGGAGAGAGACGCGGGAAAGAGGAAAGAGGTTGTGATTTTGGCGTTTTGATATTTGGTTGTGTATTCTGGTTTTGACTTTTTGCCTCCAATTGACTTTGATTATTGCTTTGTCCCTTTGGTTTGGTTGGTCTCTGTATATATTTGTAGATAATATCATTGTTTTTGGTTTAGGGAGTCCGGGAAGGTACATGGATTTTTGTTTGTGTGTGTTTTTTTTTGTTTTTTTGTGCAGGTAATCTAGCTACTAAATATAAATACCATTTTGTTTATTATTTTGGCCTGGGTCCATCCTGAATCTGATCCTCCTCCTGTTGTGTGTGTGTGTGTGTGTGTGTATTTTTTTGTATATACAGTATAAACCTCATTGTTTCATCAGTTAATGATTGGATCTAGTTCTTCCTGCCATATACCACCATTTCCAAACAGTTTAAAATAGAACCCTGAACCATTCTTTTGCTGTTTGGCCCTAGACTGGGACGTAACACCATATTTAAGTGACCACTTTGATTTTCAAGCAGAAGAAAGACAACAGCTTTATTATGTAAAGGTGTTCCTTCAGTTAAAAACAACTAGTTTGAGATTTATATCCACTCATCTTTTTTGAACTACACTAGAATGCCTCATCCCACCCCCGCTGTTAAAAAAATAAAAAAGTAACTCGGTAACTTTTACTCTGAGTAAATTTTTTAATGAGCTACTTTTTACTTTTACTTGAGTAGATTTTTATAATGGTAACTTTACTTGTACTTAAGTAAAATTTCACTGAAGTAACAGTACTTGTACTTGAGTACAAAATTGTATTACTCTTTCCACCTCTGTATATATATATAGATATTTTTATATACATCTTTCTCAGCTTCCTGTACGTAGATGTGCTTTTTTGTCTCTGTCTGCGGCCGTCACTACTTCTGATTTTAGACACTTGCATTAAAGTCAAAAAGTGCAATAGTGCTGCTTCAAATAATACACGCCACTCTGGATATGTAACACAATGTCATCCACAAAATGTAGTGCAGTAGAAAGTACAGATAGTTCCGTTCCAGGAGCATGTTCGCACAGTGAGTCCGATTTGTTCTCAAGTCAGACAAAGTGAGTCTTATACACATTTGACACAAATATAAAAACCAAAAACCGTAATCACGCCTAAGGAAACGAATCTCACAGTGAAATGTTGTCTCTGTGCCTTTAAATTGGGAGTGGAATCCAGGACTCCATTGTGTCTCTGTTTTATATCCATTTTGAGCTGTTTTCCACTGTATTGGACTGTGAACTCAGTGAACACTGTTTTGTTGAGGATTTTCTGAAATTAGGATTATTCACCATCAGGGCAGCCTTAAAGGACAGACGTTTTCTATCATTGCTCTCCCGGACTGATTTCTACCGACTCATTTCTACCACACACACACCTACACACATATACAATATACTGGACCAAAAATATTGTATATAATAGTAAATATTGGTATCGGGCGCACTACAGTGTCTATTTTTTGTACAATACAATACGTGAGCTATCGTACTTCCGTGATTGAACCAGAAGTAGAACCGTGGTTCGTTCGTATCTGTGGAAATTTGTTACTCGAATGTTTGTAAGTCGAGGACTACCTGTATAGATATTTGTGGTAAAATGTAGTGGAGATAAAGAAAAAATAATTGCCTAGTAATAAAACTACTTAAGTAAAGTAACCTCTGCATTACCTCTGCATGTCACTCTCTCCTAATACATACAGACCTGGCCTTTAAGAACGCACGTTTTCAGAAAAGGGATCCCACGACTTGCCGCGGCTTCCTGCGGGAAGCTGTGAAAATGCCCTTCATTACCTGTAGGGGGCAGTCGTGTTTCAGTCTGAACTATTGTGTGTCTACTGAAGCCGAAAATGTGTTGTGTCTCTTAGGCGCCCATTTACAGCAAGCGACAGAGCTCATAAACGTGTCAAGCTCAAACTGATATGTATTTATTCTTCATAATTCCACTCCCGCCACATAAATATATACTTCCTTAAATATAGGACGTATATTTAAGTCCTGTTGCTTTTTTGCCTCTTGCATTTCTTCTCATAACCTGTCATGTTTCTCGCATCTGTGCATCGTTCCTCTCTACATTCACTTATCCTGTTCATGATTCATCCCGACATTGTCTTGTTATGCCTATTAAAGGCGAGTCTGCACCTGCATCCTCTGTATTCTTTAATCCTAAGAGAGGATCAATTTACAGCTGTGAATGCAGGTGTCAGGTGAGTGGCAGGTCAATATTATCACTTCTGCCCTAAGAAGCAAATCAGTTTATGAGACACTCTTACATAAGCTTCGTCTTCTTTTTCTTCTTCTTCTTCTTTATTAATCCAATGCAGCTTTAGCATAGCTTACATTTGTTGACAGTAATGGCGTGTTACTGACATAAAATTTCTAAATGCGCAGCGTTTTTCTGGGATGTCATTAGACACCTCTGTGTCAGACAGAACAACATTATTGGGTTATGATTAGAGCATGTCTATAATTATAGAAAATTGTTCAGTGACTTGCATCCATGGAAAATTAGGTGTCTGGTTTACTCACCACTTATAGTCCACCTGCAATCTAGATTTGATTTAACAGACAAATGCTAGGTTTATATTAGTGGTCCTGGAGCAAAGTGTTATACAGTGGTGTGAAAAACTATTTGCCCCCTTCCTGATTTCTTATTCTTTTGCATGTTTGTCACACTTAAATGTTTCTGCTCATCAAAAACCGCTAACTATTAGTCAAAGATAACATAATTGAACACAAAATGCAGTTTTTAAATGAAGGTTTACGTTATTAAGGGAGAAAAAAATCTCCAAATTTACATGGCCCTGTGTGAAAAAGTGATTGCCCCCCTTGTTAAAAAATAACTTAACTGTGGTTTATCACACCTGAGTTCAATTTCTGTAGTCACCCCCAGGCCTCATTACTGCCATACCTGTTTCAATCAAGAAATCACTTAAATAGGAGCTACCTGACACAGAGAAGTAGACCAAAAGCACCTCAAAAGCTAGACATCATGCCAAAATCCAAAGAAATTCAGGAACAAATGAGAACAAAAGTAATTGAGATCTATCAGTCTGGTAAAGGTTATAAAGCCATTTCTAAAGCTTTGGGACTCCAGCGAACCACAGTGAGAGCCATTATCCACAAATGGCAAAAACATGGAACAGTAGTGAACCTTCCCAGGAGTGGCCGACCGACCAAAATTACCCCAAGAGCGCAGAGACGACTCATCCGAGAGGCCACAAAAGACCCCAGGACAACATCTAAAGAACTGCAGGCCTCACTTGCCTCAATTAAGGTCAGTGTTCACGACTCCACCATAAGAAAGAGACTGGGCAAAAACGGCCTGCATGGCAGATTTTCAAGGCGCAAACCACTTTTAAGCAAAAAGAACATTAAGGCTCGTCTCAATTTTGCTAAAAAACATCTCAATGATTGCCAAGACTTTTGGGAAAATACCTTGTGGACCGACGAGACAAAAGTTGAACTTTTTGGAAGGTGCGTGTCCCGTTACATCTGGCGTAAAAGTAACACAGCATTTCAGAAAAAGAACATCATACCAACAGTAAAATATGGTGGTGGTAGTGTGATGGTCTGGGGTTGTTTTGCTGCTTCAGGACCTGGAAGGCTTGCTGTGATAGATGGAACCATGAATTCTACTGTCTACCAAAAAATCCTGAAGGAGAATGTCCGGCCATCTGTTCGTCAACTGAAGCTGAAGCGATCTTGGGTGCTGCAGCAGAACAATGACCCAAAACACACCAGCAAATCCACCTCTGAATGGCTGAAGAAAAACAAAATGAAGACTTTGGAGTGGCCTAGTCAAAGTCCTGACCTGAATCCTATTGAGATGTTGTGGCATGACCTTAAAAAGGCGGTTCATGCTAGAAAACCCTCAAATAAAGCTGAATTACAACAATTCTGCAAAGTGGGCCAAAATTCCTCCAGAGCGCTGTAAAAGACTCATTGCAAGTTATCGCAAACGCTTGATTGCAGTTATTGCTGCTAAGGGTGGCCCAACCAGTTATTAGGTTCAGGGGGCAATTACTTTTTCACACAGGGCCATGTAGGTTTGGATTTTTTTTTCTCCCTAAATAATAAAACCCCTCATTTAAAAACTGCATTTTGTGGTTACTTGTGTTATCTTTGACTAATAGTTAAATGTGTTTGATGATCAGAAACATTTTGTGTGACAAACATGCAAAACAATAAGAAATCAGGAGGGGGGCAAATAGTTTTTCACACCACTGTAAATGTACTGTTACATGTAAACGATCTGCTTAAGCATACGGTACAAAGGCTTTCAATCAACATTTTGGTGTAAACTTTTTACATATTTAGTGCCACATAATTTATATTCCTATTAATTATTTATCTACTGTAGTATATAAGTAAGTTTGCAAGCAAGAAAGTAAACTCTAAGGGTGTAATGGTATGGGTCAGATAAACAAGTTTAATTAAAATATACAGTAATTAAGCATTTCATCCCAAACTGTAGTTCTCTATTGCTGTACATAATTATCCCATTTCTGACTAATGTCTGGAAAAAATAGACATTTGGTTTTGTTAGCATCATGCTAGGCGGCTAACGTGGATAAGTGATGTATATTTTCTTTCTGAGTGATGTATTTTTCTTCTGTGAAATCAGTGTTTTATATTTGAGCAATAAATATGTCTATATGTTGATTCATCTAAAGCTAATAGAGTATAGAGAATATGGTGGCATGGTGGAGTAGTGCTGTCAATCTTAAACCTCCAGGGTCTGGGTTCGATTCCCACCTCGGGGTCTGTGTACATGGAGTTCCCAATGATTGGTGGGTTTCCTCCCATAGTCCAGAGACGTGCAGATTAGGCTAATTGACATTCCCAAATTGCCTATAGTGTGTCAATGTTGACTGGAGGTTCTACCTTGGTTGTAAAAATGGGAATACTATAAATAAAATAGTCACCATTGGCCTCCAGCATTCCTAGGTGGACTACAGAGGTTCCTACAGTAGATGGATGGATAATACTTGTATATACAATATAACTCATTTAAAGGTCAGAACTTTTACTTTGTTTATTTCCGATGCTATGAACAGCCATGGCAATTTGATTTCACTCCGCAAACAAAAAACTAAAATTGGATTTGGGAATAATACACCCCATGCTGACTTCAGTTTTAGTGCCATTTTATGTCAAGAATAACACACTCCTAATTTACTCTTTAGAGAAAGAATGGTTTACTGAATTGTGCAGGAACAGCGGCATCACAAGTAGCAAATAGTGAATATAACGTATCAGACGTATCCCTTATTTAAAAGGACCGTGTGTATGAACTACTGTACTTGTTATAGATAGAACCATACAGGATGTGCCTTCTTATTGTGTTCTTACTGTATGAGTCAGCTTGTGTTCAAAAAGTTTGTACAAGTTTCTATGTTTAAAGTTTACATGCATTTTTAATGTAAATAAATTTCATGGCTTATTGTTGAGCAACTTGTTGAGAAAATGTGTGAACTTGTACTTTTAAAGCGAGGTACTGTACGTTACAAACCGTGACTTTTGCGTACCATTACGCCTTAGAAAACACTGGCACTGGTAAAAACTTTTCAAAACAACGAACTAACCTAATTTACTCTGCCTACTGTCACAGTTTACAATATAATAAACAATGGGACTGTAAGCAAAAACTTAAGAAACCATTCTTAGTATTATCATTCTTTTAAATGTGCTTGAGATTCAGTTATGAGGAACGGAAAGAATGACTCACTTTCAAGGAAACAGTTCATGGTAAGAGTGAAGTTATCCACAGCAAACGCCATTTCCGAGCCGGACAAAATCTCTGCTGTAAACTGGAGGTAGAACCTGCAGAAAATAAAACCAGGGAATCAATCGAGTCCATTAACTGGCTCTATAAGGGGTGTTCAAATCAAATGAGGAATTATTTATTTAAAACATTTTTGTGCAGAATAACAGAACACTGTTTTGAAAGAAAAACCTCCCTTTATTTCTCTATATAATCCCCTTCTACACTAAAGCACTTATTCCGGAGTTTCACTAGTGCTTGGACACCATCAAGGTAAAGAGTTTTCTCAGTACGCCGGAGCCGTGATTAGACTGTCTAAAAGACTGGCCTCCCAGGAACTCCTTTAATGACCCAAACATTTGGCAATGGCTTGGAGTGAGGTCAGGACTGTACAGGGGATGTGGCGATAACTTCCAGCCGAATTTCTGTAACGTGCAAGTGGTGTTAGTGAATGATCATGTGTACCGATCACACAGACAGATGTGTCTTCCGCAAGTTGGCGACAAGATATTAGTGGATTGTCAAGGATCACGGGATCGACTGCAGTGGGCTCCGAGCCACCTCAGCTGGGATCGTCATTCATGCACTTACATGGCCTTCTTTAAATCGTTTGATCTGTTCAAATGTTTTACTGCTGCTTCTGTAAACTTCTGTAAATGTCAATCGGTTTTACAAATTCATTCACAAAAGATTTCATCAGTACTGGTTCAACTTGAACACCAGTTATACATTACATACTTTCTATCATGAGTACAGGAATTACATCAGCCAAAATCAAACAGTGGAAAAGATCAATATCCAATATCTGACTCCTATTAGCAAGTGTCGAGCCATGTTCATGTTCAACCATACTGTTATTATTTGACTGCACACAATATTTAAGAATACTTAAGAGACAGCAAGAGTCTCTCAGAATCTGATCTGGCAGTTCTTCAAAAAGATTAGACGTAAGAGGCTTAGCAGGGCTGAATATGCATAAAAAATGATTATTATGGTTACAGCACCTGTGGTTACAAATCAGAATTTTATACAACCTTGAAAACTCCCGTCGCTCCAATTTAAGTGTGAAATTAATATCCAACCTGGCTGGAAGCTCATCTAGAGGGGCTTCTTGTTTTATATGTTAAAGGGCAACATCACCCTGTGAAGCTTCATCGTAGAATATTAAAAGCCACGAAAGAGTTCACCAAAAAAAAAATTAAGTAAAAAGAAGAAAAATGAGGTCCGAGTCCAAGTAAAAAAGGCTAAAACTGCTATCTTAATCATTCTCTAAGGATGGGCATTAGCACAGAATGAACATTCGAACGAGCCCAATCAAGCACATGGAGACGAATCGGCCCAGTGGCTTCCTCTCTGCTCTGCTGTCTCGCGAGTCAAGTGCGATCGCTAATTGGAGTGAAAGTGCGGTTGTATGTGAATGTTCTGTACATTGATTTCTTTTCTTCTCTTTCCCGCCTTTCTCAAGCAGCAAATGATATGCTGGAGTGAGACAGGGGGGAAGAAAAGCCTGATCTCAGAGGGATTGATTAAGATTTTAGATGTGTGAAACTTGACTTAGGACAAAATTGAATGCAAATTATGAAAGTGAGCAATATGAAAAGTTGGTAAGCAGGAAATGGTTGAGGCCTTTGTGCACCATTGAGCAGTAGCTGTGTTTTCAAAGGAAGATTATATCATATATATGATATAACAGAAACTGTATTTACTTTAGGATATAAAATTAGAAGTCCAAGTACACACTTTGTCGGAGGGGTGTATCACAGGGGAACTATATTTGTGCTCCAAATGTCTGTAGTTGTTTTCTGATTAAAACTTGAAGTGGGCGGAGCCTGAAAAAGTATGGAATTAATATCTACTGAAGACTAGAACCACCATTAACGATGTTATATACTGTGAGAATTTCAGAATTCTGAGTTTAAAGTGAAGATCTTTCACTCCAATCGGCGAGAACAGCTTTTCTCAGGACTTGTGTCAATAGTCATTCTACCTGCGCCTCTAATAATGAACTGGACTTCATATTAACTTAAAGGCTTCCAGAACCAACTTCTAGCCTCCTAACACACAGTATGACTGCAGATCAATCCCTGCTACTGTATCTGTTTTAACCCAAATTCGATGATGGATGGGTTCGCTGTGGAGTCTGGATTCTCTCAAAGTTTATAATAAAGTTTAAAATTTATACTTTTTTTTTTAATGACTTTAAAGTCACAATTTCTTTACAATTCTGAATTTTTATATATTTTTTTATATATGTGAATAAAACTAATAGAGAACAATGTAAAACAAATAGAAATGCCAGGACTCTCAGAATGTAGTGAATTCTTCTTATGACCGTTCTACAACCTCGAATTCATGATCACAGCCATCAACGTCTGTGGTCTGTGTTCATGCATCATTATTATTCCTATTATTTCTTACATTTTTACAAACAAATTACGCTGGTTTTATTTCTCAAATATATAAACCAACTTATTACGAATAAAGAAATAATTGCTAGTCTTCGTATACACATTACTTCTTCTTTTTTTTTTTTTAAAACAATCCAATTGTACATACTGTACTGTATGTTCTACCTAGATACTTACGAGTCGACTAATCCGTATAGTGGGAAAGTGACGAGACGCCATCCCTTGTCCATCTTGGCCGCCCTGCTGGAGTTCCACAGACTTCTCTGGCCCTCTGGTCCTGTGCTGTTTTCGATGATCCAGAGAGAAAGAAGACCACTTGGGCTTCCACAGATCTGGAACTGTACCTGCAGATCACATCATATCACATACAGTACACAGTGCTGCATCTGTGATTTATAGTATTTACATTTAATAAAAATAGGCACCCGCTTGGATTGTTTCATTCTTTATTTGCAGTAGGAAGCCACACTGGCTGGTACATACAGCATCGAAAACCTTATAATGCACCACGCTTCTGTGTAGACTGACTTCGTTAAACTTCAGAAAATCAGCCTTTGTTTGAGCATTTAACCTGTACTTCTAAATATTGATTTTCTGTGCTACATCTTGTTGAGGTACCGTCATTAGGCATAACATTAATAGCACTGAGAAGTGAAGTGCATTACATTGATTATCTCATAACATTGGCACTGGACAGGTGGAGGGATGTAAAAGGTGGTCTTAAAAAGCGTCACAGATCCTGTCGCTTTCTCCAGATGTTCTCCCTCAGATGCATTAAAACCTGACAGTAGAATTCAATTGACAGACTATTGACAGTCCGGTCCGTAGGGATGAATTCACGATGCACAATGCTGTACATGTCAAAAAGAGACATGGAGCATGCACTCGGTCAAGCTGCGGACCTGCCTTGCCTTTTTTTGGTGGTGGAGATGATGAGCTCCTCCACTGTGAAGACTGTTGCTTCATCCCAGGGTCGTACATTTACATTTACATTTAGGCATTTGGCAGACGCTCTTATCCAGAGCGACTTACATTTTTTATCTCATTATACATCTGAGCAGTTGAGGGTTAAGGGCCTTGCTCAAGGGCCCAACAGTGGCAACTTGGTGGTTGTGGGGTTTGAACCTGGGATCTTCCGAACCGTAGTCCAATGCCTTAACCACTGAGCTACCCCTGGCCCCCAAGTTTTGTCACCGATAATGATCCTCGATGTGAAGGACAGGTCATCCACAACAGACTGATGAAGTTCTTGGCAGACTTCCCTCTGCTCCTGGGTCAGAAACCTAGAGACGAACTTTGCCTGGATGAGGATTGCCTGGACTGTTTCGTAAGACACACTGACAATGGCAGCAACGTTGTGGATAATCACCATAAACTCATGTCGAATGTCTCTGTGTCAGATTTGCCCGATTTCACGCAGAATTTCACATATGCTTTTTGTTCTAACTTGCTGTTCAGGATGAAATAGCATCACCGTGGTTAGAATAGCACCAGTTGCACAGATCCTGGTGCACACAGGACGATGTCTTTTGGCACACTGACTTATGAAGGTCTGTGTGTGCAGTCTTGTGCTGCCATGTGTTAGCATGTTACAAGAACTTTTTGATACCACCTCGTATTAGGCAGCAAGTAAAAAATATGTTCTCAAAGTTGATACAGTATGTTGGAAGCAGGAAAAAATCTTGGCAAGGATCTGAGTGACTTTAACAAGTGAGGTCGAGCATTCTGGTCAAGCATGACAGGTCTTGTGGTGTGTTCCTGGGATGCAGTGCATTGAAAGACAACTGCTGAACCAGCAACAGGATCATGATGCACGAGGGGAAGGAAGTCTAGCGCACCTCATCCAACACCACAGAAGAGCTACTGGAGCACAAATTGCTGAGAAAAAGTTATACAGCTATGATGGAAAGGTGTCTGAACTCATAATCTACCACATTTTGCTGTGTGTGTGTGTGCCTGCAAACAGCAATATACAGCTACAGTAGGCAGGCGAGGATCAGAGCTGGACCTTAAAACAAAGGTAAAAGGTGGAATTACAGTATGTTTTCTTTTACATCCCGTGGACAGTTGAGTGAGTGTGAGTCACCCACCTACGTGGGGAAAAGATGGCACCAGGGTGCATGGTGGGAAGAAAGCAAACCAGCAGAGGCTGTGTGCTGCTCTGAGCAATGTCCTGCTGGAATTCATGTAGATGTTAATTTAGCCAAGAGGTTTTCAACCTCTCGTCCTTCACATTTGAGTGTTTTCCCTGCTCTATCATACACACTTTAATTAAGCACAGGCTGATAATTATCTGGTTAGTTAAATTGGGTGTGCGAGAAGCTGAGGAAACTCTAAAAATGTGCAGGGCAGGGGGTCCTCCAGGGTCCTCGAGGTTGAGAGCCCCTTCTTTAGCCCCTTTCACACAGGTTGTGAAAGTAGAAATATTAGGCGTTAATTGCACCTTGGTGTTGTGTGTAAAAGACAGAGGCGTTATTAGGGGTTGCTGTTCCACCGATATAAACATGGTGGCAGAACAGACAAGTTCACACCTTCATAGCAACATTAGTCCATAATGGTAGTGAACCCTTTCAGCAGCAAATTGCTCATAAATTATTTGGGGGAACATAAGAGAGTTGTAGCTGTTGACTTGGCCTCCAAATTCCCCAGATCTCAATCTGATCAATCATCATTGTGGGAGGTGCTGGATGAACCAGTCCGATCAATGGAAACACCAACCCCAACTTTAGAGCTGTTCTTGTGCCAGACGTGGGACAGTATTAGAAATGTGCTTTTAAAGTTATGGCTATTATTATTATTATTATTATTATTATTATTATTATTATGGAGTGTGGCTAAATCCACTTTTACTGCTCCTCTCATAGCATTTGAGGTGGCACACTGTGGAGGACGACACAGTCAGGTGTTAAACAAGTTAAGTTTTTCAGTTTTGGTGTTCAAACAGGGGATACGAGACAAGGTGAGTAAGACAGAACTTCTCAGCTAGAGGCCTTATTCTTCAGTGGGACTTGAGCCAAGCTGCTGTCATGCCCTGCTGTGCTTGCATAGTGCTCTCAGTTCCATATGTACAACAAAGAGCCTTTTTCCTTCCATTTATCTGGAGCTGTCAATCAGAAACTCTGGCCAGATGGGTCCTCTACCTCCATGTGGGTCTATTTCTACTTGATCATTTTACTTCTTTACTTTCTTTCTTGACTTTTCTTTTTTTTTTGCCTAGGCATGTCTTCCTTTCTGTTTCAGTTTCCTTTTGGACATACAGTACTGTACACATTCCTCTATGCCTGGCTCATACTCCCTTTTGTACTGTACTGTACCTGTCTGTCTTTCGCAGCTTTCGAAAGACTCAATTACTAATTGCATTAACAAGAGTGAATAAATGTTGGTCAGGGTCCAAGCTGTTGAAGAAGGCAGGTCCGGGAGAGCTGTCGTTGTCATTGTTTGTTATTCGTTTGTGTCGAGCTACTGTAGACAATTGAATGACGGGCAAGACAATGAAACTTTACAAATGTATCATCACAT